>OX104113.1:2337518-3082518 GCA_944474755.1 Limnoperna fortunei
TTAGGAAACCGACCTGACACGCCGGTCAGGGTACTGGGCGCTATTTAGTCGCCTTTTACGACAAGCTAGCGCGACTGCGGTCTATTCTTTTGGCCACCCGGATCCCGCACGGGGCGCAATTAAAGTGGAACATGTGGTACTGCTGGAACATGTGGTACTGCTACCGTACATGGAAATGGAAATCTGCCTTTAGTTCCCCTGACTATGTCTCATCATGAACTTAGTACAGGGAAAATGTATGGCTTTGCCGCAAATTCCGTTTTTCACAACTGTAGCTTTCACTTCAGTTAAATTCGTCCCGGGTTTTGTGTACATTTTTGTGTACTGACTGTGACGTGTGTAGTATCAGCTGTTTCAATGTGTGACAATTCACTACGATGACTTATTTGTTGATTTCTTGAATTTCAAACTTTTATTGTTGTAGTTTATGAAAAAAAGTTAAATAATTCTGTTAAAACTTTGTTTTGTGTTAATTTTTTTTAAATCAGAAGATGGTTTGTGGGATTATATTTTATTCGTAAAAACAACAAAATATTCATACACCAGGTCAAACAGGCTTACAAAATACACAAGAAACATAAAATTGAGGTTACCCTAGGGAAATTAAATTCTTTAATGCAATTTTAAAGAATTATAAGGATTAAAACGCCGTTTTCAATGGATTTATCGGTATATAAACAAGGACTTTTATTTGTTTGTGAGTGAGTTGGTCTTGTTAATATACCGATAAATCCATTGAAAACGGCGTTTAATCCTATAGTAGAAGAAACAATTTGATAATTTATTTTCCTTATCAATTAAAAATAATATTCTGATTTTTCTTAAATTCAACGATGTCACAGGTTAGAAGAAAGGAAGTAAGCGATAATTCCCGAAATTCCAGTTGTCAATATCACAAAAACAAATCTACATTTCAGAATAGCATTTGTTTGAGAGTCCGAGAGAGCCAGTGTTAAAGGGTTAACACATTTCCAATAATTATGAACTGTTACTCGAGACTGAACAAAGTCGGTGCTAGTTTAGTATAGGTGCAATACATTAGTTGTACCTGTATACTTCCTATGACCTAGTTTCAACTGTTGCTTACTAATTACACAAACTAAATAACTTACAGGCTACACAATTTTTTTTTCTTATGAACGTATGTTAATGGTCAACATTTGAATGAAGAGAAGCAATGAGTTTTTAAGCCAGTTTATCATTAGTAACTTATAGCTTTCTAGTTAAAATGAAAAGCCTGTCGTGGTGTAGAAAGGAAAGCCTGTCGTGGTGTAGAAAGGAAAGCCTGTCGTGGTGTAGAAAGAAAAGCCTGTCCGTCGTTGTGTAGCAGGGAAAACCTGTCGTGGTGTAGAAAGGAAAGCCTGTCGTGGTGAATAGAAAGCCTGTCAAGGAGTAGAAAGGAAAAGCCTGTCTTGGTGAAGAAAGGAAAACCTGTCGTGGTGTAGAAAGGAAAGCCTGTCGTGGTGTAGAAAGAAAAGCCTGTCCGTCGTTGTGTAGCAGGGAAAACCTGTCGTGGTGTAGAAAGGAAAGCCTGTCGTGGTGAATAGAAAGCCTGTCGAGGAGTAGAAAGGAAAAGCCTGTCTTGGTGAAGAAAGGAAAACCTGTCGTGGTGTAGAAAGGAAAGCCTGTCGTGGTGTAGAAAGAAAAGCCTGTCCGTCGTTGTGTAGCAGGGAAAACCTGTCGTGGTGTAGAAAGGAAAGCCTGTCGTGGTGAATAGAAAGCCTGTCGAGGAGTAGAAAGGAAAAGCCTGTCTTGGTGAAGAAAGGAAAACCTGTCGTGGTGTAGAAAGGAAAGCCTGTCGTGGTGTAGAAGAGAAAGCCTGTCGTGGAGTAGAAAGGAAAAGCCTGTCGTGGTGTAGAAAGGAAAAGCCTGTCGTGGTGTAGAAAGGAAAGCCTGTCGTGGTGTAGAAGTTTCTTTATTCGTCTTTGACATACACAAAACATCCAAAGAACAATAACTCGTTTCAGTTATTAAACATCGATATGAAACTAACGCTCCTCAATATAGGATGCTGTACAAACACTTTAGATTTTTCAACTCTTTATACCACCTTGCCTCACGAGAAACTAAAATCCTCTTAAAGAAATCATATATAAAGCCTTCGCTTCCATATTTGCCTACAAATATAAAGTTTTAAGTTAAAACAATACATTTTTTTCTATTAAAGAACTAAAAAGCTACAAATAGATTTTCTGATCGACAACATATGATGAGTATGCCTGTGAAGTTTGGGACAACGTTGATGTGGGTTACTGTAATAAACTCGAGCTACTGCAGCTAGAGACTGCTCGAATTGTCACAGGCCTACCAAGTTTTACTAATACAAATAATATTTATACTGAAACTGGGTTGGAGCCTTTAGCCGAGCGTAGGAAACGTAGAAAGCTACAAATGTTTTATAATATACAATATAGCTCTGCACCAGCATATCTGTGTAATCTAATACCACCAACTATACAAAGCACTTCGGTGTATCCCATGCGTAACGGTAATAACATTATGACTTCCTATTGTAGACTGTCCCTGACTAACGAATCATTCATACCATCAACTATTCGACAGTGGGACAGTTTGGATATGTCGATCCGTAATGTCGATTCTATCTTTAAATTCAAATCCGAACTAAAAAACATGAACCCATGTATAAAAGTTCCGAAGCATTATGAATATGGACAGCGTAAATTCAATATTGTCCTAATCCAGCTAAGATGCTTAGCCTCATTTTTAAACTATGATCTGTACAGAGTTAATATTATTTCTGATCATCTTGTCGTTGTGGATCTAACCGTGAAAATTCGTATCATTATTTCTTTGCATGTTCTAAATATACCATCATTAGAGACAGATTATTTGAGAACCTCTATTGGCTGTCCAATTATTGTCCAATAAATCTAGAACTTTTAACATGTGGTAACCCGTTTTTGTCCACCGAGCAGAACAAACAAGTTTTTAAACATGTATTTGAGTATATCAAAGATTCCACGTTGATTAATACCTTTGTACACAAGGTTCTTGAAGCACACAATTCATCACACCCCCTTATTCTCTAATTATTCGTATATCAGCTTTTTTTTTCTGGTACATTCCGTTTATCTCATGTATTGTATAGATCTTATCTTACACATATAATATAATTTGTATTAAATTGTATGCATGCTCCATAAATGTTGTTTTGCAACATATTGTATATTTGGACAAGACTTCATAAGTTTGTCTAACTTGTGTCTTATCCTATTTGCAAATTTGAGCAAATAAAATATGTTTAAACTATGATGTGTAGGCAATTAAAACAGCAAAAGGTACAAACGTTTCTGTATTCTTATGAAAACAAATTTCTGCAACGTCTTATTAAGGACAAAATAATAGCAGAAGCTAGGCCTTTTAATTTCACATATATATATTGAAGCTCTCCTTTCAATAACAACCCTCATTTAGCTGAGTGGCTTCCGTTAATATTTCCTTCAGAACTGGAAATTAAAGACAATACAGAAACAATTTCGTCTGCATCATTTTTAGACTTACACCTCGAATATGACACCAACGGTCATCTTAGCACAAGAATATGCGACAAACGAGACGATTTTAATTTCAAAATTATTAATTTTCCTCACTTAAACAGCAATATATTCCAGTTTCTCCTGCATACGATGTCTATATTTCTCAATTGATCAGGTGTGCAGTGAGTATACTGATTTTTGGAAACGTCACCAATTTCTTCGGGATAAACTGATAAAATAATCGACCCCTACGTGCCTTTACTAAGTTTTGCTGTGTTGGTAGGTCTAAGTCTTTGTTCAATAAATTACTGAACTAATAAACATTGGTATTCGGTATTTTGTTTTTACTATTATCAATATTTTGCTGATTTTAGTGTTATATATATATAAATTTTTGAATTCAGTGGTATATGATTAAAAATATGAAAGCTTTTACGAAAGCTTGCCAACAATCCAGAACTTTGTAAGATATATATGAACTTCAACACGCTGATAAGACAAAACAGTCTATATGTAGTTGCCAGTCTGACAATTACTAGCTCTCTTCGAATAGAAAAAAACTGAAACATATCGACCAAGTATAATAACTGCAATTGTGAATACATGTTTCACCCCCTATCTCTTTATTTCTTATAAACGACTTTTCTGGGATTGAAATAAAAGGATTTAAGTTTAACCAGGGGTAGTCCTCTTAATTGTAATTCTAATGCATAATAATTTTTATTCAATACAGAAGAAGTTACTGTTTCTCCAAAGATTATGACTTCAGAAGTTACTGTATTTCCAAAGATTATGACGTCAGAAGTTACTGTATTTCCAAAGATTATGACGTCAGAAGTTACTGTATTTCCAAAGATTATGACGTCAGAAGTTACTGTATTTCCAAACATCAGAATTGTTGTTGCAATATGTAACTTCTTGTAATTAAAAAAACTGAAGAATTCGGATAAATAATGAGCATTCTTTCCGCAGTTCTCCAGACTTTTTGCAAGACAACTAGCAATCATTGTCAATTAAGGGTGGAGGCAAACACACCTTGCCCTACGTCAGTCTTGAACTTTCAACCCCATTGTTGACATGAGTTGGTTATCAATAAATGGCTCACTAAAACACTATGCTACTACTGAGGGCCTCTCATTGGTGGTTACTGGTCTTAACCTACAAAACAAACATTTAAGCCATTATTGTTTTTACATCGTAAAGAGGGCAAATAAGATATTAATGGCTGCAGGTGATTTAAGGCTTTTGTGATCTGTTAAGATGTAATTATCTTTGCCTTGTTTCATAGTCCTTGTCTGGTCTGCTCCATAAGATGTATGCATATTATCAAAGTGAGACAGTGTTTGCACTAACAAAGATAGATAATCATTGTATTTACAATCAAACACCTAAATATTGTTTAGTAATCATAATTACAGACCACGAAGAAAAGCGTTCCAACAAAGCAATGAACCTTGGACAATTAACGAGAAAATCTTTTAGACTATCCTTCACAAAATAAAATCTATTATGTGTAACATTAATATAAACAAATTGCAAATGTGCGACTAACATCATTATGTATCCTAAGAGCTTAGCTGTTCTAATTTTTTAACCTTCGTTATAGACTTGCCACAAGTCCCTTTGAAATTGCTATTAGAGAGATACACCTTCATTATCAACATTTCCTATACCTGTGTACACAAGTAGATAGTATAAGAAATGTTGAAATCGACCTCTCTAATAGAAAAAAAAAATTTCAAAGGGACTTGTGGCAAGTCTACCTTCGTTACGTCTTTATAACTCTAAAGGAATATTTTAATTATAAAAATGTAGTTTTAATAGAACCATTGTCAATTTTCTGAAAAATGTATTGACACCATTATACAGTTAACTTGAGATGGTTTACAGTTCTGATACAAGGCAACATATATTTGTCATTTTAGTTTTTCTCTTTTTCTCGTGTTGAATATTGCGAAATAAGACAAGTGTGTCCCAGAATTAAAAATGGTGAAGATTATATGCATACATCTGGACAGCTAATTTTAACAAAGTTTATATTCTTTATAATTAAATTTTGTGTAATTAGATATAGAACCTTTTATTTATTTTTTCTGTGAATAAGGCGCCAACATTGACAACAATTATCTATGCGTATCTTTAATGTCATCATAGTAACACTTTAAATATTCAGTCATTGTTTTGAGCGCAACACTGAAACGGAAACTCAATCCGTATCTGTTTGACAGTTATATAATTAATAGCGTCCTCTGGTTTAGGTTTCAAAAATCTTAGTTTTGCTTATTTTATTAAAGGAATAATATATATTAACATTAAGTATGTTTCAAACAGGCTAAAATAATGTAAATAGGTGAACTCTGACATTCCCCTACTGTTTAGTCCTCGGTGTCGGGAGCAGGACAACTGCCCCCCCCCCCCCCGGACAACTGCCCCCGGACAATTGCCCCCTTAGGACAACTACCACCCGGATAATTGCCCCCGGACAACTGCCCCCCAGACAATTGCCCCCTTAGGACAACTGCCCCTGGACAATTGCCCCCGGACAATTACCCCCCTAGGACAACTGCCCCCTAGGACTATTGCCCCCATATATTTGTCATGTTTGTTTAGTATATTTTTAAGAATAAAAGAATAAAATAAGATGAAAATTTGTTTTTATTAATGACACACAGAAGTCAAACAAACAAAAGATTTAAAAGAGATAACAATGATTCGTATATATATATATATATGTTCAGCACTAATGTCACTTGAGCTCTTAAAGTCCTGAAAGTGAATGTTGTATGCAATACCCTGCAATAAGTCAGTTGGCATAATTCTGTACCAGGTTGAGTATGCGGCTTGCAGTATCTTGGTACTTCACATAGATGTAATTCTCATAGCTGAGCTTTTGTCATCGGTGTCATTTATCTTTCTTATAACTTTACAAATGCAAAACGCATTTAAATTTTTTTTATGTAGTGTAGTGTTTGAAACAATGTTTTATTACTGTATTTTTTAAGTAATCAATAGATGATCCAAACATATAAAATTAAACAAAAATACCGTATGTCTTTGCAGATATTCTCATTATGCCTACTGACACAGACTTGGGTCTGGTGACAGAATTCAGGGACCATTTAGACCTACAAAAAACAGAGTTGGGATATCCCAATGTCAACATTCATTTCCTTGCAGATTTGTTTCTATCGCAAATGACAGAAAAGTTTTTGACGATGAAAAATATTTTTATTAAATGTACTATTGTTTTAGAACTTTTCGGAGGGGTACGGATCTGAAATGATAACGAAATGGAATATGGGAGATCGATTTTAAAACTCTCGCTTCACAATGCAACTCTTTCTTGTAATTGTGCTGAGATGATTACTGGATGTACCTATTAATGACTAGTGGTATATGATAACATCTTTTTTCATCAACAAACCACATATTATAGTAATGGAAGCCGGAGGTGTGGCATCCCATAGAACCTGGTTTAACCCACCATTTCCATTTCTTTTGAAATTCCTGTATCAAGTCAGGACCATTGATGTTGTTTCTATATTTTGGTTGCTGGTTCTAAAGTTTGCCAGTTTTTTGGCCTTTGATTGTGGGTTGTCTTTTTTGACAGTTTCCTTGGTGTTCGGTATTTGGTTATTGCCTGCATTCTATAATTAAAATATTAAGTTCCTACAAAGAACAATTTAAACTAAAATATTTACTGGTATTATTTGGATTATCGAGAAAATAGGGATAGGGGTAAGTATAAATCAACATTAAGACAAATCTGTCAGAAAATAGAAAGAAAGAATAAAGAAATTAAACCGTCATATTGTAATCAGATCTGTTGGTAGTTCTAAGTCTTGCTTTGTTCAATAAATTACTGAATTAATAAACATATTTGTTTAACATAGTTTCACATTTAGTTAGTTTATTGTATATTTTATGTATAGTTCATATGGTTTCAATCTGAAACTCTTTTTTATTATAATCGATTTCTTTTATGATTAACAGAAAAATAACAAAATGTCTAAAAACATCCAACTTCATCGTGTCGCATCAAATACATTTTTAATGAATTAATAAAATAAAAATGTTAGAACTTTAATTTAAATATGTATATATGTTGTTTTCAATTGAAAAATCTAAATCTAATGGTCGTACGGTTGGGATCTCATTTGGTCTCCTTCAGTTTCTATTGGATGGTTTTATATATTATTTCAAGCTAATCATGGTGAAGATTCGATTCACAAAATTCCCAAACCGCTAAATATTTAAAGTTATCGCTATTTTTGCAGTATTTTCCTTTGATCTTTGTGTACGATATTATTCCATCTCACTCTACTAGCGTGAGATGGGCCCATCTCAGCTCGCTGTCAAGACGTCGTTAAGTAAACACTGTGACGTCACAATGTTACAAAGCAGCGATAAACAGATTATTTACGTTTTATGAAACTCGATGCATTTTCTCGTCATCTTATCTCAGGGCTGTCGCCCTTCGATGAGATATGGACGAGAAAACGCATCTCGTTTCAAAAAACGTAAATAACCTATAAATATTACGTCATTTATATGGTGTAATTTAAAAACGACTTGGCTGGCATCTTGTGTTTTCTCTAGTGTATCACCAGCAAGAAACCTTCGTCATAAGAATATGGGAATTATTCGGCAAATAAGCGAACCATTAATACCCAGCTGAAAGTTAATTGTCTGTTAAAAACGATCTCCTTAAAATGAGTGATATCAGTACTTTATTAGTATGAAGTCCTCGCCACAGATTGAAGCAGGGATATAGCAATAAGAGATGTTTACGGACTGCAGTTTAAAACCGCTTCTATACGATCTTCCTGGCTTATAAAACATACAAATACACGGCCGCAGTTTTTCTAAAACCGAGGAATGCTTTGCTCACGTAAAAGAGCGTGTACAGCATAATCGTTGCAGGTGGTCCGTAGGTGATTAAGTGTAATTATTTATTTACTTACACGTCTTTGACAATAACGGCCGATTTTTCTCCATTTCTTAATTTCGGAAACGAAAAAATTTATAGTTTTTTTTCCATATGTCTTATCCATCCTGTTTACATAGAGAATAAAACATGAAATTTTACACATTTGCACTAGTCCCCTTTGTTAGCCCGAGACACAGTATTAATGGACTTAATAGGGATACCCTGTCACGAGAAAACGAATATTGGATATTTGCCCAACTCTGAAAAAATATGGGCTGTCTTACTTCCGGTCATACGTATCCACAATTTGTCATATTTATGAAAAGTACATGGTTAATACGCCTTTTAGCGTTATCTCAAATAAATACTCTACAACCCAAAATGAGAGAAGGATTGATAAGACATTTGGCGTCCACAGAATATGCAAGACATAACGAACGACAAACAAAATTAACCGGAATGAAAAAATAGAAGCCTACGGCTCAGAAAAAAACGAATGTATATTGTAGGTGACTAAAAAGTTAATTTTCTCTTTATTTCTCTCTGAGTAAATAAATAAAAATTAAACTGTTGTCTAGTTAATACGTCTAAACGGTCCGTGTAGCCAAAATGACGTTTTTGGCAACTTATAATTTTATAAATGTGTTTAAAAGGTTCTCGTACCGAAGGTTAATTGCTAAATAGTGTACCCTGGACGTTGACCGTCAATCACTGTATCGAGTCTAAACTAGATTGGTTTCTTGCAGTCGGTTATTTGATTAAGTTGAATCCAAGAGGAAACGGACCTCAATAACAAACATTTTAATACTACTTTTCATCTATTTTATTATTTTTATTTGTTTAAAATTGTTTTAGACAATTATCATGTACAAAAAGGCACATAAAGGACCCAAATCACACACACCTTAGTCGTGGTTAAAGATTACATTAATTACAACATCCTACACTGTTAACTCCTTACATGTCTACATGACGAACATGTCCAGAAAATCGTTCTTCTATTACGACATCCGTGGTACATATGTCTGTTTTTAACGAGCTTGATTTCCGATGATTCATATATATGATTAAATAATATGAAACACAACGTAAACATGTCACAGTATGTGTGATGTCGCAAAATGGTAAGATTAAACTGTGACGTAAACTTGTCACATTATGTGTGATGTCGATTAATGGTAAGATTGTTCTGTGACGTAAAACATGTCACAGTATGTGTGATGTCGCTAAATGGTCAGATTAAACTGTGACGTAATCATGTCACAGTATGTGTGATGTCGATAAATGGTAAGATTAAACTGTGACGTAAACATGTCACAGTATGTGTGATGTCGATAAATTGTAAGATTGTACTGTGAGGTTAACATGTCACAGTATGTGTGATGTCGCTAAATGGTAAGATTGTACTGTGACATAAACATGTCACATTATGTGTGATGTTGCTAAATGGTAAGATTAAACTGTGACATAAACATGTCACATTATGTGTGATGTTGCTAAATGGTAAGATTGTACTATGACGTAAACATGTCACAGTATGTGTGATGTCGCTAAATGGTAAGATTAAACTGTGACGTAAACATGTCACAGTATGTGTGATGTCGCTAAATAGTAAGATTAAACTGTGACGTAAACATGTCACAGTATGTGTAATGTCGCTAAATGGTAATATTAAACTGTGACATAAACATGTCACAGTATGTATGATGTCGCAAAATGGTAAGATTGTACTGTGACGTAAACATGGCACAGCATGTGTGATGTCGCTAAATGGTAAGATTAAACTGTGACGTAAACTTGTCACATTATGTGTGATGTCGATTAATGGTAAGATTGTTCTGTGATGTAAAACATGTCACAGTATGTGTAACGTCGCTAAATGGTAAGATTGTACTGAGACGTAAACATGTCACAGTATGTGTGATTTCGCTAAATTGTAAGATTAACTGTGACGTAAACATATCACAGTATGTGTGATGTCGCTATATGATAAGATTGTACTGTGATGTAAACATGTCACAGTATGTGTGATGTCGCTAAATGGTAAGATTAAACTGTGACGTAAGCATGTCACACTATGAGTGATGACGCTAAATGGTAAGATTAAACTGTGACGTAAACATGTCACAGTATATGTGATGTTGCTAAATGGTAAGATTAAACTGTGACGTAAACTTATCACAGTATGTGTGATTTCGCTAAATTGTAAGATTAACTGTGACGTAATCATGTCACAGTATGTGTGATTTCGCTAAATGGTAAGATTGTACTGTGACGTAAACATGGCACCTTATGTGTGCTAAATGGTAAGATTGTACTGTGACGTAAACATGTCACAGTATGTGTGATGTCGCTAAATTATAAGATTAAACTGTGACGTAAACATGTCACAGTTTGTGTGATGTCGCTAAATGATAAGATTGTACTGTGAGGTTGTACTGTGAGGTAAACATGTCACAGTATGTGTGATGTCGCTAAATGGTAAGATTGTACTGTGACGTAAACATGTCACAGTATGTGTGATGTCGCTAAATGGTAAGATTAAACTGTGATGTAAACATGTCACAGTATGTGTGATATTTCTAAATGTAAAATTAAACTGCGCACTAAATCATCAATGTTCCTGTTATGAGTAAAACAACAACGACCACGCTACCGTTGATGTTTGCTTAAGAATTCAATTTTTCTTCATAAAACACTATATTTTTCCGTTTAAATATTTGTACTTTTTTCATTTTTTTCGAAAACTAACTTAAAATATTTGCCATTGCTGTGTAGTTTTTACATTTTTGTTATTTCATATCAGCAAGCGCTGTTTTAGATTTTTGTTTTTTTCATATCAGCAAGCGCTGTTTTAGATTTTTGTTATTTCATATCAGCAGGCGCTGTTTTATATATCTTTATTCTCCAAAACCAAAATCGGGTACAGAGAAATAAATACAAAAGTACGACATATAATATCATATGCAAAATATATGTATAAGATGAATAATATAATGAAAAAAAAGGTACAGAGATACAGATAAAATACATAATTAAAGATTAGTAAGAAATTTCAATTTCACTCTACCCAGGAGATTCTAGTTTTTTGTTTATAGTTCGAATAAATTTACAAAGTTTGATAAGATATGGTAAATGTTGGCAATTCATCAATTCCTTAAATTTTATAACGTTTGGCTCGTATAGAATTTCGATTTAACAAACTGTTTTCTCTCTTCACAAAATGATTTGCATACCAAAATATAATGAAATTCGTCTCCTATATCCTGCGATTGACACAAAATACATATTCGATTTTGTCTTTGTATATTGTGCCATCTACCGGATTCTACAGGTAATTTATGATTCGTGGTTATAAAACGAAAAAAGAATTAATATAGTTTTTATCATTGAGTATATTAAAATAATTTTCGAACTCTAAATCTTCTTTGTACATTCTGTAATTAATAGCTTTAGGGCTCTCGTGTAGGTTGGAAAGCCACTGCTGTTTAAAATGATCTGACAGTGTTTGTTTAATTGCGCTATGTAACCATGAAATACTTGGGAAGTTTTGAGAAAGCCACAGATTTGATTTACCACAGTCATCTAGTATAGATTTGATATAAGAGAGCCACGAGTAGCCATCGTAGTTTGAATAGGCTAACTTGTATAAAACGAAAGGCAGCTTACTCTCTTTACCAGTAACCAATTTTCCCCCAAAACTTAATCATTCTAAGTTTAATACAGATGTCAAGCGAATGTCTGCCGAGTTCACCATAAATCATGAAATCGGGAGTCGATTTCTTTGCATTCAATAAAAGTTTACAAAATTTCAGATGTACTCGTTCTATAATAGAGTTATTACCGACACCCCATACCTCACAGCCGTAGAGTAAAATAGGTTGTATAATTTTATCGAATAAGTCAAGCATACATTCCAAAGATAAATTATGTAGTCTCCCCTTTTTTAAGACGTCGTACATAGCTCGAGTAGCTTTTTCGGCATTATATTTTTTGGCATTAGAAAAACTACCAGATCTAGAAAAGTGAACCCCTAAATAAATATAATCTTTGACTATTTCCATCTCTTTATCATCATAATAAAATCTCATTTCATTTCGCAGACGTCCCTTTGAAAATACGACTATTTTACTTTTATCGACATTAACTTTAAGCTTCCACAATGTACAATATTCATGAAGTGTATAAAGTTGTTTTTGTAAATCTTCTTCGGATTCTGATAAAAGTACAGTATCATCAGCGTACAAAATAAGAAAAAGGTTTACATACAGACTAAGTTCTGAATTAATTTTGTTTGAGATACTTGATAGACCACATATATTATTACTGATCATAAAACTTTCAAGGTCATTGACATACAGAGAAAATAGTGCAGGAGACAGATTCTCTCCTTGCCTTACACCAATATTACATGGAAAAAAATCAGAGTAATCTTTACCATTAAAGACACGGGATTTGATATTACTATACATGTTAACAATAATATTATACATCTTGCCATCTATAGATGAATTTAATAATTTTAACCATAGACCAGGTCGCCAAACGGTGTCAAACGCTTTTGCAAAGTCAATAAATGCACAGTATAGTTTTTTCTTCTTTCTCTGTAAGAGTTCTTGTAGTAAATGAAGTGTAAAAATACTGTCTATTGTGGAATACCCTTGTCTAAAACCAAATTGATTTTCATTCAGCAAGAAGAAGTTTTCTAAAAAATCATTTAACCTTGAATTTAAAATAGAAGTAAATAATTTGCCCATACAACTTAAAATCGTTATAGGTCTATAATTTTTTGGATCCGCCTTTTCGCCCTTGTTTTTATAAAAGGGAAGTATAGTTCCGACGAGCCAAATCTCAGGGACGATTCCCGAATTAAAAATTAAATTAAAGAGCTTATAATAAATCGGCATAAGTGTATGGCAAGTATTTTTTATATATTCATTAATGATTTGATCATCACCACAACATTTCCCGTTTTTCAAATTTTGAATACATTTCATAATTTCGTCTTCTGAAATCTCATCATTTATCATGATATTGGACGGCTGGTTAAAATTATGATCGTTGGGATTAGAATCTTCGTCATCATCCCCCTTATTTAATTCTTTGAAAAATTCGAAAAAAGTTTCAATAGATAAATCAAGCTTATTTCTAGTTGAACGTTTTGTATTTATAATATCCCAATAGTCTTTATTATTACTTCTTCTTAGTGATTTTAGCTTCTTTCTCATTTGCCTCTGATGTTCTAGAATAGCTTTATTCATTTCTTGTTTATAATCTTTTTCTCTGGTCCGAAGGTCGTTTCGACTTTCATCGAATTTTTTATTTTTGTGACGCCTTTTTGCCATGCGAAATGCTTTTTTCTTTTCCCAGCAAGTTTTAGTAAACCAAGGTTTGTTATCGATATTGTGTACATTTGAATCTGGATAGTTTCTGGGGTAAAAGTGCCAAAAATCTCTTCCGCAGGCTCGGTTAGGACTTTACTAATTTCATCTACTAATTCATTAATAACGTTATGTGAAATACTTTCAGAGTCTATTTTATTTATATTTTGTATTATACTATTGACTTTTTAGGAATTTATTTTTTCTTTATATTCTTCGGCTTTAACTATTACAATTACCCCCATTTTTTGAGGAGTCATTATCTTCAGCTGCAATATTAGGAGATAAGGAAATTGGACAGTGAACGTCTGAGTACAATGATGAGAATTCATGGACAAATAAATTTTCATTAAAGATAAAAAATCCACTGTAGTCTACAAGTAAATTTACCAGTTACATCACCAACTACTCTACCATTAAGAATGAATAAGTTATTATTTCTGCAAAAATTCAACAGTTTATTACCATAATTTGTTTTCACACTATCCATACTATTTCTAATTCGCAACATTTCATAATTAGGTAAAATATTTGCATAATTAATTAAATTGTCAAATGGACTGTTTTCATCTGCTATTTCAACAAAATCTTTATCAGTGCCCGTTCTGCTATTAAAGTCTCCATTTAGGAGAATTAGGTTGTTATTTTGAGAAAATTTCAGAAATTCTTGTTCTAATTCATCAAAAGCATCTTCTGCTTTGTAAGCAGAATTTTCTGGGGGAATGTAAATATTTCTGACAATAATGTCCTCATTTAAATGAAGAAGGGTTTTAGAAATTTTAAACCAAGAGACTAATCTGCTTTCAGATTCTAAGTAGTGGACAAAATCTTCATATTCGGATTTGTAGCCAAATGCGATCCCTCCGGATTTAATTCTGCTATAGCTTTTTCTGTTTTTCATTACAAATTTGTAACCGGGGATAACAATTTCATCTATGTCATCTGTTTTAGATTCAGTAATACAAATAAAATCATAATTATTAATCATATTTACAAATTCCGGGTATTTCATTTTTTTAAAATACCACCACAATTTAAATTTAATAATTTAGGTTTTATTAGTTTATTTTTTAAAATGTTGTCAGAGTCTGTCCTTTCATCTCCTTGGGTTTCCTAGTGTTGATCTTTCTGAGGAGTGGATGATATTCGCCTTCGCTTATTTCCATGGCGGGTTACCGGTGTTCTCCTGGTCGCATCACTATAAGTTTGTGCACGAGTTTTCGTACTGGTTGGGTTGACATCGTAGATTACTCCGTCGACGTAAAGGCTTCTCTAACTAATTTTACTCTACACCCTTGCTCCCTTTTCTCTTTGATTATGGGATACAAACTTCTTCTAGCTTGTTCGATTTCATCTGGGAATTGACGATTTATACCGAATGGAGTGCCTTTCAGTTTATATGCGTTTGAAAGGACTGCCTCAAGATCTTTCATATAAATAAATCGTGCAATGATCGGTCTCGGTCTTCTTTTATGGCCACGTCCTGGAGTGGATCCGCTACCGAAGCGATGGACGTTTCCTAGTTGTATATCATATGTGATTCGGAGCTCTCTCTTGAAAAAAGAATGAATGACATATTCCGTATCTTCGTTGTCATATTCTGTGTGGCCGGTAAATATTAAGTTGTATTTCATTGATCTACATTGTAGATCTAGCACTTTGCTTCTCAACTCTTCTGTTTGTTCTTGCGCATCACGTATAGCTGCTTTTACTTCGAGTCGCATTTCGCAAGCGTGGTCGTCTAATTCTTGCCTTGATTTGTCAAAAGATGTTTTAGTTGATTTACTTGCTGGGTATTAATCTCATGCTTTTCTTTTAGTTCATCAAAAACATTACTTATTCCCTGTAAATCACTATACTCTGGGAGGCAACTGAGGTCTTTACGATTTTTAACTCTCTATTTATTACAGAATAGTCAGTTTTAATTTTTTGTATTACGTGTTCATGATCCTTGCTTGTTTTCTTCAAATTGTCGACCGATGACTCAATTTCATTTATTTTCTTTTTGATTTGAGAAAATCCAGTCAGTATATTGTTCATCGTTGCAAAGTTCATCAGTTTTTGTTATATTTGTTTCTATCGTGGATAGGCGACTGTCTATTTTAACCATTAAATTGTAGAGTGATTCAACGGTGATATCCTTGTCACCCTCGTTTATAACTTGTTCCATTATGATTGTACCCACTCCTGTAGACCCTCAATTAATTTAATGAGAAGATGTCAGTCGAGTTCACCTATAGTGAGTAATTCGGAAATCTCGGGGTTTTACGTTCATAATTGGGTCTGTATGCATAGTTCATTTACGATAAATTAGATTAAATACAGTGATTTTCCAAAGACCTCAACTCAATATTAATCTGCGGTTGATACAATACAAATTCCTAACTTATCTTGGCAGTGCAGGAAACTGTACCTCCGTGGTACCTTTCGGAACACCTAACTAACTTTTTGTTTTTTCATATCAGCAAGCGCTGTTTTAGATTTTTGTTATTTCATATCAGCAAGCGCTGTTTTAGATTTTTGTTATTTCATATCAGCAAGCGCTGTTTTAGATTTTTGTTTTTTCATATCAGCAAGCGCTGTTTTAGATTTTTGTTATTTTTCTATAAGACTATTAATAATCAAAATCGATTTTGAAATCCTATGGTTGCTGAAATTCGAAAAAACAACAATATATATAAGCTTTGTTCTGAGGGTTGTTGTAAGCGGCGTCATGGTGTCAATTACTCAAATAACTGAGGTCTGTGATCATGTGCCCGGATGTGCAGAGCTTGTACAGGTGAAGAGATGATTGCTGCTAAAGCGAAAATTGTTTAAAAATGGATTCATGACAGTTTGGTTAACGTTTTCAATATTAAGTATAACGGTTTCAATTCATGATGAAGGCTTGTCTTTCTTTGTTATGTTACGTTATGTTTGTTTTCCTTCCCCATTATACTAGCTGCTGAGGACACATGACATGTTTACATACTTTACAACGTGTTGTAAGATAAAGACGTTTTCTTTGTGTTTAGCAACTTTCCATCCTTCTTACTGGATTATGACTTCCCCCGGATATAACAAACTACCAGATTTTGCCACGCGTGGAGCTTGTGTTACTTACCCTTCCGGAGACACACCCCATATTTTTAATGGTTCGTGTCACTCTGTTGTTGTTTTTTTGTGTTGTGTGTCTATTTGGTATGTTGTTCTCCCCTCTTTAAACATAGTTTTGTCTGTGCCTGACTTACTAGTATACAGCCTACGACATCGGGCAACAGTTCAAAACACTATCCCCTCCACCTCGGGCCAACAGTTTGACTGTTCCCAAATCACATATGAAATAACTTTTATTACCTGATCAGTTACTGTTTTGAGTACTTACAGAAGAAAAAGGAACAAGAAAATAGTTTTGCAAATATGTTAATAATTAAACTTTCTCAATTTAACAATCTTTTAACTATGTCACACCGCCAACATTTAATATGTCTGTAGGTTTTCATATTGTTTTTTTCTGTTATTTCGTCAAAAAAAGTTAAGAAAACAGTCATTTTGCTGTTTTCAACTGACAAAATTGTAATTTGTTTAAATACTTCAACACATTATATTTATGTAGAAATAGTCACTGCACGCGAGGGGAAACAGTCGAAACTATTGACCGGTCAACAGTTTGCGAACGTGGACGTTTTAAGAATTTCAGAAAACAGTAAAAAAAAAAAATAACAAATTACATTTATATAAGATATCAGGTAATAATATTGTCTATTGAATATTCGGAATATTCGATTTTTTTTATTAAAAAAATTTACAGTTGTAGAAAATAAGCGGAATGGAAGTCTTGTATACCAGAATTACCGATTCAGGTAAAGACCTGACGCAATAACGGAGTCTTCTGGAGATGTTCAATAAGAACATGCCATGCAACTATCAGCACACTGAATAACAAACACATTAGCTGACAAGGCTTCATATTTGTAACATCTGAGAATGAACACTCGTCTATTCTGAACTGTATTGGTAATTTGTGCTAAGTTCTGTGTTCTAAGTGCCTTCAGTTCTTTGTTCTAAGTGCCTTCAAATGTTACACTGACTCATTGTCTTTGTTATTGTCTTATTGCTTTTAAATTTGACATTTATGTTTTTTTACTATGTTTTTTGTTTACACAAAAAAATTACTTTAAAAACAGTTCCAACATTTAAAATTCCAAGTGATCCTACAAACATATTCCTTTTTGTCCAACAAAAATTGTTACCTTTTTACCTGTGAAGACTGATCTAAATTATTAACTAAGACTATTCGAATTTATGAAAATTGAGATTATTGATAAGTTGTTACTTTTATTATACCTGAATCATTTTGTACATATTGAGTTTTAATTATCTCTCTATTTTTCTTTGATTATCCTAATCAACACTGAAGTTTATTCTTACACCTAGAAGGTTATTTTGTTTCCTAATTAGCGGAATGCTTTGTTTCAATCTTCTAAAAATTTACACCTACATATTTACAACATGTCACATCGTCAATACAAATAGTCTGTAAAGACAGTTGAATTTCACAGTTTAAAACAAATATCCAAATAGGGGCATCGGTTACCGAGGGTTTTGGTACTTAATCTTTAACACTGAGGTTGCTGTTCAATTATTATTGTCCTGTTGTCATCACAGTACCGTCTAGTCTGTTTATTGTCCTGTTGTCACCACAGTACATTCTGCTCTGTTTATTGTCCTGTTGTCACCACAGTACCGTCTGCTCTGTTTATTGTCCTATTGTCACCACAGTACATTCTGCTCTGTTTATTGTCCTGTTGTCACCACAGTACCGTCTGCTCTGTTTATTGTCCTATTGTCACCACAGTATATTCTGCTCTGTTTATTGTCCTGTTGTCACCACAGTACCGTCTGCTCTGTTTATTGTCCTGTTGTCACCACAGTACATTCTGCTCTGTTTATTGTCCTGTTGTCACCACAGTACCATCTGCTCTGTTTATTGTCCTGTTGTCACCACAGTACATTCTGCTCTGTTTATTGTCCTGTTGTCACCACAGCACCTTCTGCTTTTTTATTGTCCTGTTGTCACCACAGTACCGTCTGCTCTGTTTATTGTCCTGTTGTCACCACAGTACCGTTGCTCTGTTTATTGTCCTGTTGTCACCACAGTACCGTCTGCTCTGTTTATTGTGCTGTTGTCACCACAGTATCATCTGCTCTGTTTATTGTCCTGTTGTCACCACATTACATTCTGCTCTTTTTATTGTCCTGTTGTCACCACAGTACCGTCTACTCTCTTTATTGTCCTGTTGTCACCACAGTACCGTCTACTCTGTTTATTGTCCTCTTGTCACCACAGTACCGTCTGCTCTGTTTATTGTCCCGTTGTAACCACAGTACCGTCTACTCTGTTTATTGTCCTGTTGTCAACATTGTACTGTTATTGTCAGTTTCTGCTTAAACTTGGTCATAATTGATGTTTCTTTAGTTCATATTTTTTGTTTTATTCATTTACTAATAAAAAATTTTGCTAGCCTGTTTATTACGACTCCGTACATGTACAATCGCCGTTAAAAGTCCATCATTTGAAATGAGTTTAAAATTAAATGGGGTTTAACGCCACTTTCATCAAGTTTTTACCTATATCATGATGTTCAGTCTTTAGTTATCAGGTAGTAAACCAGAATCTTATCTAAATATTTTCTGTCTGTGTATCAACTTTGATTGTAAAATATATTGGATGGTCATCTCTGTTGTTTTATTTATTCTGTGGTGTTTATCATTTATGATTTTATCCTTCGCTTGTTTTCCGATCACTTTGAATTCATTCATTGTATTATTATTAGTATTAGTATTCAACTTGTTTTTAAGAATTGAATGCATTCTTTTGAAATTTCATTTACGTATGAAAGCGTTCACCGAAACACATTGAATGCATTCTTTTAAAATTTCATTTACGTATGAAAGCGTTCACCGAAACACATTCAATGCATTCTTTTGAAATTTCATTTACGTATGAAAGCGTTCACCGAAACGCATTGAATGAATTCTTTTGAAATTTCATTTACGTATATGAAAGCGTTCACCGAAACACATTCAATGAAGCGCGGTAAAAATGTGTTTCTGTCAACGCTTTCATACGTCAATGTCTCCATTTATACTTATAATACGTCTGCTGCGTATGAAACATGCAGTGCTACATTATGCATGCAGTCTGTATCAATTTAGATATAATCTTTTAAAAAAAAATTCTTACTATTTTATTATATATTGTGGCAAATCTCAGTTTAATTATTTATTACTCTGCTACTTATTTAAAACAAAATATTCATTTATTATCTTAAAAACTGCCTATTAATAGACGCTACGTTTTTGTCGCCAACATGTCAATCTCTCTTCACGTACAAATCTGGAAAAAAAAGCGTATTGTGAGAGAAGTGTGATTGGAATATATAACGGATCTATAAATCTTATTGGATTGAAGTGGGCGTGGCATTTTTATTTATATATGGTATGTTCCATTGATACGTCTACTGCCTATTTCAGTACCTGAACACATCTAAAGGTAAGATTTGTTTTAAATTGATTTATATTTATAATTTATTTTGCTTAAAGTTTTGATTTAATATGACTGTGTTGCATCAATTTGTTATTTGGAAGGATTTATTGGAGTTTTTTTTATTTTTACTACGAATAACCACTTTACGAAAAGGATTTATATTCGATCTTTTATTTTCAATAGTCTTCACTCTTTGAAGTTTAAACATATTGTATTTGCATAAATATACACAAAAATAGATTGAGCACATGTAAGACATACTTATGAAGGCCTCTCCGATTACAGTTTGGTAATATTTAGGCATGCTTAATATTAAATTAACAAACATTATATAGCTTCAAATAAGAACAAAATGTAAATGAAAACAAAATAAACTATTGACTGGTACGCAGTAAACTATTGACTGGTACGCAGTAAACTATTGACTGGTACGCAGTATTTGACTGGTACGCAGTATTTGACTGGTACGCAGTATTTTCAAATGTGAAATATACTAGTTTGCATTTGATTACAATTTTTATCTTGCTAATTCTAAGAGATATTTAAAAAAAATAAATATTTTTATTAAATCATTGGAGGTTCAGCATTTTTTTTAGATAAAATATCATCTAAGGTGATACAATTTACAACGCTATTACCCCGTTTCGTCAAATCACGTGATCCAAATCATTGAATTGTAGCGGAGCTTTTATAATCAACAATTCCAAAACGTAACATAAAAACCGGCTAAGGTCATCTTCACCTTTCGAATAGAATGGCCTTACAATTTTAATAATTTTCAAAATTTCAGGAAAGTAAATTAACATTATGACTAGTTTCATTATGAAAACTGATTTTGAAAATAGAAAAAATATATGCAAAATGCGAATAAGTGATCACTTTTTAGAAATTGAAAAAGGGCGATATAAACGAATAAAAAGAGAAAATAGAATATGCCAGTACTATCATACAAATGACATTGAAGACGAATTCCATTTCTTCTCCAAATGCCCTAAATACAAATCTATTAGAGATGAATTTGAACATAAAAATATTAAAACTTTCAAACTGGAAAATGACATAATACAAATAAATAACCTAGTGAAAATATTGTCGTCATCGAATCACTTGCAACACGTTGCTCCATTTACTTGTACTGAGGAAAGTGGAACCTGTGATTGCATGATTCACCACTACTGATAATACTTTTATTTATCATATATAGTTTTTATTATAAATGCACTTAAACAATCTTGTGTATTTGAAGTTTCAATGTTTATTTGTAATTGTTTATTTGTATGCTTTCAATCCTTAGGGGTATAATTATGCATTATTGAATAAAGGTATATCACTGCAGAAACCAATGTTTTTACTGTCAGAACAGTTATATTTGGTGTGTTCCCCGAACGCCTACTGGATAAAAACAACACCTCATTAGGTAGTGGGATTAAGGGGCCTATCAAGGGGAATGCCATAATTAGTTTACCTGTATTTACCTTGAAAATTATAATAAAGTATAGTAGAGATTGAGAAACTGAATTTACTAGAAAAACATCAAAATAAAATATAAAAAAAAACTATGGATGGTTTCAAATTAATTAAAATTAAATTAAAAATTTACTAAAATGTTACAAAAAATACATTATTTGTCAATAAAATAAACTTGTCTTCATAATGCCCAAAGCCAATTTATTAAGCTTCAAAGAAGCTTTAAAAGAGATTGAGATGATGAGCTGGTACCATTACCAATTAATAGTGTTCACATGTCAAACCTTTGAACATTGCAAGCTAAGAAATAGTATAAAAATGGGTGAAAATTCAAAACCCCCATTCTAAGCCAATATGGCCAATGCTCAGCTGAATGTGAAATTCATTACCAACAGACAATCTATTAATAAAAAACAAATCTTTTATTATAATTTAACTACAAAGTTGGTGCATACATACATAGACATAAAATAAAAACATAGACAATAGGACTTGAAACCAAGGGGTGTTTTTTACATGGACGCAATAGAAGACGTATGGTTCCAGGCCCTCGAAGACCGTGACGCTGCAGACATAACTCAACTTACACAGATATTTACAGACTATTTGACAGTGCAGTGGGTAAAAGGAGACAGGACCGTGTGGAACCACTTTGGAACTCAAGGACCCAGGACTACCAACAACATAGAGGGATGGCACATCAAACTGAAGAAGATGACACAGCACGCACATCCCAACATATTCACTTCAATCCAGATGTTTAAAGATATACAGAACCACAACGACATTACCCGGGTACAGAGACAGGCTGGTGGAACCACTCGACCCCGTGCCAAGAAATACCTCAACATCGACCGCAGACTCACTACACTCAAGGAACGTTACCTTATTACATTATTAGTTGTATAGTGCTATATCATGAAATAGATGTAATTAATTTAATTTAATTTAATAAAATATATGAATAAAGTATTTTCTTTAGTTTGAATTTGTTTTCAACATTACATTTGTCTGCTACAATATTCCAACTATTAAAAAAACATAAAAACACAAAAACGTATATATATTTCAAAATTATTCAAATATGTAAATACCTATATTATATTATGAAATTCCTAATACTTTTCTTATTTGATATTTTACCTATGCTAAAAACAGGTGACACTAATTTTAACACCCCTTAGAAGGCCCCTTAATCCCATACATTAATTAGATGTTTTTTTAATCCAGTAGGCGAATAAACCTTATATTTACTTGCTGAATCATCATAAGTACTTTTTGTTAAACATGTATATAAATATATATACTGCTTGAAAACTCGTCTAAAACGTAATTTATATGGAGTTTCACTCATTTTGTTAAAAGAAATCTGCGTAATTTTATTTTCGAATTACTAATAAAACCTTTCTAGCATCAAATGTCAGCTTAGTTTGAGACTAAAACCTCATCGAATTAACTTTACTTCTTATTAAATTTATGGCGTGGTTTTGTGTTCAGATCACGAACGGACTAGATCAGGTTCTAAATTAGGGGATTGTCAGTCCGCGAGATTGCGATATACATGTTGATTTTTGTGCGTGTTTAATGCTGCGTGCCATCATTGTTTCCATTGTTCACAGTATGTTTTAAGGATGGGTTTAATTTAATAATACGATTGTGAATTTTGCATTAATTACTTTTTTCATTTATAATAAAATTATTTAATTTTGTTGATTTTGTATGATTGTTGTTTATTACCGAGGTTATTTGCTTAGCTTTATAATTGATTTTAAATTTATCGATTTATATTTCCATAAATGATAGTAATTACGTTAACAATTCACTGTTTCTATGTACACCTATACTTCCAACTTACTCACGTTGTCATCAAATCGAATTTCACTTATCTCAGAAAACAAGTTTATCGACAAATAGTTTTCCCTAAACAGACGTATATTTCATAGCTACTGAGGTATACCACTATGCATAATAATAAATATCACAACCATAAGTAACAAAGAAAACCTTGCGTAACAGACGGATACAAACAAAAAAAATATGTTTGTAGAACCCTCTTTAATGAGTGTGTGTGAAATAATGAAGCACTTGTTGCATTTTTGAATATCTGAACTAAGCATTATAGGCGTCGCAAAAACTGATAATGATTGACTTTAAGTACATCAATTAGAATAATAGATATGATTCTACACCTGAGTTCTTTACATTTATTCTATCTGTATCTTTATTCTCTGAAACCACAGGACAGCAGTACCAGAGAAACAAAAGGTAAAAACATAATAAACACACACACAAACACACATACAGAAATACTAACATGTTTGTTTATTAATATCAGGGACATTATATACTAACAAGTGTCCTTGTTAATATTTAGAGAATAAACCATACAGCTTTTGTATAAGTTCAAAGCGTTTTAGTTTCACCTGTATTCGAGCATGGGATTTGTTTTTAAGTTTTGTCTCATAATCTCATTTCGACGTACACAAATTATATGAAATAAAGGAGTCAAATTGTGAACGTCATTTAGCTCGTGTTTTATGTTTAAGAATCACACCGTTTAACAGTTCCTGTTGTCATCTATTTGGTAATGAAAATTTATTATTTCCCCTATCACGACCAGGTTTACGCAATTTCTACCAATAAAATGTTGTCCTAATTTTGCGACTTTATCTCTTTACTAATTTTTACAAAGATGCCGATGGCTTTACTGAATTTAACACACCTTAGTTCTGTGACATTACAGAGTCGACAAATCGATAATTCAAAGACGTCAGCTTTTTGCATTAAACCCACCTTTGGGAATGGGTAAAGGTTAATGTCATACATTGGACGTTTAATGAGTCCCCTAGAAATTCTGTCCTCTGATATGTATGTAATATTTATCAATATATATCAAAGAGAAATCGTTTCAATGAATGGACTACGATGTTGTTGTGTTGTTTTTCAGCTTGCACTTCAAGGAATGGACGGACTACGATGTTGTTTGTTTTCCTTTTTTTAAATTTTTTTTCATATATTTTTTTTGTTGGGGGGGGGGGGTGTTGTTGTTGTAAATAAAATTAAAACTCCTGTTATCTTCATCGATATTTATGAACGATTATATATGTTTCTCGGGTAGGTAAATTTTATTACAAAATTGTAGGTATACAAAACTGTTTGTTTTTACTTTTTATACTGGTTGTTGAATTTTATATTTGGTCTTTCACGCAGAATTTTTAATTAGGAATTGCATTTGTTTCTATTTGATGGTTGTAACTATGGTTACAAAAGGTGATCAAATCAATAAATTACAAACTAACTTAACAAGATAACGTCACCTGGTTCACAGTTTTGAAGTTTAGCATTTACTCTCCTATGTAATATCAGTTTATTTTATTTATAACTTTTTTTTATTAAATACATATATTCAGATTATTTAACGGGTAATTTATTATGTAGTTCCGAGAAGTCTGCATACTAGTATGTCTATCGTGATAAGTAGCACATGCGGCAATTGACATCCTTTAGCTATTTTAATTATTATTTGAACATAAGTTTGCTATGTTTGGCCTATCTATATACATACGTTAGAAAATTATATTTGTAAGTTTTCAATCATTTTTAAAAGGATGCAATGATTGAGAAAAAGCATCTGACTTTTATTCTGTATTTGAATGTCATCTTGTCATGTTATGATTTAAATTTTAATGCATTTATATCAGAAAATATACCAATTCTGACGATGTATAGGAATGTTTAAGTCTAATAAAGATTGAATTGCCAATGTCTAGCGGAAAGCATTTCTGGATAATGTATCTAATCCAAGAACCTTTTGGAAAATCATGAAACGGTTAAATGTGCCCTTATAGCATTCCCCCCCCCCCCCCCCATGATAGAATGTTATAAATGGAGAATCATTTGGTGAATTTGTATATACTTGCGACGAGAACTTTTAAAGAAATATTTTAGCTCTATATCAATGCTAGAATTAAAAAAATGTGTCTCTTCCCCATTTTGAGAAAAAAATGAAAACATAATCACAGATTTAAATGTAAACATTAGGGACATATTGGATGTTAAACAAATCCTCGATCCAAACAAGGCATAAAGGTTCCGATGTTATTAGTCATTAAATGTTAAAAATTTGTCCGAGAAAAAATTGCTATTAAGTCAATGTAAATATTCTTCCGAATATGACAGCAATTTATAAGAAAGATAAAGCATCATTACCACCAAATTACAGACCTATATCTCTTATAAGTTGTGTGGGTAAAATTACAGACCAATATCTCTTATAAGTTGTGTGGGTAAAGTCATCTCTTATAAGTTGTGTGGGTAAAATTATAGTCATCTACAAACATGTGCACAATCATTCGCAAAAACAATGAATTATAAATGTCAGTCGGTGGTTCTTGACAAACATTCTACAGGACACCAGTTGATTGAAATGTGTAACTATATTTTGAATTATCTTGAAAGAGATAACTTGCACTTTATTTTTTATTATAGAGCCTTTGATAAAGTTTGGTACCAAATTGAAATCATACGGTATAGATGGTAATTTACACAAATGGCTTACGAGCTATCTATATAATAGGAAACAAAACGATATCCTCTTCTCCTTACACAGTTTTAGCTGGGGTACTACAGGGATCAGTTCTTGAACCTCTTTACTTTTTAACATATATTAATGATATTGCACCAAATTTGTTATCGTTATGACGACTTTTTGCAGATATCTTTCAGTTTCTCTTGCCATTATGGATTTAGGTCCAAAATGTTATTGATCATGACCTAAGAGAGCTGAATGAATGATCTAAGAAATTGCTTTTGTATTTAAATCCAAATAAAGCTAAAATAATGTTATTTTCTAACAATGAATAACCTGTTTTTGATTTTTCGTTAAATGGAGAAAATACTACTTCTCATAAACACTTAGGGGTTACATTGAATGCAGAAGCAAAATGGAATAGCCTTATAGACAATATATCGTCTAGTGTATCAAAGCATCTCAATATTCAAAATATGCGATCAGGAGACAAACACGTTGTAGAATAGTATTTCTTTGGGCCGAGAAAGCTCAACATTATTTTTACTCAAATTAGATGTTCCTCGTCATTTTTGAATTATGATCTCTTTAAAGTTAATATTGTTTCTGACTGCTCATGTATTTGTGTACATGTACGCGAACACTTTTTCTTTCAATGTCCTCAATATGCGAATATAAGAAATATTCTTTTTAACAATAATGAGTTGTGCTGTAGATTTGAAACTGCTAACTTGTGGAAATAGCTTACTCTCGATGTATAAAAAAAGCAATACTTCAAAGTGTATATGACTTTTTTAAATCTGAAAGACTCATGGTCGTTTTAAGGTTTGATTAAAAATAAAAATATTTGCTTATGCTAAGTGTACTTATAAAAATCCAATTTGTTTCAAAGATCTACACAAAACAAGCACACACACACACATAAACACATGTATATCATCCATTATATATCGTCATACAATTGTTTGTGATAAGTATATTATTTAATGTGATTTGCATACTATATATTTATTTTTCTGTCAACTATTGTTTAAGGAGAAGACTCCTTAATTTTGCTTGATATTGTGCCTGAATATTTTGCCTATTAAGCAAATAAAATATGTTTAAAATAAACTTAGCATTTCCCCTGACAGGTACGTTGTAGACACCCTACCAGATAAGAAGTCTACCGCAATAATGTATAGTTACCTAACCAACAGGCATTATGGACAAACGTGCGTGATAAAAATTGAACAAAAATTAATAGGCAGACTAACTCCTGTTTTCAGGAAATAAACTATTCGAGACAAAATAAATACGTTTCATCCAAGATAAGATTTCATACCTGTGTTGGTTGTCATATTTACACAGGAGACCATATATTAACTCTGTTACGTTTTGTATGAGCGCGATCTAACAAGTTTTGCCTCTTTAAATTGAAGGTTTTTATACAAATTATCAATCGTCCTGAATATAGCTTATTGCTCGCCAGACGTTAAATACGCGATAAATCAATCAATCAATCCTGCAATCGGTCAATCAGTCAATCAATCAATATAAATCAAATGAAAATTATAACTATCTGACAATGCGTAAAGCAGTGTTAATATTTTAACATATCTACTTATTGATATGGTTTATTTGATATAGTCATTCATCAGTACTAGCGTGGTTATTGTATTATCTCTCGCTCTGTCTCGTCGGTTGCCTGTTAATATTGAATTACAAACGACTACAATTATATAGATTCTACACTTGTATTTGGTGGTTGATCTTGACTTATAGTTCTGAGACGACAAATTAGTTGATTATTACAACACACCCAATGAGGATTGTTGTAACAATGGATGATGTAGACAAATGCAGTATGTGTGACTATAGTCTGTGGTAGTATTATTGCCGTAGATTTCTATTTGTATTATTGTGTATTTACGTTGACCATTAGTAGTCTTATGAACAGTTTTACAATAGAACTAAGTACTCTTAAATTACAGATAACTACAAATCACGTAATTTATTTTGCCAAGTATAAATAACTTAAGTCTTCATATTATATTTTTTGTTTGTATCTCAACACCACCAACCTTAAATTATTAACAATTTAACCCCTGTTTTAGCGACAGACCTTTCAACACAATGTTATATTGAATATCAATTCATAACACACTGAACAAAAAACGAGGCTTAGGCTATAAAAATGACACGATCTAGTTTATCTTTGACAAATGTCAAATAATTGATGGAGATTGAAATTCAAAATTTTACGGAACAATTAAATCTCTATTCCAGATTAGTGAACATAAACCCCATGATACACGTCTCTATTGTAGTCATAATAAGAAACGAATCTATGTAATACAAACGTTACAACACTGGATGGTTAAAGGTTACTGTACCGACATAATTTTCAAAATACATTTTCTGTCCAGACAAATGTAATGTCTCAAGAGAAATTATTTTTTCTTCCGAATGACAACTAGTATAATATGAAACAATCCGCTCGTCCATTATAAGTTACATACAATGTACTTTTTGTATAAAATAACTTTCTCAAAGTGCCGTTCTGGGATTTTGTGCATTCTTACATATTTTTGCGAGACACAGTGTACACGTAAATGGTATTATAGGTCTAATGTATCATTTTTTTTATTTATAAGAAACTACATTTATGATATATCTCGTGAATTTAAAATTTATTTTATATATATGTATATTATTATTATGTGGTTTCATTGCTCTATGCCATTTACCAAACTGATTTTTGTGTTAACTTTTTCTGGCCCTGCACATTGCCAAAATAATGTTAGAACTGTGTGACAAAAAACCTTATGATTGAAAAATGGACTTGTGTATTCGACTCTGTAAATCGTTCATTTTATTTGTAAGATCATTTAAGACCTATAAACTTATTAGACTTCTGTAATCGATATTTCGACTTCCGATCGGTCGTTTATACCATTTCTGACGTAAACGATCTGACATGGTTTTTTTTAACTTACCTATCCAGTTTAAGCCCGATACTTCCATCCAGGAACCTATTGGTTCATGTCTTGATTTGGTAAATAAGTCACTAAACAGAATTAAGATTTTTAATTTATTTACTTTAAAAACATAATTGTATAAAGTTTAAATAAATAATTGGTATCGTATTGAGCTAAGCAGTATAATTTCTGCGTTCTCGTTTTATCTCGTTCTGGTCTCGTACACACTACACTAATGACTAAGCGAGTGTCATATCCAGTCCCAGTTCCATCTGTAAAGCCAGATTGTTGATTCTGACCGGTTGCCTGCCTGTTTAAGGCTTTCTATCCTCCCTCTTGTAGTTGTTTTGACTTTTAGGTACATGTATTCTTAAGAATTAGAGTCTTTATTAAAATGGTGGTGTATAGTAGAAATCACGTAATCGTTTTTAATATGGAGTAGGCATTGCCAAAATGCGAGCACTGACAATATAGTCCTTTATTATTTATATATAATGTGCATTTCATAATTGACGTTACTCCCGAACACCCTAAAAGTGCCTCTAAATTCCAGTTGTCACGTGACGTCTTTCTTTGTAATGGTGACGTCACATGAAATGTCTTATGATTGTCAGTTTTTAAAGATCGATTTAGAGATTGCAAAAAAAAATATTATGAAATTTTTGTTGTTATTTTTAAATATAACACTCAAGAATAAAATACCCAAATGAGTTAATGCAGTTAAGTCCTCATTTGTAAATAGGCAGAAATACTTTAATTCTGATGATAATTCTTTGAAATTATTACAAAAAGTACAATTTTTTATCAAAAAATATACTACGCTCCTTTTTTTATATAAAGGACATGTTACTATGAAATGTAATTCATCTTCAACCGCATGAGAGTTTTGTTTTACAGTAATGGCATAACTTTTGAGATCTATCAATGTAGTTTTTACTATATCTATCTTTTTCTATTCTTAAGTCATGAGCACTTATCCTAATTTTGCAAATTGCTTTTCTTATTTTGAAATCTTTAATTGATAAATAAGCCTCTGATCCAAAATCAGTGTTTAGATTAAATTTTTTTCTAATTTACTGTTCCCCTGTGATAATATTTCTGTTCTTTTATTGTGCCAGAAGGTCTTAAAGTTGTCATTCAATTTTAATTTGACTATCTTAAATAGTTTACCCAGCTTGATCTTTAAACTGTTTATGTTTAATGTTTGCATTATATATCTTACTGATGAAAACCAACAGTCATTATTATTAGCATCTAGTTGTTTATTACATGAATAAGCATCATAAGGTAAACCATCTTCTAGTTTTTCAAGTCTATACGCATATTTAACAATAGATAAAACAATAGAAAAGTATAAAGGAAACCTTCCAACCTCTGATAAAACAGCTATGTTTGAGGCTTTTTTATTTACACCTAAAATATATTTAAGGAATCTTATATGTGATTTCTCAGCAAAATCATTATAATAAATCATTTAAAAAAAGTAATCATTCTGTTTCTTACAAGCAGCAGAATTAACTTTAAACATACCACTAATTTCACTACAATATAATAGAATTGGCTTTATTGTGTGATCATATAGGTGAATTGAAGTAGCAATACTTGGATTGCAAGTTGACAAAGATTTTTGTAATTTAAATATTGCCTTTAGGGATTTTTTATATAACTCTTCAGAATAATGAGTTATCTTCCATTTCTGGAAAGTGCATTTCATTCAAGTCGGAAAACGAAATTTTCTTTCTTTTTTTTTATTTATTTGAAATATTTTGAAATTTTCTGCATTGCGGATTAATTTTAGCAAAGAATTCTCATATTAGTTATTTTGGTGTTTATTTACCATAAACTTTGTGTTCTTATAGTTTCTATATCCGTAGGGTGAAATGTTAAATAGCTTCTGTGTGATACGTTTTTGTTTAAAGAGCTTATTTTTAGATATACACTTTTGTATCTGTTTAAAATATTAATAGTCTAAAATATTTGAAATAAAATTACAAATGACAATATAATTCGATAAGTAAATGTTTCAAAATGAGGATATAACATACTTGCATCAATGAATTTCACCGAATACACATTTTGTTAAACACAGACATTGATTATATTGCCATTTTATATGAGCTGAAGGAACACAACAGAAAGTAAAAGCTTGAAAAAAGTTCTGGTCGGATTCTTTTGTTACATATTGACTGGAGACTTGTGTTATTCCGTTCCGGATATAATTAGTCACATATGTTATGATCATAAAGTCACGTGTCAGCTATATATAAAAAAGGTTATTTTTAATTAAGACCCACAAACTGAACAAATAATGAATTAATTTGACTTCATTATTAATCTATTGTACAATTATACTACAAAATGTTCTCTTCTATCAATTCTTAAAACAGTATAAATTCTTTCATACTTGTATTTCTATAATGAGATAATAATAAAGTGACATGCAGCATTTTTATTTCTTTATAGTAGTTTCACTATAATTGTCTTGTTGTATCTATAACTATACTAGGAGAAAAATAGAAAATTTTCAGAATAACTCCTTTCTGCTCCACCGTACAATCTAGATTCGACTTGTATCGAGCATAGACAGTACAAACAGAAAGAGGGCGCATGCCCGTATCAGCTAACTTAGGTGTTTCTTCCAAGCTGAAAACACACCATAAAGAACAATAAACAGACTAACGGGATTAAAACATAGGCGTACCAAGCAGTACGGCAGGTACAGTTCCGACCGCTCCACTTTAAATTGCTGGAACGAAAAACCGTACCAGTTTTTTTGTAAATTGAAATAAAAAATGTACATATACTCTTTAATTTGGGAAACGTTCAATATTATAGTTCTTCAATAGCTTTCGATATAAAACAGCAACCGTTACGATTGCCAGTGCAATTTGGTCAGTGACAAATAAAAGCACATGGAAAAACCCTATCTAAATTTAAACATTCACGGTAAACGGGTTGTCCACCCTTAACCGACCGTACCACTATTTTTCTGGGTGCTACGCCTATGTAAAAGTCAGGTGTGTGCAAGCAGCCACCGAAGTTGGTGGTGGTCAGACACTATCCTATGTAATGATGTTTAACGGAAGCACAGTTTGATCAGGACCACATATTTTCAGCCTATTCAATCAGAAACAAAGACATAATATAACCCTTTAAATAGTCATAAAATCCCGCGTAAATTGTAACAAATATATTTCACAAAAAAATACTTTTAGTATGTGTATATATGTTTATAGCATTAAAGTGTTAAATGCTAATACAATAGATGTGTTTGTTTGTTTAAATGATGTTTAGAGCCACTTTCAGAAATTTTTCAACTACATGTATATCATGCCGTCCAGTTTTTATCCGGTGAGAAAGCCGTAGTACATGGAGAAAACCCCGACCTTCGATAGGAAAACTGGCAATCCTTGTTCATTGAGATTGGAGTCGGTCGCACACTGCCCGCAGTGAGACTCGAACCCACAACCTCAGTGCTGACGGACCACGTGACCAATAGTAGATGAACTACCTTAACCATTCGGCCACCGAGGCTCCCTAATACAGTTAATGTTTGGAAACTGTCATTATTCAAAATCAGTTCCCCATGCAAATTTGTTTAAAACATAATTCTTCAAACATTATCTCTACAATGTTCATTGTATTTTATTTAAATTTATTACAGATATCACAATGATGATGCAACTGACTGCCGTTTTTGCTCTTGTCTATGGTTTTGCATTAGTGACGTCATCTCCGGTTTTACCCGATCACGGTCTGCGTGAAATTGATCCAGTTGATGCATGTTTGTTCCTCTGCAACATTTGCTTTGACCATAGCGTGAGTACATACAATTACTCTCAAAATTGTTTTTTTTTTTGTATCGTGTTTTTAAGATTTATCATGTTTTGGATTTTACCGCTGTTTCTGCATACCGTTTTATTTTTTCTAGAGCAGAACTGATATACTGTTTGTTAAGGTAACGCTCTACACCCAATATCAACCACGTTTCTAAACAATCTTCAGGCTAAAGTAAGTAATAATCTTCTTACAGTTTAAGGATACGATTTCTCCGTCTCCATGTTTTCTGCGTGGCAAACCCTCATTCCATAATACAACAAAAAGAAATTGGTCATTTCCTTCATTTTGAGATATGCCCAAATACGGACTTGAGCCGTTTTTTATTCTGGGTCATACGAGGTGAACAGTAATCATTCATTATTTATTCTCAGCGGATCACTTCTATTTTTTTCCGGCAATCAAAAAACGATTTGTAACTTGAAAACAAGAAAAAATGAGCAACTGGCCGAAATCAACTATTCTTCATTGCTATAATCTGCATTAGTTTAGCATTTAATATTTCATCCTTTTTATTATTCAGCATTAGTTAGAAGAATAAATGCCTTTCGTCAATGATTTTATCAGACAATCAATTAGTGGCAGTAGTAACTAATATTATTAATAGTTATTATTTATTTGTATTGCATTTTTTTCTTAATTTAAATTATATTCTATGTCTTGCATTAATTTTTGCTGCTACACTGCTCTATAGCACATGATTTAAACAGACTCCATTTTGTTTCATTTTATTTCAACGGTAATTGTTTTCCTCAAATCTCTGATATATATTCAGTTTCACATAGTCTTAATTAGCAATCTAATCGTCCATTTCACCACCTCTGTCAGGGATCTATATTAATAATCACAGTCATGAAATACGACAATCATGACAAGCAAAATTGGAATTAATTTTATTCGAAATTTCTCTTTACCCTTTAAGATGCAATTTCCGGCATTGACCGGAAATGATGAAACAAGATTTGTCTTATGTGATATGGCATAGGGTTTTATAGTAATACTTTTCTTTGTAAGTTAACTTGAGCATATCTTATTATTCATTAACTTATTCTATTTGTCATGCATCATCAGTGGACATTTTCTCATCTTTTCCTAGTTTGTGTATCTAGTGTCGTGGTTACACTTGCAGAATATTAAAATATAAACTAAAGTATCAAATGTTTACTGGTTGAGTATCACTGTAGGCAGGGTGTGCTCAAATCTTAATTTACATGGATTGTCAGTTTTTCCACCGAAGGTCGGGAGTTTTCTCAGGGTAATGCGGCTTCCTCCCCAAATAAAACTGGTCGCTACGATTAATTGAAAAATGGTAAAAATGGCGTTAAACAGCATACAATCAAACAAACAAACAATGTATCACAGGTCAAACATTATTATGAAGGATTAATCCAATTACAAAATATGTTGTCATTCTTCTGTATACAACCGTATACATCTCTATGACAACTAAGCACCCTTCCCTTTGGGGATATACCACATAAATCTACTGTGTCAATTTATAGTATAATTTGTATGATTAACCTAATAAATGAATGTTGGTCTAGGTATTCACAGAACAAATAGGGGAGAAAAATTATATTCTTTAAGATTTTCTACTAATTTTATTCATTTTTGAATGTGTATAGCTTGTTCACCTTCAGTTTAATTTTACCAATGCCATATATATCCTGAATTTTAAATGCCAGGGTCTCCTTCTCTCAAAATGTCATCCTCACTTTAAAATCGAAAAGAAATCCAGCTTCCGATTTAACCCACATTCTAAAAATAGCACTTTAATTTAAGAAAATGTTAAATAAGAAAAAGAGTTACTGTAGTAAATGTGACATACAATTTCCTAAACACCATTAAAAGAGCAAATTAAGACTCAAACTTGTCCCTCTATATTCACCATTCAGAAAAATTTTCAATTATTAAAATCCATTGGGTATTTTTCAATCCACACCAAGTTGAAGAGGACTATTTTGTTGTTAGTAATACGTCTTATTTGTCCTTTTTAGTGTATTGATACCTGAAAGAAAGTTTACTCAGTGTGTTATTAGGTTATGTCTTACTGCGGAAGGTTACTCAGTGTGTTATTAGGTTATGTCTTACTGCGGAAGGTTACTCAGTGTGTTATTAGGTTATGTCTTACTGCGGAAGGTTACTCAGTTTGTTACTAGGTTATGTCTTACTGCGGAAGGTAACTCAGTGTGTTATTAGGTTATGTCTTCCTGCGAAAGGTTACTCAGTGTGTTATTAGGTTATGTCTTACTGCGGAAGGTTACTCAGTGCGTTATTAGGTTATGTCTTACTGCGGAAGGTTACTCAGTGTGTTATTAGGTTATGTCTTACTGCGGAAGGTTACTCAGTGTGTTATTAGGTTATGTCTTACTGCGGAAAATTACCCAGTGTGTTATTAGGTTATGTCTTACTGCGGAAGGTTACTCAGTTTGTTTACTAGGTTATGTCTTACTGCGGAAGGTAACTCAGTGTGTTATTAGGTTATGTCTTACTGCGGAAGGTTACTCAGTGCGTTATTAGGTTATGTCTTACTGCGGAAGGTTACTCAGTGCGTTATTAGGTTATGTCTTACTGCGGAAGGTTACTCAGTGTGTTATTAGGTTATGTCTTACTGCGGAAGGTTACTCAGTGTGTTATTAGGTTATGTCTTACTGCGGAAGGTTACTCAGTGTGTTATTAGGTTATGTCCTACTGCGGAAGGTAACTCAGTGTGTTATTAGGTTATGTCTTACTGCGAAAGGTTACTCAGTGTGTTATTAGGTTATGTCTTACTGCGGAAGATTACTCAGTTTGTTACTAGGTTATGTCTTACTGCGGAAGGTAACTCAGTGTGTTATTAGGTTATGTCTTACTGCGAAAGGTTACTCAGTGTGTTATTAGGTTATGTCTTACTGCGGAAGGTTACTCAGTGTATTATTAGGTTATGTCTTTCTGCGGACGGTTACTCTTATTCAAAAAGGGGGGGGGGGTAAATTGTATTCATAGGGTGATATGGATGTGCGGCCAAAAGGGTCACCTTTTTAGCTCTACAAAATATATGAAAAGGTAGCTTTTTTTCATTGAAAAAAATAGCGTAAAACGGGGTGATTTCTACAAACAAAGTGTTCCATTAACACACTTGATAATTTTTTAAGTGAAAGGACTATTTTGTATATGGGGATGTGCAAAAATAAAATATATGAATAGATCTGATTTAATTATTCAAAATATGATAAGGTCCTGTTTCATAACGTCCGAAATATATGAATAGGGTGAGTTTTCAAATCTCTGTCCGCAGACCTGTACCTAAAAGTATCCCTAGTTACCCCGTGCTCTTAGTGTGCAACTCTTGAAAAACCAAGACCAGCAGGAGTTAGTAAACAACAATAGGAAACTATGCATACGATACGTTAAAACTTGACGTTAAATACATTCACTTAAACTGATTTTGTTTTTATCCTGTCATTCTGGTATTTATTCCTCACCAAAACAAACCTAACATCATTATCTAAACACAGGTAAATGGAAAGGTGTGAACATGGTATTGAAAGTTAATAATATATTATCATGAAACGCTATTAATGTCGGAAAAATATACAAATATTAGTTTCTATGGAATGATATCATATTAATATCATATCAATCTCCTGCATCGATTGTTGATTATTTTATAACACATATTTACTATTATAATGTAGATGCCGTGTCGTTTACTTTATTAGGTGTCTTTGTCGGATGCTAACCAGGTGTTCATTATTATTTCTGTTCCTATGTTTCAAAGTATTGCATATTAAATATAGTTTCTACTGAATATTTAAGGTATTGTATGGATGAAATGAAATTGTAGTTTTAATGAAAACTTAAGTATACATTACAAAACAGTATAATCAAAACCAACAAGTCATTACAAATAAATAAATTACAATCGTAAGACGCCAAAACAATAATAATTTAATTGAGATAAACAAACTAAATAAATAAAGTCCGCAAAACCGATAATAAATTAATTGAGATGGACAAACAAATTTATAAGCCAACAAGTCCGCCAAAGAAATAATAAATTAAGATAAATAAATAAATAAATCCGCCAAACCAATAATAAATTAATTAAGATAGACAATTTTACTTTTATCCTATCAATTATTCTGTGGAATACAGTTTACAATTGTTTCTTACTTAATAGTACAATTTGTTTTTGTTGTTTTGCAGGAAGAACAAATGATGACATGCGCAAATAGAGTGTGCCTTAGTGAATACTTGGTGACGGAGTATTCTCTCTACGTCATCAAACAGCTTTGTCCAAAAAACAACATGGACAAATTTATGTCAGCTGGAATGAAGCATTAAGGCCTTCTAAAAAATATTATAAGTTTGTAAATAAAAGCATCATTATATTAAAAAAATAAGTTATTTTATTAAATGAATGTTGGTCTAGGTATTCACAGAACAAATAGGGGAGAAAAATTATATTCTTTAAGATTTCTACTAATTTTGTTCATTTTTGAATGTGTATAGCTTGTTCACCTTCAGTTTAATTTTACCAATGCCATATATATCCTGAATTTTAAATGCCAGGGTCTCCTTCTCTCAAAAAGTAAAATCTTCACTTTAAAATCGAAAAGAAATCCAGCTTCAGATTTAACCCACATTTTAAAAATAGCACATTTAAGCAAATGTTAAATAAGAAAAAGAGTTACTGTAGTAAATGTGACATACAATTTCCTAAACACCATTAAAAGAGCAAATTAAGACTCAAACTTGTCCCTCTATATTCACCATTCAGAAAAATTTTCAATTATTAAAATCCATTGGGTATTTTTCAATACACACCAAGTTGAAGAGGACTATTTTGTTGTTAGTAATACGTCTTATTTGTCCTTTTTAGTGTATTGATACCTGAAATAAAGTTTATACTACTAAATCGTCGAGGTGCAAAATTGTAAGCCGGCATTTATTAAAATTTATATGAGAAGTAAGTCCGAGACCATGTCACAGCTTGAAACTTTCATCATTTCAGACCATTTTGTTTACCTCGGTAATTCGGATCGTAAAACCAATATAGCTTAAAAAAAATATGTCAAAGTAATTTTTAATACATGTGGTAAGGAAAACAACACACATTTTTAAATCTGAAACAAATATTTTATGTAAGAATTAAAGTATATACATATGGGATATATGAATTAAAACACAAGTGGTAAAAGCTAAGACATTTCTTTAAGAAACTTAGTTAACAGCCACCTTCCTAGGCATCATGAATTAAAATTCGATATGACATTTGTCGAAAAAAACACACATTTTGCATACTGTTTTATGTGGAGAACACGAATGTGGTGACGACAAATGCATAATAATTAAAGCAAACTGTTCCTCCCTTTAAAAACATTTGCACGTATCTGTGTCTGTCCGTCCTTTTGCTGCGGGTTCATCCCTATGGATTTTATTATTGTTTAAAATGTACTGATTTAACCACCATCTGGTATATTAAGAGTTGTACTCTTACAAGGGTTTTCGGGGTACTGATTCCTGGATTGACACGCTTTATGAAAGTAAAACATCCTATGTACAAATGTCTAGTTGGCAGACAGTTAACAAGGTTACATCTAATATGGAGTAGGCATTGCCAAAATGCGAGCACAGACAATATAGTCCTTTATTATTAATATTTAATGTGCATTACATAAGTGACATAACTTCCGAACACCCTAAAAGTGCCTCTAAATTCCAGTGGTCACGTGACGTCTGTCTTCGTAACGGTGACGTCACATGAAATGATTGATTGATTGATTGGATGTCTGCTTTACGTCCAGCGAGCAGTATTTCAGCTATATTCAGGACGGGAACAAGTTAACAAACAATAAATCAACGGAAAATAGGGATGGGATGGGTCACAGGGAATACAATTTTTGACTGCCAATGGAAAAGTATGGAGTTTTGGGTAGGGGCGGAAAATTTAGCCTTTTGTAGCGGCTACAATGAGCCTACTCTTTTTCGAAATCTACAAAAGGGGTCTTTATCGTGCAAGGAGCGTGGCACTCTCCGAACACGTTACCCACTACGGTCCGCGGTCAGGCTTTCCGTATTATGACCTGACAACCCCCCAACGAGAGGGTCTCCCCTATCCGCCACCCGGGGACGCGCTGGGCTGCTCTGTGGGTTGAGCACTGGGAACCCTCCCAGTATGGTCCCAGTCACATGAAATGTAATTTGATTGTCAGTTTTTAAAGATCGATTTATAGATTGCAAAAAATAGTATGAAATTTTTGTTCTTAATTTTAAATATAACATTTATTTTTTATCGATGTCAACTTTATTTTCAAGTCTTCCTTAAAATTATTTTTAGTACTTTTCTTCATTCACTTTGTTACAGTTTTTTGACGATATCAACTTCCGGACGAAAAAAAATCAATATCAGCATTAAGAAGATTTTGATCACGTGATTTCATTTTGATCACATGACACATAATTGCCGTAGAGCTCACCGCTCTTCGAGCGGTGCTCGCTATTAGTCCTAACCATTATACCAAGAGTTTCCTGTGGCGATCAAAGTGAATGTTGCATATTGAGAGAGTAGACAGTGCACAGGATGTAGCTGGAGGTTCCCAGTGTTAGAACACAGAGTTTCTCAGCGCGTCCCCAGGTGGCGGATAGGAAATGTCATAATGTATTGTCAAGTCACAATTAATACCGACGGCCTGACCGCGGAACAGTAACGTGTTTTGAGAGTGTAACGCTCCTTGCATGCTAAAGACCCATCTGTAGATGTTGATGCTTGTTGTATCCGCTACAAAAGTTTAAATTCTGCGCCCCTGTTGAACACTCCATAGGTTTAAGCAGCGTTCAAAACTAGTTTCGTTTTTTGGCCTTATAATTGTACGTTAATTTATTGTTTGTTAACTGCATATGGTTAAAATACTGCTCACTAGACGCAAAGCAATTATAAATCGATTAGATATTAAATCGTTCCTTCCAAAAAAAGTCCATTTGAGGTTTCACCATTTTGGTTTCTTAGTAGACTGATTAAACTCAAAAAGAGGACCGCGGAAGGATTATTTTGATCGATATATCTTACAACAACCTAGTTGTTATGTAGGTGAATGGTCAAAGGATTTGTTAAGTTTACAAACACGCCATTAAATACAAGGAAAATGACAACTAATGGACCATCTGAACTATCAAAAAACCGATGTAATGAAACTGCGATCTCAAACATATTATTGTCCTTAATTCCGCCGACTATTGACCGGAACTTACTATTGTCTGGAAACAATTTATTTTGTATTGAAACTTATAATGAATTAACATCAGGTATTTTGGTTAAGTGTACTTTAAATATGGTTTAATTATGATATAGTTTGCAACAATTTATGCGCTGTAAATTGTTACACGTGGTCAACCGACTCGTTTAGCATAGTTGAAGTAGAATGGTTAGGGTGTAAGGTGGGAATGTGTGTTTTATTTCAAGACAAAACATACCAACACATTGTTGCTTCTCTGCTAAAAGCTAATGAAAAGTAGCAAGATATTGTCGACTTTGATTAAGAATATTATATCCTTATAAGGTTATGTCTTGCTGCAGAAGGTTACTCAGTGTGTTATTAGGTTATGTCTTACTGCGGAAGGTTACTCAGTGTGTTATTAGGTTATATCTTACTGTGGAAGGTTACTCAGTGTGTTATTATGTTATGTCTTACTGCGGAAGGTTACTCAGTGTGTTATTAGGTTATGTCTTACTGCGGAAGGTTACTCGGTGTGTTATTAGGTTATGTCCTACTGCGGAAGGTTACTTGGTGTGTTATTAGGTTATGTCTTACTGCGGAAGGTTACTCAGTATGTTATTAGGTTATGTCTTTCTGCGGAAGGTTACTCAGTGTGTTATTAGGTTATATCTTACTGTGGAAGGTTACTCAGTGTGTTATTAGGTTATGTCTTACTGCGGAAGGTTACTCAGTGTGTTATTAGGTTATGTCTTACTGCAGAAGGTTACTCGGTGTGTTATTAGGTTATGTCCTACTGCGGAAGGTTACTCGGTGTGTTATTAAGTTATGTCTTACTGCGGAAGGTTACTCAGTATGTTATTAGGTTATGTCTTACTGCGGAAGATTACTCAGTTTGTTACTAGGTTATGTCTTACTACGGAAGGTAACTCAGTGTGTTATTAGGTTATGTCTTACTGCGAAAGGTTACTCAGTGTGTTATTAGGTTATGTCTTACTGCGGAAGGTTACTCAGTGTATTATTAGGTTATGTCTTTCTGCGGACGGTTACTCTTATTCAAAAAGGGGGGGGGGGGTAAATTGTATTCATAGGGTGATATGGATGTGCGGCCAAAAGGGTCACCTTTTTAGCTCTACAAAATATATGAAAAGGTAGCTTTTTTTCATTGAAAAATATAGCGTAAAACGGGGTGATTTCTACAAACAAAGTGTTCCATTAACGCACTTGATAATTTTTTAAGTGAAAGGACTATTTTGTATATGGGGATGTGCAAAAATAAAATATATGAATAGATTTAATAATTCAAAATATGATAATGTCCTGTTTCATAACGTCCGAAATATATGATTAGGGTGAGTTTTCAAATCTCTGTCCGCAGACCTGTACCTAAAAGTATCCCTAGTTACCCCGTGCTCTTAGTGTGCAACTCTTGAAAAACCAAGACCAGCAGGAGTTAGTAAACAACAATAGGAAACTATGCATACGATACTACGATGATAATCGTTAAAACTTGACGTTAAATACATTCACTTAAACTGATTTTGTTTTTATCCTGTCATTCTGGTATTTATTCCTCACCAAAACAAACCTAACATCATTATCTAAACACAGGTAAATGGAAAGGTGTGAACATGGTATTGAAAGTTAATAATACATTATCATGAAACGCTATTAATATCGGAAAAATATACAAATTATATTAGTTTCTATGGAATGATATCATATTAATATCATATCAATCTCCTGCATCGATTGTTGATTATTTTATAACACATATTTACTATTATAATGTAGATGCCGTGTCGTTTACGTTATTAGGTGTCTTTGTCGGATGCTAACCAGGTGTTCATTATTATTTCTGTTCCTATGTTTCAACGTATTGCATATTAAATATAGTTTCTACTGAATATTTAAGGTATTGTATGGATGAAATGAAATTGTAGTTTTAATGAAAACTTAAGTATACATTACAAAACAGTATAATCAAAACCAACAAGTCATTACAAATAAATAAATTACAAACGTAAGACGCCAAAACAATAATAATTTAATTGAGATAAACAAACTAAATAAATAAAGTCCGCAAAACCGATAATAAATTAATTGAGATGGACAAACAAATTTATAAACCAACAAGTCCGCCAAAGAAATAATAAATTAAGATAAATAAATAAATAAATCCGCCAAACCAATAATAAATTAATTAAGATAGACAATTTTACTTTTATCCTATCAATTATTCTTTGGAATACAGTTTACAATTGTTTCTTACTTAATAAACATTCAAACAGCACCAATGATGACGATCCGTATTCACTGTCATTACATACAATGTTAACAACTGCCAAAGGAAGGATTCAAACATTTAAACAGCATCAATGATGTAAGTCCTTATTCATTGTCATTACATATAATGTTAACAACTGCCAAAGGAAGGATCCAAACATTCAAACAGCATCAATGACGTAGGTCCTTATTCATTGTCATTACATACAATGTTAACAACTGCCAAAGGTAGGATCCAAACATTCAGAGAGCATCAATGATGTAGGTCCTTATTCATTGTCATTACATATAATGTAACCACTGCCAATGGAAGAATCCAAACATTCAGAGAGCATCAATGATATAGGTCCTTATTCATTGTCATTACATACAATGTTAACCACTGCCAAACGAAGGATCCAAACATTCAAACAACATCAATGATGTAGGTCCTAATTCATTGTCATTACATACCATGTAACTACTGCCAAAGGAAGGATCCAAACATTTAAACAGCATCAATGATGTAGGTCCTTATTCATTATCATTACATACAATGTTAACTACTGCCAAAGGAAGGATCCAAACATTCAGAGAGCATCAGTGATGCAGGTCCTTATTCATTATCATTACATACAATGTTAACTACTGCCAAAGGAAGGATCCAAACATTCAGAGAGCATCAATGATGTAGGTCCTTATTCATTGTCATTACATATAATGTAACCACTGCCAATGGAAGAATCCAAACATTCAGAGAGCATCAATGATATAGGTCCTTATTCATTGTCATTACATACAATGTTAACCACTGCCAAACGAAGGATCCAAACATTCAAACAACATCAATGATGTAGGTCCTAATTCATTGTCATTACATACCATGTAACTACTGCCAAAGGAAGGATCCAAACATTTAAACAGCATCAATGATGTAGGTCCTTATTCATTATCATTACATACAATGTTAACTACTGCCAAAGGAAGGATCCAAACATTCAGAGAGCATCAGTGATGCAGGTCCTTATTCATTATCATTACATACAATGTTAACTACTGCCAAAGGAAGGATCCAAACATTCAGAGAGCATCAATGATGTAGGTCCTTATTCATTGTCATTACATACAACGTTAACAACTGCAAAAGGAAGGATCCAAACATTCAGAGAGCATCAAATGATGTAGGTCCTTATTCATTGTCATTACATACAATATTAACTACTGCCAAAGGAAGGATCCAAACATTTAAACAGCATCAATGATGTAGGTCCTTATTCATTGTCATTACATACCATGTAACAACTGCCAAAGGAAGGATCCAAACATTTAAACAGCATCAATGATGTAGGTCCTTACTCAGTGTCATTACATACAATGTTAACTACTGCAAAAAGAAGGATCCAAACATTTAGAGAACATCAATGATGTAGGTCCTTATTCATTATCATTACATACAATGTTAACAACTGCCAAAGGAAAGATCCAAACATTCAGAGGACATCAAATGATGCAGGTTCTTATTCATTATCATTACATACAATGTTAACTACTGCCAAAGGAAGGATCCAAACATTTAGAGAACATCAATGATGTAGGTCCTTATTCATTATCATTACATACAATGTTAACAACTGCCAAAGGAAGGATCCAAACATTCAGAGAGCATCAATGATGTAGGTCCTTATTCAGTGTCATTACATACAATGTTAACTACTGCAAAAGGAAGGATCCAAACATTTAGAGAACATCAATGATGTAGGTCCTTATTCATTGTCATTACATACAATGTTAACAACTGCCAAAGGAAGGATCCAAACATTCAGAGAGCATCAATGATGTAGGTCCTTATTCATTGTCATTACATATAATGTAACCACTGCCAATGGAAGAATCCAAACATTCAGAGAGCATCAATGATATAGGTCCTTATTCATTGTCATTACATACAATGTTAACCAATGCCAAACGAAGGATCCAAACATTCAAACAACATCAGTGATGTAGGTCCTAATTCATTGTCATTACATACCATGTAACTACTGCCAAAGGAAAGATCCAAACATTTAAACAGCATCAATGATGTAGGTCCTTATTCATTATCATTACATACAATGTTAACTACTGCCAAAGGAAGGATCCAAACATTCAGAGAGCATCAGTGATGCAGGTCCTTATTCATTATCATTACATACAATGTTAACTACTGCCAAAGGAAGGATCCAAACATTCAGAGAGCATCAATGATGTAGGTCCTTATTCATTGTCATTACATACAACGTTAACAACTGCAAAAGGAAGGATCCAAACATTCAGAGAGCATCAAATGATGTAGGTCCTTATTCATTGTCATTACATACAATATTAACTACTGCCAAAGGAAGGATCCAAACATTTAAACAGCATCAATGATGTAGGTCCTTACTCAGTGTCATTACATACAATGTTAACTACTGCAAAAAGAAGGATCCAAACATTTAGAGAACATCAATGATGTAGGTCCTTATTCATTATCATTACATACAATGTTAACAACTGCCAAAGGAAAGATCCAAACATTCAGAGGACATCAAATGATGCAGGTTCTTATTCATTATCATTACATACAATGTTAACTACTGCCAAAAGAAGGATCCAAACATTTAGAGAACATCAATGATGTAGGTCCTTATTCATTATCATTACATACAATGTTAACAACTGCCAAAGGAAGGATCCAAACATTCAGAGAGCATCAATGATGTAGGTCCTTATTCAGTGTCATTACATACAATGTTAACTACTGCAAAAGGAAGGATCCAAACATTTAGAGAACTTCAATGATGTAGGTCCTTATTCATTGTCATTACATACAATGTTAACTACTGCCAAATGAAGGATCCAAACATTCAAACAACATCAATGATGTAGGTCCTTATTCATTGTCATTTCATACAACGTTAACAACTGCAAAAGGAAGGATCCAAACATTCAGAGAGCATCAAATGATGTAGGTTCTTATTCATTGTCATTACATACAATATTAACTACTGCCAAAGGAAGGATCCAAACATTTAAACAGCATCAATGATGTAGGTCCTTATTCATTGTCATTACATACAATATTAACTACTGCCAAAGGAAGGATCCAAACATTTAGAGAACATCAATGATGTAGGTCCTTATTCATTGTCATTACATACCATGTAACTACTGCCAAAGGAAGGATCTAAACATTTAAACAACATCAATGATGTAGGTCCTTATTCATTATCATTACATACAATGTTAACTACTGCCAAAGGAAGGATCCAAACATTCAGAGAGCATCAATGATGTAGGTCCTTATTCATTGTCATTACATACAATGTAACTACTGCCAAAGGAATGATCCAAACATTCAGAGAGCATCAATGATGTAGGTCCTTATTCATTGTCATTACATACAATGTAACTACTGCCAAAAGAAGGATCCAAACATTTAGAGAACATCAATGATGTAGGTCCTTATTCATTATCATTAAGTACAATGTTAACAACTGCCAAAGGAAGGATCGAAACATTTAGAGAACATCAATGATGTAGGTCCTTATTCATTATCATTACATACAATGTTAACTACTGCCAAAGGAAGAATCCAAACATTTAGAGAACATCAAATGATGTAGGTCCTTATTCATTATCATTACATACAATATTAACTACTGCCAAAGGAGGGATCCAAACATTTAGAGAACATCAATGATGTAGGTCCTTATTCATTGTCATTACATACAATATTAACTACTGCCAAAGGAGGGATCCAAACATTTAGAGAACATCAATGATGTAGGTCCTTATTCATTATCATTACATACAATGTTAACTACTGCCAAAGGAAGGATCCAAACATTTAGAGAACATCAAATGATGTAGGTCCTTATTCATTATCATTACATACAATATTAACTACTGCCAAAGGAAGGATACAAACATTTAGAGAACATCAATGATGTAGGTCCTTATTCATTATCATTACATACAATGTTAACAACTACCAAAGGAAGGATCCAAACATTTAGAGAACATCAATGATGTAGGTCCTTATTCATTATCATTACATACAATGTTAACAACTGCCAAAGGAAGGATCCAAACATTCAGAGAGCATCAATGATGTAGGTCCTTATTCATTGTCATTACATACAATGTTAACTACTGCAAAAGGAAGGATCCAAACATTTAGAGAACATCAATGATGTAGGTTCTTATTCATTATCATTACATACAATGTTAACAACTGCTAAAGGAAAGATCCAAACATTCAGAGGACATCAAATGATGTAGGTCCTTATTCATTGTCATTACATACAATGTTAACTACTGCCAAAGGAAGGATCCAAACATTTAGAGAACATCAATGATGTAGGTCCTTATTCATTATCATTACATTCAATGTTAACAACTGCCAAAGGAAAGATCCAAACATTCAGAGGACATCAATGATGTAGGTCCTTATTCATTATCATTACATACAATGTTAACATCTGCCAAAGGAAGGATCCAAACATTCAGAGAGCATCAATGATGTAGGTCCTTATTCATTGTCATTACATACAATGTTAACTACTGCCAAAGGAAGGATCCAAACATTCAAACAACATCAATGATGTAGGTCCTTATTCATTGTCATTACATATCATGTAACTACTGCCAAAGGAAGGATCTAAACATTTAAACAACATCAATGATGTAGGTCCTTATTCATTATCATTACATACAATGTTAACTACTGCCAAAGGAAGGATCCAAACATTCAGAGGACATCAAATGATGTAGGTCCTTATTCATTGTCATTACATACAATGTTAACAACTGCCAAAGGAAAGATCCAAACATTCAGAGAGCATCAATGATGTAGGTCCTTATTCAGTGTCATTACATACAATGTTAACTACTGCCAAAGGAATGATCCAAACATTCAGAGAGCATCAATGATGTAGGTCCTTATTCATTGTCGTTACATACAATGTAACTACTGCCAAAAGAAGGATCCAAACATTTAGAGAACATCAATGATGTAGGTCCTTATTCATTATCATTAAGTACAATGTTAACAACTGGCAAAGGAAGGATCCAAACATTTAGAGAACATCAATGATGTAGGTCCTTATTCATTGTCATTACATACCATGTAACTACTGCCAAAGGAAGGATCTAAACATTTAAACAACATCAATGATGTAGGTCCTTATTCATTATCATTACATACAATGTTAACTACTGCCAAAGGAAGGATCCAAACATTCAGAGAGCATCAATGATGTAGGTCCTTATCCATTGTCATTACATACAATGTAACTACTGCCAAAGGAATCATCCAAACATTCAGAGAGCATCAATGATGTAGGTCCTTATTCATTGTCATTACATACAATGTAACTACTGCCAAAAGAAGGATCCAAACATTTAGAGAACATCAATGATGTAGGTCCTTATTCATTATCATTAAGTACAATGTTAACAACTGCCAAAGGAAGGATCCAAACATTTAGAGAACATCAATGATGTAGGTCCTTATTCATTATCATTACATACAATGTTAACTACTGCCAAAGGAAGAATCCAAACATTTAGAGAACATCAAATGATGTAGGTCCTTATTCATTATCATTACATACAATATTAACTACTGCCAAAGGAGGGATTCAAACATTTAGAGAACATCAAGGATGTAGGTCCTTATTCATTGTCATTACATACAATATTAACTACTGCCAAAGGAGGGATCCAAACATTTAGAGAACATCAATGATGTAGGTCCTTATTCATTATCATTACATACAATGTTAACTACTGCCAAAGGAAGGATCCAAACATTTAGAGAACATCAAATGATGTAGGTCCTTATTCATTATCATTACATACAATATTAACTACTGCCAAAGGAAGGATACAAACATTTAGAGAACATCAATGATGTAGGTCCTTATTCATTATCATTACATACAACGTTAACAACTGCCAAAGGAAGGATCCAAACATTTAGAGAACATCAATGATGTAGGTCCTTATTCATTATCATTACATACAATGTTAACAACTGCCAAAGGAAGGATCCAAACATTCAGAGAGCATCAATGATGTAGGTCCTTATTCATTGTCATTACATACAATGTTAACTACTGCAAAAGGAAGGATCCAAACATTTAGAGAACATCAATGATGTAGGTCCTTATTCATAATCATTACATACAATGTTAACAACTGCCAAAGGAAAGATCCAAACATTCAGAGGACATCAAATGATGTAGGTCCTTATTCATTGTCATTACATACAATGTTAACTACTGCCAAAGGAAGGATCCAAACATTTAGAGAACATCAATGATGTAGGTCCTTATTCATTATCATTACATACAATGTTAACAACTGCCAAAGGAAAGATTCAAACATTCAGAGGACATCAATGATGTAGGTCCTTATTCATTATCATTACATACAATGTTAACATCTGCCAAAGGAAGGATCCAAACATTCAGAGAGCATCAATGATGTAGGTCCTTATTCATTGTCATTACATACAATGTTAACTACTGCCAAAGGAAGGATCCAAACATTCAAACAACATCAATGATGTAGGTCCTTAGTCATTATCATTACTTACAATGTTAACAACTGCCAAAGGAAAGATCCAAACATTCACAGAACATCAAATGATGTAGGTCCTTATTCATTGTCATTACATACAATGTTAACTGCTGCCAAAGGAAGGATCCAAACATTCAAACAACATCAATGATGTAGGTCCTTATTCATTGTTATTACATACCATATAACTACTGCCAAAGGAATGATCCAAACATTTAAACAGCATCAAAGATGTAGGTCCTTAATCATTATCATTACATACAATGTTAACTACTGCCAAAGGAAGGATCCAAACATTCAGAGAGCATCAATGATGTAGGTCCTTATTCATTGTCATTACATACAATGTAACTACTGCCAAAGGAATGATCCAAACATTCAGAGAGCATCAATGATGTAGGTCCTTATTCATTGTCATTACATACAATGTAACAACTGCCAAAAGAAGGATCCAAACATTTAGAGAACATCAATGATGTAGGTCCTTATTCATTATCATTAAGTACAATGTTAACAACTGCCAAAGGAAGGATCCAAACATTTAGAGAACATCAATGATGTAGGTCCTTATTCATTATCATTACATACAATGTTAACAACTGCAAAAGGAAAGATCCAAACATTCAGAGGACATCAAATGATGTAGGTCCTTATTCATTGTCATTACATACAATGTTAACTACTGCCAAAGGAAGGATCCAAACATTTAGAGAACATCAGTGATGTAGGTCCTTATTCATTATCATTACATACAATGTTAAGAACTGCCAAAGGAAAGATCCAAACATTCAGAGGACATCAATGATGTAGGTCCTTATTCATTATCATTACATACAATGTTAACAACTGCCAAAGGAAGGATCCAAACATTCAGAGAGCATCAATGATGTAGGTCCCTATTCATTGTCATTACATACAATGTTAACTACTGCCAAAGGAAGGATCCAAACATTTAAACAGCATCAATGATGTAGGTCCTTATTCATTGTCATTACATATCATGTAACTACTGCCAAAGGAAGGATCTAAACATTTAAACAACATCAATGATGTAGGTCCTTATTCATTATCATTACATAAAATGTTAACTACTGCCAAAGGAAGGATCCAAACATTCAGAGGACATCAAATGATGTAGGTCCTTATTCATTGTCATTACATACAATGTTAACAACTGCCAAAGGAAGGATCCAAACATTCAGAGAGCATCAATGATGTAGGTACTTATTCAGTGTCGTTACATACAATGTTAACTACTGCAAAAGGAAGGATCCAAACATTTAGAGAACATCAATGATGTAGGTCCTTAGTCATTATCATTACTTACAATGTTAACAACAGCCAAAGGAAAGATCCAAACATTCACAGAACATCAAATGATGTAGGTCCTTATTCATTGTCATTACATACAATATTAACTGCTGCCAAAGGAAGGATCCAAACATTCAAACAACATCAATGATGTAGTTCCTTATTCATTGTTATTACATACCATGTAACTACTGCCAAAGGAATAATCCAAACATTTAAACAACATCAATGATGTAGGTCCTTAATCATTATCATTACATACAATGTTAACTACTACCAAAGGAAGGATCCGAACATTCAGAGGGCATCAATGATGTAGGTCCTTATTCATTATCATTACATACAATATTAACTACTGCTAAAGGAGGGATCCAAACATTTAGAGAACATCAATGATGTAGGTCCTTATTCATTGTCATTACATACAATATTAACTACTGCCAAAGGAGGGATCCAAACATTTAGAGAACATCAATGATGTAGGTCCTTATTTATTATCATTACATACAATGTTAACTACTGCCAAAGGAAGGATCCAAACATTTAGAGAACATCAAATGATGTAGGTCCTTATTCATTATCATTACATACAATATTAACTACTGCCAAAGGAAGGATCCAAACATTTAGAGAACATCAATGATGTAGGTCCTTATTCATTGTCATTACATACAATGTTAACTACTGCAAAAGGAAGGATCCAAACATTTAGAGAACATCAATGATGTAGGTCCTTATTCATTATCATTACATACAATATTAACTACTGCAAAAGGAAGGATCCAAACATTTAGAGAACATCAATGATGTAGGTCCTAATTCATTATCATTACATACAATGTTAACAACTGCCAAAGGAAAGATCCAAACATTCAGAGGACATCAAACGATGTAGGTCCTTATTCATTGTCATTACATACAATGTTAACTACTGCCAAAGGAAGGATCCAAACATTTAGAGAACATCAATGATGTAGGTCCTTATTCATTATCATTACATACAATGTTAACAACTGCCAAAGGAAGGATCCAAACATTTAGAGAACATCAATGATGTAGGTCCTTATTCATTATCATTACATACAATGTTAACAACTGCCAAAGGAAGGATCCAAACATTCAGAGAGAATCAATGATGTAGGTCCTTATTGATTGTCATTACATACAATGTTAACTACTGCCAAAGGAAGGATCCAAACATTTAAACAGCATCAATGATGTAGGTCCTTATTCATTATCATTACATACAATGTTAACTACTGCCAAAAGAAGGATCCAAACATTTAGAGAAAATCAATGATGTAGGTCCTTATTCATTATCATTACATACAATGTTAACTACTGCCAAAGGAAGAATCCAAACATTTAGAGAACATCAAATGATGTAGGTCCTTATTCATTATCATTACATACAATGTTAACAACTGCCAAAGGAAGGATCCAAACATTCAGAGAGCATCAATGATGTAGGTCCTTATTCATTGTCATTACATACAATGTTAACTACTGCAAAAGGTAGGATCCAAACATTTAGAGAACATCAATGATGTAGGCCCTTATTCATTATCATTACATACAATGTTAACAACTGCAAAAGGAAAGATCCAAACATTCAGAGGACATCAAATGATGTAGGTCCTTATTCATTGTCATTACATACAATGTTAACTACTGCCAAAGGAAGGATCCAAACATTTAGAGAACATCAATGATGTAGGTCCTTATTCATTATCATTACATACAATGTTAAGAACTGCCAAAGGAAAGATCCAAACATTCAGAGGACATCAATGATGTAGGTCCTTATTCATTATCATTACATACAATGTTAACAACTGCCAAAGGAAGGATCCAAACATTCAGAGAGCATCAATGATGTAGGTCCTTATTCATTGTCATTACATACAATGTTAACTACTGCCAAAGGAAGGATCCAAACATTTAAACAGCATCAATGATGTAGGTCCTTATTCATTGTCATTACATATCATGTAACTACTGCCAAAGGAAGGATCTAAACATTTAAACAACATCAATGATGTAGGTCCTTATTCATTATCATTACATAAAATGTTAACTACTGCCAAAGGAAGGATCCAAACATTCAGAGGACATCAAATGATGTAGGTCCTTATTCATTGTCATTACATACAATGTTAACAACTGCCAAAGGAAGGATCCAAACATTCAGAGAGCATCAATGATGTAGGTACTTATTCAGTGTCGTTACATACAATGTTAACTACTGCAAAAGGAAGGATCCAAACATTTAGAGAACATCAATGATGTAGGTCCTTAGTCATTATCATTACTTACAATGTTAACAACAGCCAAAGGAAAGATCCAAACATTCACAGAACATCAAATGATGTAGGTCCTTATTCATTGTCATTACATACAATATTAACTGCTGCCAAAGGAAGGATCCAAACATTCAAACAACATCAATGATGTAGTTCCTTATTCATTGTCATTACATACAATATTAACTACTGCCAAAGGAGGGATCCAAACATTTAGAGAACATCAATGATGTAGGTCCTTATTTATTATCATTACATACAATGTTAACTACTGCCAAAGGAAGGATCCAAACATTTAGATAACATCAAATGATGTAGGTCCTTATTCATTATCATTACATACAATATTAACTACTGCCAAAGGAAGGATCCAAACATTTAGAGAACATCAATGATGTAGGTCCTTATTCATTGTCATTACATACAATGTTAACTACTGCAAAAGGAAGGATCCAAACATTTAGAGAACATCAATGATGTAGGTCCTTATTCATTATCATTACATACAATATTAACTACTGCAAAAGGAAGGATCCAAACATTTAGAGAACATCAATGATGTAGGTCCTAATTCATTATCATTACATACAATGTTAACAACTGCCAAAGGAAAGATCCAAACATTCAGAGGACATCAAACGATGTAGGTCCTTATTCATTGTCATTACATACAATGTTAACTACTGCCAAAGGAAGGATCCAAACATTTAGAGAACATCAATGATGTAGGTCCTTATTCATTATCATTACATACAATGTTAACAACTGCCAAAGGAAGGATCCAAACATTTAGAGGACATCAATGATGTAGGTCCTTATTCATTATCATTACATACAATGTTAACAACTGCCAAAGGAAGGATCCAAACATTCAGAGAGAATCAATGATGTAGGTCCTTATTGATTGTCATTACATACAATGTTAACTACTGCCAAAGGAAGGATCCAAACATTTAAACAGCATCAATGATGTAGGTCCTTATTCATTATCATTACATACAATGTTAACTACTGCCAAAAGAAGGATCCAAACATTTAGAGAAAATCAATGATGTAGGTCCTTATTCATTATCATTACATACAATGTTAACTACTGCCAAAGGAAGAATCCAAACATTTAGAGAACATCAAATGATGTAGGTCCTTATTCATTATCATTACATACAATGTTAACAACTGCCAAAGGAAGGATCCAAACATTCAGAGAGCATCAATGATGTAGGTCCTTATTCATTGTCATTACATACAATGTTAACTACTGCAAAAGGTAGGATCCAAACATTTAGAGAACATCAATGATGTAGGCCCTTATTCATTGTCATTACATACAATGTTAACAACTGCAAAAGGAAAGATCCAAACATTCAGAGGACATCAAATGATGTAGGTCCTTATTCATTGTCATTACATACAATGTTAACTACTGCCAAAGGAAGGATCCAAACATTTAGAGAACATCAATGATGTAGGTCCTTATTCATTATCATTACATACAATGTTAAGAACTGCCAAAGGAAAGATCCAAACATTCAGAGGACATCAATGATGTAGGTCCTTATTCATTATCATTACATACAATGTTAACAACTGCCAAAGGAAGGATCCAAACATTCAGAGAGCATCAATGATGTAGGTCCTTATTCATTGTCATTACATACAATGTTAACTACTGCCAAAGGAAGGATCCAAACATTTAAACAGCATCAATGATGTAGGTCCTTATTCATTGTCATTACATATCATGTAACTACTGCCAAAGGAAGGATCTAAACATTTAAACAACATCAATGATGTAGGTCCTTATTCATTATCATTACATAAAATGTTAACTACTGCCAAAGGAAGGATCCAAACATTCAGAGGACATCAAATGATGTAGGTCCTTATTCATTGTCATTACATACAATGTTAACAACTGCCAAAGGAAGGATCCAAACATTCAGAGAGCATCAATGATGTAGGTACTTATTCAGTGTCGTTACATACAATGTTAACTACTGCAAAAGGAAGGATCCAAACATTTAGAGAACATCAATGATGTAGGTCCTTAGTCATTATCATTACTTACAATGTTAACAACAGCCAAAGGAAAGATCCAAACATTCACAGAACATCAAATGATGTAGGTCCTTATTCATTGTCATTACATACAATATTAACTGCTGCCAAAGGAAGGATCCAAACATTCAAACAACATCAATGATGTAGTTCCTTATTCATTGTTATTACATACCATGTAACTACTGCCAAAGGAAGGATCCAAACATTTAAACAACATCAATGATGTAGGTCCTTAATCATTATCATTACATACAATGTTAACTACTACCAAAGGAAGGATCCGAACATTCAGAGAGCATCAATGATGTAGGTCCTTATTCATTATCATTACATACAATATTAACTACTGCTAAAGGAGGGATCCAAACATTTAGAGAACATCAATGATGTAGGTCCTTATTCATTGTCATTACATACAATATTAACTACTGCCAAAGGAGGGATCCAAACATTTAGAGAACATCAATGATGTAGGTCCTTATTTATTATCATTACATACAATGTTAACTACTGCCAAAGGAAGGATCCAAACATTTAGAGAACATCAATGATGTAGGTCCTTATTCATTGTCATTACATACAATGTTAACTACTGCAAAAGGAAGGATCCAAACATTTAGAGAACATCAATGATGTAGGTCCTTATTCATTATCATTACATACAATATTAACTACTGCAAAAGGAAGGATCCAAACATTTAGAGAACATCAATGATGTAGGTCCTAATTCATTATCATTACATACAATGTTAACAACTGCCAAAGGAAAGATCCAAACATTCAGAGGACATCAAATGATGTAGGTCCTTATTCATTGTCATTACATACAATGTTAACTACTGCCAAAGGAAGGATCCAAACATTTAGAGAACATCAATGATGTAGGTCCTTATTCATTATCATTACATACAATGTTAACAACTGCCAAAGGAAAGATCCAAACATTCAGAGGACATCAATGATGTAGGTCCTTATTCATTTTCATTACATACAATGTTAACAACTGCCAAAGGAAGGATCCAAACATTCAGAGAGAATCAATGATGTAGGTCCTTATTGATTGTCATTACATACAATGTTAACTACTGCCAAAGGAAGGATCCAAACATTTAAACAGCATCAATGATGTAGGTCCTTATTCATTATCATTACATACAATGTTAACTACTGCCAAAAGAAGGATCCAAACATTTAGAGAAAATCAATGATGTAGGTCCTTATTCATTGTCATTACATACCATGTAACTACTGCCAAAGGAAGGATCCAAACATTCAAACAACATCAATGATGTAGGTCCTTATTCATTGTCATTACATATCATGTAACTACTGCCAAAGGAAGGATCTAAACATTTAAACAACATCAAAGATGTAGGTCCTTATTCATTATCATTACATACAATGTTAACTACTGCCAAAGGAAGGATCCAAACATTCAGAGGACATCAAATGATGTAGGTCCTTATTCATTGTCATTACATACAATGTTAACAACTGCCAAAGGAAGGATCCAAACATTCAGAGAGCATCAATGATGTAGGTCCTTATTCAGTGTCATTACATACAATGTTGACTACTGCAAAAGGAAGGATCCAAACATTTAGATAAGTTCAATGATGTAGGTCCGTAGTCATTATCATTACATACAATGTTAACAACTGCCAAAGGAAAGATCCAAACATTCAGAAAACATCAAATGATGTAGGTCCTTATTCACTGTCATTACATACAATGTTAACTGCTGCCAAAGGAAGGATCCAAACATTCAAACAACATCAATGATGTAGGTCCTTATTCATTGTTATTACATACCATGTAACTACTGCCAAAGGAAGGATCCAAACATTTAAACAGCATCAATGATGTAGGTCCTTAATCATTATCTTTACATACAATGTTAACTACTGCCAAAGGAAGGATCCAAACATTCAGAGAACATCAATGATGTAGGTCCTTATTCATTGTCATTACATACAATATTAACTACTGCCAAAGGAGGGATCCAAACATTTAGAGAACATCAATGATGTAGGTCCTTATTCATTATCATTATATACAATATTAACTACTGCCAAAGGAAGGATCCAAACATTTAGAGAACATCAAATGATGTAGGTCCTTATTCATTATCACTACATACAATATTAACTACTGCCAAAGGTAGGATCCAAACATTTAGAGAACATCAATGATGTAGGTCCTTATTCATTGTCATTACATACAATATTAGCTACTGCCAAAGGAAGGATCCAAACATTTAGAGAACATCAATGATGTATGTCCTTATTCATTGTCATTACATACAATGTTAACTACTGCCAAAGGAAGGATCCAAACATTTAGAGAACATCAAATGATGTAGGTCCTTATTCATTGTCATTACATACAATATTAACTACTGCCAAAGGAAGGATCTAAACATTTAGAGAACAGCAATGATGTAGGTCCTTATTCATTATCATTACATACAATGTTAACAACTGCCAAAGGAAAGATCCAAACATTCAAACAGCATCAATGATGTAAGTCCTTATTCATTATCATTACATACAATGTTAACTACTGCCAAAGGAAGGATCCAAACATTTAGAGAACATCAAATGATGTAGGTCCTTATTCATTAGCATTACATACAATATTAACTACTGCCAAAGGAAGGATCTAAACATTTAGAGAACATCTATGATGTAGGTCCTTATTCATTATCATTACATACAATGTTAACAACTGCCAAAGGAAGGATCCAAACATTCAAACAACATCAATGATGTAGATACTTATTCATTGTCATTACATGCAATGTTAACTACTGCCAAAGGAAAGATCCAAACATTCAAACAACATCAATGATGTAGGTCCTTATTCATTGTCATTACATACAATGTTAACTACTGCCAAAGGAAGGATCCAAACATTCAAACAACATCAATGATGTAGGTCCTTATTCATTATCATTACATACAATATTAACTACTGCAAAAGGAAGGATCCAAACATTTAGAGAACATCAATGATGTTGGTCCGTATTCATTATCATTACATACAATGTTAACAACTGCCAAAGGAAGTATCCAAACATTTAGAGAACATCAGTGATGTAGGTCCTTATTCATTGTCATTACATACAATGTTAACTACTGCCAAAGGAAGGATCCAAACATTCAAACAACATCAATGATGTAGGTCCTTATTCATTGTCATTACATACAATGTAACTACTGCCAAAGGAAGGATCCAAACATTCAGAGAACATCAATGATGTAGGTCCTTATTCATTGTCATTACATACAATGTTAACCACTGCCAAACGAAGGATCCAAACATTCAAACAACATCAATGATGTAGGTCCTTATTCATTGTCATTACATACAATGTAACTACTGCCAAAGGAAGGATCCAAACATTCAGAGAACATCAGTGATGTAGGTCCTTATTCATTGTCATTACATACAATGTAACTACTGCAAAAGGAAGGATCCAAACATTTAGAGAACATCAATGATGTAGGTCCTTATTCATTGTCATTACATACAATGTTAACTACTGCCAAAGGAATGATCCAAACATTCAAACAGCATCAATGATGTAGGTCGTTATTCATTGTCATTACATACAATGTAACTACTGCCAAAGGAATGATCCAAACATTCAGAGAGCATCAATGATGTAGGTCCTTATTCGTTGTCATTACATACAATATTAACTACTGCCAAAGGAAGGATCCAAACATTCATAGAGCATCAATGATGTAGGTCCTTATTCAGTGTCATTACATACAATGTTAACTACTGCCAAAGGAAGGATCCAAACATTTAGAGAACATCAAATGATGTAGGTCCTTATTCATTATCATTACATACAATATTAACTACTGCCAAAGGAAGGATCCCAACATTCAAACAGCATCAATGATGTAGGTCCTCATTCAGTGTCATTACATACAATGTTAACTACTGCCAAAGGAAGGATCCAAACATTCAAACAGCATCAATAATGTAGGTCCTTATTCATTGTCATTACATACAATGTAACTACTGCCAAAGGAAGGATCCAAACATTTAGAGAACATCAAATGATGTAGGTCCGTATTCATTGTCATTACATACAATATTAACTACTGCCAAAGGAAGGATCCAAACATTTAGAGAACATCAATGATGTAGGTCTTTATTCATTATCATTACATACAATGTTAACTACTGCCAAAGGAAGGATCCAACCATTCAAAGAGCATCAATGGTGTAGGTCCTTATTCATTGTCATTACATACAATGTTAACAACTGCAAAAAGAAGGATCCAAACATTCAAACAACATCAATGATGTAGGTCCTTATTCATTGTTATTACATACATTATTAACAACTGCCAAAGGAAGGATCCAAACATTCAAACAGCATCAATGATGTAGGTACTTACGCATTGTTATTATAGGATTAAACACTCGGTTTTAGGAAATTATCAATGTGTAAACTCCGGCGACTCATTCACAAACTAAATAAAGTCCGACGGATTTATGGCAAGTTTGTGACGGAGTCGCCGGAGTTTACACATTGATAATTTCCTAAAACCCAGTGTTTAATCCTTATGATTCTGTGAAATAATCGTTGCGATTTTTAAAACAGCAAAAACAGTTACAAAAACCCATATAGACCTCAAAACGTACCTAGGCCGAAAGCGTAGGGATATGCAAAACCTAGTACCAAAGGAATCGCGGTTCTGTAGATATTGATAGGAAAAAAAACAAAATGAATAACTAAATTGTATTTATATTATATTTTATTTGAAATCTCAATCGATTTACTTGGAAATTATTGGGGTAAATAAAACATTGTCCCCTCTCCCTGACGATACGCTAGGAGGACGCCATCTTGTTTACATTGAATACTGAAAGTAGTCCGCTCAGAGGAAATATCGATATATAAATTATTTGAGAAGACGGCATTTAAGTGTTTTTATCCAATCAAAGCACTTAATATAAATAAATTACAGCATGAATAGAATTATTACATACAATGTTAACAACTGCCAAAGGAAGGATCCAAACATTCAAACAGCATCAATGATGTAGGTCCTTATTCATTGTTATTACATACAATGTTAACAACTGCCAAAGGAAGGATCCAAACATTCAAACAACATCAATGATGTAGGTCCTTATTCACTGTTATTACATACAATGTTAACAACTGCCAAAGGAAGGATCCAAACATTCAGAGAGCATCAGTGATGAAGGTCCTTATTCATTGTCATTACATATAATGTAACCACTGCCAAACGAAGGATCCAAACATTCAGAGAGCATCAATGATGTAGGTCCTTATTCATTGTCATTACATACAATGTTAACAACTGCCGAATGAAGGATCCAAACATTCAGAGAGCATCAATGATGTAGGTCCTTATTCATTGTCATTACATACAATGTTAACAACTGCCGAATGAAGGATGCAAACATTCAGAGAGCATCAATGATGTAGGTCCTTATTCATTATCATTTTATATAATGTTAACTACTGCCAAACGAAGGTTGTATCGTACAACTATATTATTTCTGCCATGTCTGTAAAGAAAACGACCGAATAACAAGAGCCAAAAGTCAGTGAACAGTTACAAATCCGGATATAGACAAACATACACAGCGTAATACAAGAACCAAAAAAAAGAAAGAGAAGAACCCGAACCCTATAAGCATAAAGCGAAAACAACATGAATTTGTGATTATTAAATTGAATGATGTCAAAATCTCTTTATGTATAAAAAAAAATGAATTATTAAATATGTCAATGAATCTAGCTTGTTGTTTGACAAAGGATAATTATTGTTACTGTCATTATACCCATTTTGAAAGAAAAACACTACGATCCTTGTGTTGCTGTCGTGTTATTATATTTTTAGGATTTTTTTTATTTTGTTTTTCGCGATAAAGTTTTGCGTGATAATTTATCCAAAGTAAAGTTAGTTCAGACAAACTGGATTTTACACTGTCAAATTACTGATTTTATAATCTTTTCAATCTTGAACCAGTCTTTAGGTTCCTGGTAACATCAATATTAACCCAGTAGGTAGTAAGCATTCATAGATTTTCTATTATAATCATTCGAATGCAGCTACGATTTATTTGTAGATTCTCTTTGAAACAGAGATTTTCCAACATAGAGACAATATGAATTATTGACTTATTGCGTTTGTTGAGTTTTGCGGGTGTTCTGTTACCCATAGCATAATTCTGTCCTTGAATTTTGCATTTTATACGACGTCTCGACATCTTCAATATAGTTTATTGATGCTCAAAAATTATTATGAAAACTATATTTATGAAAGGTAAATATATGATCATTCTATAAATTCATCAAAACGACCAACAGAAACTTATTAGATCTAATCATTCAGTAAGATAAGAATGATCACACATATTAAAAATATTTAGATAATCCTAATAATCGAAACATGTGGATGTGGTCTTAATGTTTTTCTCTATTACTTGAATCAATTGGTTTGCTTGTTTGTTTGTAACATAATCCACAATAAAGGGTTCATAATAAATGAATGATTTTTTAAAATTTAATTCTACCACATCCATGTCTTAATGCATATGGAATAGTTTACTTAATGTTTTTGCCTAACATGATGGAACTTCATTATTCAAACTTTTAATGGACCGAATATGTTATTTGAGGTTCGAAAAGTTAATCGTAGGTGTATTATGAGCAGACCTAGTTGATCTAAAAGATTTAAGAGGTCATACTTTTGAAGTCTTATTCGAGACATGAAGATACTATCCAGCGCTGTGTCGGTTCCTGTCGTGTATTAAAATAATTAATGTTTGGTTAACGATCAGTGGGCAAAATTTCAACTATATTTTTAACAAACAATCCGAAAACAAAAAAGAGGTAAATAAAACGTTTGACATGCACTGGAAAAGTCTATTCAATCTCCAAACTTTTCTGCTACGAATCAAAAGTTTTGAATGCCACGATCATTGCACGATACAGAAAGGCTCATTAGTAAATTTCGGAAAAGAGTAGGCTTATTGTTGCCGCTACAAAATGATTTAATTTTATTATAATGATTTATGATTACTCTTTTCTCATATTTACTAATAAGACTTTTTTATCGTGTAATGATCGTGGCATTCAGATGACAGAAAGACGTTATTAAAAAGAGGAAGACAAACACTCAGCTGATCCGGAAGTTCCTACTGCTTGGTTACCATTTTATCCCAGTTTAAATTTCCCTGTGATCATAAATTTTAAAAAAAACTCCCGAATTACGATGTCTCTTGCATAACAGTAAGACAACTAAATTCTTTAACCGGATTTTCAGGACAACAGATAGACACACTTGCGTATCACTGAACCATGCGTTTCACAGATGGTAATGAATATATTCATGTTATAGTACTTAATGTTAATAGTTTATCTGACCTTTGAAAGTACGATAAAGAAAAAACTGCCTATCCTCCAACATAAACATAATATGATGGATCAAATGTGCAGACAATATGTGATGTTGTAAATTTAAAAGTGAAACAATGCGGTTGAATTCAACAAAATACAAGAATAAAATCTGAGATTAACGTATTTTATTACACAATTTGTAAAATAAAATTATTATGCATTGGAATATATAAATTTGCTAAGCTTAGAAGAAAAGTTAGAATTACTAAATAAATTTGACTTGTTTGGATCGAAACTACTGTTATATGACATACGTCGTTCGAAATGTATTATTATTTCGTGTTAAATGAATCTAAATCAAATAATAAATATACTTAAGACAAAATCGGTTAAATGTTTGATGGAAATGTTTTTCAACAGACTGTTGGTATTCCAATTGTTACAAATTGTGATCCTTTTCTTTCCGAGTGCTTTGAAGGCCTGTTAAACAGAAAAGAAAAGACACTGGCCAAGACCTTTAATTTTACATTCCGCTATTTTAATGATGTTTTGTCCATGAACAACGCTAAATTTGGGTACTAATTGCATTCTATCTATCCAAGATAGCTTGAAATCAAGGACACAACCGATACACATAGATAGGCTTCTTACTTAGACTTACGTGTAGAAATAGACTCGTTAAAACTACAAACTAGACATAACGACAAACGTAATGACTTCAACCGTTGATTACTAAACTACTCATACAAGGGTTTGTTTTACCTAGGTTGATGTTATCACTTCTATGTTCTATGGTCGTCACCTTTACTTGATTGATTGTTATGGGAAATTCAAATAAGATCGGACATTTTCGTAAAGTTATAGATAGTCTTTCTTGTTCCTGGATTTGACTTTTTAATGGACATGACGGTGCGTAACTTAACAGGAGTCTAATTACAGACAGTCACTGCTTAGTCGTCCGAATCACCTGAGTGTATCCATAGCTTTTATTGGTTTCGGGCTACTCACTTTCTGTTTTTTTGTGTTTTTGGTTTTTGTTTTGTGTTGTTTATATTTGTCTGAATTCCAATTTGTAATTGTTCCTTGACTTTCGACTCTCGTTGGTTTGGTCGGTTTCGTCGCTACTTTTTTAATCAGACTTAACCTCATCATGTAACTAAGCCTTCGTTAGGATGTTACTAAAGACATGTTAATTGAAGTACTTCCCAGTTTTAAAGCAGTGATTGACCAAGCTGAGGTTGATAAACTTTGGTAGGTAATTTGTGTTGACACTGAATACCTTTGATTACGCATACACAATCCCGTTTGGTTTTTCTAATTAAGGTGCTAAAGGCTCTATGGTAGTATTGAATTCCACAGGATAATTACTGTAGAACGATATTTCCTGAAGGAAACAAATTAGAAATTTATTTAGTATTTAATTGATCTTGATATAGACTTTTTACTATTCCTCCTAGGATGTCTGTAGTATGACGCTTGATGTTATCTATAGATTTGTTTCATTCAAGGTCTTAAACGAATGATGTATATTTTGTTCAAGCCACGAATGATGTATTTGTCATTTAACTCATCTTTTTTATTGAGTAGATGATTTGTTATTCAAACAATTTGTATTTTATTATTGGAGTATCACTGTCTGCTACAAGTATATACCAATCCAAGAACTGAATTCTAAAGCAATGGCTGACAGATGACTTACAGATGCAGCAAACACAAAAAGTAAAAAAAAGAATTGCACTAGTAATATCATATGCACTCTCCGACACAGTGAACATAACTGGTTCCCACATAAAACCTCTACCAAAACGTCATTCTACATTTACTGCGGGACTACATTTGTCGTCTGCCCATTATGTTTGTAAACAAAGAATGATGTTTTAAAATAATACACGAGATCTGATTTATTTTTATTTAGTCTATTTATACATGTTTGATACAGTGTTACATTAAAATTACTGCGTTTGTAAGTGAAGCATATCCGCCATGAGAGAATCAATATGTGACAGAGGTGATTGTGAATGACGTAGGATGCCCCAGATTCCTTTGCGTGAAGATTGTTACGATAGGTTGATTATACCTACTTCACCAATTACACTTTCCGCAAATTTGTCAGATTCATATCTAAAATTTTGTAAAGAAACCTCTGTAACAGTAACAAATCATTTCATCAGTAACATATCTTCTTAACCTGTTGTAGCAACTCATTAACTCTAAATACTTGATATCCTAACATACAACTGCCAAAGATATGAAATAGTGAATTATTTCGGAATGTGATTATTCTTAAATGATTTGAATATGCATTTGTACCCATTTTGCGCTTTATCTTTCAGTCCAGTAAGAAATTAATTTAATTTCATTTTTTTAATTATTATCTCTTGTCAAACGAAGGTTTATCCCACATATGTTTCACTTCTTGTAAATTCTGTGTACTTCTCTAGAGTTTTTCATCAAGTTGCCAGTTTTATTTCAGACTGGTTTACTATACACCACTGTAGTAAATGTTTACATAGTACCTGTAACTATTTTTCCTTAAGTTAGTACAAGCTAGTATGAGCTTATTAATTATATTATTAAGCAACATTAACAACGAAACATTAGAAATATGTCTGGGAGAACGATAAAACTGTAGAAGACATTTATATTAATCACATGCCTATAATTGGAAACAGCAACATATGTTTAATTTCATAATTCATAATTGTTTGGAATGCATTATTTTAGATATCTAGAGGCACTGAAAGTTAAACAAAAGAAATACTGAACTGACAAATTTTAATTGTAAGATAAAAACTTTTTTGCATGTTGTGTATTGATGTTGAAAATGGATAGTTTATTCTCATAAAAATCAATCGTTTTCTCACAGCTGGATTAATTATTAACAAATTCTTGTCTAAAGCGAAAGCATTTTCACTTTTTTTCTGAAATAATTTTGTTTTCACTCCAATTAAATGCTGGCACACAACTGCATGCATGACAATTCTTCTGATTGCAGAAATAATTAGTACTTTTAAACGAATCAAAATTGACGCTAACGAAAGGTATTTTTTCAGAAAAAATGTCAACTAACAAAAACACCCAACAGATAGTGATATCAGGTTTCACTTAAAATAATATCTTGAGGGTTATTTAAATGTCAAATGCTATAATAAACATGTTTAATTGGAACATCTTTATATTTTGCGATACGTTTCTAGTAGTGATCGTTTATAGCTATAATACTTATTTTTCCATATACAAACATTCAATGATACAAAAATCGTAACTTTTCAGTTAAGCTTGCCAGAATATGATATACAATAAAAAGCGGATTTGTGTGTTGTGTGTCTAGTTCTAAGCAGACCGGATCTGGATGATGTTATCTATAACTATTATACACTCGATATAATGCATGAAGATTGATAAGGCAAGAAATTGTTATATTCATTTTGAGGTTGTACCTACGTTAACTGTATATTGGGTATCTGCCCTAAAGATGGTAACGGATCTTATTAAGGTGGCCTTGTGTTTAATGTTGTTAGTCATCTACTATTGATCACGTTCCTGTCAGGTTTCGGATTCAAGTCTCTCACCGTGAGCAAAGAGTGCTAATTTCAATATTATGTGGGTATTTTGTCAGAGTTCTCTGGCTTCCCTCTCCCAAAACACTTAAAGCTGAAAAATTGCCGAAAGTAGAGTAAGACAACATTCAGTCAAACAAAACACACGGATATTCTCTTGTAAATAACCTGTATAATCTCACGACGACTTCTGTTCCTCATGTAAGTGACGGGTGACACCAGTAAATCAGGCCATGCTTACCAATATAGTCCGAGTTGATCTAGTTCTTTGTTGTCGTATGTTATGGTGGTTTTTATTGTTTTTGTTTTGTACTCAAATTATTTCTTTTTGATTACGCCTGTCTTTTTCAAATTAACAGAAAAATTTATAATTGTTTGTTCGAGTTTGATTTTATAACCTTGATTTATTTGATGAAATTTTATCTGCAACCGACCGGTTGATGATTCTGTTGAAGGACTGTTATAAATATATTCATTGTCCAAAACGACTGACCTAAAATTGCAAAAATATTTTAAATTAAATTCAAATTTTATTTTGCTTTTTTTCGATGTGTAGATGCTGGTTTCTGTATGGTAATTCACGATTTTACGTCTTCAATACCCTTTTTTACCTTCAAATATCTTGGTTTTAGCGCCACTGATTAGACAAAAATCGCGTGTGGCATGGTAAATGGTATCACCTTGATATCTTTAAAAACCATTGGACAATGTCTCTGCTAGTGGACTGTTAGTCCCTGTTGGTATTATCAGTCCAATAGTAGCACTAAATTGCTGACACAATTAACATTCATTTAATCATGGTTATATTTCTAAATTAACTGCTCCTAAATTTTGGAAATATTTTAAATTCTAAGCTGTTTTTCTTTTTTTCATGGTGTAGATTGCTTAAGTCAGGTTTAGTTTAAAGTTTTGGTTTAATTTAGTTTAATCAATTTATCTAATCAGAGTAGATAAAGGTACTTGTTAATATCCTTGATAATTTCGTTGTTATTCTTCTCGGCAAACATGCAAAACCATTCCACGTACCTTTCCTGTAAGTCATAAAAGCCAATGTCATTGTGTGTTTGTATTGGCATCAGGAAATTATATTCAACGATAAGGTAAATAATCTGCATTTTCATCGCAGATCGTATGGTTGCTTTATCGTTAATATTAATCGAAGCAGAACCTCTAGAATAGATTTCAGTGAGATATCCGCTTGTATATTTTTATATTCAGAAGTAAGTATTTATAAACAATGGTTTTGTTGTTTCATACTATATCGAGCGCATTACTTATGTAATGAAAACTTCCTTACTATTATAGAAACCTTTAATGATTTGGATGCAAAGTTTAAAATTAGATATCAGCATACAATGTTGACATAACAGAATACTAGGCTAAATGACCCAAAGCAGTCTAGTATTTGTCAAAGAGAACAGTTTTATATTTATATTAGTTACATTCGTTGGTAAGAACTTGAAATGCTGATCAGGTGTGATTTATTTATACATTGCGTGAAATAACGTTTGTAAAACAACAAAGTTCCTTTCATCTTTAGGTCATAAAACCAATCTTTTGTTCTGGTGCCGTCCTCTGCATGTATCCTCCAGCTACATACATGAGAATTATCTACAACGATTGACGACACGGTGTCGTTGATTCCTTGTAATATGAAAGCAACATTCTTCACACTGTTATGAATATGTTGGAAGAAAGACTTTAAGATATTGGCAATTATTTTAGTAAAATAAGTTACGTAAAATGTTTAGTACATTAAGATTACAAGTTGTAGCTTTTTTCTTGTTCAAACAATTCAACTTCAAATAAGACTTTTATGTATTTAGAGGGTTCAGGTCATAATAAAAAACTTTTTATTGAAAATTTATTGAAAATAGTGGAGTGTTAGGTACATTTTTAACCTGCTTTGTTGTTGCATGTCAATAAAATTAGTAAGAACAACAAGGAGATAAATAACAGACACAGTAAACTTACCGACCATATTTTAAAGGTATGAACGTACTAACGGACAAAGAAACTCAATTGTGAAAATTATATTACTAAAGTATTTTTGTCTTTACATGTACCAAGTCACCTTCTTCAATATAAGATAAGACTTTACAGTTATAACTTTGACAAATCTTTCACTCAAGACTCTGGCCGGACTGACGTAATGCAGGTAGGAGAAGTATAAAATATTTATTGTAATAAATAAATATTTGGCTTTCTTGTATATGTAAAACTCTGATCACTACAGTTAGCATTTATGTTCCTTATCGTTATCTTTTTACATATAAATCTTTTAGCTATCCTTCGAAATGTATTTAAATTTGTTTATTTAAAAATTTTGTAGATGGTTGATGTTGAAAAAAATACACATATATCCTTATAATTTACTTGACATCCAAACGAAATAAAGGCCAGGAACAGAAACAAAGAAACGAATAATTGCAAAACTCTGTCAAGTTAAATCCTTATATTGTTTTCTTATATTGAGCTTTTAAATCCCGTCAGATTGATAATTTAATGATTTGCCTTATGCGCACAATATGCTCGAAATAAACAAAATTTTTATTGTTTGTAACATCAATCTCTGATTCATCATTATAAAGAAATTGTATTGGCATTATGATTAGATGTCGTTAAGTAATATTTCTTAAATTATATTTGAAAATATGTCTGAATCTGCTACAAATGGAGACTGAAATATAAAATGCAATAGGTTACTTGATATTTGTTCTTATTTAATACAATAATATGCCAACATTTAAATTATTATTTTTTACAGTTTACAATGATTTATGGTCTTAATGGCAAACAATACAAGCATTGAAGTCTTTACCGTTTTGAGTAATATACCTATAAACATCATGTATGTACTCACATGTGTCAAATTTATTTCGCTCCATTCGTGCATGCACACTTTATAAGAGTGCTAATTAACATACTTGTTCAAAATATATAATGCTTTTCAATTTCTTTATATTATGTTTGTGGTTATTTTGTTATTTCAGACAATGTTGCTGTGTATAAGTTATTTTCTTCTGGCTGGCATGGGTATAATGTTATAACTATTTACATTATGTGTTATTTAAAATTGTGTATTCTACTTATGTCAAAAAGACATATTGAAAAAGTTTTGCGTACAATATAAGTAAACAAAATTTACCGTACATAAGGTAAACAATATCTTAAGAATTATAGAACATTATATTTTTAACAATATCCTACTGACAACAAAAGGTCACCAGTGATAACAAAATACACGACTTTAATATTGTATTTTGAACGTAAATTGTTTTGACAGCCAACCGGACGAAAACAGAGAAACAATCCTGAGTGAGACACAGACAAAAAACAGGAAATGAATAACAAGAATCCAATAAATAAAATGGTTGCGCTCAAGTGTTCAGGCTGGGTAAGCAGAACCTGCCTCTAATTAGAAACCCGTTGAGTCATGTCGTGAATAACTCAAATGCAGGAAATGTAATAGGAAAACTTTTCAATGGGTCAGAAAAAATGTCTTATTGGATTTAGAGGAGACATTCTCCATATCAATCAACGATAGTCATGAAGGTCATAAAACTTCTGACGCCATGCTTTCAACCTAGATGTAACAAATCCCTGTTTAGATAGCTTATTAGTCAAAAGCAGGTATAGAAAATCGGAACAACGATCGCAATATCTAATCTTACGTAGTTATTCTGAAACGTAATCAACAAACGCGGGAGCAGATGGAATAGAAAATTTTATTTTCGTCTATTCGGAGAAGGAGGTCTAGAATCAACGTTCTTTGACATGTTTAGTTATTGTTATCTATTGTAACATGGAGTATTAACGTCCGTTTATGTTTTTAAATAGTTTGTGATGCCAGATTAGGAGTTGGTAATGGTCATTTAACATACAACGGTCATCCCATATTTTTATCTGGGGCAAATCAAGCTTGGGTCCATTATGCAAATGATTTTGGACACAATAACTATGCTGGCGTTAAGGCGACGTTTGAAGCGACACTCAATGATATACAAAGCCATGGTGGTAATTCGATAAGTAAGTATAGCCTAAATCAATATTTGGTCTTTACCTTTTTGTTTAAAAGACAAATGAATAGGTAGCAATGTGGTGTGAAATCATAAAAAAATTTACTAATAACGAATATTTTTGTGTGTAATTGCAATGTTTTCGTTAAACAATTAGATCTGCCAAAAGATGTATTTTCAAAGAAATCATGTAGCGTAAAGTTGATGCGTTTTTCAAAACGTTATCAATAAACACAACGTCTTATAATTAAAAACTCTGCCTACAGGAGTATGGCTTCATATTGAGGGAGAGTCGACGCCAACTTTTGATAACAGTGGCCATGTTACTGGAATTGATGGCACATTAATAAGCGACATGCGTCAGTGCATACAGGCAGCTCAGCGTCACAACATACTAGTGTTCTTCACGTTGTGGAATGCAGCCGTTAACCAACAAACCCATTACAGATTACATGGTCTAATGGTAGACACCGGAAAACTAACGTCTTACCTAGATCATGCTCTGAAACCAATGGTTGCTGCTTTAAAAGGTGAAAAGGGTCTTGGAGGATGGGACATAATGAATGAACCCGAGGGTGAAATTAAACCTGGTCTTAGTCATGCAGACCCTTGTTTTGACACTAGACATTTGTCAGGATCTGGTGCTGGTTGGGCAGGGCAGTTATATACTGCTCAGGAAATTGCAAGGTTACTTATGTTAATGTTATAATGTTAACGTTTTGTATAATTTGATTAAGATTAATATGTAAAAACACAATGTAACAACTAAGTTAAAGAAAACGTCTTGTCCTCAAAGCAAACCCTGGCAATTTATGTTTATTAAAGCGTGGCATTTGATTGATTTCTCTTTTTAATAACTTGACTCGATCGTTTATTTCAATTTGTTGTAATTTTCACCCTATAATTATAAACTGTATTGAAAAATTTGCCCTTTTTGTATAATACGAGACCCAGTTTGAAGTTTGATTTTCAATGCATTTAACAAACTGTGTTTTAAAATCAGAAAACAATAAGAGATAATGAGTTATTTTACAAATTTTCTACTGATAAGATAACAGATGTAATAAATATATGAGGCATGTACAACATCTTGTATATTTATGTGGTTTCATGTGTCTTGAGGAGAACTTAGAGAATTAGTGAAAGTAAATGAATGTACATGAATCTGATTTAAGATTTGTAAACTGGCATGCCGCAGCCATAAAGGAAGCAGACCCCTGAGCTATGGTTACTGTTGGAGCATGGAGCATGAAGGCAGACTCCGACACAATGGGATTCCATAATTTGTACAGTGATTCATGTCTCACAAAGGCAGGAGGAAAACCAAATGTATGTATTTGGGTTTTAGTTTTTGGTCTGAAAGTGTCAAGTAAGAATTCAATTACAACATGGTTTGATATGTATCAAATATATGCTTTTCAATTTCAATTACTCAAAAACTAAATAAGGGGTTCTTGGATTTGCAAAAAAAATATTTGCTACATGTGTCGATCGTTGGTTGACAAGATAGTACGATTTCTATTACGCCAAAGGGAACATTTCATACATGGTTTCTGATTACCATTAAGTTTGTCCTAATTAAAATATTACCAAACGAAGTAGAATTAGCCTGCAGATACCCTGAATCGTTTAAAAAGAAGTAACGAGTCAAAAGAAGTGTTGCAGTTAATATTAATAGCAAATTAATTCTATGAAAATGTTTGTAAATGATGTAAAATTATTAAGCGGTAGAGTAAACATTTTTTGCAATAAATTTATATTGCAGAATTCGAATAGATTGTAATAAAGTTATGTCCTTCGAACATATCTTATGCAACAATATACAATAATTAAAAAGTGATCTCAAATTTCATGTAGTAAAACATCCGCCGGATTCATTACTGCAATTCTATAAACTATTTAGAATATCCGTGTAGTCGTTTAATTGTCATCGTGTTTGAATAGATCATTCCAATTCAACATCTTGCGTGATAAATTATTGTTAATTTGTCTATTCTGCTTCTAAAAAGATGTATTTATATATTTATTAAGGTAAACTATCCTTTTATCAAGTACATACGTATGATAATCAACACCATTTTGGGAATGAATCGCCGTTTAAGGTAAGAATATTAGTATTTTTAGTATATACAATCAGAAATTAAAAAGAATCTACTTTAAATTCGATAAAAATGAACGCTCTAATCATTATATTATGGGGAGAACTATTTTAAATATATTTGTTTTATTTATTTTTGTTATTCCTTAGCATCCTGCGGCAGCTTTTAAACTCAGTAAACCTTTCGTTATTGGCGAATTTAACCAAGAACATGGCGGTGGTATGTCCAGCGCACAATTGTTTGATTGGGCCTACACTCAAGGTTACGCTGGAGCATGGACCTGGAGCAGAACCGATGTCAGCTGGACTAATCAACTGAGTGGAATGCAACACATTAAGGGTAGAACTGATCACGGAACAGTTAATTTCCATGTACAATAGAGCGATTTTTTAAATAATTTTCAAACTATGCGCATACTTGTATGGATATATAATGCTTAACTTCAAAACTACCAAAAACATTATCTACAAAATGCTGTTAAAACCAAAGAAAAAGTATAGAATTCTTAAACTGAAGTGGCCTTTTTACCGAATGCTTTTACGCAAAGCTGTATTTTCTTAATTTTAAGTGTGTACTGGTTTTGTCTTTCGCTTGTATGATAAGTCAATTGCTAATTAAATAAAATGTCTTTCTTCTTCTTTCAATTATTATGTTGTGTCTCCCCCATTAATGCGTTTCTGACATTCCGATTGTAACTCTTTCATGAGCGTTTATTTTTTAGTTGTCTAGTTCTGATATTGATGATTACTACCAACAGCAGGTCAAGAGCAAGGTCTGAAACAGGCAACGAAACCCTCTAGTTGGGGGGTTGTCAAGTCATAATACGGAAAGCCTGACCGCGGACCGTAGTGGGTAACGTGTTTGGAGAGTGGTACGATCCTTGCACGATAAAGACCCCTTTTATAGATTTCGAAAAAGAGTAGGCTCATTGTAGCCGCTACAAAAGGCTAAATTTTCCGCCCCTACCCAAAACTCCATACTTTTCCAGTGGCAGTCAAAATTGTATTCCCTGTGCCCCATCCCACCCCCATTTTCCGTTGATTTATTGTTTGTTAACTTGTTCCCGTCCTGAATATAGCTGAAATACTGCTCGCTGAACGTAAAGCAGACATCCAATCAATCAATCAATCAACAAGTGAGCATGCACGCAGTTTTAATACAGAGAAAGTGTAGTGTTTGGTTATGCCTAAAGATGTTGGCGTCTCGGAGTGTCAAATATTCTAGATACGACAGACCATGCGCTTCAAAAAATTATATGTGGACATTCTATTGTTAACATCCTACATGATTAGAAAAAATTCATAAAACCTGTGACTATGCTACACCTATGAGTTGATTTTTGATTTACAAGTGGCAATATCTCTAATGCAACAAATACTTCAACTAACATCCTAAAGTACAGTGATCATGTACAGATATGTGTAGACTTTCTCTTTAAGTCTATGGAAGTATGTTTTTGCAAAGATGTTTAGGAAAAAATAATATAATTTAATTATAACTTAATATGTGTCACAACTTTTAATAGAGTGAATATAAATACATGTTCTATAACGCTTTATGAGAGGTATGCGTTGATCAATGTAACATATAATAACATCCAACCCTGTGTGTCTTTTACTAAGGATTTGGCCTATAACGTCTTACAATATGACTTTACCCACGTGTTGTATAATAGTTAAAAGGCGGTATAAGGCCGCTAGTTCTATTTTAGATTTCACATTACTAGCCACAATACATAACACATGACATATTGAAATAGGTTTTTTATGGCCATTGAAGGTTGTTAAAAATATATATACATATTGAGCTTATATTTAGTTTATGTTAGTCAACCAAAAATTAGTTCCAGAATATCGTTCTAGTAAAATGATTTTTGATACAATTATAGCCTTGGACCTACAAAATTCCTTAACAAAATAGTAGTTTTCTAGACTCTTTTCTAAACACTTAAGGATATTGAGCTGATATTTGGTATGTGAGTTAGTCGTCATAAGTTTCAAATCAAGTTTGAATGTTGTGCTGGTCCAATAATTTTTCTTAAATTTCATTTGCTGGTTAGGGACTACACTTGTTGTAGTAATTATATATAATGGTATTATATCATTTAGCAAGATTCCAAATATTAGGAAAGACAAACTGGCTGTGTATTTTAAGAAACGATAGTATATGAACCTTATAAAAAAACGTGAATTCATCTTTTAATTCGTGATCTCGCGGAGTTACAGGACTCCTTTTATTTGAATAAGTACGTATTGGCTTTAATTAACTTGCCCGTTGATTGTGTCGTCTCACGCTGTATCGATACAAAACCTACTGACTATTGTTTTAATCGGGTGAACAGAATGCTGTAAGGAAAGAATGTCAAAGTACAAACTTGATGCTGGAATTAGTATTATTTCAAAGCTTTTCGAGACAAAACGAGATATATTATTATATAAAAGTAATGTTTGTAATCAGTACAGGTTATTTGGGTTTTCAAATAAGTCCCTACAAAGTTCTAAAAATCCAGATCTGGGTGATTCTAGCGTTTATAGAGTGGCCTGAATGGCATACAGTTATCAAGGTTCGTTTTTTCTCATTACGACTGGCGCTCAAACTGAAAAGGCCAAAATATACGAATTTTGATAAAATATTTGTTAAAATTTCGTTGTAAAAAAGGCTTATTACAAATCCGCTGCCATCTACACCTTAGGGATTAACAAAACAAATCCGCTGCCATCTACACCTTAGGGATTAACAAAACAAATCCGCTGCCATCTACACCTTAGGGATTAACAAAACAAATCCGCTGCCATCTACACCTTAGGGATTAACAAAACAAATTTAAAATTTTATGGGAGTAAATATAAACAATCAATTCTTTAAATTAAATCAGTGCATGGATGAGAACTTCATACCAGCATCAAAATGCGACAACAGGGCTGGTGATACCTCAATGGAATATAAGCCCGCTACAAGCATCGACCATTGGTTACACATAATAACAAATCAAACGAACGTTGTATACTGACCCACTCATTGCAGCTGTAGAATCATGAATACATGACGCATTAAAAAATGTGCCTCATTAAATTATATGGAATTCGAAATGACCAGGTTTGGTTTCTATAACTGATACAATAAACGTAATAAATCCTTTTTCTACATCCATTTTCAATTATTAAGAAACTAATTAGAGAAACTAACTGTTATGGCTTATTAACGCCTTCAGTAGTTTAGTTGTTGACCAATTGTGCTTTGAAGGCTAACTTTCTATACGATGTTGTTATCAACTGATGAAGCTGTACATATAACTATCCTTCATTAATTCCAGAAGTAACTTGTTAGTGTGAGATTTTAATTAATTAATCTTGTCCATGCCATACGTAACAGCCTTTAGGCCATATGGTAGGTTATGTTAAATTACTCCCACTTCAAACACTTTATGTTCATCAACATTTACCTTTAATTGCCAACATTTTTGTTTTCTAAAAACCCAAATGGACAGTATGGCTATATTCACGTGCAGATGTACGATTTGGGGATAAATTTTATTTTTACGTTTTAACGAAAGTGCCTTACTGTATAATTGGCTGAAGCATGCATAATGTTGAAAATTGCTGGTTCATTTACGGGTCAGGTCAAACAAAATACGTTATAATTGGAACTAAATGTTTCCAAGGCCTATGGCAACAAATGGACTCGAATATTACTTTGGTGGGAAAATTGCACGTCGATGTGTTGACAATATACAGAGCAAACTGTTGGTGTAGCATTAACACATTTATTACCACAACACAAAGGGGAATCTCAACAATATATAGATATCTTGGTGTTGTAAGCATGAGTAACAATATAACAATACATATCTTAAAAAACGTTAATAATATTTAAAGCTATTTGGAAAAACATTGCTAACTAAATGTTACTACTATAAAATTGATTGTCCAGTAGAGATTCAGACAAAAATCTTGATTATTTCCATAATGTTATTATGTTTGCTTCAAATTTTTTTATGTGATATTAATGCAATAATTTGTATAGAAATATCATCATTTTCTCCGGCTGCGGTTAAACCCGTCCTAGCATCCGTGGTTGTGTTAAATACGGAAATCACAACAAAGCCCACACCAAGCATTTTGGGATACTGAACAATGTATTTGTTTATTTTATTTTATTTTATTTTTTGTTACTACTATAGCAATTTCGTAATTAGAGCGATCAATGTCCCTAATATAAGATATTCCCCCCACAAACAAAACGATAAACTAGATAACAATATCTCAGTGAACGTTAATAACATAATAGTTTTTATTTAATTGCTTATGCTAATTATGTCAATATTGTTCGTATTATTTAATAAAAATAAATAATGAACATTATATACCTGTGTGCATGAGCACAGCGCAAAAATTACCATTAAAAATAACAACAAATGAAGTCCGAATTCCCACTGCCTCGTGATACCAGACTCCATTATAAATCAGTTTAGATTTTATTGTTAATGGAATATAAACTATTTGCATAATACTATAGATAAGGTCAACTGCACAAAGATCTGTCCCAAGTATATTTTAATAAGAAAAATAGCAAAGAAAACCGACCGAACAACAAGAGTCATAAGTCAAGGGACAGTTACAAATCCGGATAAAGACAAACACAACACAAAAACCAAAAACACAAAACAGAATGAGAGTAACCCGAACCCAATAAAAATCATGGGTGCACTCAGGTGCTCCGGACGAGTAAGCAGTGCTTGCCTCTAATTAGACACTCGTCGAGTTACTCATTGTCATTAACGTGTGCAAAATCTAAAATTTGACACCTTCATTGTCTGTACACAGTGATCTTACCCAACTATATTTTATGTAAGTGTGCCAAATCTGAAATTTGACATTAACTTTATATGGCTTTTACAAAGACAATTCTCAATCGAACATTATTTTATTAACAAAAAAAATAAACAGAAAATATCAGAGATAAACAGAAAATTTCAGAGAGTCTACTGACAAATGTTATCTCCGATAAAATTGGTGCAGTATGCATTAAACCAATAGCTTTCCTGAGTACATATTCTACTATAAAAAATAATTCTGAATATGTTTTTGACTAGTTTTGTTTACTGTTATTACTATATTATTAAGGTCAACGAAATACAGTGTTTCTTATTATAACACTTTTTCAGCTAATCGACATCTGGTGTCAAAGTCCAAGGGCACCTATATTAGAACAGACACGTGTATTTCTAGATACAAACCTAAAAAAATTATATAAACTTAATCTTTATTTTGTATTATTGAAAACTCAAACTTCATAGACACAATTAAATATAGAACATGTAGAAAGCAATAAACCGTCACAATAGAAACATACATAAAACAACAAGACGCCAAAGGCATACAATCTTGATCGGTTAAACTAACAACTTCGTTATTAAAACACTTAAAATTCATAGCTTGCCGGTATTCTGTTTTACCTATATCGACATTGATTTTTCTTTGTTTTAAGTAATACACGAGTGTTTCCAAGCAACACAGTGTCGAATTTAAAACGAGATAATTTCTAATTCAAGAAAGCCATATCCTTATTTGTGGAGTACCCAAGTACTAGATCAAGGTTATCCAAAATCAGTCATCGACTGTGTTATCTGAGCAATGGTCAAACTTGATGGCAGGATAAATATAGCATTATATTAATAAGAAAGTCTTGCAGAAATATCTTTTGAACATATTGTTCATATAAAGAAATAAAAATGATTTTTGATATACACCCTTGAGTGCGTTTTTAATGGTTTTAGGTCAGGAACGTAAACATGACGAAGTTCTAGAAAAGATCAAACCATTACCTATTTTCTTGAATCCGAGAACTATAATAGCAATAGTAATAAACTGCAACAAGAACAATAACTATATTACTTTTATGAAGTGATGTGTTCCTGTTTACACATCAATTCACATCGGTCTTGTTAATATATTGTGCTTGGTTTCGTATACACTGCTATAGTGTGCTTTATAAAAATATGAAAAAAACATGAACGCCCCATTAGAACATGTTTATCATTGCAGCTAAACATTTATATCTCCTAAACAAGATTTCGTATTATATTACGAACAATTTAGTTGTTGGCATGCAATAGTATTGGCAAAATTTGGGATTTTCCGTTAATCAGACATGCAAGCTCTATGCAGTAATAGCCGTAATGTCATGTTAATCAGACATCCAAACTCATGCTGTGATGTTTTGTTAATTAGACATCCAAGCTCTTTGTTGGCGTAGCTGTGATGTCAGGTTAATCATACATCCAATCTCTGTGTTGTCGTAGCTGTGGTATTATGGTCACAATTTCGTCCATACTCGAATTTCGGCGATTTTCCTTCATTCAGCAATGTGAACAATGAACCCAAGGTTAAATTACTTTCAAAATATCGTGCATTTATTCCTCTAACAAAATGACTCCTAAATAATAAAATATAGCGTGTTTCAACGAAATTAACGTCCCTTAAACCGACACACTTTCAGCGCCGAAATTCGAGTGTACTTGTAAATGTATATCAGCCATCAGATTTCCGTGTATTATAGATTTGCGATCTTCAGACAAAACACTTGTGTTGCAAATAATAACGAAAACAAAATCATTCGGTTCAACAGTTTGTAATAAACTTAAATTGAACCGAAATGAACTATGCAACAAGATAAGACTAGTTTCCCAAGACGGATGTCATTAGCAGTTATTTATAGTATCTAATCAATGTGATAACTATTAGATCGTTTGTAGTTAGGTAGACAGGTAAGAACTGTTAGACATATACTCAAATTATCTGGTAACTTTTGTAGATCTTAGGAAATAAGGATTCGCTTTTGTTAGCCCTGTATTCTGACGTTATTGCTGGTTTTGTTTTTATCGCAGTATCTGTCGGTCAGTCTGTGTTGTTACAGTATTATAATAAAAGCAGGTGGTCTCGGGGTCCCTTTAACCCCGTCACATGTTTTATTTCCTTGTTCTAAGCTGGTATATTATGCCTCAATATTTATCCTTTATGTTATTTGGTTATTCGTAATGTTTCCGTGATTTGGTGTTCACTCTTTTTGTTTGAAAATGTATTGTGATGTTTGGTTTATCTCCTTTTTATATATTATGTATTTTATAAGTAATTATTTTTCGAACTTTATTCTTTTTATCCTCGCTATCGTATCGTCTTTTTACAAACTACTGGTAAAATTAACTATCTTGTTGTCAATAGTGTTGATTTTGATATCATTACTAAGAAAATTATTATTACTTTAGTCACAACACAATAGGGGTTTTAAATCAAAATTATCTTGTACAACATCACGGTTAAATTAATTCCTTACATTCCTTACATGTAATTTCTAAAAAATTATAAGTCTTCAAGTTAATATTTGAAATCTTCGGATTTACTGGCTTGTAGGTTCTAAGTGCTTGAAGCATAGAAGTGTTTAAACGTGTCCCCATGTGGCAGATAGGGTAGGCCCTTTCGTTGGGGTTTTGTCAGGTCATTATACGGAAAACATGACAGCGGACCATAGTAGGTAACATGTTCGAAGAGTGCCACTTTCCTTGCACAATTAAAACCCCTTTTGTAAATTCTGAAAAGAGAAGGCTCATTGTGGCATATACAATTCTGTTTCCCAAGGTCAATCCCATTCGTCGTTAATTGATTGTTTGTTAATAAGTTGTTGTCCTGAATATGTCTGAAATATTGGTCAATGGACGTTAAGCAAATAATCAATCAATCAATCAATCAATCAATCAATCTTTTGATTTCCCTTAATATCCGCATTAAAATAACTAATCGTTGACGATTTCTACATTAACATTAAAAGCGATGATGTAGATGGTCGAATTCATCTTAAGATGATCCAGTTAATTAAAATGAGTTTACCCACACTCTCTCTACTCGTAACCCCATCTCATCAGAACGTCTAAATCAAGAACATTTTTGTTTCAGACGTTCTGATTGGATGCCAGATATAACGCAAAGGAGAGTCTATAGGAGGGCGCTTTGTAAACGTTGTAAGTTTAAGGAAAAAATAAGTGCGCTGTTGATCTTTATTTCTTTCATTCGTTCCTTCATTCCACTCTCCATCTGACATAACATTTATATCTCTCATTAAAAAAAATCTTGCGTCTTTTTCACAAATGCATGTAAGAACCTATATATTCTAAGCCTGATAAAACACTTTTTGCTATTTTATGATTTCAGATTCACAAATGCTACTTTGGTTATTTGTTTTCCTCCTTACTGTTACTGGTAAGCGCAAATATTTATACAAAATTTGACTATAAACCATTAAATAACAGTTTCGTTGAAATAATTGTTTCGTTGTCTGTTAAATGAAGGACACGTTTATTATTACAAGTAACGTATTGTAGTCTACAACTGTCTTGTGTACACAGAAACCGAGACTCAAACAAGCCCTTAATATTCAGAATCAGGTACCTGCGTTTGAAATACAGAAACATTTACTTGCATGGTACACAGAAACCAATACCTGCTTTGATACATTCCAGTCAGATATTTGCCTTTGTTGAAACAAAAGTATAATATTCTTATTATATGTATTTTATACATAGATTTGATCGCAAAATAAAGTTAATATGGAAAAAGTAATATGTGATGCCTTCTGTATCACACATCACAGCCACCAGATATTTGGCATAAAGCTTTAGCTAGGGTCCTGTATCACGAGTGCATGGGTAAGATATTCTCATTGTGCAGTAGCTTACAGATTCCTTGTTAAAATTGTATCTGCCAAATACAGCAGATTGTCATTATATTTCGTATTTGGTATGTTGCTGGCATACAATGATTGATCAGAAGAATTGCCTTTTTATGTAAAATATTATTGTGTTTTTAATAAATTTTTTTTAGACAGACTATGGGAAATGCAAGGTTTCTGAAGCCTAGAAATTCCGGGCCCCCTTGACCCTATCATACTTTTGACCTGGGTCTACGGTGACCTAAGAGAACCTCGCCGGGAAAAGAGGCTTCCACACCATTCAGACCCAAGCTACGCCACTTGTTTCACATGCAAAATCTAATAAATTCCCTAGGTAACACAGAAAGCCATACCTGCCTGTGTAAATCAGAAAGTTACACATGCTTTGGTAGTCAAACAATAAAATATCTCACATCACCTCTTATGTCAATAAAATAATTCCCGCGATTTTCATTTACGCTAACTTTAATCAAATATTTTTAGGTACTCATGCCAAATTAAGTGTAGGCAATGGACATTTAACCTATAATGGCCAGCCGATATTTCTGTCTGGAGCCAATGAAGCTTGGGTACATTACGCATATGACTTTGGTCATAACAACTATGCTGGCGGCAAAGCAACATTTGAAGCGACACTCCAAGATATTCAGAACCATGGCGGTAATTCGATAAGTAAGTACTTATTTGTTGGTTAGCTTTTTTGCAATATTTAGAAACCACAATTACCGTTAATTGATTGCGTGGTTCGACTATTTAGTAAATATTAAATATTTATTTCGTAATATTTCAAATGAGTTTGTTCTTATACATTTCAAGTCAAATATTGCAAGACGGGTAATTTCTGAATGTGTTTTTATATCTGGACAACGTGTTACTTGTAGAGTGTTTCGTGTTTTGATCAACCATTTTGTTTCTCTAACTAAAGGAGTGTGGCTTCATATCGAGGGAGAGTCGACACCAGACTTTGACAATAATGGATATGTCACTGGAATTGATAGCACATTGATAAGCGACATGCGTCAGTACCTGCAGGCGGCCCAGCGTCACAATATCCTAGTGTTCTTCACGCTGTGGAATGCTGCCGTTAACCAACAAACCCATTACAGATTACATGGTCTAATGGTAGATACTAGAAAACTAACGTCTTACCTAGATCATGCTTTGAAACCAATGGTAGCTGCTTTAAAAGATGAAAAAGCTCTTGGAGGATGGGACATTATGAACGAACCCGAGGGTGAGATTAAGCCTGGTCTTAGTAATCCTGACCCTTGTTTTGACACCAGACATTTGTCAGGATCTGGTGCTGGTTGGGCAGGGCAGTTATATTCTGCTGAAGAAATTGCGAGGTAATATCTTTTGGGATTCTTATATTACTATCTATCGAATGAATAAGAGTTGCACATGAAAACAAAAATACCATTCTTAGTTAATAGAGCATAATATTATAAGATATTCAAAATGTTGCACAAATGTGAAATGTAAACACTAACGTTAAATGTCTATCCTTTCGAAAAAGCTGTGAAACAGAGGGGGGGGGGGTATAAAGGATTGAAATGTATCGTTCTTATGAAGCTTTATATTACACATCTGCCTTAGAGTGTTTATTTCTGGAATAGTCCTTACCTTAACCACCAACAGCGGGCAAACAAAACCTGTATTAATATTAATATAATGATATAAAGGATTAAACAATTGAACCGATTTGATAGATTTGTGAATTGGCATGCAGCGGCCATTAAGGAAGTAGACGGCGGAGCCATGGTTACTGTTGGGTCATGGAGCATGAAGGCAGACTCCGACGTAATGGGATTCCATAATTTGTACAGTGACTCGTGTCTTACAAAGGCAGGAGGGAGGTCAAATGTAAGTTATATATAAGCGGGAAATCAGCTTACTTTTTCATTGTTACCGAAGCCATTACGGTTTATAAATGAAATCTTTCCTAAATACACAACTATAACAGGTTATAACTGGTTATTACTTGCTTCAACTAGTGATTCGTGGAGTTGTGTGAACCATGTAAGTGACAAGACGGAATGTTAGCAGGCATGCTCGAATTTTGATTTTGAATCGAACGAATAGTCGAAATACAAATCGTTCACTTTACAACGTTTTCAAATAAAAAGTTGTTTGTTAAACAAATTTATTTACAGTTGATTAAACACAAGTTCGCGTTAATTAAACCCTTTATTGTCTAATAGGGAAATGATGTTATCGAAAGACATTTCATAATATCAAGGATACCGACCGAACAACAAAAGCCGAAATTCAGTGGATAATTACAAATCTGGACATAGACAATCTGATTACAATCAGCTGTTACGTTCGTCCCGTATACTATGTTACTTCGCCAGTAACGTGGCGTGGTATTTGGAGCGAAAATAACAGCTGATTTTTATCCGACTGGGATATAGAGAAACATATACAACACAAAACAAAAACCGAAAGTGAGTAACCCGAATTCAATAAAAACCATGGGTGCACTCAGATGCTAGTAAGCAGTGCTTGCCTCTAATTAAACACCCGTAGAGTTAATCATTGTCATGTCTAGGAAAAAGTCAAATCCAGGAATAGTAAAGACTACCTATGGCGTGAAAATGTCTGATCGCATTTGAGAGATTGATTTCTCTTAACGATCAGTTAAGTCGTGGTGACCACCATAAAACGTCTGGAGAGATAAAATCAACCTAGGTACAACAAACCCTTGTTTGAGTAGTTTTCTCTTTCTGTTGTTGTGTTTTTGGTTTTTGTGTTGCTTAGTGTATGTGTGTCTATATCCGGATTTGTAACTGTCACCTTGACTTTTGGATCCTGTTGTTCGGTCGGTTTTCTTAGCAATTTTTCTTTTCACTTCCATATCCATATACTTGCAGAAAGGAGGAAAGTGTTTATATTGAGTGAATATATAAAAGTTTGAGTTACAATTTACAAAACTAGATCATTTGTAACATAATACGGCATTTTTCCTTTGATTTTTTTTATGTATTAGTCGCCTTTAAAATGTTTTTTGTGCAAAATCATTCTTTAACATAAGTTGGTTTCTTGTTGAAACACGGCTTCATGTCATCCGATAAAAATCCCTATGAAATACAATTGACTTAGGCGGAGCTTAGATATGCTATAATCAACCAACTTTTAAGTTATATCAGTGTAAGCCCCTCCTCTTGCCGCTCTTGACGTCATTTAAAACACTAAATGAACTACATAATTCTTCTAGATGGACCGTCTAGGACATGATCGCCTGACAACAATAATGTCACCTCCATTTCAAAGTCTATTGATTGATTTAATTTACAAAACATATATATCACATCTTTTACCAGTTAACCTATTTTAGCAACTCGACTGCGTCTCGTTTGTTAAGTATGTTAACTGGTAAAAGACGTTGTATATATAATACATAAACTATAATTGTTGGTGTAATTAATTGTTTGAAACCGTCATTAAATATTTGTAGGCATTTTGTATTAAATGCATTTTAAGATGCAGATGCTTTAAGATTAATTAGGTATTTAATTATTCCAAATTACAAAATATTATAAAATGACATCTTTAAAATATTTTTGTTTGGGCTGTCACCGTTAAATTCCATTAACTTGAAATACAGAACTTTTTTCAGTAATTTCTAGAACTCGTTTGGTTTTAATATGTACAATTTGGTTTAGTTAATGGTGTCTTAAAACTTAAGAAAAACTAAGCCAAATATAACGTTAAAAAGTTCTTTGATTCTGGGGAAAATATGCTTCAAGAATGATTAAAGTAGATCGTTTCTGTAATTAATCAAAAATACAACAAAGTTAGACTTTCCTACTTCAAAAGCACAAGGAAAATCGAACATTGTTAAAGGAAATTGAGAGATATTGCTTTTCTGTGGCTTAGTATGCTCGACTCTTACTTAAACTGACAAAGACTGGACGCCTTGATATAGCATGAAATAGCGTTAAACCACATTCAAACAAACAAATCTTTAAAGCCATCACAGATCCCATTTTTTATTTACTCGTATCAATACAGCGGGTTAATCAGTTGTACTAAACATGGTATATTTGTAGGGTATTTTATCCTTTTACCAAGTACATACGTATGACTGGCAGGGTCACTTTGGTAACGAATCACCATTTAAGGTAAGCTTGCAAATTATGGTAATGTGTACCTTAACGAATCGCCATTTAAGGTAAGATGGTAAAATATTGTAAGGTGTACCTTAACGAATCGCCATTTAAAGTAAAATATTGTAAGGTGTACCTTAACGAATCGCCATTTAAAGTAAGCTAGTAAATTATTGTCAGGTTACCTTAACGAATCACCATTTAAAGTAAGCTAGTAAATTATGGTAAGGGGTACCTTAACGAATCACCATTTAAGGTAAGCTAGTAAATTATGGTAAGGGTACCTTAACGAATCACCATTAAAGGTCAGCCAATAAATTATGGTAAGGGGTACCTTACAAAAACATTAACTTAATATGTATTATTGTAATATTACTGACACAAAAAAATAAATAGAAAATAAAATTAAAAATATCTGCAAAACATAATAAAGAATTTATTAACTGATGGATGGAATATTGCGTAATGTCCAGCAAGCAGCATTTCAGCTTTAGTAAGGACTAGAGAAAGTTAGCATAAATGGTGAAATGAGACAGGCAAAAAAGGACTTAATTTTAAAAAGTATGGTATGACACTGTACATGCACTTTGCGCAATTTGGTGCACGGTGTGGACTTTTGTATTATAATTTAGAAACACCCCTCCCCCAAACCGGATTTGCCTTCTCTGTGGACGCGCTAAGCAGCTCTATGTGTCAAGATTCTTCGAAAATTGTCATACAAAGTAATGATAGGAAAGACTAGTTTTAATTAACATCGAATGGGCTTGGATAATCTTTTAAGCCGCGCTTTTTCCTTGCGAAATTATCTGCGACACATTTGAATTAGTATGACTGAAAGTTACTTTACTTCAATCACCTTGCGTCAGTCGGAAATCTTATTACATTTGAGTCTGCTGAAACCACCGGGAAAATTCTACTTTAAGTTGAGCGGCGTATGGTTGATCCTTGGAATTCATCTGACAGGGCAAGACTTAATCTAAGATAATCGACGTTATTCAATACGGTAACAAATTTGAATGGCATAATCCCACATCAATGTTCGCTAATTCTGTTAATTGAAAACCATTTAATATCAAGTGGAAACACTGCTGCATTTTTTTATATATGTACTCAAGATAAGGGATATCTTGCTTCTATACAACCCTGGTTTAAAGGATCAAGTCGAAGTTGTGACAGTTTTTAACTAATTTTAATTTATTGAATACTGTCGCAGGTCTTTACCAATGTTTAAGGAAATGCTTGTAAAATCTTTTTTTGTATAAACCATATTTATGCATTTTCACATTGTAAACTGTCTTGTTCCGTTTGTTTAGCATTCTGCTGCAGATTTTCAACTGAATAAACCTTTGGTTATCGGCGAATTTAATCAGGAGCATGGAGCTGGTATGTCTACTGCCCAAATGTTTGATTGGGCTTACACTAAAGGTTATGCTGGTGCATGGACCTGGAGCAGAACCGATGTTGGTTGGGACAATCAGCTTAGTGGGATGCAAAATGTCAAAGGCCGAACCGATCACGGAACAGTCAACTTTAGTTTATAATAAACGTGAATAATTTAATTCAGATTTTGGCTACTTATGACAATAACAGCATAATATTACCTCCAAAAATACTTATGCGACAAACAATGAAATAAGCAAAACAAGATCAAAGATGTCAATACCTTGTCCGAGTGGGTATAAGCCTCGAGTTAATTTAATCCAATAAGAATACGTCGTTTTAATCGAATTTTACATTGTTCAATCGGACCGCATTCGTTTCCAGGATGTTGATACCTTGTCCGAGTGGGTAAAAGCCTCGAGTTCATTGAATCAAATAAGAATAATTCGTTTTAATCGGATTTGACCACTGTCGTTTCCAGTATAAAAATTCTGATCAATTTCAAGATATTCGCCATTGTTCTGTCCAGTTAAATGACATCTTTAACTTCAAGGGGAATAAGGACAATGACACAACATTGCACTATCTTTAAACGTAAATCTAAGAATAGTAAAACTTGCAATATTTTGATACCAGATAATAAATTTAAAAGCAACTTGACATACAAAACATACCACTCCTGAAATTTTGATGATCTGAATTGTCTACGCGTTACAATCTAACTTGTGGGGATTAAAATATGAGAAACTAAAATGCTACTAATCACTGGATAACTATACTACCCCTTATTGCACCCAGGATCTTCAGTTACAAACATGTATTGCAGGATGTTTTTATCAATTATTTCAAAGCCAAACCTTCTGACTGCTCTTGCCACAATTCCCCTTTCATATACAGTCCTTCAGGTCACGTGATAATACTATCTGACATTCATGCCAAATATGTTGTTGTGCAAGCAGAAAAAGCCCGTGACAACATAATTTTTATCTGCAAGAAACATTATCTATTATGCATGAGGCATGGAGAATCTACTTACACATCCATAACGCTTTCCAAACGCGAGATTCTTGAAAATGAAAATCACAAATAGGTGCTGGCATCCTTTGATCTCCATATCAACGTCGAAGTTTGTGATCTCCCCTTCTTCGGTACCAAAGCTTCACACAAATCTATAAAACAGCATTTCATAGTAGGATAGTCTAAGTGTACCACCAAACCTCTATCGAAACTCGTGACCACTGTTTTAACGGCAATAAAAACGGGGCTTCAAAAATACAGTGACACTTACTACTCCAGGAGTGGCATAAATAGAATGAAGATACAAAAACATTCAAGACCTTATAGACATCTAGATCTCTTCATTCTTCATTCGACAGCATTAAACACTTTGATTTTTTTAACACTCTATAAGGTCATTCCTCATATATGCAGCTTAAAACCAGGCTTAAATAACTTACTAAACAAAAACTGTTTTTGAAAGAGAAACGGAATGAGACTATAGATATATTATAATTAGCCATGACAGATATCAATTCATCATCCATTGCTCTCAATTCAAATAATAAATGTAAATAGGGTATGGTGTGTACTTTTCACAACTTACGTTATGCTAGATCCTGCGATCAGTATCCTGGTTTTCCTACCGAAGGTCGGGGGTTTCCTCCGGCTTCCTCCTCCAATAAAAACTGGACGCCATGACATAGCAGAAAAATTGCTGCTGAAGTGTCGTTAAAAACCATTCAAACAAAAGATCGGTATTCCAATTTTCTAGACCGCTCACTTCTGTTAACTATTAAGCTGTTCAAACAAGTTTGTTATATCTAGGTCGATGTTTTTCCCGTTAGAAGTTCTATGGTTGTCATTGTCACCATTAATTCATTATTCGTTATAGGATACCTTCTCCTAAATATGATCGGACATTTTCGCTGAGTAATGGGTATTGTTTCCTTAGGCAGCATAGGCAGCACTACTTACATTTCCGGTTTTATTGGGTTCTGGTTACTCACTCGTTTTTTTTAAATTTTTGTTCTGCGTTATATATTTATCTATATCCGGATTTGCAATTTCGGCTCTTATTCGGTCGTTTTCCATGATTTGATTTTTCTTTCAACAAACCAACCTATCAGACATTACGTTACATTTTTCTTTCAACAAACCAACCTATCAGACATTACATTACATTGCAAAGTGCTCATTGTGTTTGGTCTGTGGCTGTCCCGACCATATCCATTGTAATATCCTCTTCTGTCGTATTTCTATGGAATTTCCTTCTAATTGATGTATTGCCTGATCTTCTACATAAAGTTCGATATCGAAATTAAATTGATTAATCATTAATAACTGGCGTGTTAATAATTTCACCAACAGCAAAAATTAATTCCGGTATCTTCTTCTCTATTTCCACCGAAAAAACTTTATATGCGAATGGTCAAGTACAATCTATTTCGTAAGAGATTCCAATTAAATCTAACGTTAAAACTAATGAACGAAAAACAGCAAGGACAATGACAGAAGAAAAGAAGATGAAAATCAAGGGGCGATAACAAATCCTAATTTAGACAAACATACAACACGAAACAAAAACAAAAACAAAAACAAAAAAGGCAGAAAGTGAATAACCTGAAACCAATAAAAACCATGCGTGCACCAGGGTGACAAGGGCGAGTAAGCAGTCAATCTCCACGCAAAGGTTTCTGGGTATCCTACGTCAACCACAATCACCTCTGTCATACCATTACTTGACATTGTGAGAGATATCTCTCATGGATGATAACTTTCGCGTACAAACGCAGTAATTTCAATATAAAACTGTATCAAAAGTGTATAAAAAGACTATATAAAAATAAATAAGATCTCGTGTATTATTTTACAAACATCGTTTTTTGTTTACAAACGTCATGGGCAGACGACAAATGTAGTCCCGCAGTAAATGGAGGATGACGTGTGGCAGAGGTTATATCTGGGAACCAGTTATGTTCTGTGTGCCGGAGAGTGGCCTCTCATTAGACACATGACGACTGAGGAATACTAAAGACAGGCCTGTCAAGTGTCACGCAACTCGCGTGAGACTCACGCATCTAGTCCACAATTTGGCAGCAAATTTCTTTGATGTTTTTATTTTTTCCTTTGATCTTTCAATTTTTAGGCAAATCTCACGCGAGCAGCTCATCAAAACTTGACAGCCCTGTAAAGATAACCTATGAACCGACAAAAAATGTCTGATCATATTCGGAGATGGTGAGAGCAATAGAACTTTTGAAGGGATAAAATCAATCTAGGTACAACAAAACCGTGTTCAAGTAGCTTAATAGTAGTCAACAAAAGTGACAGCTCTAGAAAATCGGAATAATGTATAAGTTGTGTTTCTAGAAGTACGTATAAGCCAGAGGCCCAAGTGTATTGTAACGCACGTTTTGGTGCAAAAGACTTCCATCTTCAGGGATAAAGCCTTTATACGTTAAGATGGATGTTGTTTAATAAAAACATATGTATTTAAATCACCGTATCTCATAATGATCTAGTCTTTGTCCACGAATAATTCTATAAAATATGCCACAAAATATAATTATTATGAAAAGTAACATTTATTTTCAATTTACATTAAATACAACAAATCAAAATATTTTTCATATTTTGCTGAACAGAATATTCTTTGGTACAAAATATCAGTAAAGGTAAGATATAACTATGACCTATATTGTCCAACAATATAGAAATTAAAACTGGATGTTCCTACTTTAAAAACAAGTGCAAAAATGTCTGTTTTATATGGATTAAAAAAAAACAAAAAATATGTTAAATCATTTAAAGGAAATGTTTACATCATGCATACAGAAGGTGAACATTGCCGTGTAAAGCTTATATGTTATATTTACATAGTATTTCAATATAAATTTGTGCTCCAATTCAAATATTGAATTTTATCTCATAAGTTCTAACAGATTCATAAAAACCTCAAATTAAAAAAAGGTCATGAAGGTTGTATTTCAATTACAAAAAGATAGTCTGCTGTAAATTAACACATGTTGAATGTGTCCCTATTTACTGGTGTCTTAACACATGTTGAATGTGTCCCTATTAACTGGTGTCTTAACACATGTTGAATGTGTCCCTATTAACTGGTGTCAGCAGGAAATTAAGCATCAACCTTCAAAAGTTAGAGACATAGGTCACGATTAAATGTTTATGTTCATATCCATAATATTTCTACCAAAAATATGCAGTATGTCTTAGAAGTAAGCAAAGTAAGATGAAGCTAATTTTGTAAATGAAGTAATATATCAATGAATAAAAACTTGTCTTATAAAATGAAAAGAAGTAAAGGTATCATATCACCTATACAGGTAGTAAGAATATTCTCTTAAAACAATGTCACAGTTCTGTACTTACACAACATGTGTTATTGCATAAGCTTACTGTCACCATAAAACATTGCTAATGATTGTATTGCTCAAATTGAAGCCATTTCATTTTATATTCTTTTATTGTATCTCTTAGAAGAATTGAGAAACCAGGAAAACTTTGTACAAAGCAAAAAAATATACTGATAAATTCTTGCACATTTAACAGTGTTTTTGTCCCTTTAGAAACATTTCTAACTTAACATGATTTTTAACTGCATAATAACTGTTTAAACTCGACAACAAAAACTTCAGCAACAAAACGGCAAAAGGTAAGGGTCACTTTAATAATAAAACAAATTTCCCTTTATAATATTTAAAGCACTGGTTTAAATCATTTTACATCATGTTTAAATGCCCTGAGATTAATTTTTATTCTGTGAAGTAGAGAAAACATTTAACACATAACAGTTGCACAATATACAAACAATGTGCATGCTTTTCAAGAAAGTTCTTGGTATTCAACAACACTAAAAAACTCTCAATTTCACAAATAATTCAAGTTCATGTCTGACAATTGGCTGTGTTTGGAAGACACACTAGAAGATCAAGAAAGTCATATTAAAAATAAAATATAGTACTATAGTATCATTTAAAATGTCTTTTTACAAGTTTTGAATATTTCTGTGTAGTTGTGCAGGGTATTTAACTTGTATCTTATGTTTTTACAAGCTATTTATAATTTTTTCAAAATATATATTTATAAATTTGAAAAAAAACCTGAAAATTACGCCTCATAATGTAACATAAATCCTGTGTTTTTATCTTGATTGTCATTGTACACAGAACACATTAATTAGTGTATGTAATAGACAGTATAAAACATATGAGAGAGGGTTACACTTTTTCAACAGTAAAATAACCTGTAACAATATGCATGTACCAAATGTCCTATTTTATCAGGAGGTCATGTGTCGTTAATTAGCCAATCGCTGCCATATTGGAGCAGTATGATGCTAACTAATGTCCTATTTTATTAGGAGGTCATGTGTCGTTAACTAGCCAATCACTGCCATATTAGAGCAGTATGATGCAGCTGAAATTAATCCCTTTTACCTGACCAAATGTTTCACATAATTTATCAATTATTAGCAAGATTTACATATTTAAAATTTGTTATGAAAATACATGGATGACTGCAAATATACAAAATTATCTTCTTAGTATCTCATCACCATATACATAAAATATTGTGCAAAATTTGGCATATGAAGTTCGAATGAATTGAAAGTGTTAGTACAAATAAAAGATGAGCTCAGTGTGGCATGGTAAATGACAAAAAAAAATTAATTCCGAAATGCTGTCATCCGGTTTCTTTTAGTTATTACTTGTTAACTTTCTGTTAGTCACAGGTTTTTAAAAGAAATAATAATTCTAATATTGTAAGATTTAGAAACATGGCTGTATATTTTACACTTTAGAATCCTGACAGAATATTGTACACTGTACAGTTTACACTTTAGAAACATGGATGTATATTGTACACTATAGAACATGGATGTATATTGCAAGCTATAGAAACATGGATGTATATTGTACACTATAGAAACATGGATGTATATTGTACACTATAGAAATCTGGCTGTATATTGTAAGCTATGGAAACATGGATGTATTTTAATATGAAGAAATTTTGTTCTTATTGCATCAATAGAGAAAACATTCCAATGACTCCAGCAGTGAAATAGCATTTCTTTACAATTCTACTTATGTTTAATTTATGTTAGTGGGAAAAAACCGATTATAAAAATTGTACAGTTTTAAAACTAAGTACCATACAAGTATCTGCTTAAATGACTTATAACATCAATTTTTGATTCAAATCATTTTTTTTTTCATATTTTCCTATAACTACATATAGACGACTGTAAACATAAGCCCTGGAATAATTTAATAAAGCAACTCTGAGATTCCCATATAGGTATTACACATGTACATAAAATAACGTTTACAATAAACAAAGTAAATAAAACTATAACAAACTACACAGAACAACAACAAAATTATTTACATGTAAACTCACATAACTAGTTGTTTAACCGATGTATTGTTTTTCCTATTGGAAATAACCTTGACCTACTAGCACTAGAGGGCAGCAGTGAATAGATAATGTAGAATTGGCCCTGAATTTTGCAAATGAAATTCCAAAATGATTTACTTACTGGTTTAAGTATGCCTTGCACACAGCTCACAATAGATTTCTAATAGCTACAATTTGTACATGTTTGTGTGGAAGCTTTGTTTTCAAACATACATTTGATGGCTTTATTTTCTAAAAATTAATAAGTTACTAACAAGAAAGGTAACATCGTAGTTACCTGATTTCCTAAACAAAAAAAAGACAATTCCATGAAGATTCCATACTTAAAAGTTCTTTTTACTGCTTTTTAGAACGCATGGCAATCAATTGGTATATTTTCAAAGCTTATTTATCAAATATTCTACTTCACCAAAAATCACCACATCAGTTATTTGATTTCCTAGGCAAAAAAGGACATTTGCATGAAGATTCAATACTTACAAAGCTTTTTAGAACGCATGGCAATCAATAGGTCTTATTTCAAAGCTTATTGATTAAATATTCTACTTCAACAAAAAATCACATTCTTAAATTAACATATCACCCTAGTGAGACAGTATTTTGCACCAATAAGAAATTGCACAAAGAAATGAAAACATTACTATTCTTGTAATTAATGCAACAATAAAATTGCACATTGTTTGAGATAACTGCAGCTACTAAGCATATAATACTCATTCTGCAGCGCACAGACCTATATATTGATCTCAAGAACAGTTTGTTAAGCTGAGATAAATAGTTCCAATAAATCATATAACATTTATTTGCAACAATAAATTACTTTTCTTTTTTGTGAAGATTTCTGTATTGCATAAAATAATCTTGATCTGTTGTTCAGGAACACATAAACATGATCAAAATGAGATCATCTATTTTTAAAATTAAAAAATTATCAAAATATTCCAGGCAGCTCAGTGGATGAGGTATTTGTTTCCATCAACCTAAGCACTCACTAAAGCTCATCATCTTTCAGATATGATGATGTCATTTGCTGCATACAGTTATAAAAGACAGCTATCTTGTCTGACATCCTGAAGTGATAAATTTACCAGATGTTATTTCCTCAAGGTTTCTGATTCCCTTGCATGGACTTCACTTCCCATGATACAGCTAAATTGTATTACTGAAAATGACAGTAAACACACAGTCCAGTTAAAAATTTTAAATTATTTCTGTGACTGAGAGAAAAGATCTCCTCAGTATAAATACAAACATTTGATTGAAATTTCAAAATTTTGCTTAAGCAGCAGGATCATTGTAAGATAATAAAATGCTATATGGAAGGTTAATTCAAAAGATTAAAAAAAACAGACCCACATCCTAGATACCATCTTTAATGTTTTGCTGTTATCGTTATGCTGCCAATCCATGACCGATATCCTTAAATTAAATCCTTTTGACCACACACATTTTTATAGCATAGCCCAAATACAAATCCTGCTCTCTATGCTGAAACCTACATAGCCAAAAGACAAATCTTGCTCTCTATGCTGAGAACTACATAGCTCAAATACTGATCCTGCTCTCTATGTTGAGAACTACATAGCCCAAATACAGATCCCCCTCTCTATGCTGAAAACTACATAGCTCAAATACAGATCCCACTCTCTATGTTGAGAACTACTTAGCCCAAATACAGATCCTTCTCACTATACTGAGAACTTCATAGCCCAAATACAGATCCCGCTCTCTATGTTGAGAACCACATGGCCCAAATCAAGATCCCACCCTCAATGAAGAGAACTACATAGCCCAAATCCAGATCCTGCTCTCCATGCTAAGAACTACATAGCCCAAATACAGATCCTGCTCTATGCTGAGAACTGCATAGCCCAAATACAGATCCCACTCTCTATGTTGAGAACTACATAGCCAAAATACAGATCCTGCTCTCTCTATGTTGAGAACTACATAGCTCAAATACTGATCCTGCTCTCTATGTTGAGAACTACATAGCCCAAATACAGATCCTGCTCTCTCTATGTTGAGAACTACATAGCCCAAATACAGATCCCACTCTCTATGTTGAGAACTACATAGCTCAAATACAAATCCCGCTCTCTATGCCAAAAATGGAAATGTATTGTTCTAATAAAAAATTTACCTACTTACAGCAAATAATGTAAACATTTAAAATTCAAAATAAATATAAGAATACAGCATTTTAAGAAGATTTCAAATACCTTATGGTGAGCCATGTTATTTCTGCATTAGGTTGTCATACAATAACATTATAATTATGCAAAAAATAAAAATATGTTTATATAATTTAATTTGCTTTGTAAGCTGAAATCTGATTGGTCAATTCAAATCGGGCAACCCATATTATAAGAAATAACTTGCGTGACCTATGACCTATTCTAACGCCGTTAAAATTCAAATAGTTCCATGAAGTCATCGACGTTTTTACCGCAAAAATTGATAAGATTTATAGTTAAAATTAAATTATAAGGAATACTTCAAATTTCTGAACAGATTATACGATATAATATGGTTTGGGTCTGTTTACACCATTCATAAACCGCTTCGCGGTTTATTAGGCGTAAACAGACCCAAACCATATTATATCGTATAATCTGTTCAGAAATTTGAAGTATTCCTTAAATATATACATCAACACAATCATTGAAATTTATAATATATCAATTCATAAAATTTGCTTGTCACAAAAAACTATTCTAACAAAATAAATTCCAATCGTGGAATGTTAAAATTGCACTGTCACACAGCCAAAATAATACATCACAAGACTATACACTCATGAACATTGACCAACTCTCTGTGTTCACTGAACGATATGGACATGTATAACACTGCCACACAGCCAAGATAATACATGACATGACTACACTCATGTACATTGGTCACCCCTCTGTGTACACTGAACAATATGTACATGTATAACACTGTCACAGAGCCAAGATAATACATGACATGACTGTACACTCATGTACATTGTTCACCCCTCTGTGTACACTGAACAATATGTACATGTATAACACTGTCACAGAGCCAAGATAATACATGACATGACTGTACACTCATGTACATTGGTCACCCCTCTGTGTACACTGAACGCTATGTACATGTATAACACTGTCACACAGCCAAGATAATACATGACATGACTGTACACTCATGTACATTGGTCACCCCTCTGTGTACACTGAATGATATGTACATGTATAACACTGCTACACAGCCAAGATAATACATGACATGACTGTACACTCATGTACATTGTCCACCTCTCTGTGTACACTGAACGCTATGGACATGTATAACACTGTCACACAGCCAAGATAATACATGACATGACTATACACTCATGTACCGTACACTGTTCACTGTACACTATGCACATGTATAACAGATAACACTGCCCCACAGCCAGATGATATATGACTATACATTGATGGACATGTGTACACTGACACTTCATGTACGATAAATAATACTGCATTTCACTGCTAGACAGCCAGGAGATAATTTGAAGTAACATGACTCTACGTTGAAGGCCATTTTTAACCTTGTACACTGACACATCATGTACAATAATTTAATACTATCATTCAGATTTGCTTCTTTTACATAACTTAAGCTTTATATTTTCATACTAGGATAAAAATTTCGTTTACCTTATAAAGTATCAAAAATTAACAGAACTATTGAATTCATACCAAGCAATACAAAGTCTCAGTCTGACTAAACAACTACATCACAGATGGCAGTGTAATTTATAAGATATTGAATGTATACTAAAACTTAATTAGAAGACCTTACCCAAGGAGCAAATTGTTTTCCTTATTTTTTATTAAACCTATCTACAGTCTCTATATAATTGGGTTCATTGTGAAATCTCTTGACATAATAAACAGAAGCATTTTTGATAATTTTCTTTAAAAACATTCTTTAAAACAGTTGACTTTTTAAAATGTCAACAAAGTTACATATGACATCTATTAATTCTGATATTTTTGTAAATAACTTTCCTTGAAATATGAAATCCATGTTAACCTTCCCCACAGTTTAAACTGCAACTTAATCGCAAAACAAGAAAGAAATAAGTTGAAAACTCAGAAAGGCTGATAAGAAGCCTTAGTGCTGATAAAATGTCATGTTATGACATTCTCTGTAACCAATCTATTAAAATCAATGCATTTTTGCTTTGAGTAGAAAAATATCTCCATCATAACTAGTTCCAATAATCTATTTATAGATGCTATATCTGTCTGTTGTGTAAATTTTGAGAGGAATGAGCTTGATCTGATTGGGTACTGTCAGTAAGTCTACCCCCATGTAGATGATGAGCGCCATCTATGTCAAACTCTTCTTGATGTATTGCTTCCTGAAGTGCCATGGGAGTTAACCATTCCTTGGGTAAGGCTCGTTCAAGGAACGGAATACATGTGCTTATATGAGCAAGTCTGTTTACCCAGCTGGGAAGTTCTTTACCACATAAAATCTGAAAAATATTATTACATATGAATCAACAAAACTGATATGCACCGAGTTCAAATGAGATCTAAGATCTTTATTATTTTATCTCTTATAATAAAGCTGTTCATTGTTTTGTTGTGCTAATTTAACATTGTTTGTCTTGTCACCCTGACCATTTTGTCTCTGTTGTAGCCTGCCTTGATTATCTGACCTTATGTTTACTTTTCTTAATTATGTAACCTTTGGCATCAAATGTTAAAAAAATAACTCTCATGCAAGACATTTATTATCAAAATGCACAATTTCAGTGTGACTTACCTTTACAAGTTCTAGTGCTCTGTAAGACTTACTTTTGTGAGTTTTGTTGTTCAGTGTGACTTACGTTTGTGAGTTCTGTTGTTCAGTGTGACTTACCTTTTGAGTTCTGTTGTTCAGTGTGACTTACCTTTTGAGTTCTGTTGTTCAATGTGACTTACCTTTACGAGTTCTAGTGCTCTGTGAGACTTACCTTTGTGAGTTTTGTTGTTCAGTGTGACTTACCTTTTGAGTTCTGTTGTTCAGTGCGACTTACATTTGTGAGTTCTGTTGTTCAGTGTGACTTACCTTTGTGAATTTTGTTGTTCAGTGTGACTTACCTTTACCAGTTCTGTTGTTCAGTGTGACTTACCTTGGTGAGTTCAGTTGTAAAATGATTACAGTTTTTATTCAATAGATGATACTGGTCTCCACGGAAATCTTTTCCCAACTGATCAACAATTCTGACAGTTCTGTTGTTCAGTGTGACTTACCTTTGACAGTTCTGTTGTTCAGTGTGACTTACCTTTGACAGTTTTGTTGTTCAGTGTGACTTACCTTTGAGAGTTCTGTTGTTCAGTGCGACTTACATTTGTGAGTTCTGTTGTTCAGTGTGACTTACCTTTGTGAATTTTGTTGTTCAGTGCAACTTACCTTTGTGAATTTTGTTGTTCAGTGTGACTTACCTTTACCAGTTCTGTTGTTCAGTGTGACTTACCTTAGTGAGTTCAGTTGTAAAATGATTACAGTTTTTATTCAATAGATGATACTGGTCTCCACGGAAATCTTTTCCCAACTGATCAACAATTTTCTTCACATCATCTGGGTTGAAATCCGTGCTTCCCAATTGTATGGTTTGTCTAAGAAAAAATTTTTGAACACAGTCAACTGTGTGATGGCCAACATTTGTAATGACCTAATAATTCTGCAAAATAAACTATGGATACCAGTAATTGCTAACACGTTTATAAAATAAGGTCTAGTTAATCACCACAGTGGTTACATCATTGTATCCTATGACATGATGTGCAAATTGCAGAAAGAGATGATAAACCAAACACAAACGTCACAATTTAATCAATCACTAACTATGAACAATAAATCACCCAAGTTAATACAAAAGAGGTTTACACTAAAAATTCTACTGCTAATAAAATGCACATAAACATGCAGTAGGGTTAAACTAGTTGGGAGGATCTATAAACACCTCTTATTGTGTTACCACAATAGAGACAGGTAGGATCCCTAACTAAGACAGGTAGGATCCCTAACTAAGACAGGTAGGATCCCTAACTACCTCCACTATTTGTCCCTGATATTGCCTCACAATATAACCAGTAAGATCCCTAACCAAATCCCCCATGTCCCAACAATATAGACAGTAAGATCCATAACCACATCCTCTGTGTCCCAACAATATAAACAGTAAGATCCATAACCAAATCCTCCATGTCCCAACAATATAGACAGTAAGATCCATAACCACATCATCTGTGTCCCAACAATATAAACAGTAAGATCCATAACCACATCCTCTGTGTCCCAACAATATAAACAGTAAGATCCATAACCACATCCTCTGTGTCCCAACAATATAAACAGTAAGATCCATAACCAAATCCTCCATGTCCCAACAATATAAACAATAAGATAACTAACCACCTCCTCTAGATCTATATGTGCACCAAGCACTGTTTTTTATGTGAAAGAGAACAGAAGTGTGGTGAACACAAAGACATAATACTTGAAATTAACTGTCCCTCATTTTGAAAACATTTTGTAAGAATCAAAGTCTCTGTTTGTCTATACTTTTGCCCCGGTTCCTTACTAGAAGATTTTGTATTGTTCAATATGTTATAATATGGTTACCTTATAGTATATTTTAATAACTTACTTGAATTTAAACTGATCTCCAAGAGATTCAGAGTCTTTTGGCATAATGTCAAACACACCAGTGAAAGGAAATGGGTGACCACCATAAGCATATTCTACACAAAGAAAAAGTTCTTAGTAAAATTGATAAAATGTTTCATGTTCAAAGGACTACAGGAAGAGCATGTACATTAGAAAAATAAATTTATATATAATTAGTAACATTCAAGTCTTTTACTGTAATAACTATTCAATTTTCTAATGGCGTTTAATAATCCGTAATATAGATCTAAAACAAAAATGTACATACATGTAAACATCTAATAAGTGTAAATATATATGTATAATGGTGATGCTTTCAATTTATACAAGCAAAAACATAATTGATTGTGTTTAAGTTTATTAATGATCTCAAAATACATCACATTCTCATATACTCAGGGCTCACCACACTGGGCGAAGTGGGCGACAAAGTCGCCCTGCGGTGACCACTGTATACTGCCACTAGAAATCATGTTATACTGACGAATATGTTAAAATTCTACAATAAATAATGTTCTCCCAATATCCACACAGGAAGTATACTCATTTGTCCAGTACACTACTTACCTATACCATAAACTTCTACACCTGAATGAAATACACCTATTCCTAACGAGGAAGTATACTCGTTTATCCAGTACTGAAAATATAAAACAGAATACATCTTTGTTTGCATTAATGCATTGTAATCATCTTCAAGATCTAAAACAACTCATTTCAATGAAACAAGGACCAACTATGAAATGACCGGGGCCAAAGGGGTAGTTGGTCCGAATCTACCTGTTTTGTTTGCATCCAGTAGAAGTAATTTAACCTGACACAAGGTGAAGCTGTTTACCACTATTATTAAGCACTATTTCTAGTGAATGCCAGACAACTTGGCCCGGGACAACTCCGCCCGATATTCGAGACAAGTCTGCCCGGTTTATAGGACAACTCGAACCGCAGTAAGACAAGTCGGCCCGATAGAGGAAATAATTGAAATAATTAAATATGATAATACAAAAGAGGAAATAATTGAAATAATTAAATATGATAATACAAAAATTTACTATCATACTACGTAAAAAAAATATTTAAAATGACATTTTGAATATTTGAACATAAATAGTAAATTATACATATAAATGTTAATTACAATTGTTTAAGAATAGTTTGTTTGTTTGATGGTGTTAAATGCCACTTTCAGCAATTTTTCAGCTGTATCATGGCGTCCAGTTTTTATTGGGGGAGGAAGCCGGAGTACCCGGAGAAAACCCCCGATCTGCGGTAGGAAAACTGGCAATCCTTGTCAATTAAGATTGGAGTCGAGTACACCCTGCCTGCAGTGAGAATCGAACCTGCAATCTCAGTGTTGACAGACCACGTGATCAATAGTAGACGAACTACCTTGACCACTCGGCCACCGAGGCCCCTGTTTAAGAATAGTTAATTGGTAACTGTTTGAATTGTTAAACATTGCAATAATATAATTAAAATTAATTAAGTCTTAAGGACATTAATCAAATAAAATCACATTTAGTTAACAACAATTTAATTATTAGAAAATAATTAGCTTAAATGTCATAACCCTAGATCAAAAAATTTTAATGACTGCAATTGAGCTTGTGTGATTTTAAATGAGAAGTAGTTTAGGAGCGGCTCCTGTTGATGTTAGCTTGGCAAAGCCACAATGTCAGTCAACTGCAAACAGTGTTCTTCTGTCAATCGACCTCGTCAAGAGTCCCTACTATGTTACTGCTGTGACAAGTTCTTTCACAGGACATGCACTCGTATGACCCAGAAAGATTAACGAGAACAGAAGGAACTTAACCGACAGGTTACCTTCCTCTGCTCAACGTGCACCACCCTTGTCCTATGCCCAGCTGCAGAGGGTACCAGACTCGCCGAGACCGCTGAACAGACAATTCCATACAAAGCTCTAACTATTCCATACACAGACAACTCCAACAGTGCTATCTACTTTTCTATGTCAAATATCTCATCTGAATATTATTGTTACTGTTAACTGTTAATGCAATAAATGCAATGAAGGGTTTAAATAAAACTTATCTTTCTTATTTTCTGAAACAGCTGCATCTTGTTTCAAAAACAAAAAAAAACACTGACCAACAAAAAATTCAAGATTTATTGGTAAAATCAGATGAAAATTCAAATAAGGCCATACAGAAAAATATGTCTGTTAAAGGTTACATGATAGTAAAAAAATAGGGTAGGTAGGTAGGCATTTTATTTTAATTTTTCATTTTCTCTTTTCTTTTTCGTTTTTTGTATGTATATACTTATTTCTATAGAAATAGGATAAATTAAAATAATGAAGTAGTTTATATTTCTTTTAATTTTGAAAAAAGAGTATAGTGAAGTAAATTAAAATTGATAAAGTGCTAAGCATCAATAGAAATAAAAGTATTCATGATTTCGACTGTCTATCCATACTCTTACTTAAGATTCTGTCAGACACACATAGTACATTTCTATCTACATGAATGTAAATGAATAAAGGAGAATAATGGAATATATCAAAACTGGTTTGCTAGTTAATGTTAAGAATTGAGTGTATGAGTGTTTAATTTCTTTGCCTTCCCACCTGCAATCAAGACTAGGAAACATCTATGTTTTTGGTGGAAGCATTTGCAGCAGCAGTGACAACATCTATGCATGCTGCTTAACTTTTATCTGATTCCACACACTGGAACCTTAAATGTTTAAATGGGAAGTTTTGCTTTAATTAACCCAAAGTTAAATTTAGGGAAATTCAACATTACATTGAAAAACGAATTAATTGTCAAACATGTTACATAATGTTTTTTGTAAAATACAATTTTACAAATATTTGTAAAGATTGAAATTACAATTTTTTGAAAGACACTGCCTAAATGCACATTTTTATTATGTTTAAATCTATGTAGTAGTCAATTAAACACGAGCAGCATCATATTTTTCAATCTCCGGCATTAAGTTCATATCCGCTCAGGAAATTGTTGTATTTAATTTCTTTGCTGGATTGGTTTCCACTCGTATTTTTCCACTTCATTTAATGTACAGAGTAAATGTCCAATGGGAACCAGTTTACACTGATTATTCCCCTTTATAAACAAAATATGTGGGTATAAGCTGTGACAAAAACACGATGATTTCTGACCAAAAATTGGAATAAAATTAAAAGAGGGCATTGGACGACTTTTCAAAATTAGATGACTTTTGATCTGCCATTACTGAAAGCTCAAACAAGGAATGAAATGACAAAAGTCCATAAAATCTTTGCTTTTGAACAACGCAACGTGGGACCCCACAATAATGAGACCTCTTCAATCCGGGTCGCCCTGCAAGACGGAACATCGCTTTCCATAAAAATTGTAATACTTTTATATTTTTTTCACTTTCTCTTTTATATACAGATAAAATGAACTAGGGTCACATTAAAATTTAGGGTCGGTCGGGTAACCTTAAACAGACATATTATTCTGCATGGCCTAAAACTTCACATTGAATTGATGGTCCGAGTTGTCCTCTATCGGGCCGACTTGTCTAACTGCAGTCTGAGTTGTCTTATAAACCAGGGCAGACTTGTCTCGAATATATCGGATCGAGTTGTCCTCTGGCCGAGTTGTCTGGCTGCCTTTATAGTTACCAGTACAAACTGACCCAGGACAAAAAAGTATTGGCGATTTTGTATCCAGGTGGAAGCAAGGAAGCCAAGGCTATTTTTATCAGCCTCAATACAGCAAGCTGTCATTTAACTTCATATGTTATATGTTGCTTGAATAAAAAATAACAAAGTTTGGTCATTATGATTTTAAATGAAAAATAGAAATCTTATTCACTTCAATTGTATTTAGATAGATTTGTAATAAAATGTAGAAACACTAGGTCTATGGAGCTTCCAGGGGATTATAACCACCTAGACCACTACCCCACATAGGCCTATAGAGGCCCCAAGAAAAAAGTTTTCACATTGTTTAGGCTCTAGATATGACACTGATTCAGGATCAAGATATTGATTCTGGTGCAAAAAGACCTAAAATGAAACAGGCACTACCTGAAAAGCTCACGAAGAAAGACCACAGTTTAAATATTTGTTGTAGAGCAGATGATATGTCTGGGTTCAAGGGTCACCACTGTATCGAAATCTCGTGAAAGAAAGCAATATTTATTTAAAACAGAGAGGAAGAGGTCGTTCATTAGACGGTTATTTTTTATTGAGAAAATAAAAGCATCAACAATAAGTAAAGATTTGATTTTATTGCCCTTTTTAAAAAAAAAAAAAGCGAAAATAGCGGGTCTCGCATTAGCGAGACCCGGTATTTTCGTAAAATTCACAATGCATTCCGAGTAGCCCAGGTTTTTTTTCCAATGATCATATTTTGGGTCTCGTGCAATTGGGCAGACTCTGTACATTAGTGAGCTTCGCTTCACTCGCATATTACATCGAGCACCTTGTTAGCATAATCTATAGGTTCTTGCTTGCATCTTACCATGTCATAAATATTTATCAGAACCGCTTCCTGAGCCATTATGCAGACAATCCTTGTTTTATTACAAGAGTTTCTTTTCTGTATTTGTCACATGTCAATTTACACAAAAGTCAAAAATGTATAATTGTTAATATCATGATTGATGACTCATCAAAAGTCCACTGCAAGAATCTTTTCAATTAAAAAATTTCAAATTCGACCAAAAGCTTGATTACACAATACAGATGAATAACTATACACCACATAAAGTACTATCCAAATCAAAAGTGAACGAGGATAATAATGGTAGCTGATGTTGAACTAAAACGGAAACGTCAACGGGTTCAACTCGGATTGGTCTCGTTTTATCCGTTCAAGGGAGAAACTTTGCCTAAAATGAATGGCTTTAGTAAAGGGTTTTGTTTGAAAAAACGAAATGCCTTCTATAATTGGATCAAACTGCTTTAAAATGGCTTGAAATATAGTTGATCTTTTCCGATAATGTTTTGGAATAGTAAAAAGTGCAGTTTTGCTCCTTTCGGAGTCCACCCAAGGCTGTGCTGTTTTTCTAATAGTACTCCAGTCGGATGACGTCGTATTATTTTAGCCCATAAAGGTCCACTATTATGAATCAAGTACAGCCTTTCGGAAGGTTGTCAGATTTACCATGTTAAAATGGATTTGCATTTGACTTGAAGGACAAGTAACAACAGAACTACAAAATATTTAATTAAACGCGTGAAGAATGGCATCCTTAAAATGTTTTTTATCAATAAATGTTGCAAAGTTAATGAGATGTCAGACCAGAAAATTCTATTCTTCAACCCGAAAATATAATGTGCATGTGGTTTGTATTTTCATCTGAAATGATAGCAAATTGTATAAACATTATGACTTCTATGTTTACTCTAAAACAGACACAGGGGACTTTTGCAAGCTCATCTCACAGAAACGAGTATAGGACAAAATCCCCCCCCCCACCCGGACAAAATCCCTTCCGTGTAATTTAGCATAGGCGGACAAAATCCCCCTCATTAAAGTTATAAGGCGGACAAAATCCCCCTTGTAAAATTTTCAAGGCGGACAAAATCCCACCCGAATCTGATTTTTTTAAATGTTCAAAATCAGTACAGTCTCGTACATATACATATAAACCTTAAAAAAATGACGAGATATTTTACTATAAAAAAAACCCAGATTTTTAATTACTTAATAATAATGATTGTTTGACTCAATTGCAGTGCTTTATTGGTGACTTGTTAATTAATATGTTTGTGATCAAACGAATGTCGCTTACTTGAGCAAAACATTCTGTATATCTTGTAGAAAATTGAAACGGGTATGGCTTTTATAAATAAGTTATAATTTAGTAAAATAATGGTATAATTTAGTTCAATCAATTGAATTGTTTGTTTGGTAAATAATAATGAATGAGATCAAATGGCGCGGTTCCTTTATTAACACATGTCGTACCAAACAATACAAACAAATCGACTTGATGTGTCTAAGTGAAAAAAAAACCCACCATGTTTTAATCTTAATTTGCCTCATTCACCATTTCAAGTGCCACGTAAAAAATTATTAAAGAAGATGCACAATACTTATCGATATTACCATAATAAGACTCGGGAGGGATTTTGTCCGCCTTGAAAATTTTACAGGGGGGATTTTGTCCGCCTTGTAAATTTAATGAGAGGGATTTTGTCCGCCTATGCTAAATTACACGGAAGGGATTTTGTCCGGGGGGGGATTTTGTCCGTCCCCCCACAGAAACAGTAACCAGGCATTGTAACTGTAAAATTGATTATAGGGGATAATTATTCACAACAATAAATAGTTATCATGTATTATATTCACTGATATTGTTGCTAAATAATAGTTATAAAATAGAGAATTAGATATTAAATTCAGGATTCAACATTAACGTTTTAACTAGTTAAGCTCAACTGAGTTGTAAATTATCTTGACTTTTTCCAGGATTCAATGAATTTTGGATTCCTCCTTTTTTCATACTTTTTTACCATCCTCACCTTTGTGTCCTTTGTGTTAATCTGGAATTTAGGTACCACTAAAAACATCAGCTAATGGACTCATAACATACATTGTACCTGAATACAACTGTACATTGATGCATGTAATTTTATGGTTTTGGATATTTGGATGCATACCAGTGCAAGTTTGATTTAAAGTGTAAATTGTTATTACATTATTTTATAAAATTTACTTCAAAGTAGTCTTTGAACCATTAGGATTAATCATTTTAAAGTTTTATCTCTGTGATCCTTAACGAAAGACTTTCAAGTGATGAATTTGACTTGCTGGATAAAACTTTGATGCAAAATTGGTCTCGTGTTTGATTTGTCAATATTAAAACATGGGTTACAATAAGACGAGGAAAAATGTAACAATAACTCAGGATCACTTAGGACAAAATCAACAAGTGAAAAGGAAAATTAAATTAGATTTTTTAATCATCTCATCAATACTGCTGAGTGAAGTTTCTTAAATATTAAAAAAACTATACATGTAATATGCATCACTTCAAAATTGGAACGTGTCTAGACATACAGCATTCAGTAGTCCTAATAGAAATTTCCATTGTCACAGGCAATCAGACTACAGTTTAACCAGTAATGTTAAACACTGTAATCAACATTCAAGCAGACAAATTATATGATTTCACTTTTCAAACTAGTTTTTCTTTTGTTGCTGTATTATTTTGCTGATAATTTAATTGAATTTCAACGAGCAACCACATAATTTATTGTTTAATAGTCTGAGTGGTTAAGGTAGTGTAACAGGAGGCCTTTCTGCGTTGTAGCAGGTAGTAGGTATATAGCCAGTCAAAATCGACTGAGCTAACAGAGTACTTCTTTAGCTCACTTGGCTAGAGCTGGCTGGCATAACTGAGATCCTGGGTTCGATCCCCGGTGGTGACAAATGTCGTTATTTCATGCGTTACTGTTACATTTGCCGCCCAACTGAAAAACCCACATGGGATTTGTCGGGTTTGTTGTGAATCATCATGAGTATGATGATTCTTCGTAAGGGGGAAGAGTGTAAGAGGAGGCCTATCTGCGTTGTAGCAGGTAGTAGGTATATAGCCAGTCAAAATCGACTGAGCTAATGGAGTACTTCTTTAGCTCACTTGGTTTGAGGGCTGGCTGGCAATACTGAGATCCCGGGTTCGATCCCTGGTGGTGACAAATGTCGTTATTTCATGCTCTACCGTTACAGTAGGTTGTCTATTATTGATCCCGTGGTCTGTCAACACTGAAGTTGCGGGTTCTAGTCTCACTGTGGCAGGGTGTACTCGACTCCAGTCTTAATTGACAATGCAGGGTGTACTCGACTCCAATCTTAATTGACAAGGATTGTCAGTTTTCCTACAGCAGGTCGGGGGTTTTCTCCGGGTACTCCGGCTTCCTCCCCCAATAAAATCTGGATGCCATGATATAGCTGAAAAATTGCTGAAAGTGGCGTTAAACACCATCAAACAAACAAACATCTTAATTGACAAGGATTTCCAGTTTTTCTACCAAAGGTTCGGGGGCTGTCTCCAGGTACTCCGGGTACCTCACCCCAATAAAAACTCGAAGCCATGATATAGCTGAAAAATTGTTGAAAGTGGTGGTAAACAACATTTAAAAAAACAAACAAACCAAAAATAAAAATTTTAAGTCACTTTAAATTGCAGTTTGATGATAAACAGTGCCTGTTATTTTTAATATCTTGTTGTCAAATATGAAACTAGCTATTGATCATACTAGTAGGTTTTTGGGTAAACAAAGTAATTTGTACATATTCTGATTTCCATCTAGCTGATTCACTTTTAACAGTGCACATTACTATTACTAAGATTGATTACATTTGTTTTTTTTATAGATTTGTATGTTTTTCAAATATGATTAGATCTTTACAATAATATATGTCCTCTTTTTTCTTTTTGTTTTTTTTATCAAAAATCTTCAAAGAAGCTACATTATTTTCGATATATTTGATCTATACCTTACTCTGCTCTTGTATTTTTTTATTTGCAGAAAGCAAGATAAGAGTAAAATGTCATTTAAAATTTATTTAGTCCTTATATATACAAAGAAGCTTGTTTATTATATCAACATTTCTGTTTACAGGACAGACCCCAATTTCCAGGTTCAAGGTCAGAGTATTCAACTAAGTTAGAATTCATAAAGCCAGATGATTTTAAAGGAATTCCAGTTTATAGAGTAATGACAGGTAGAGGGGAAATGATTCCTGGAGGCCTTGATCCGCAGGTATGTAATGTCTATTTATATCAGCAGAACTCTATATTAAATGCTGCATATTGGTTGGTGCTGGTAAGGGTATTTTTATTTTTGGATGGTGAACTGTCCGATTATTAAATTCCTATAGCTATTGTTCCCTGCTAAGTGCATACCAATGGCAATTTTAAATTTAAAATAAAATATTTATTTAATTTTCTAGAGCAAAAAATTAAACACATGTGATTACAATACATGTTCCTATACTGCCTGGAGACATTGATATCGTTGGATACACCAATAGAGGTGTATGATAACAGACCATTTTCATAAAAGTAACAACCTTCACTCTGAAGTAATGGAAGCGGGATGATTGGCATGCCATAAAAAACCTGGGATAACTTGCCATTTGTTTTGACATTCCTGTACCAAGTCAGGACCATTGCTGTATCTGCTAAATTTTGGTTTGTTGGTTCTCAAGTTTGTGGGTTTCTTGGACTTTGATTTGTGAATTGTCATTTTTTGACAGTTTCCTTGGTGTTTGGTATTTTGTCATTACCTTCATATAGGTCTAGTGAATTTTTATCATCCCATATAACAATATTATATCAATAAAAACAGTTTAAAAAAAAATTAATATCCATTATAAGTATAATATATATTTTAATTTCATTTAAATACTTAATACGTGAGCAAAGTTGGTTATTTCGTAATATTTTAATTTCGTTTAAATACTCAATACATGAGCAAAGTTGGTTATTTCATATAACCTAACTTGGTTTTTGAGCACGTGACTGATTGTGACGTCATAATAAGATGTATTGAAGACGTTGACTATACATGAATTCTTCCGCAAACAACAAGTGACGACACTAAAATTGTGAATTGCAATTATTATTTGATTACTTGTAAAATATTGTTCTTGTTACTTCATTTTTACTATAGAATTCAAAATATAAGCGTAAATCGACCCAGAGTCATTTATATCCAATAATCTAACCAGCAATTGAAAACAATCCTTAAAGAATTAAAAGAATGGTGTTATAATCATGTCAAATTATCAGAAAATAACAAAAGACAAATCACCGGTGACAGCAATCAATGGGTTGACAAAATCACTGATGACAGCAATCAATGGGTTGACAAAATCACTGATGACAGCAATCAATGGGTTGACAAAATCACTGATGACAGCAATCAATGGGTTGACAAAATCACTGATGACAGCAATCAATGGGTTGACAAAATCACTGATGACAGCAATCAATGGGTTGACAAAATCACTGATGACAGCAATCAATGGGTTGACAAAATCACCGGTGACAGCAATCAATGGGTTGACAAAATCACTGATGACAGCAATCAATGGGTTGACAAAATCACTGATGACAGCAATCAATGGGTTGACAAAATCACCGGTGACAGCAATCAATGGGTTGACAAAATCACTGATGACAGCAATCAATGGGTTGACAAAATCACTGATGACAGCAATCAATGGGTTGACAAAATCACTGATGACAGCAATCAATGGGTTGACAAAATCACCGGTGACAGCAATCAATGGGTTGACAAAGTCACTGATGACAGCAATCAATGGGTTGACAAAATCACTGATGACAGCAATCAATGGGTTGACAAAATCACTGATGACAGCAATCAATGGGTTGACAAAATCACTGATGACAGCAATCAATGGGTTGACAAAATCACCGGTGACAGCAATCAATGGGTTGACAAAATCACTGATGACAGCAATCAATGGGTTGACAAAATCACTGATGACAGCAATCAATGGGTTGACAAAATCACCGGTGACAGCAATCAATGGGTTGACAAAATCACTGATGACAGCAATCAATGGGTTGACAAAATCACTGATGACAGCAATCAATGGGTTGACAAAATCACTGATGACAGCAATCAATGGGTTGACAAAATCACCGGTGACAGCAATCAATGGGTTGACAAAATCACTGATGACAGCAATCAATGGGTTGACAAAATCACTGATGACAGCAATCAATGGGTTGACAAAATCACCGGTGACAGCAATCAATGGGTTGACAAAATCACTGATGACAGCAATCAATGGGTTGACAAAATCACTGATGACAGCAATCAATGGGTTGACGAAATCACTGATGACAGCAATCAATGGGTTGACAAAATCACCGGTGACAGCAATCAATGGGTTGACAAAATCACCGGTGACAGCAATCAATGGGTTGACAAAATCACCGGTGACAGCAATCAATGGGTTGACAAAATCACCGGTGACAGCAATCAATGGGTTGACAAAATCACTGATGACAGCAATCAATGGGTTGACAAAATCACCGGTGACAGCAATCAATGGGTTGACAAAATCACCGGTGACAGCAATCAATGGGTTGACAAAATCACCGGTGACAGCAATCAAATCAAAGTCTGTAGTTACATATGATTTATTATCAAACAAGAAAATAGATGACAGACTTATATACTTAAATGTTAATTCTGAGATTCGGGCGGCGTATATATATTTAATATTATCTCAGATTTTATTTTTGTGCATACTGTATATTGTAGCTAGATAAAGAAACTGTATTGAAGATGTATCATGACATGACATTACTGAACACCATGGATCGTATCCTGTATGAATCGCAGAGGCAGGGCAGAATTTCATTTTACATGACGAACTATGGAGAGGAAGGAACACATGTAGGATCAGCAGCAGCGTGTGATCCTCAGGATTTAGTCTTTGGACAATACAGGGAGGCTGGTAAGAATTTTGTTGTCTTTGTTTATGTAGTTTTCTTGTCTTATAAAGATTCACATGTAGCTCAAGTTGTTCAAATCTGAAGATGGTTCACATGTAGTCTGTGTTTCAGGTGTACAAATGTTAATGTGGAGCGGATTCATTTGTTGTCTTATGCTTTAGGTGTACTTATGAAGAGAGGATTCATGCATTGTCTTTGTGTTTTAGGTGTTCTCATGTGGAGAGGATTCACATTGGACCAGTTCATGAATCAGTGTTATGGAAACTGTGAAGATGCTGGTAAAGGGAGACAAATGCCTGTACATTATGGATCCAAGGAGTTAAACTTTGTCACAATATCATCAACGTTAGCTACACAAATGCCTCAAGGTATTATTTTGCAATAAAATGTTATGCTACTTACTTTGTTTGACAAAGGAATCTTTTGTTACTTACTAACTTTCTTAAATAAGTTTGCTTTAAAATAAAATAACTACACAGCTTGCTTTAAAAAAATGCTAATAAGGTTAAAACTGCAAAAAATGGAATATTTCTTGTTTTGAAATTTGATTACAAGCTTTCCATTTATGTTATCAGTAAACATAATAAACTCTTTATATTATATGAAAATAGATTTTGTTTTGTACAATTTCAGCTGCAGGTGCAGCATATGCATTAAAGAGAGCAGGGAAAAAACTGTGTGTTATTTGTTACTTTGGAGAAGGAGCAGCCTCAGAAGGAGATGCACATGCTGCATTTAACTTTGCAGCTACATTAGAATGCCCAATTATATTTTTCTGGTAAGTATATAACCCTCAGAAGGAGACGCACATGCTGCATTTAACTTTGCAGCTACATTAGAATGCCCAATTATATTTTTCTGGTAAGTATATAACCCTCAGAAGGAGACGCACATGCTGCATTTAACTTTGCAGCTAAATTAGAATGCCCAATTATATTTTTCTGGTAAGTATATAACCCTCAGAAGGAGACGCACATGCTGCATTTAACTTTGCAGCTACATTAGAATGCCCAATTATATTTTTCTGGTAAGTATATAACCCTCAGAAAGAGGCGCACATTCTGCAATCTAACTTTGCAGCTACATTAGAATGCCCAATCATATTTTTCTGGTAGGTATATCAGCCTCAGAAGGGGACACACATTCTACAATCTAACTTTGCAGCTACATTAGAATGCCCAATCATATTTTTCTGGTAGGTATATCATCCTCAGAAGGAGACGCACATGCTGCATTTAACTTTGCAGCTACATTAGAATGCCCAATCATATTTTTCTGGTAGGTATATCAGCCTCAGAAGGGGACACACATTCTGCAATCTAACTTTGCAGCTACATTAGAATGCCCAATTATAGTTTTCTGGTAGGTATATCAGCCTCAGAAGGGGACACACATTCTGCAGTCTAACTTTGCAGCTACATTAGAATGCCCAATCATATTTTTCTGGTAGGTATATCAGCCTCAGAAGGGGACACACATTCTACAATCTAACTTTGCAGCTACATTAGAATGCCCAATTATATTTTTCTGGTAGGTATATCAGCCTCAGAAGGGGACACACATTCTGCAATCTAACTTTGCAGCTACATTAGAATGCCCAATCATATTTTTCTGGTAGGTATATAGTCAGGATACAGGTTTATGATTCTTAAGGACAAGTGATGCTAGTTCACTTCAAATGTTATGTTTGTTATTATGTTAAGCTGAGATAAATACTGTGTTAGTATTTGCTGGTGCTTGCTTCAGTCTACTATATACATGTAAGTAGTGTCATCCTCACGATGTCAACCTTCCTGTGTCTCTGGATCCTTGTGATTTACCTGACATTGTGAGGATGACATAAAGGTTCACTTTATAGGACAGTCTTCTGTGACCTTCCAATGGAAAATATAGGGTAATATACGACAGCAGTGGCTTAATGCAGGTTTTTAATTGATATGAAATGCTCTAAAATATAAAATAAAGTCCCATCAGATAAGGTTATGCATAGTAGACAATATAAATAAGCTTAGAAATTGAATGCTTCTTTAAGTTCAATTCTATTTCAGTAGAAACAATGGTTATGCTATATCTACACCCACCAGTGACCAGTACAGAGGGGATGGTATAGGTTGGTATTACTTGTTACAAGCGTAGAATAGGTAACCACCATTATCTATGAAAGTCCTAATGGCCAAAATATTATAGGGTCATTATACTGGAAATTCAGAAATTTGTTAGATATTGTTCTTTTTGTGTTTTGATTATTTGACTTGTCTTTAATGCCACTTTCAGAAATTTTTCAGCTATCGCGGTGTCCAGTTATTTTGGGGGGTAGGATGATGGAGTACCCAGAAAAAAATCCAGCCCGTAGGAAAACTGGAAATCCTTGTCAATTATGATAAACCTTGCCTGCAGTTAGACTAGAAACCTGCACACTCAGTGTTGATAGTCACATGATCAATAGTAGTTGTCTACCTTAACTAGTAACCACAGAGGCACCTATTATTATTGTAAACAATGTGATAGGTTAATGTTTGTAAAATTGAACTCATGTTTCAAAAGTAGATGACTAACTACCTTAAAAGTAGACCACCGAGGCCCCGATTTATTATTGTAAACAATTTGAAAGATTAATGATGGTAATAACTCATGTTCTAGTTAATGACTTACTACCTTAAACGTTAGACCACCGAGGCCCCTATTTATTATTGTAAACAATTTGATAGATTAATGATGGTAATAACTCATGTTCAATAGTGATTGACTAACTACAATAAACGGAAGAGGGGCCTTGGTGGCCGAATGGTTACGGTAGTTCCTCTACTATTGATCAAGTGGTTTATAAACACTAAGGTTGTGAGTTAGTGTCTCACTGCGGGCAGTGTGTACTCTACTCCAATCTTAATTGACATGGATTGCCAGTTTTCCTACCAAAGGTTGGGAGGTTCTCTCCGGGTACTCCGGCTTCGTCCCCCAATAAAAACTGGATGCTGACAGTGGCATTAAACATCATTCAACAACCTTAAACAATAGACCACTGAGGCCCCTATTAATTATTGTAAAAATTTGTGAGATTAATGATGGTAATAACTTAACTCAAATCACAACTTGTATTAAAGGATTTAGTATGCTGTCTCTTAGTTTTCAGATCCACAACACTTGTGAATCTATATTTATCAAATGTGTATTGTGTTCTATTGATGATTATTATTTACTAAACAGTTGACAAATGTGACATTAATACATGTATTTGAACATGGGTTGGATTAAGAGCAGGATGGGGAAATGGTCGTAACATTTGATTCTAAAAATATAAAGCTTGATACATTTTGATAAAGATAAAATAAAAAATTGGTGTCTTCCATTCATAATGAAAACCCATCCTTTCAAGAATTTTTTGCTTTACAAACATTTAACATTCTTTTATAGACTTTCTGTTTTGTAAACTTCATGATCTTATCTTTAGCAGAAAGTAAACATTTTTTTACCGACATATATTTTTAAAAAGATATAAGGCCACAATCTTTGAAAATCTTGAAATAGTTGTCAGTATGTCACTCAGAACGAAATGCTGTCCTGTCACGATTTGTTTATTTTATCTTTATCAAAATGTTTCAAACTTTATATCTTTAGAATCTGTTTAATCTATGCTTGAATAATGTATAAACTTTAGTTAAAAAAACAATAGTTTTCATGTCAGATATTTATTGTCACAAACGGTTACCCTATTAATTATTTTGGTTGCTTTTCATTTCACAAAATCCCATCCTGTCAAGAATGTTTGCCTTAAACTCAAGTAATGACCATTTATGTATAGAAAATTCCCATTCTGTTTGTAAACCAACCCTCTGAACATAGGTAGATCACCATCCTCAAGTCAGGGTTTCTGTGTTTACATGTGTCCACGAAACCCAGACAAATTTAGGTAGGAAATTCCTGGGCTAGAAGTCACTATTTTGATTGTAGCTGGCTACATCATACCTTTCATTCACCACTTGTTTAGGGGATATCCAGATGCCGATGGTAAAAAAACCAAATGGATGTGTTGCATAGACCATGTGAAAATCAGTGTATTTTGTACAGTAGTGTTAGTAGTTTTTTATTACCGTGTGAGGATGGTAAATCACGAGTATAATACAAAATCTAATAAGTGTAAATTTACACTATCTTCCCGTGAAACCTGTCCACCACACTGGGACATGCATTTTGTTTTTTGGAGGTTCTATGAGTATCCATGCAAAGATTTTGTGTGACTAAATATGTGTGTGAACCCGCAGGGTTCATTCCTGGTTTCGCCTCGGTTGACAGTATTTTCGAAAGTTGACAATTTTACTGTCACCCTGTCAGACATGTAACATTTGATTTAGACTTGTTTACAACTACATTATGTAATTACAGAACCATTCAGTGCAATGTTATATATTAGTTTCCAAATTTGATATGATCATTGCTATAAACATGATCCCTGTTAAATGTAATGATGTTTGCAGTATACACTTATTTTTAGCCTCTAGAGGAGCAGGTTATGGTATGGACACTATAAGGGTAGATGGCAATGATGTTTTTGCTGTATACAATGCTGTCAAGGCTGCCAGAGAAATTTGTGTCCAACAAAGGAAACCAGTACTGATTGAAGCTATGACTTACAGGTAATTAAATCTACCCAGATATCAAGCAAATAAAAATACATTGGAGTACCCTAGGATAGCATTTTGATCTGCCAAGAAAATTGGAATCTGTCATATATACAGGTCACAGTTATTCAGTTGGATGTTTAGGATCTTTAACTTGCATGTTGTGACTTTATTGTGACATTGGACCAGAGATTGAGGGTGCCCATCCAATAGTTTTTACATTTTGCTCAACCATGGATAACACTGTGGGCGGGGGGGGGTTTAATCCCACAGGCAGGAGAAGAAATGATCTGTTTGTGGTACCCAGAGTTCCATATAAATCTTTAGGTGATCATAACAACAATCAATAGGATATCTTTTCTCCAATGCTACTCTTCATCTGATGAATACAATACTGGGTTGTTATGTCTATAAGATGATGATAAACAGTTTGTTACCTTGAACTATTCTGTGAGTACAGTTGAGGGATGAAGGGCAGACGAATGTTTTAGTCGACTGTGGCAAGGATTAAGGTCCTTTACTATGCTGATAGGCCTTACAAGTTACCCCCAAGTCTGTGTATGCTTTATCTATACTGTATTTACAGAATTGGACATCACAGTACATCAGACGACAGTTCTATTTATCGTAAGAAAGGGGAGATAATGGCCTGGGATGACCATTCACCTATCCATAGACTTCGGTACTTTATGGAAAGCAAAAATTGGTGGAACGACACTCAAGAATCTGAATGGAAGGAAAAATCAAAGAAAATGGTAAAGTTTATACATTTGTCTAAGTACTTCAGAGTTTCTTCTACAGGTGTTTTACAACTACAATGGTTATCTCCCTTGATAGAAGGGATTTTATTGAGATTTGTAGGTTTCTAATTAGAGGCAGGCACTGCTTACTTGTCCGGAGCACCTGGGTGCACCCATGGTTTTTATTGGGTGTGAGTTACTCTCTTTCTATTTTTTGTGTTTTTGGTTTTTGTTACGTTTATCTGTATCCGGATTTGTAAATGTCCCGACTTTTGGCTTTTGTTATTCAGTCGGTTTTCTTTGCTATTTTTCTTCTCATCACAATAATAACATACATTTTATCCGTCTCGGTTAAAAAGTAAATTATAATGGCATGAAAACAAAATCAGAGCATTTTCTTCTTGTTCACATTAGCCATATGTTGATAGTAATATTGTATTTTTAAATGAGTATATATAGTTTGGTAATGTGAAGTACAAATTCTCTACATTTTTGGGTATTTAGATGTCTTGTTGTTAAATTCTCCTCTTTGTGTTCTTATTGTTATCTTGCGCTATGTTATGTAACAATATTTTTTAGGTCATGGAAGCATTTGCGAGAGCCGAAAAAAGAAAGAAACCAAACCCAGAGATGTTATTTACAGATGTTTACGATGTAATGCCACCTCGTATACAAAAACAAATGGAGTCAATGAAATCTCACTGTACTAAGTATAAAGAAAATTATCCATTTGATTCTCATGAACCAATGACGTGATTGGCTGTAACCTGAACAGATCTGAATGAATGCATTAATTGGACATTTGATGTGAAGAAGTTCTCAGTATATTGGTTGTTACATAAAATGGCTAAGATTTCTGTTTAATTTCAATCATCCAAATTTAAAATGCTGACTGTTTTATACTGGATTAAATTGTTTCTTCTATGACTGATGGCTCTAAAGTTTAAAATGTAGATCTTGTAGGTATCCATTAGTTGATATTTTACTACACTGTTACTGTATATGACTGTAGTTTCTGCATTATCTGTGTGGCTATTAAAGAATTAGAAAATAGCTTTAAGAAAAATTTATATCAAATTCAAAACTAAAGCAAAAAACAAAAAAAAAATTTCAAAAGTATATTTAAAACTCATACAAGCAATTGGTCTTAAAAATGGAGAAAATATTGTACAAAGTTCTCTTTTTTCTGTGTTCAGATAATGAAATAGGTACATGTAATGTGCTTTTGATATTTTTTTGCAAACGGGAGGCCACAAAAATACTTTCCTTAAGATATTTATTACTATCAAAATCTTTTAGGTATAGTTTCTACAGGAAAGATTACACACTGAAATTAAAGTGGATTTCTTATCACAAATTCTGAGAAAATAGAATGTGTATTTTAATGTACAGTGGCATTTTCAACTCATAAAATATACAATGTATATTTTGATGGTGTTATCGTTTTTTGTACAGATTTTTGATATGACATGTTTGCCACAGAGAGCTACACATACTTCTGTTCACCGCAGTATATTTATTCCAGTTATGTTTTGATGTGATATAGACAATGATGACTATGGTACTGTTTTGTATCTATATATACTTGTTGAGGAAAACGTTGCTTACCAATAAAGTATGGTTTTAGTAGTATGTATGTGTCATTATTATTTCTCGTCTATAAGTAGTATGTATGTGTTGTCATTATTCCTTATCTATATCTCAATTAAGTAAATGTTTTATATTCAAATTAAATGTAACATTTACCAGTGGAACAGACTTTTGTGTAATTTAAATCTGCTTGTACTGAACCCTTTTGGATGAATTTTTGTTTCAAATAGACATTCTTGACATGAGTTTGCTAACACAGTTTAAGGTATATATTTTGACTCAAATTTATGTTCAGTGTACAAAAGATTATGGGTGGTTTCCTCCAGGTACTGCATCTTCCTCCCCCAATAAAAAATGGAATCCATGATATAGCTGAAAAGTTTCTAAAAGCTATGTTCAACAACATTAAAACATGAATAATTTTTGAGAGTGCCTGAAAAAATCTGTTCTGCATGAGAGTGCAGATATTATTTTAACTTGGTCGAAGCCAAGCAGTATATTGTACTTTGCATAGAAAAAAATCCATTATATTAATATTTAGTAAAGAAACATGCCAACTAGGCCCAAAACAGATTTAAGAATTTATAGTCAGCTTACCTGACCTGAAGGGTCAAGTGATCTGTTGCCATCACTTGGCTTCTGTTGTTATCATTGTTAACGTTTCTTTAAGTCTTCTCCAAAATCAATTAAGGGATTGCTTTGAAATTTTGCACATATCACTAAAATGTCCTCTACGAAGTTTGAAAAAATCATGGATGTAGACGAACAAATATGGCTACCATTGCTAAAAATAGAATGGGAGTTGAAACAGTTTTTGGCTTGAAGTTCCAAAAGTATAACACATACAAAAAAACCCAAGAGATTTTCTTTCAAAAGCTCTACAAACTTCTCTGTTAAGTCAAAGTTGTACAATCTTTATCAAGATCTGCAAAAATTATTATTGGTGGATATATGTCCTTATGTTACCGTGGATATATGTCCTTATGTTACCGTTGTTGAATCTTTTGGAGCTCCTTATAATTGTTCCCCTTGAAAAATTAAGTGTTGGACATTTCCTTAGTTTTAGGAAAGAAAAACTAGATAAAAAAGAATTGCATAGTAGTTCAATTGTATTCAGGCTCAGGTGAATGATACAGGCTTCTAGGAGCCTATAGTTTCTGTTGTAAACTTGAAAGTAATGGAATATTTCCATTATGGTTTATTACAGAAAAAAATTCAATTTCTGAATCTTTTGGGGCTCATGCACCATCCCTTTTTTATGCATTATCATGCACAACATTTACGGTACTTGGTTGCTTCAGTGAGGGCAGATAAATAATTTTGCACTGCTCAATTTGTAGTCAAGTAGGCAATTATCTACTCATGCCTTCAGTATCCTTTAAAATATGGAGAAGACCAAGGATTTGTTAAATCTTTCCTTATTTCCTTTGAATGTCTGTGACAGAAACTGTGTTAAAGAAATTATGGAGCCAGGACTAAAATAAACCTGCTGGAGCATAATTTAGTAGATGGGTTAGTTGGGATCAGTGTCAGTCTGCTGTTTTGGAGGTGTTGAAAATTAACCAGAAGTGTGATGACAACTAAAGATGGCTGATAGTGATCCTTGCATGTTTACTGATGCGATCAATTCAGCAGTTTGTTGCCTATCAGCTTCCCTCATTGTATTCTAGCTACATTTACCAATGTAACCTGTTGCAAAATATAGCTTTAAAAAAAAAACTTTTGAAAATACAATTCAAGATGGTTGTCGGAAAATTTTGAAAACACTTACCTTTTAAGTGAAAAACTCATGTTTGAGTGACTGTTTAGAGTTTTAGTGACTGGTTGTCATGTTTGAGTGACTGTTTAGAGTTTTGGTGATTGGTTGTCATGTTTGAGTGACTGTTTAGAGTTTTGGTGATTGGTTGTCATGTTTGAGTGACTGTTTAGAGTTTGGGTGATTGGTTGTCATGTTTGAGTGACTGTTTAGAGTTTGAGTGATTGGTTGTCATGTTTGAGTGACTGTTTAGAGTTTGAGTGATTGGTTGTCATGTTTGAGTGACTGTTTAGAGTTTTGGTGATTGGTTGTCATGTTTGAGTGACTGTTTAGAGTTTTGGTGATTGGTTGTCATGTTTGAGTGACTGTTTAGAGTTTGAGTGATTGGTTGTCATGTTTGAGTGACTGTTTAGAGTTTGAGTGATTGGTTGTCATGTTTGAGTGACTGTTTAGAGTTTGAGTGACTGTTTAGAGTTTTGGTGATTGGTTGTCATGTTTGAGTGACTGTTTAGAGTTTGGGTGATTGGTTGTCATGTTTGAGTGACTGTTTAGAGTTTGAGTGATTGGTTGTCATGTTTGAGTGACTGTTTAGAGTTTGAGTGATTGGTTGTCATGTTTGAGTGACTGTTTAGAGTTTGGGTGATTGGTTGTCATGTTTGAGTGACTGTTTAGAGTTTGAGTGACTGTTTAGAGTTTGAGTGATTGGTTGTCATGTTTGAGTGACTGGTTGTCATGTTTGAGTGAATGTTTAGAGTTTGGGTGACTGGTTGTCATGTTTGAGTGACTGTTTGTCATGTTTGAGTGACTGTTTAGAGTTTTGGTGATTGGTTGTCATGTTTGAGTGACTGTTTAGAGTTTGGGTGATTGGTTGTCATGTTTGAGTGACTGTTTAGAGTTTGGGTGACTGGTTGTCATGTTTGAGTGACTGTTTAGAGTTTGAGTGATTGGTTGTCATGTTTGAGTGACTGTTTAGAGTTTGAGTGATTGGTTGTCATGTTTGAGTGACTGTTTAGAGTTTGAGTGATTGGTTGTCATGTTTGAGTGACTGTTTAGAGTTTGAGTGATTGGTTGTCATGTTTGAGTGACTGTTTAGAGTTTGAGTGACTGTTTAGAGTTTGAGTGACTGTTTAGAGTTTTGGTGATTGGTTGTCATGTTTGAGTGACTGTTTAGAGTTTGGGTGATTGGTTGTCATGTTTGAGTGACTGTTTAGAGTTTGGGTGATTGGTTGTCATGTTTGAGTGACTGTTTAGAGTTTGAGTGATTGGTTGTCATGTTTGAGTGACTGTTTAGAGTTTGAGTGATTGGTTGTCATGTTTGAGTGACTGTTTAGAGTTTGAGTGACTGTTTAGAGTTTGAGTGACTGTTTAGAGTTTTGGTGATTGGTTGTCATGTTTGAGTGACTGTTTAGAGTTTGGGTGATTGGTTGTCATGTTTGAGTGACTGTTTAGAGTTTGAGTGATTGGTTGTCATGTTTGAGTGACTGTTTAGAGTTTGAGTGATTGGTTGTCATGTTTGAGTGACTGTTTAGAGTTTGAGTGATTGGTTGTCATGTTTGAGTGACTGTTTAGAGTTTGAGTGATTGGTTGTCATGTTTGAGTGACTGTTTAGAGTTTGAGTGATTGGTTGTCATGTTTGAGTGACTGTTTAGAGTTTGAGTGATTGGTTGTCATGTTTGAGTGACTGTTTAGAGTTTGAGTGACTGTTTAGAGTTTGAGTGATTGGTTGTCATGTTTGAGTGACTGTTTAGAGTTTGGGTGATTGGTTGTCATGTTTGAGTGACTGTTTAGAGTTTTGGTGATTGGTTGTCATGTTTGAGTGACTGTTTAGAGTTTGAGTGATTGGTTGTCATGTTTGAGTGACTGTTTAGAGTTTGAGTGACTGTTTAGAGTTTGAGTGATTGGTTGTCATGTTTGAGTGACTGTTTAGAGTTTGAGTGATTGGTTGTCATGTTTGAGTGACTGTTTGGAACTTTCAACATTTCCAGTCTTTGCAAAAATATCTAGTATTACTCTTTATAATTTTTATTTATTTAAATATATAATTTTTTGTCAGTATACATGTATAAAGGTACATTTAAATGCTAGTTTTGTGACTAGAAATACATGTTACTAACAGTCCATTAAAGCAACAAAAAAAGCTATAGTAATTCTGTGAACACTCATATATTTTTGAAAAATGTATAAGTTTGGCTACATATATTTTATTACATGAAATGAACAGTAATAACTAAATTTTTTAATGTAAACTTCTGGTAAAAAATGTTATATTAAGAGAGCAAATACACTAAATTTATAGTAAAAAATCAGCTGCTTTAATGTTTTATAACAGTATGAAAGTCAAGTACAAAACAAGTACAGTTAACTACTGAGGCTCTAAATTCACAAATGTTAATACGTTAACATTGTCTGTAGGTACAAAAATTACTTCTCAAACAGCAATGTCACAAATATCAACCAATTTTTAGATCTGCACTCTGGACATAATTAATGTGACCTTATTTAGTGTGCATCCATGTCAATTGATATACTAGAGTGATTAAGGGGAGGCAAATCTTTTAGTTTAACTAAAACTGGTTTACAGTCCTTTACCATAATTTAGCTGATACTGGTCAATTAATTTTATCCTGTCAATCAGAATAAAACACTATATACTTAATCTGATTGTTATATTTAAAAAATTTTGGAGTCTTGGCAACAATTAAGCACAATGTCTTCTCTATTGAACACAGAGAAAATTAGCAATTTTAATGGCCAGGAATTTAACACCTGAACTACTTATTTCTCTAACAATTTTCAATTGTTCCTTTGAGTCTAACACATCAAGATATAACTATACCAAATAAAATAAACATTATACTAGAATTTATCATTTTATGTTCATCTACAGTCCCATACAAAGTAACAATATAAATACATAGCACATTAATAAGACATAACATACAAACATAATACAAGATGTCTCACACATAACATTATAAAAACAGTATTTGTTCAAACATAATAAAATATTTATTTACTGGATTTCACTTTATTCAGAACCGTTATTGCAAACTGATTTCTATGCTTCACATAATGCCAGTTCTGAATATCAATCAAATTTTGGAAAACTTCCAATAAGAAATGCCTTTACACTGAATAGAAGAAAGAAACTCTTTAAAAAACTAATGACATAGATTGATGTTTCTAATTGAAGCCAAAGATTTTGTGATCCCCTGTGATTGTAGTACTTGGGAGTGTGATATATTATTAGCTAAGCTCGTCACTGGTTTCTGTCATTATATACTGTTGTCTCAGTTTTTTATCTGTCTAAGATATAGTCTGGACATATATGGTAAGTAGTAGCTACCAAAATACAATACACCATCTTTATCTTCAACTTCACTAGCACTTGGAATTTTTTCAGCTGTAGGATCATGTAAACTTCTGATTATCTCCCCTTCATCATTTATTTCAATAATTAACCCGTATTTTGGAATAAGTTTTATAATAGTCTCTTGTGAAATAATCTGCAAGTAAATGAAGAACATCTAAATGCATAATGTACATTGAAATACAATAATAATAAAATAGGAATAACTGATGGTCTATTTATTTTCGATATGTGTGCAATGGTATATACAAATTTAGATCACAAGATGCATAAACAGTTTATTATATTTTTTTTATTTAATATTTTTATCTTAACTTTGAAATGATGTCCCTTGTTTTTTTATTTTTTTTTTAATTATCCATTTCTCTTCTATTTAGAAAGGTGGCTGTGTGGTCTATATTAAAAGTTGCATGCAAGCGGAGTCAAATTTTTTGCTTATTTTTAATATATTTTATACCGAACCTTTTTATTGTAAAAATCCATAAGGAAAAATTCATTCACAATAACTTGTCCATATTTCATACTATGCCTATGTTATTTATAGTTCATCGTCTTTGACATATGATATGTGAATTTTACATTCAACCATCTTTGTTTTTAATAGAATGTATTGTTTACAAGTGGTACACAGTACAAACAAAATGGTAACTAATACAATATAATGAGAAACCATTTTGGACACTCAAGTGAATGGCAAAATAATTATTTTTGTGTGTGTTTAGAGTTACCTTAGTTACTAGTTTTCTTAGCCAAGGATTTCCAGCCATAAAATCATAGACTTTACTCCGCAATGTGGCCATTCCTACCCAATAACCCCCACTACTACTGAGTCTGATGTTGTCAGGTAGTCCAGGAAGGTTATCCATAAACACCTCCATATTTCCCTTTTTTGGACCTTTAAGATAGAACCTATAAAAAAAAAACAAATTGGTCCCTTGGCTTCAAAATTATGTTTCTGTCTAATAATTGTAATCTGGAAAATGTCTATATGGCTTCAATGAATGATGGTTTTGAGTTAAAACAAAATGCAATTATTTTATTAAAGCTGATAAAAATTGTGTAGACTTTTAGTCCTAAAGAAGCTATACCATCATATAATTAGTGTTTAAAAATCTGTCACTGTCCCATTTCATTTTGTGTTCATACATTTTGAAAGAGATGGATTTGACTTAAAAGCATACTGTAGGAAAAGAATAACGCATTTGTTGAAGGAGACATCTACTGTGATAAAACTTCTGTTATTTTTGTTTTCAATAATTGTGGTTGCTTTTACTTAAATATTTCAAATATGGGCTCTGTTATCTTATATAAGTACAAGGAAAACATTTACAATCCAGCTTGACATTTTGGAACTCGTGAAATTAAGGTCAAATAAAACCAGACCAATTTTGTTAATTGTACTTGCTTGAATATTCTGGCCCATGTTGTTTCACAAATCAATATAAATTCTTGATTTCTGGAGATCTGAACCCCATTAGCAAATGCAAGTCCTGATACCAACTCTTGTGTTGTGTTAGTGCTGGGATCATAGGAGATCAACCTGTCGAATAAAATGGCATAAACATCCACCTCTATAAAAATCAAAGCACTGTGCAACCTGTTATACTGCTGGTAAGTAGTAACACATTTCGAACAAATTATTAAAAGTTATTAAAATTATTGAAAATAGCATTAAGTTATCGAAGTAAGAGTAACATTGCACAAAAGATATTTAATTATTTCCCTTAGTTTGTTGTTCCTGGTTTACAGGTTTTAATTTATGAAAATAAATACCCTAGGAACTGCACAAATATATATATGATTCAATTTTATCTTCTGTGACAATGTAACACAAAATATCAGTAAGTGGTACACACCTTTATCGCTATTTTGCAGTATTTTCCTTTGATCTTTGTGTGTGATATTATTCCATCTCACTCTACTAGTGCGAGATGGGCCCATCTCAGCTCGCTGTCAAGATGTTGTTAAGAAAACACTGTGACGTCACAATGTTACAAAACAGCGATAAACAGATTATTAACGTTTTATGAAACTCGATGCATTTCTCATCATCTCATCTCAGGGCTGTCGCCCTTCGATGAGATATTAACGAGAAAACTCCATCTTGTTTCAAAAACCGTAAATAACCTATAATTATCACATCATACTACATGTATTTTTATACAGCACTGCATCCAAAGGCACCCAGTTATAGCAAAACAGAATAACTGAAACAGACATTACCTACATGATTAGAATAAGTTCTAAATAATGACCTTCCTGTAGCTTCCCCTTCAAAGATACAGTATCTGTTGTGGCGTCTATCCCATTTAGTACTGGAGTCCGTCATGTATATCATACCATCACTGGCTATAGTCAGATCGTTTAAAAATTTTAATGGTTTTCCATTGACTTCAGCACTGGCTGGCCACAGCTGATAAAAATCACCTAGTATGAAATCATGAAACTAAGAGCCTGTTATTCAAACATTTTACAATGGTCAAAAGTTCAACAATTCCCCATTTTTTTTCCTTTTACAATAAACTATCAATTAAGGGATAGATAAAAACCTGAATTTATCATCTAATGCTATTTAATAAACAGGAACACAGAACATATTTAAGACTGTAAATGTAAAGAATGTTCTTTAGTATAACTGTTATACACTCCAATGAATACTACAGGTGTTTTATATCAAGTTTATATTACAGTACTGTATTACTATATAGTTATTAATATTTTCCTGAATTCAAGGTTACAAGAAAAAACTACTTGTCCGTGTCTTTAATAAGTTTTACTATAGATATGACTTCCTTGTCAAAAAATATTCTCGTTTGAAAATATGGTTGCAGATAGTTTTCCCAATTTTTTAATTCAGTGTACAGTGAATGTGCTATGATGATTGTTGGATGCACCTATAAGTGACTAGTGGTATATGATATCTATCCATTTTAATCAACTAACCAAGCCAAATACTACAGTAATGGAAGCGGGAGGTTTGGCATGCCATAAAACCTGGTTTTACCCACCATTTCTTTGAAATGCTGTACCAAGTCAGGACCATTGCTGTAGTTACTATATTTTTTGGTTGTTTGTTCTGGCATTTCCGGTTTCTCAGACTTTGATTTTTGGATTGTCTGTTTTGACAGTTTCATCGATGTTCAGTATTTTGTTATTACCTTCATTTTCCCACAAACAGTGACAACTTGCATTATAGGACCCTTTTCATGGTTGCAGTGTATTAGTCCAAATTACAGTCTGATTTTAAATCTTGAGACTGTTTAAGCTACATACAGTAGTTGAAGAATGTTCCATAATCTTACTATTGAGAAACAAATTTAAATAAAAACAACAAACCTGTTGCAACATTGATTTTGTAGAGTCCAAGGTAGGCATCCAGAACTATCAGGTAACCCTCTTTGTCTAACCTCATACCTAAGGGTCTGCCACAGGTCGGCTCATTATCAAAACCACCTAAAAGAATAATTAAACATTTAGTCTGATTGTTGTTATAAATAACCTCTCACTATATTTTAAAGAACAAAAATGTTCACTTACATGTGTACTACCTTGATCCAAACTTAGGACAATACAACAATAACTGTTTAGACTTTGAATTTGATTTATTCCTCTCAGACCACTGAGCCATTTCCAGGTTGGTTAAGTACTTAACAATGTGTAAAGTTAGGATTTGATGTATTGTGTTTGAACATTTGATCGTCTATCAATAATGGCTTCCATCACCTAGATACAACAAATTAACCACATTGTATGCCTCCCTTTAACAAGAGACTACTGGTATTTTTTCATCACATGCTTAAACAAGTAAATCTGTTGTAACTGTGTACCATGTTTCATGAAGATGTTAAGCCTCATAAAAAAAAGCTTCAGCGCACAGGTAAACCTGACGTGAGACAAATGGTTGGTCTGAAAATCTATGTCCCTTATCTTTCATTAGTGTAACATATTAAAAATATGAGCCAACTGTAATGGCTTCCACCACAATGACTACTAGAAATTCATCAAGTTTAGCTAATATTTCTAAAGTACTTGAATATAAGGACACAATTAACTTTGTGTTAATTTTCTGTGATTCAACTCAAACAACATTTTGTCATTATATTAAAACCTGAATTACCACACGGTTCTTTTCCAAGCTTTGCCAGAACATGAACTTCTCCTTTGTAAATGTGAAGAACTTTTCCATCCATAGTACCAGTGTAAATGTGATCTACATAACATTTAAAGGTTTGAAAAAAAAAAACCGATGACTTCAATCAAAGTCTGCAAATATGGACTGAACAATGGGTTAATTACAGAGTATCATATACATTATTATTGATATTGATTTAATGTTTTCGAATATTTTTTTTCAATGAACCAATGATTTTATATATTTTCAATAAAAATAATACTATTCACTACAACATGATCATTTAATGATTTAACTGTGGCATATACACATATTTTTTTAAGAATCATTTTCTGTAAAAGTGTTTTACATAGTATTTTTGTTTTGATGATGAAAGCAATCTTTTAACTGCCATTTTTATCTGACTAGTGACTGTCTACCACTGCCATAAATACCTAGGGTTGTCTGCGGAGGGAGGGGGGGGGGGGGGGGCAACAACACTGTACAGATGTAATAAGACCTAAATGATAGGTCAGAGTGCTGAAATGCTCCTTCCCATGTGGGGTACTGGGGTAGGCCAACATTATACATTGGAGCAGAGCAGTCACTAGTAGGACATATGCTGCCTAGTTCTTCAACCAGATATACTGTAGGCCGGACAAAACCACCATGGTGCAGTCGATGGACTACTAATACCTAACAACCGTCCGACCCAGGGTATTAATTTATCAATGTAGAACCTTAAAAAAACCCAAGAATGAAGATAAAGATGGGGGCAACAGATATGTTTCAATGGAGTTAAAAGTGTGGTGATCACACTAAGTGTAATCAAATATGGACCAGGTAAACTTTCACAGCTTAAGAAGTGATAATCTTACTCTTATTACCTACCACCGTCAACTACTATTGATTCTGGTCCTAACACTTTATTTTCATAAAGTCTTTCTGATTTCTGTAAGTGGTTATTGGGTTCAAGAGACCCTACCAATTCAGGTCTTGGTTTAAAACTGAAACATATAAATATTAAAAATTATCTTATATGCTATTACATACAGTAAGCTGAGTAAGCAATTTACATCAACAAGTTAATTTATATCAACCTTTTTTACATAAAAGACATTATATTTAGTTATCAATGCTTAATAAAAATGAAGACATCATCTTCAGACTCAGGATTGTTCAACACAACTTTGAGAGTTATGCAGCTACAATCTTTCAAATGGTTTCAGACAAGAAATTGTGTATTTCCCTAAGGGTCCCCAGAAATTGTGTATTTCCCTTAGGGTCCCCAGAAATTGTGTATTTCCCTTAGGGTCCCCAGAAATTGTGTATTTCCCTAAGGGTCCCCAGAAATTGTATATTTCCCTAAGGCTCCCCAGAAATTGTGTATTTCCCTAAGGGTCCCCAGAAATTGTGTATTTCCCTAAGGGTCCCCAGAAATTGTGTATTTTCCTAAGGTTCCCCAGAAATTGTGTATTTCCCTTAGGGTCCCCAGAAATTGTGTATTTCCCTAAGGGTCCCCAGAAATTGTGTATTTCCCTAAGGGTCCCCAGAAATCGTGTATTTCCCTAAGGGTCCCCAGAAATTGTGTATTTCCCTTAGGGTCCCCAGAAATTGTGTATTTCCCTAAGGGTCCCCAGAAATTGTGTATTTCCCTAAGGGTCCCCAGAAATTGTGTATTTCCCTTAGGGTCCCCAGAAATTGTGTATTTCCCTTAGGGTCCCCAGAAATTTGTATTTCCCTAAGGGTCCCCAGAAATTGTGTATTTCCCTAAGGGTCCCCAGTTAAGTACCATATTGTTATGTCATTGTAACATTGTATTCTTAATTAATTTTACCTTGGATTTTTTTCTTTGTTTGAATGATGTTTAACACCATTTTCAGCTATATCATGGCATCCAGTTTTTATTGGGGGAGGAAACCGGAGTACATGGAGGAAACCTCCGACCTGCGGTAGAAAAACTAGCAATCCTTCTCAATTAAGATTGGAGTCGAGTACACCCTGCCCGCAGTGAGAATCGAACCCGCAATCTCAGTGTTGACAGACCATGTGATCAATAGTAGATGAACTACCTTAACCACTAGGCCACTGAGGCCCCTCCCTTGGATTAAATTAGTAAAGTGTCAGCACCTAATGCAATGTGTAGTACAGAATCTTACCTATAAGACACCGGATCAATTGGTGAAGGTATTATAATTAAGATGATTGGAGTCCATATCACAGCTGTCATTAATCCTAAACAGGCTGCACGTGTCCAGCTGGTAACATTAAAAATCACACAGTTAGTGCAAGCAATAATACATCTGTTATTAGTGATTCAAAAAAAATTTCTTCTATTAAACTGACATTTATATTTTTTGAAAAAATTTCTATGCCAACAAATGACTTTAACTTAATAAGCTGTCAACTTTATATGTAAACTTTGGCATTTACCAAAAATTTGTGATTTCACTGAACAGTAAATTACAGACATATTATAGCATTTATTCTTTCTTTCCATTGTAAAAATTAAGATAAGACAAATGAAGATATTACAGAATGCTTACAATCCAGAATCCTGTTCTCTTTGTTCATCCTCATCGTCAACTTCATCTGTCTGAGGATGTATAGCACGTCTTTGGCGAACATTACTCATTCTGAATTAATATAGGACTAACCTTCACAAATGCTATTTAAAAGGAAACTGCGAAAAAATGAAAATTTGATATGTTATTCTTCAAATAAAAAAAACATATAATTGCCTTTTGATGTTTTATTGTATTCTTTACAGTTACGCTTGTAGAGTGGATTAAAGGTGGTAAAATTTTGTGTATGGGGGCTGCCATATTGACAGTATTTTATCACGTGACTGCATTTGTGACGTGATAAATGTAATTATCCAGTAAATATGATAAATAATCCAGTTTAAAAATATGTTTTTTTTTACCCTGCTCTTTGAAGAATATTAAAACTGTGGCAATGACTAATAACCAGCTTACACCTTAAGATTACCAAATATGTCTTAATGTTTTTATGATCTTTGTATTAATATTAGTTTTTAACCTGTCTTTATTTAACTCAGATAATTGCCTAAATAATAATTGTAATAAAAGTTATTATTTGTATATATATTTTTTTAAACATAAAATAAAATTCCTTAGACAATTTTGCACGTCTTGAAACGACAGTTGTACCTGGACGTGAAAATTTTACAGGTAAATCATTACTCGTTTTTGAAGGGTAATTAACATAATTAGCAGGTAAACAAACAGGATGTTTATTGCAATTACTAGATCATTTGACGCGGACTTTGAAGTATGAATATTCAGACATTTTCAAAAGCTAATCAGATTGAAGGTTAATCATGTATATGTAATTCAAAATTAGAAGGACACGCCAGGGATCTCTAGTATTGCCAAGTAGTGCCAAGATGGCAGACCTCCATAAGTGCATTTTTTACATGGTAAATTCAATGTAGGAACGTAACCATTGAAAATATAATAAAACATCAAGAGCCAAAAGTGTTTCTTTTTATTTGAAGAATAACATATCAAATTTTCATTTTTTCGCGAAGTTTTCCTTTAAGAAGTACTAGTACTTTGAATTTCTTAACAGGTTATATAATATAATATGGTTTAGGTTTTTTCACACCTAATGAACCATGAAGCAGACCCACACCATATCGTATAATCTGTTCATAAATTTGAAATATTCCTTATAATTTAATGTACAACTATAAATCTTGACTATTTTAACGTTAAAAACAGCATTAAAATATGGGTTTCTACATTTGAATTGGCCAAATAGATTTCAGCTACAGAGTAAATAAAATTATCTATTTATAATTACTGCTTGACTCTCTTTTCGTTTATTACTAGCAGGCATGTTGTCGGTCATGTCAGTGCAAGGGTCGATACAAGTTTTAAATCACAAGATGACGTCAACGAAAAGATTGTTCAAAATCAAAGCCTGTAGTAATGCTGTATCATGTATGAACAGATCAAGTTGAGGCTGATGAAATCCACAATTCAACGGTCTGGGGAAAAATATTATTTAAAGATATTTGTGGTGTGAATTTGCCTAAATACTAGTATAAAGGGATACTGTGCCTGTTTCTTCTATATTATCATAGTTGTTGTACAAGGTACTGTCAGTAGAGGTGGAACTGAATTTTCTATAAAAACATCAAAATTTTAAAAACTATCAAGGCAGTTATAACCACAACATCTCTTAAATAATTTCAAGCTAAAAATTAAGCAAATATGCTGGTTACCTAACTTAAAAGCATTAAATTCAAGATGCTTACTTTTTTTTCTACCAATCGACTTGATAGGGGAGATAATTCGACCTTCTGACTTCCGTTGTGCGAGGCCGGTTCTAAGTCCTTGCTACAACTGCTATATTCCACAGATTAAGAATATGTCAACAGAAAATGATGTATTCAGACATAAAAATGAAGCCAGGTACAAATCCTCATCACAAAATTGAAATGCTGTAATTTGTTACACATTAAATGTACGTTGTTTTTAAATGCTTTAAAATGGTTTGTCTAAAAACCTTAAAAACAAGTATTGGGCAATGTAAACCCATAATCATCCAAAATTGAAAAACAACAACAAAGTTGGTTTTGTTAAATTTATTTTTTAGCTATCATTCTTTTTATGTTGGTGTTTTATGCCCTCATCATTGAAAAATTAAAAACAATTGTCATAGCAGGATTTTAACATTGGACCCTAGATGGTAAAATGTTTATTTGACTTCTTCTTTCAGTACAGAGACAACTCTTTTAGAGAGTACGTTGACTTCAGAAAATCTTAAGCTGATACGCATATATTGAAACATACGGTTAATTTTAATATTGTTATATATGTAGCCTAGAAGGAAATTAATCAAATGGGTATAATGCATAAGTGAAATAAGTATAAAGATATAGAATTCAGGTGCCACCACTAGTGTTTCTCAGCTTCTAAATAATACGTGTACAACCCAATGCAAGCCTGATAGAATTCCACTGCGTAGCACACAGACTAGCTTTAGCTTGCACAGATCTATCAAAGACCATTCCAGAGATAAAGTTTACAGAGAGCATCATAAGCACCATTTATATGTACTTCAAAAGATCGCCATCCAACCTTGCCGAACTATGATACTGGCAGACCATCCTGGATGATCCACAGCTCACCCCCTCAGACGTTCACAAGGTTTGCTGGTTATCCATGTGTAATGCCTTAGACAACTTGAGACGCACCCTCTGTGGTCCATATGGTAACAGACCAATTAGGTGATACAGACATGGTAGCCAGTTCCATCCTGCACCATTTCCACGTTCAAATTTCTGTTCCTCCTGCAGTTTATGACATCTTCTCCTACTATCCTCAGCTAGACACTCCAACAGAGAGACTTGTCCTACAGTACAGTCCAGCTTCACGTAGATGCTTTCCTGACTTCCATAACTTCCATGCACCTGACCAAAAACCCATCCTATTCTACACCAATCTACATCAGTTCCTATCATCAACTTCAGACAATGACACGTTTAATGGTATCTCATTCCGCCATTCGTAACACAATTAATTCCTGCCTGCAAAAGTGACTCATAACAGCACTCAAGAGCAACATAACAAACCATTTTCCAGACTCTACAATATTCTAAGCCTTTACTGTGTTTGTGGTGTTTTAAGTTCTTTTCTTTAATGTTTGATAAATCATTGCTCTTTTAGTTAAATCCTTAAAACCTGGACTTTAGGTAAAGTATTTGAAAACAAAGTTTAGTGATTGGTAAAAGTGTTCAGATAAATATATCTATTAATTTCAAATAGCTGTGGATATTTTCTATATACATAAATTCATATTTTTATCTGTTAAGTGTTTTATTTACAGCAGTATGACAGACATATTTGTAGTCTATAAAGATGAGATAAAACAAACACAAACATCAAATTCAATTATCACTATAAAACACCAAATCTCCAAAAAGTCTATGAAAAACAAGTCCTCGTAACATCAAGGACAAATATGAGGGCATCAAATACTGTCTTGGAAGAGACACATGAAACTTCTTGTAAGTTCCCAAATAACACAGACACATAAAACCTTAAACATCTAAGAAACAAGAAAGACAAAATACACCTATACACAATACAGAACCAACAGAAGCACCCATAATTTCCAAACACCAAAACAATAACCAACAGAAGCAACCCTTACTTCCAAACACCGAAACAATAACCAACAGAAGCAACCCTTACTTCCAAACACCTACACAGCAAATATAAACAAGAGCCAAACAATCATATACAAATACACAAAGAAATAACACAGAAAAAGCAAAAGAAGTATTAATAATCACTCAATAGGAAAGTATGAAGTTCAGACCACGAAGTTTGTAGACAAATGAAATTTTATGCTTGAAATTGTAAACTAAATAACACCAATTGAATGCAGCTAAATTGTTAAAAAACAATCAGGTCTAGATCATGTAGATACAAGCAAGTAAATAAACATCCACTGTTAAACATAAAGTGTCCCTAATGTACTAGAAATTATGGTGAACTGATAAAAAGTCTAAGGAATAACCTCAAACTAGAACGAATAATCATACCCTTGCTATATTTTTTTTAATTTTATTTTTTAAGGTTAAACCGACAAATCACAAAACTAACATCAGATTACATGTATAAAGGGAGTAGAATTCAGCCTAACATCAAACCAACTATTCTGTATGGTTTATATACTGTTCGGTCCTACCAAAGTCAAACTCATTTTTACTACACAAACTATTCTCAATTCATTGTTTTACAGATCTGTTAAATTGTTATGTACCATACACATGTTTTTGTACTGTAATTACCTTTAATTCATAACTGTTTTCTTTCTTTTCAGATTGAATTTTGATATAAAATTTTTCAAGAGATTTCTGAAGCTTGCTGGTGTTATTTTTCCAAAGGCCAACAGTGGAAATGTACTGCTTTGTGTACTTCTTCTCTGTCTGGGACTTCTTGGTGAGTGAACAAGTACTTGTATTATAAAGTTTGTGTCTTTAATTTATTGGTGAGCCACCCACTACATGTATAAAATTGTGTGTTGTATACTACTATAAAGTATTGTGACTTCTTGATAAGTTTTGAGTCTGTCTCAGGTACTCTTTTAATGTTAGTGGAACCCATTTATATGTTTTCTGCATTATTATTTATTGGCTTCAACCTTACCATGAAGAAGGGGCATGAAAAGTAATATATGCTAGTACAGTCACATGTACTTACTAAATTTAAATTAGTACCATAGAGCCACTGTTAGATAAATAGGTGTGTATTGCCTTTAGTTTAAATTTAATAATGAGTAAGTATACTTTATTCTATATATACATTTACCTATAATGACTTTTTGTTAGAATGAAAGGGTTTTTTTTAAGGCATTTCTTTTATTATTTGTATTTACATACTACTAATTATTATAAATACATTTATACAAAAGTACTATTCTTATATCTACCTCACTAACAAACTTGTCATTAAACTGTACATTTTTACATATTTTACACATTTCTTATCTAGAACAAGTAGTAATATTCAACATTGGGAACATCCCATCCAGGTACTATAAAGTGTTTGGGAACAAAGACACCAGTGGGTTCAAAGAAGTCACATTTTTAGCAGCCATACTAATCCTAGCTGAGTCATTGGTATGTTTTATGATACATCTAACCTGGAGAATAATTATGATATCCATTCTCAGCTCACCTTGGCCTTGTGACCATGTGAGCTGTTGATATTATTGAAATGATAAAGGTTTATCAATTCAAACTTTCCAAAATGCCTGCAAACATGACAATAGCACAGTTGATGTGTTTGGTCCAATTCATATATTATGTAGCCAAAATAGTTTTGTTCTATGGTTAAGCTCTTAATGTTTTAACACACACAGAAAAGCTACATAATATATCTATCTCGTTTTTGGACATAATCCTGACAATAAAATGAGTTATCTACATGAAAATTCATTTAAATGTCCTTGATTCCATAGGGATCATCCAAATTAAAGTCTTACTCCCTGTTGTACATTTACAGAGAGGTATAGTGAACAAATAGTCTTATGCTGATCTTATGTTGAACTTTGTTTGTTTTAATCATTCAGCATTTTTTTAGCTATATCGTGATATCCAGTCTTTATTGGGATGTGAAAACCTCACAATCTTTGTCAATTTTGATTATAGTCTAGCACACCCTGCCCACAGTGGGACTCGAACCCACTACCTCAGTAGACCAACTGCCTTAACCACTCAGCCGCCACGGCCGCTCAAAGAATTATAAGGTTATTACTCTCCATCATTGTATAACATAACAAATCCTATTGAATATATGAGTCTAATGGTTTATTCACGTTTCTCCAACATTGTCACTTCGACTAAAACAACTACCAATTAAGACAGGGGATTAAGAGGCGTTCAAAGGGAGAGGTTAAGGATTATCCAACAGATAATATTAAATACAGATTTTAGATAAAATGATCGATAATTAAACTTTTGCTCTTTTTTATTGTTATGTTTTTTGTTAGTTTCTTCATCATTATTATTACTGTGATTTTTTTTTAAATTTTATAGTATGGCACGTTATCTCATTTAAATTGCATGGGATAACTAGCGATCGCTTTATGAAACGGCACCCAGGACTGAGATATTCCTGCTTGTACATTGAGTCGGTTGTCAATGTTTCTCTTTTTCTTTTGCTCTGGTCTGATGCCACCTGAATCTGGTTTGCCTCTGTATTTGTCTGCGACTTATTTCGAATTTGTATCAGCTGAAAAATATTGTGGTGAGCGTGCATGCCAGTTTCTTTGGCTTTTTTGCGCTATCCTTAGAAGTGGTTGGTGATACGTGGTCCTTCAGTTGTGGAATGGTTCTGTGGGTTTTTTTTGTTGTTCACCGTCTTTGTCTGCTTGTAATAATCGTCATCAAGTTGTATACTTCCGTGGTTATACTTTTTAATATTGATTTGAATGTAATATATTCATTTTTAATTATTTCGTAATAATAGACAAAACATTAATGTTTTTTTATATTTCTGTAGATGATTTTTCCTTTTATGTAAAACGAAATGCAAAATATTGAGTTAAGACACAAAACTTATAACCCATTGAAGTTTATTAAACAGGTATATGTTACATGTAAATATCAACATGATAATCCTTCAGATGCCCCTTAATCCCACACTCAATTGGGTGTTGTTTTAATTAATTATGAAATGTTGGAGAAACGTGAACACACGGAGTCTAATATGTGTACAATTCATATTCTATAGGAAATTTTACATTTTGGATGAAAGTAAGAAAACAATGGTTACCATATGACCCAAGGAGAGTACATAATGATATATAATATATTTCCCTTAATTCTATTCTTATTCTGATTGATGCGATATCTACCTTAAGCTTTATTCATATTTTATATACCTTAACTGTGTACCATCTTTTCAGTGCTGTGACAAGTTTTTGTATTATCATGTGTACATGTATTATTTATGGGATGCCTCATTGTTTCAGATAAAAAGTACCACACTATACATCACATCATTATTAGAAATTATATGGAGAGGCAATATAACATATAGCTTACATCGATTGTATTTTAAAGAAGGCTTATATTATAACATTAATTGTTTTGGGAAGGTAGACAATCCGTAAGTATAGTAAAAGCACAGTAATTTTAATTTATTTGTCATTGTTTTTTGTGTGGATTGTTGCCAAAAAATGATCATGTGACAGGATCCTTATAATTGTCAGTTTCTACAAACACAGACTTAACTAAAACAGCCAGAAAACAGTTTACTGTTAAATGGTTTGATTGTAAGGTGTGTGTTGATCTAGTTAGTTAGTTTGTTTGTTTACATATTGTTTAACACCATTTTCAGCAATTTTTCAGCAATATCATGGCATTCAGTTTTTATTGGGGAAGGAACCCGGAGTGCCCAGAGAAAACCCGATCTTCGGTAGGAAAACTGGCAATCCTTGTCAATTAAGATTGAAGTCGAGTGCACTCTACCCACAGTGAGACTCGAACCCGCAACCTCAGTGTTGACAGACCACGTGATCAATAGTAGACGAACTACCTTAACCCCTCTGCCACTTCTGGTTAGAAGGAAGATGAACAGTAATCTTTTTAATTAATTCCTACAGTATTTTTATGGTTGTATGAAACTTTCAGCAACTTTTCAGTATAATCATGGTATACATTTAGACAGGAAGCTATCAACCTTAAGCAAGGAATCTTGCATTCCCTGTCAGTTAAAGTTGAAGCAGAGCAAACTGTGCAGAGTTACATTCAGCCCACATCCTCTTGGTTGATAATTAATTACTCAGATTACTCACCAATTAAATGTCATTCGTTTTTTTGTTGAAAGTAGTATCAGCGTAGTGGTTGGTTAATACATTTAAATGCTCTGCATTTGTCAGAAAAATACAATTTAAAATATCAGTCATGAAAGATTTAATAAATAATTGGACAAAATGTAGATGTATCATTTCAGAGACCAGAGAATCACTCAGGATGTGGAGAGGTTTTGTTATTACCTCAGTACAGTATTTGCACCTTTAATTATAGCTCCATTTACAATAGGATACTACCTCTATAAAAGTGTTCAAAGGTAATATGTAATTATAGGGGTATATAGGAATCACCCTGTCTGTCTGTCCGTCTGTCTGTCTGTCCACATCCCTTATAAGCGCAACTCCTCCTAAACTGCTTGATGAAATTTAATGAAACTTAGCATAAAGGAAGTACATTATATGTAGATGTGCATGAAGGATGATATCATTAAGGAGAGATAATTGGACTTGAAAGCGAAGCGGGGAGTATCCCTTTGTGAGAGTGCTTTGATTTCACAGATTTCTCAAAAACTCAAACTAATTTAAACAGTCCCAATTGAAAAATTCATTACAAAATCCATGAATTACATGGACTAAAATGATTGACGGCTTGGGTCATTAATTGGTTATAAAAGGTGTGAAGATCAAAGTCATACCTGTCACGGGTTATTGATTTAATACCTAATATTTATGTCTTTATGACCTAACTGTCATCAGTTAGTGTTTATTTACACCTTAGTCAGTAAATTTGTTGAAATTTAATTTAATTATTAACAGTGTATGCCAAGAAATTGCAGAAGATTCTGATTGATTATCAATGTCATCAACAAACTAACGTAATGCAATCATATCTCTTCACACATCTTATCAATAAGGCCTAAATTAAAAATTTGTTTGTTTCCTCATTCCCCGACCGACCCAGAAATTGTCGCCAACTCAAAAAAATTTTTTTGGTCCAAGTTCGGGAATTTTTTTTTTTACAAAACCGGAAGTGTGGATTGTGTCAATGCAATGCTCACCACACTGGGCAAAGTGGGTGACAAAATCGCTCTACTATGTCCTGAGGCTTAAGTCGCCCTATGGCGCCTCAAAAGCGAAGTCGAAGTCGCCCGGTTATTCATTTCCCTCAAAGTCAAGTCGATCGATGGTTCACATAAGATACTTGTATATCTGGTCCAAATAATTCATCCATACTAACAATTTATCAGTAAATGTGTAATTTCAATAAGAAACGGCAAACAATATGCGTATTTAACATTTTTGCAAAGGATTTATGTCTTACAACTGGATTATGCACCATTTGTTTATTTACCGGATGTGACTAATTAATGGAAGTGAACAACGAAGAAAAGTAAAGCACAATGGCCCATAATGAAAAGTCCTACTTTTTTTTATAAACAAACACTTTCAATTGGTTTCAAACATCAGTTCTTTCAAAGTGTATTGTATTTTATCAAAATTCTGCACTTGAAAGAATAAACATGTATAGTAATTATTGACATCATGTCAAGTTCTCTAGATGGGTGTTCCATGAAGAAATTTTGCACAACTTTGTCCAAGTGGAAGTGTGTTGAACAGAAGAATTATTTCGGGGTTTAATGTTATGTTATTCTATCTATCTTCTTGGAAAATTTTGCTCAGATAAACATGGCATGTTCACAACAAACTGTTAGAAATATTGATATACAAGAACTTCATGAATGATGTTTACATGGTTTATGTCTACGCCTATACAAATATTTTTAGTTAATCTATTTTTATTTGTGAATACCTTGTATGGCTACATGTACTAAAGTAGATAAAAAAATATTTGCTATATCTGGTGTTTTTTTTCATTGATTTTATGTTGATAAAGGTTATGTGCTATTTGATATTGCATACCATGATTACAATAATGAAAAAGAAAGAAAAAAACTGAATTGCAGGCAAACTAGTCTGCTAAAAAATGGATGAAAAATTGCCAAAATTTAATGGTTAGATCTGTAGTTATGTAAGATTTTACTTAGACATGTATTGTAAGAAATTATGGCATCTTTTCTCTGCAAAGAATATGTTCCTCTAGGATAAGGGGAACTGGCCAAGATCTTTGCAGTTTTCACATGCAGCTCTATTTAAATAAGAAATAAATATACATTCCCTGGCCAGAGACCCCCTTATTATAGATATGAAAGCTAAGGTGTATCAATGGGACAATCAAATGTCACAAAAAATCACTGAAGTGTACATAGACGAGACTTGCTCCCTCTTTAATTATTCAACAGCCCCCCCCCCCTCAAAGCACACTTTCTTGATCCATCAACTTAGAATAAGCAAAAAAAACAACACCTACCTACTTACCCATCTTGAAAAATGTGGGAAGGGGATTGGGGAAACAAACATTTGTTTAATTGTGGCCTAATTATGCACAAAATTATTAAAGAAAAATAACAGGAAACATTTTTATTTTAACAAAAACATATATACAGATGTAAAAACAAGATTTATATATCCAATAAAAATAAAGAAACCAAATTATATTGATCCAGTTCGTTCATGAACCATTTCTGGAAATCACAAGACTTGGTTTCTCAAATTCTTGATTTCTCTTGCACTTTTCGTTGGCCCCTTCAAGCTTGAGCCAAGTTAAATAAGCAATACAAAGCTAAAACTAGCTGAGTTAACGGGGATGCAATTAAGTTTCAACAATTTTTTTCAGAGCTTATGTTTTTTGTATCAGTGCCTGTTACTGAATACAATAATTTCACAATACAGTGATTGTAGTTTTATTGATTGTAATTTGTTCATGTGTTAATTTCAGCACTAATTATCTAGGGCCAGTAGGAGTTCTGTCATTCTTTGCTATAGCAACTATAATAAATAAAATACTGATGTCACCAGTTGTTAATTTTGTGTTTAAGAAGAAAGAAATGGAGGGTAATTTTAGGTAAGTTGTTTCTGTTACCTTTTTATGAAATCAAGTCTTTAAATTAATATGAATTGTCACAAAGTTATCTCCCATTACAGTCAATGTCAGTATTAGTCTATTAAGTTATCTCCCCTTGTGTCTATGTTAGATAGTATAAATAACAGCAATTGAAAGCCCCAAATCAAATAAATACTGTAATTACATACTTAAGTGACAAAACTCTTTATTTTATATTCAATCTAAATTGATTTTTATTTTAAAAGAATTAAAAATAAATTAGCACCACTTAAGACAAAAAATCTAATAAAATGTTATTTTAAAAAAACTGTGCTTTAAAAATATGTTTCACATTTGTACACCAATTAAATATTCAGATAAGAAATTGACTTACAGTAGGAACTGTCTTGGTACACTCACAGGCTTGACATTCATTGGTATGTAATTATATGCTTGATGTCGTGGTGCTCTTTTCTTCAAAGCATATTTGCAAGCTTTATAGACTCCTTATGTCTTCAATCAGAAATTAAAACTCTTACAAAAACTATTTCCATTACTGTCAAGAAGCTAAATCCCTCTTGGCACCAGAGCAAAAAAAAAACCAACATAGATTTTCTATAATTTGCTTGAAGTCTGTTAACAATTCTGACTTGAAATTAGCTACAATAATGTAGCTAGGTTTTTTTTTATGGACCGAGCTACAAAGAGGTCCCATTACTCATAATGGAGCAAAAACACTCTTGGGATTTATTCATATTTTACACTATTAAACTTCTATTTTTGTTTAATTTATGTTTTTCCTTTCTTCGCCATTCAGCTGACATTTCTACAATGTCTAATTAAATAATTTTAACACTTTTTCGTAATCATGGCATTGTTGACAAAATTGAAATTGTTGAGTGTAGAATTCTAGAATCATTTGGTTAAAATTTGATCCCAGCTAATGCAATAAATCCGGAAAAAATTTGATCCCGATGACAATTTTACCAAATCAATTCAGAAATTATGCACTTCCGGAATTCAAATTTTGACAACAATACCATGATTACGAGTGTAAAGTGTAAAACTAACAAATTAGGGGTTGTATAAATATCAGTTAAATATCAGTTAAACTGCAAAGACATTATGTAGCAATTTAGGGAAACAGTTTAATAGCTTATTATATGCATAAAACCCCCGGGTGTGAATCACTCCTGGTAATGGGACCTCTTTGTAGCTCTGTCCATAAAAGAAAAAAAAAAGAAGCTACATTATTGTAGCTAACTTGAAATCTGTTATAAACTGTTATAAAATATCCTCTATTTACAAAATTTCCAATATTATCAAAACACAAGTATATACATGTTATCAGCAGTCAGAGTTCTTGCTAGATATTTCAACTTCTGCCTACAATAAAAACTTAATGCATGAAATTGCTGAAAGTAGAATAAAACTTCAATAAACAAGTTATTTACAAAATTGTGGGATTTTTTTTGTATTTTCAGGTTTAAACACATGCAGATTAGAGTAAATGCTGAGTCAGCTGCATTTTATAAATCTGACTATATAGAAAAGGCCAAAACTAATTATCAATTCTTTAAACTATTGAAAACTTCACAGAAACTTGTGCTGCGGGAATATCCATTAAATTGTAAGCATCTTGTTTTAGTCTTCTGTAACTGCCTAAATTGTGTGCTGTTTTATTAGAACACTTGGAAAAAGGGTTAATTGTTATCACTTGGCATCTATTGTTACAAACATTTTCAAAAATTTTAAACCACTCATCCACTTGACACCAAACTTGGCAACCAACATCCTTTTTTTTGGTCTGAACTTGTATGATAACTTGTCAAAGTTATTGCCCTTTTTTGGTGATTTTTGACAAAATGTCTTCCTTTGCCTTATATATGTTAAAAACACATATGTCTGAAACCCCTAAGACGATATATGCTAAACTGGTCCTCTTTAGATCTAGCCATATAAAATTAGGTTTATTGTTCCCTTGTCACAAAAAATGACTAAAATTAATCCATATGGATCAGTATATGTTTTTGGCTTGTGTCTCAAGCAACATTTATGTGGCAATAAAAATCTGTTGCTAAATAAAAATGATCAGCTTGTCTAGAAATTTATCATGAACATTTGTAAATCGTTTGTGTTAGAGTTATTGCCCTTGACAATTTGTGACATATATATTAAAGCTTGGCTTACATCTAGAAAGTATGTATAAACTACAAAAATTTATTAGAGGCCGCGTTGGCCGTTTTAAGGTAGTTTGTCTATTATTGATCACGTGGTCTGTCAACACTGAGATTGCAGGTTCGAGACTCACTGCGGGCAAGGTGTACTTGACTCCAATCTTAATTGACAAGGATTGCCAGTTTTCCTATGGCAGGTTGGGGGTTTTCTCCGGGTACTCTGGCTTCTTCCCCCAGTAAAAACTGGATGCCATGATATAGCTGAAAAATTGATGAAAACGGTGTTAAACATCAATCAAACAAACAAACAAACAAAACAAAAAATGATTTGCATAACAAGAGCAACAAGTCATTCAGTTAGTTAGAACTGGACGGATTGCCATTTAATACATGTTTTCAGTATTTGCTTCTTTTCTTGAAATTTATAACAGGATAAACTGTAAATTTCATGATCAGAACTATAATATCTAAAAATCCTTTATTGGTCTAAACTTGTGTGACGACTCCATTTAGAAGTTACTCCTGTTTTCACAATTGTTTTCAAAATTATCATATTTTAACTTTAACTTGAAAACCTTAACAGCCGGAATACTACTATTAATTGCAAAAATGATAAGATATTACAAAAAACTAGCAAACATTTACTTGGCTAGAACCTGTAAGAGTGATTGCCCTATAATGCTGATTTTTGAAAAAATTTCACATCAGAGTTCTTCCCCTTAATTGACTAATTTTCCTTATCATGTAATGTTTTTAGCTGTTATCATGAAAACAAAAAGAAATATTTTAAGAGAAACTGTAAACAGTCAAAATGATTATGATAACAAGTAGTACATATGAGTAATTGTCTATTGTTTTCCAGGTGCGTGGTAACAGTCTTTACAAATCACAAGATAGTCAAGATCATCATAACTTACCATACCAAAATAATTACAGTTTTTGAAAACTTTAGAAAATTATAGACAAATAAATGTAAGCAAGCTGGAGCATATATAATTTGTATTTCAATTGATAGTTTGTTTTACCACTTAAAGAAACTGGCATTATGACATCACTTAAAGTGCTGTAAGAACTTGTTTTTATTTGATAAAAGTAGGGGCAGTACACATAATTGCATACTTACTAATACTTATCTATTTCAGTTTTTATCAATTTATCTGACTACTTTGGTAGTATATTAAGTTACATCCTGTTGGCCTTCCCAATTTTTGGAGGATCCTATGACAATATATCATCAGCTGATTTATCATCAATAATTAGTAGTGTAAGTATATAGAGTGATCTCCCCTGAAGATAAACTCTGGAAAATCTGTAAAATTCTTAGTCAGAGAATTCTCTGCCGTCCAACACTATTTAATATTTCTTTATTTTTTTGTGTGTTGGATGTTGGATGGTCAGAGAATCCTCTGCCGTCCAATGTTTTTTTTTTTTTTTTTTGCGTGGGACGGCAGAGAGCTCTCCATAAGCAAAACCGCGGATTTTGTGACACATGTCTGGGTCTGCAAATTTCATCATGTCCAGATGTCAACAAACATTTTCGTCCAGTTAAACTATATAATTCGCTTCTTTAGATATTTTTCTCTATGAATATAATCATCATACCTTCAATCAAACTAATTTAAGCACTGGATTTAAGTCACATTGTTGTCACGTGACTTTTTGTTCAAACTGAAAGTGAAATGTCGGAATGTAAGGGTATCCATCGAAATGAGCTTAGAAATGGATGTAAATCTTTTGATTGAAGGTATGATGATTATATTCATACAGCCTTTCTAGACACGCCCTCCTAGTCGCATATTGCTCATACATAAATCAATTTTTACCACAGCTGTGATCTCAAAGCCTTTAAAGAAGGTCATATTAGAATAGGTGTTTTATAGCCTTAATTGTAGACATAAGGATACTGACAGTTATAATATTTTTAGAAGTGTAAAATGTGTTTAAAGACACAAATACAGTAATCTTTCAAATATTGTTAAATATTTCTTGTTTTTTTCTTCCTTTCAGAATTCTTTTGTGATTATGTACCTGATCAATTGTTTTACAACACTGATAGATCTAGCCACTACTGTAGCTAGAATGGCTGGAAACGCACACAGGTAAATTATGGTGATAGATTAATCCATAACTGTAAAGGACCAATAAGGCTCACATGCTCATACTTTTAGCTATTACCTGAGTTAGGGAGTCTGAAAATGCCCACAGGAAAATTAAGGTGATAGATTTAGCTTAACAGTGGCTAGGATGTCTTGAAATGCGTATCGTTAAATTAAGGTGATAGATTATTGTACTAACAGGTATATTGAGCTGATATATATAGCCACAAGTGTACACCAATAAAATATTCCGATGAGAAATACACTGACAGTGATATATATAGCCACAAGTGTACACCAATAAAATATTCCGATGAGAAATACACTGACAGTGATATATATAGCCACAAGTGTACACCAATAAAATATTCCGATGAGAAATACACTGACAGTGGGCCACTTACATCAAATCCTGTTTACTGAGTAAAAATAAATGTTTGGAATTTACTATAACTTTCAAAATGAATTTTTTTTTATTTAGAATAGGTGAACTGTTAGAAGAACTTAACAGGATGAAAGCAGAAAAAGAGGCATCGTATCATTTTATTGATCATGAACCAATAAATAGAGAGTATGTTATCAATTTTACTATGCAGATTTAAATTAAACATATATTGTATCATTTGTTGACACTGGATGTGCTGCAGATTTAATACTTCGTATGAAACTATTTAACTTGCATGCTAAACTAAAGTTTTTGGAAGATAATCAACTTTAAGAACTCTAAATAAAATAAGATTTTCCTAGGAGATACTTTGTTATTATACAGCAGGTGTCACCTTAGGTTGACTTATACAAAAGGTGTCACCTTAAGTTGACTTATACAAAAGGTGTCACCTTAAGTTGACTTATACAAAAGGTGTCACCTTAAGTTGACTTATACAAAAGGTGTCACCTTAAGTTGACTTATACAAAAGGTGTCACCTTAAGTTGACTTATACAAAAGGTGTCACCTTAAGTTGACTTCAATCCCAACCTGAAGGAATCTACAGTAAGAAGAACTGATTTAATGTACTGTATACCTACCACGTTGTCATGTACTGTATACCTACCACATTGTCATGCATACATATTGTTCTTACTTCTGAACTTATTTTCCATTTGTACATGAAATTCCTAAATGTAGCATCAGTTTCTTGTTGTAGCAACATTAGCTACAATAATGTAGCTCTTTTTTGTTATCTTCGCAGAAGTACAAAGAGGTCCCATTACTGGTAATAGAGCAAAAACACTCTTGGGATTTATAATATTTCTGCAATTAATCTGCTGTATTGGTACCATAAATATGTTTTCCTTTCTCCAACTTTCAGCTGACTTTTCTACAATGTCTTATTAAATAATTATAGCTTTTTTTCATAATCATGGCATTGTTGACAAAACGGAAATTGTGGAGTGTAGAATTTAGGAATCGTATCAGAAAAAAATTGTATCAGGGATAATGCAATGAATATAGATAAAATGATCCAGAATGATTTTTTTTTACCAAATGGATTACACAATTATGCACTTCTGGAATTCAAATTTTGTCAACAATGCCATGATTATGAATAAAGTTTAAAACTAACTAACAAGGTGTTAAAGAAATATCATCAAAATTGTAAAGACATAAATAAGTATGTAGCAATTTAGGGAAACAGTGTAATAGCTGATTATATGAATAACATCCCGGGTGTGAATCACTCCTGACAACATTATTACGAGTAATGGGATCTCTTTGTAGCTCCATCTAAAAATAAATAACAAAATGGAGCTACATTATTGTAGCTATAGCATCATATAAGGCAGATACTTCAAATGTCCTTACCAACTAACTCTGCTTTGCTTTGAATGCTTCTATATTTCTGAAATCATGGCCAGAGATGCATTCATGCACAAAGTAATGGTGGTTTCTTTTTGTTGTTTTTTGTGTGTTTGTTTTTTTTTGGGGGGGGGGGGTGGGGAGAGGGGTGTGGCAGTTGAATAAATGTCTGTTCCAATGCAGCTTACAATTTCATTCAGCGCTGTCCATTAGCTTATATTCTGCATGTTAACCAGCCTGTTCACCAGACCTTATTTACCCACACAGGAACAATAGTTTTCATTTGACAACAATTGTTGTTGATAGCCAAGACAGTGGAAGTGACCACCAGTTGGTTATTGGTCAGACCAGAGGACCAACCAAGGTCATCACTGTGGACAGCCTGACATATAGTCCACCTAACTGTAGAGACATACTATGTAGAAGTGAGTAAAAAAAGTAGAAAGAAAAGGTTTTGATGAAAAATTTATGCTAGTTACTAAATAAATTTACCTTTTGACTTAAAGCTGTCAAGCACACCTATAATATTCTCGTCAGTATAAAAATTGGCTAACCATTGTCAAATCTTCAGGTAAAAACATTGGCTAACAATTGTGAAATCATGGCTGCTGTAGACTTAAAGTTATAGCTTTTAAAAATAGCTGAAAGAGTAAAATATGATAGACTGTTGGACCGATCATTTTACTGACAGTTCAATGTATACATTTATACTTCTAACTTATATTGGTTAATATAAAATCATTAAGACTTATTTCTTTGTAGATTTAAAGTTCAACATAGAATTGAACACAAATGTTTTAATAACAGGAGATAGTGGCTGTGGGAAAAGTTCTTTGTTGAGGGTGTTAGCAGATTTATGGCCTTCTGTAACAGGTATGTGGTTTTATGTTGAGGGTGTTAGCAGATTTATAGCCTTCTGTAACAGGTATGTAGTTCTATGTTGAGGGTGATAGCAGAGTTATGGCCTTCTGTAACAGGTATATAGTTTTATGTTGAGGGTGTTAGCAGAGTTATGGCCTTCTGTAACAGGTATGTAGTTCTATGTTGAGGGTGTTAGCAGAGTTATGGCCTTCTGTAACAGGTATGTAGTTCTATGTTGAGGGTGTTAGCAGATTTATGGCCTTCTGTAACAGGTATGTAGTTCTATGTTGAGGGTGTTAGCAGAGTTATGGCCTTCTGTAACAGGTATGTAGTTCTATGTTGAGGGTGTTAGCAGAGTTATGGCCTTCTGTAACAGGTACAATGTATGTAGTTTTATGTTGAGGGTGTTAGCAGAGTTATGGCCTTCTGTAACAGGTATGTAGTTCTATGTTGAGGGTGTTAGCAGAGTTATGGCCTTCTGTAACAGGTATGTAGTTCTATGTTTAGGGTGTTAGCAGAGTTATGGCCTTCTGTAACAGGTATGTAGTTCTATGTTGAGGGTGTTAGCAGAGTTATGGCTTTCTGTAACAGGTATGTAGTTCTATGTTGAGGATGTTAGCAGAGTTATGGCTTTCTGTAACAGGTATGTAGTTCTATGTTGATGGTGTTAGCAGATTTATGGTCTTCTGTAACAGGTATGTAGTTCTATGTTGAGGTTTTTAGCAGAGTTATGGCCTTCTGTAACAGGTATGTAGTTCTATGTTGAGGGTGTTAGCAGAGTTATGGCCTACTGTAACAGGTATGTAGTTCTATGTTGAGGGTGTTAGCAGAGTTATGGCCTTCTGTAACAGGTATGTAGTTCTATGTTGAGGGTGTTAGCAGAGTTATGGCCTTCTGTAACAGGTATGTAGTTCTATGTTGAGGGTGTTAGCAGAGTTATGGCCTTCTGTAACAGGTATGTAGTTCTATGTTGAGGGTGTTAGCAGAGTTATGGCCTTCTGTAACAGGTATGTAGTTCTATGTTGAGGTTTTTAGCAGAGTTATGGCCTTCTGTAACAGGTATGTAGTTCTATGTTGAGGGTGTTAGCAGAGTTATGGCCTACTGTAACAGGTATGTAGTTCTATGTTGAGGGTGTTAGCAGAGTTATGGCCTTCTGTAACAGGTATGTAGTTCTATGTTGAGGGTGTTAGCAGAGTTATGGCCTTCTGTAACAGGTATGTAGTTCTATGTTGAGGATGTTAGCAGAGTTATGGCTTTCTGTAACAGGTATGTAGTTCTATGTTGATGGTGTTAGCAGATTTATGGTCTTCTGTAACAGGTATGTAGTTCTATGTTGAGGTTTTTAGCAGAGTTATGGCCTTCTGTAACAGGTATGTAGTTCTATGTTGAGGGTGTTAGCAGAGTTATGGCCTACTGTAACAGGTATGTAGTTCTATGTTGAGGGTGTTAGCAGAGTTATGGCCTTCTGTAACAGGTATGTAGTTCTATGTTGAGGTTTTTAGCAGAGTTATGGCCTTCTGTAACAGGTATGTAGTTCTATGTTGAGGGTGTTAGCAGAGTTATGGCCTACTGTAACAGGTATGTAGTTCTATGTTGAGGGTGTTAGCAGAGTTATGGCCTTCTGTAACAGGTATGTAGTTCTATGTTGAGGGTGTTAGCAGAGTTATGGCCTTCTGTAACAGGTATGTAGTTCTATGTTGAGGGTGTTAGCAGAGTTATGGCCTTCTGTAACAGGTATGTAGTTCTATGTTGAGGGTGTTAGCGGAGTTATGGCCTTCTGTAACAGGTATGTAGTTCTATGTTGAGGGTGTTAGCAGAGTTATGGCCTTCTGTAACAGGTATGTAGTTCTATGTTGAGGGTGTTAGCAGAGTTATGGCCTTCTGTAACAGGTATGTAGTTCTATGTTGAGGGTGTTAGCAGAGTTATGGCCTTCTGTAACAGGTGTGTCTAATTTTTTATATACTATATGATATTTGATATAACATAGAAGCTAACAGATCAATGTAACACCTAAATAGTCCATGCTATGCCAGGTTTCCAGTTGTCATCAGGTACACACAGTTCCCTCCCAGATAAAAACTGGATGTTGTGATTTGGTTGAAATATAGTTACAAATGGCATAAAACCTTAACAAACAAACTATGATTGATAGATTGATTGATTGATTGATCGTTCGATCTATGATTGTCTGTCTGTCAGGTTCTGAAATGTGATAGATCACGAGACAGATTACTCTGACATCCGCTTAAAAAGTATAGAGTAATGTGTATGGATAGAACCATTAATACAGCTATAATGCACATTCTTTTTTAAAATTTAGAAAAGGTTTTTTATTGTGCACGGGGAATGGTTCTCTCCAAACATCTTACCTACTGTGGTCCATGGTCACGCTTTCCAATTGTAATCTGATAACCCCTCCACAAGAGGCCCTCCTTTATTGCCACCTGGGGATGTGCTGACCAGCCCTGTGGGTTGGACCCTGGGGATGTGCTGACCAGCCCTGTGGTTTGGACCCTGGGGATGTGCTGACCAGCCCTGTGGTTTGGACCCTGGGGATGTGCTGACCAGCCCTGTGGGTTGGACCCTGGGGATGTGCTGACCAGCCCTGTGGTTTGGACCCTGGGGATGTGCTGACCAGCCCTGTGGGTTGGACCCTGGGTATGTGGTGACCAGCCCTGTGGTTTGGACCCTGGGGATGTGCTGACCAGCCCTGTGGGTTGGACCCTGGGGATGTGCTGACCAGCCCTGTGGGTTGGACCCTGGGGATGTGCTGACCAGCCCTGTGGTTTGGACCCTGAAGATGTGCTGACCAGCCCTGTGGTTTGGACCCTGGGGATGTGCTGACCAGCCCTGTGGGTTGGACCCTGGGGATGTGCTGACCAGCCCTGTGGGTTGGACTCTGGGAATGTGCTGACCAGCCCTGTGGGTTGGACCCTGGGAATGTGCTGACCAGACCTGTGGTTTGGACCCTGGGGATGTGCTGACCAGCCCTGTGGGTTGGACCCTGGGAATGTGCTGACCAGACCTGTGGTTTGGACCCTGGGGATGTGCTGACCAGACCTGTGGTTTGGACCCTGGGGATGTGCTGACCAGACCTGTGGTTTGGACCCTGGGGATGTGCTGGCCAGCCCTGTGGTTTGGACCCTGGGAATCCTACCAATTTAACAAAGCAGGGATCAATAATGCTTTCATCCAAACCTTTGTACAATTTTTTTTAGAAATATATTTTTAGTACATCAAGTTTTCAGTAAAAATTTATTAATTTCAGGAAAAGTCAAATTCCATTTATCAGACAGACCACATTGTATCCTTTTCTTGCCCCAGAAACCTTATTTTACTGATGGATCTCTTAGACAACAGGTAGGTAGGAAAAACTGGAGTAAATATAGAACTTTGTTAATGAAATACATTAACTACCTACCATATACAAAACCATTACTTCCTTTTTGTCTAAAAAATTATGTTAAATTAGAATTTACAATATTTTCCTGATAAAAAAGCAAACAATATTACGTCGTAGAAGCATCGATGTAAGGTTTTGGTTGCAGTTACATTACTATATAACGTCATTTTTAAGAAAAATTGATGGTTTTCTAAATGTTGCCTTCACGTTTCTTGCAACTAATATACGACATTTGAAAGACATTTACCAAACGTTACGAACAATTAGTGACATACACCTGACATGTAGTCATCATAGGATTTTGACGAAGGCATTCTGTACACGTTGTCACAACATTAAAAAAAACATATAACATGTTCCATAGATACTAAAACAAGCAAGTTTTGTATAAATAAAAGAAATCGCTGCCTTAAAACTACTGTTTCCCTCAAAAACAATATGGTAATATACACCAAAACATATTTACCAACCATAGAAACACACATACATAAACACAACTCTGTAGTGTGATTATTGTCATGTTTAGATTATTAATGTCTGACTTAGTTGACAACATTGCCTGATAAACAGGACCAAATCCTTGACTCGGATGGATTACTCTTGCTAAAATACCATGGATTACACAGAACACTATAGAATAAAGAGGGTTATCTAATTTTTTAATTAATGGTATTCAATAATATACAATTACTGCACTTGAACGAGATCAATATGAGGTTTTATGGAGCAGGGTAGAATAATATTGAACGAGGCGAAGCCAAGTTCAATATTATTCTACCCTGCTCCATAAAACCTCATATTGATCAAGCTCAAGTGTAATAATTGTTTTATTACATAATTTATTTAGTTATGAAATGGAATATACAGGATTTTTTTTATTCCCGAAAGTGACTGTCTTTCATAATGTTTATTTCTCGAAAATCGGTAAAATATCGACATAATCCATGATGAATGTTTGCAGTGATTTTTTCTTGTATAATGTCCCATCCTCAGTCCTTGCTTCTGCATAAAATTTACAAAGAATTGAGTCCGATTCCAGAGGTTCAGCCGTTTCCAAACTAACTGACATATCCATTTCACGTTAATATTTCGTAAAAAAACATAATCGCTTGCTCTGTCGATTTGCAATTGTTGACAGCATCTCTTTTCTTAATGATTTCATTAATTTCCAAGTTAGTAATATCTGCAAATCTTTGGTTATTAGCACCAGAACTATCCGTATTACGTTCACTCGATGACGTTACCATGTTTACAAACAACAATATAATCCGAACATCAGTCAGAACGATAATTTTGATTGGTTTAGGGGATTAAAGAAAGAAGATTTGATTGGCTATCGTATTTCCATTGAAGGAAACAGCATGTGCTAGGTATTTTCATTCATAAATTTCTCATGAGAGAGCAATATGGTTTTTTATTGAGTAGAATGAGTTTTTTGCAAACCAATATGATAGGAAATGGAAAGTCACGTGTATGGGTTTAAACCAATAGGAAAAAGGCAATAATATATATTATGTAATAATATCATACGCTGACCCTTACACTTCAGTGTGATGTTGTAGATAAGATGGTTTTTAGTAGTACCATTATCTGTGTATGTTTTCTACAAAACTGCTGTCAGTTGTTCAATATAAATTCAGGTTACAGATTAAGTCTGTGTTGTGTATGTACCTATTATGTCACAGAGAAAAAAAACTTGACTCAGGAATTAGAATATTGATAATAGACATTTTTAACTTCAGGTGATATTTCCATTAGAAGATATTGAGCCTTCCTCTGGTATGTAAAAGTCACACTTAATTGAGGAAGACATGAGTTTCTCTTGTTGTATTTGAAAAAAATATTGCTTGTAGTGTCATTATTAATTGGCCCATATCATCCTTATATGACCCTAATTGCCTATAATTGGAAATAAAACATTAATCTTGATCTTATTTAAAAGATCTATTTTTTCAGATTTTAGAAAATTCCAAAATAATTCAATAATCTATATAATTGCTTTAACTAATTAATTTTTAATAATGCAATAATTCTGTAAACATTTTATTTGTAGTATCAACAGACAATGAAAGAATTCAGCAGTACATGGATTATGTTGGACTAAACAACATCATAGAAAGAGTTGGGATTGATACAGAAAATGACTGGAATTGGTAGGTTGTTATTGTCCATCAGTTCAAAACAAATAAACAATGGTAGGAGGGGCCTCGGTGGCCGAGTGGTTAGGGTAGTTCGTCTACTATTGATCACGTGGTCTGTCAACACTTAGATTGCGGGTTCGATTCTCACCGCAGGCAGGGTATTCTCAACTCCAATTTTAATTGACAAGGATTGCCAGTTTTCCTACCGCAGGTCGGGGGTTTTCTCCAGGTACTCCGGCTTCCTCCCCCAATAAAAACTGGACGCCATTATATAGCTGAAAAATTGCTGAAAGTGGCATTAAAAACAACATTCAAACAAACAAACAAACAAAACAATGGTAGAAAAAATTAACTGAAGTGGTGTTAACATCATTCAAACTGTTGGTACCATTTCTGATATTTTGTATATAACTTTCATGTAGAACTTCCTTTAAATCAGGGTATTGTTTTTATTGTCAATACATTACTGTTAAGACAAAAGTTTTGCTCTTGTTGTTTTTTAATTTTGAAATTTTTCATATTGTTGAAGACAAAATATTGCATTATTAAATTGTGAAAATTCATATTAAAATGAGAACTGACAGTTCTTTGTACTTTTCACTGCAGGGTTTTTTTGTTTATAGGTATAACATTTGTATTAATAATGTATATTACTAATAGTGAGCTTAGCTCGCAGAAGAGTGGTGAGGGGTGAACTCTACAGCATTCTGTATCAAATCTGCTTTATAATCACATGATCAAAGTCTGCTTAATGCTGATATTGATTTTATTTTGTCTGTAAAAAAAAACTCTCACAAAGTGAATTGAGAAGGGCACTAAAATTCATTTTAAAGGTACACTTAAAAACAACATAAAAAAAAAAAAATTTTAATTTTAAATAACAACAACAATTTTAGACAATTTTTTGTGGAGGAGCCCTCCAAAAAAATTGTCTAAAATTGTTAAGAAACTTACAATCATGACATTCATGTGATGTTACCATGATATAGAAAGATATCACGTGACCATTGTAATTCAGAAACACATTAAGGGTGCTCAGAAGTAACGTCAATTATGAAAATATTTTCAGCCATAGGATTTTTTGAATTATTTCATTTTTCTAATAACTCTACATGTACATATCATGATAGTAATAGTAACACTACACAGTGACCGGTCCTGTGTTCTACATGTACATATCATGATAGTAATAGTAACACTACACAGTGACCGGTCCTGTGTTCTACATGTACATATCATGATAGTAATAGTAACACTACACAGTGACCGGTCCTGTGTTCTACATGTACATAATTATGATAGTAATAGTAACACTACACAGTGACCGGTCCTGTGTTCTACATGTACATAATTATGATAGTAATAGTAACACTACACAGTGACAGATCCTGTGTTCAATTTTTAAATTTAATGCAATGCATTCTAATATAGTGTCCTTCATACGCTTTGAGAACAGGTAAGGGTTCTTATAAGCATAGAGCATGGTGTGACGTCTCAATAAGAATTCAGACGTCATATAAGCTCAACTGAAAATTTTAAACTGGAACAATGCAATTTTGTTAAGATTTCTTAATATTTTTTTATTATAAAGGTAGGTATGTTCAATAAAATGACTAGCATATGGTTTTATGTCATTTGTTTTTAAAATGCTGTTTTATGGATATATATTTTATTAGTTTCAAAGACCAATATTACCATTGAAAGCATCCTCTTAGAGCCGCTTCGAAATGTTAAAAAATTTGTTAGACATATTAGAATCGTAATAGATTATTGCAGTTGGGCTCTATGCGAATTAGAACATGGTCAGATCTTGTAATTTTCATTTTTTTTCCTTGCCATTGCTCAGTATAAAATATTGACAAATATAAGGTCTGACCATTGATAATTCTTAACAAAACTAGGTGCATTTATTAATGAAATTATACTTCAAGTTATGACTGTCTGTCAACAGTTATAGGGGGTTTTGGTTCTGTATGTCAACAGTTAAGGGAGGGGGTTTTGGTGCTGTATGTCAACAGTAAAGGGAGGGGGTTTTGGTTCTGTATGTCAACAGTTAAGGGAGGGGGTTTTGGTTCTGTATGTCAACAGTTAAGGGAGGGGGTTTTGGTTCTGTATGTCAACAGTTAAGGGAGGGGGTTTTGGTTCTGTATGTCAACAGTAAAGGGAGGGGGTTTTGGTTCTGTATGTCAACAGTAAAGGCAGGGGGTTTTGGTTCTGTATGTCAACAGTTAAGGGAGGGGGTTTTGGTTCTGTATGTCAACAGTTAAGAGAGGGGGTTTTGGTTCTGTATGTCAACAGTTAAGGGAGGGTTTTTTGGTTCTGTATGTCAACAGTTAAGGGAGGGGGTTTTGGTTCTGTATGTCAACAGTTAAGGGAGGGGGTTTTGGTTCTGTATGTCAACAGTTATAGGGGGTTTTTGTTCTGTATGTCAACAGTAAAGGGAGGGGGTTTTGGTTCTGTATGTCAACAGTTAAGGGAGGGGGTTTTGGTTCTGTATGTCAACAGTTAAGGGAGGGGGTTTTGGTTCTGTATGTCAACAGTAAAGGGAGGGGGTTTTGGTTCTGTATGTCAACAGTTAAGAGAGGGGGTTTTGGTTCTGTATGTCAACAGTTAAGGGAGGGGGTTTTGGTTCTATATGTCAACAGTTAAGGGAGGGGGTTTTGGTTCTGTATGTCAACAGTTAAGGGAGGGGGTTTTGGTTCTGTATGTCAACAGTTAAGGGAGGGGGTTTTGGTTCTGTATGTCAACAGTAAAGGGAGGGGGTTTTGGTTCTGTATGTCAACAGTAAAGGCAGGGGGTTTTGGTTCTGTATGTCAACAGTTAAGGGAGGGGGTTTTGGTTCTGTATGTCAACAGTTAAGAGAGGGGGTTTTGGTTCTGTATGTCAACAGTTAAGGGAGGGTTTTTTGGTTCTGTATGTCAACAGTTAAGGGAGGGGGTTTTGGTTCTGTATGTCAACAGTTAAGGGAGGGGGTTTTGGTTCTGTATGTCAACAGTTATAGGGGGTTTTTGTTCTGTATGTCAACAGTAAAGGGAGGGGGTTTTGGTTCTGTATGTCAACAGTTAAGGGAGGGGGTTTTGGTTCTGTATGTCAACAGTTAAGGGAGGGGGTTTTGGTTCTGTATGTCAACAGTAAAGGGAGGGGGTTTTGGTTCTGTATGTCAACAGTTAAGAGAGGGGGTTTTGGTTCTGTATGTCAACAGTTAAGGGAGGGGGTTTTGGTTCTATATGTCAACAGTTAAGGGAGGGGGTTTTGGTTCTATATGTCAACAGTTATGGGAGGGGGTTTTGGTTCTGTATGTCAAAAGTTATGGGAGGGGGTTTTGGTTCTGTATGTCAACAGTAAAGGCAGGGGGTTTTGGTTCTGTATGTCAACAGTTAAGGGAGGGGGTTTTGATTCTGTATGTCAAAAGTTATGGGAGGGGGTTTTGGTTCTGTATGTCAACAGTTAAGGGAGGGGGTTTTGGTTCTATATGTCAACAGTGAAGGGAGGGGGTTTTGGTTCTATATGTCAACAGTGAAGGGAGGGGGTTTTGGTTCTGTATATCAACATTGAAGGGAGGGGGTTTTGGTTCTGTATGTCAACAGTTAAGGGAGGGGGTTTTGGTTCTGTATGTCAACAGTTAAGGGAGGGGGTTTTGGTTCTGTATATCAACATTGAAGGGAGGGGGTTTTGGTTCTATATGTCAACAGTTAAGGGAGGGGGTTTTGGTTCTATATGTCAACAGTTAAGGGAGGGGGTTTTGATTCTGTATGTCAAAAGTTATGGGAGGGGGTTTTGGTTCTGTATGTCAACAGTTAAGGGAGGGGGTATTGGTTCTATATGTCAACAGTGAAGGGAGGGGGTTTTGGTTCTGTATATCAACATTGAAGGGAGGGGGTTTTGGTTCTGTATGTCAACAGTTAAGGGAGGGGGTTTTGGTTCTGTATGTCAACAGTTAAGGGAGGGGGTTTTGGTTCTGTATGTCAACAGTTAAGGGAGGGGGTTTTGGTTCTATATGTCAACAGTTAAGGGAGGGGGTTTTGGTTCTATATGTCAACAGTTATGGGAGGGGGTTTTGGTTCTGTATGTCAACAGTTAAGGGAGGGGGTTTTGGTTCTGTACATGTATGTCAACAGTTAAGGGAGGGGGTTTTGGTTCTATATGTCAACAGTGAAGGGAGGGGGTTTTGGTTCTGTATATCAACATTGAAGGGAGGGGGTTTTGGTTCTGTATGTCAACAGTTAAGGGAGGGGGTTTTGGTTCTGTATGTCAACAGTTAAGGGAGGGGGTTTTAGTTCTGTATGTCAACAGTTAAGGGAGGGGGTTTTGGTTCTGTATGTCAACAGTTAAGGGAGGGGGTTTTGGTGCTGTATGTCAACAGTTAAGGGAGGAGGTTTTGGTTCTGTATGTCAACAGTGAAGGGAGGGGGTTTTGGTGCTGTATGACCTACAGGCATATGCATCTTACCAAAATATACTCATAGGTCTATTCAGTTGAATTCTTGCCTAAGACACAATTTAGAAACCAGTTGGGTGGTGGGAGAGAGAAAAAGCAACATTAAAAAGTAGACATTGAAAACAACTAATAGTAAAGATTTTTTAAGGAGTTGGGAATAACATTTTTTACATTGACGGATGTGTTCAGCAATTTTACATTTTTTTTTCTTAACATTATATTCTCGGACAACAACGTAATGTTGGCTTTTAATGTGAATGAAAATTGGTCCCGTGACCCTTACTAAGCCTGCTTTACAAATCCTCAAACATTGCATAATGTAGTAGCAATCCATATGTGTTTTATGTTTTTAAAACATTTATTGATGTGTAAATAGAATTAGTATTTACTGCCCATATAAATGCATTTATTATAACATATCATCTTTAGATTAAAATTACACTCTTACAGAAAACAGCTTGTACAGATTTCAAGTTTGTAGTTAATGAAATATATAAAAAAAAGTTATATACCATGTAAAACACAGATATTAATTGTATTTAAAGAGTAAAGACAATTTGATTTCTGTATTGAAACCGTCAGCATTCTGCATAAATGCATATTTTGTGATTAACGTTCATTATATAACTTAATGAAAAGATTAATAAATTATAATTAATCTATTTGACTTTTTGTTGACACTGTAAATACATGTAGTGGAATACGGTCATGAGGTACTCGCAAAATTCATGAGCAAAGTAAAACAAAGAATTGAGTGCAAAAATTTAAAAAGAAACTAATGAAGAACTATATTTTGTCACATAGTGCCATTGTGCAACTCATATTTAACATTTTGATAAGCGTGGTATTTGGGGTTTCCCATAGAAAAACATGGACTTTTCATTAACATAAGGGAAGCAGGGGTATCAATAAGTGAGCATTGCTTACAGTTTTTCTAGTTTGTGATCTCATCTTGGCAATGCCATCTCCAATAATGTATATTATAACATTTTGACTAATTAAAAACAGTTAGCTTTCTTTGTAGTACACATATTTCAGTGCATTGTAAGTATGTTTCCAACAAATGTTATGATCAAAATGTTTGATAGGAATTTTTTTGGAAAATTTCCTGAAGCATGTATATAATAATAACATTTTACTGTCATGTTGTTTCAGTATTAAAGTCATTTATTTGTACAGGTATGATGAACTGTCTCCAGGAGAGATGCAGCGATTATCTTTTGTTAGACTTTTCTACCATCAGCCAAAATTAGCAGGTATGTGTAACATGGTCTGTGATTAGATGAGCAGCCTAAATCATTTTTTAAACTTTGAACATTAAAGCAGCAGGATTAAATCAAATAAGAATAGGTACATCATTGTATTTATAAATGAACTGCCAAGTGGTTAAGGTAGTTCGTACACTGAGGTTGGGGGTTCGAGTCTCACTGCGTGCAGGGTTGACTCGACTCCAATCTTAATTGACGATTGTCAGTTTTCCTACTGAAGGTCAGGGGTTTTCTCTCCAGGTACTCAGGCTACCTACCCCAATAGAAACTAGATGCCATGATATAGCTGAAAAATTGCTGGAAGTGGCATTAAACATCATTCAAACAAAAAAATATAAATGAACATATAAATACAAGTCTAACCTTAAAAACTTTATTTTAGGACTTTTACAGAAATTAGTACTAGCTCACTTGCCTAATGTAAAAACAAGCAATGACAAACATACACTGTATATTCCAAGGGTCAATTCTGTTTAAAGGGAAACTTCGCGAAAAAATGAAAATTTGATATGCTATTCTTCAAATAAAAAGAAATATAATTGCCTTTTGATGTTTCATTGTATTCTTTACCGTTACGCTTCTAGAGTGGATTAATGGTGGTAAAATTTAGTGTATGTGGGCCGCCATATTGACAGTATTTTATCACGTGACTGCGTTTGTGACGTGATAAATGTAATTATCCAGTAAATATGATAAATAATCCAGTTTAAAAATATGTTTTTCTGCCTTAGCTCTTTTAAGAATATATAAACTGTGGCGATGACTAATGACCGGCTGACAACATAAGATTACCAAATACGTCTTAATGTTTTAATGATCTTTGTTTTAATAAAAGTATTTTTAGACACAAATTTTAACCTGTCTTTATTTAACTCAGATATAATTTACATAATTAATAATTGTAATAAGATATATTTATATGAGTATTTTTATATATAAAATAAAATTCCGTGGATAATTTTGCACGTCTTGAAACGGCAGTTGTACCTGGACGTGAAAATGTTACAGGTAAATCATTACTCGTTTATGAAGGGTAATTAACAGAATTAGCAGGTAAACAAACAGGATGTTTATTGCAATTACTAGATCATTTGAAGTATGAATATTCGGACTTTTTCAAAAGCTAACAAGATTAAAGGTTAATCATGTAATTCGAAATTAGAAAGGCACACCGCCCCCTGCCAAGGACAGGTATGATTTGAATACACCGAAGTGTCAGAACACAGGATGTATATAAGATTTCGAATACCTTTAGATGCCAAGTCAGAGGAAACGTAAAACTTACACGTTAACTCCAATTTATACACAACTTGTCAAATTTTGGAAACTGTGTTACGCACACGCACAATAAATGTTACCAGTAATATTAATTATAATAATAACAATAATAATTATTATTAATGTACTAAACGTGAAGTGAAATTTTGATGCGCGAAAACCAGAGTATTAAAAAATATTTCATTTAATGACCGTTATTTCTTAAAGTCAACTTCGCAAATATTTTGTATAAAACAGTTTCGTTCAATAAGTTGCTTAACCTGATTAAGTTGAAAATAATAATATGAATAATTTTCAATTTTAATTAATATTTATGGACTTTTTTCCTATCAAAACTATGACTTTTTTCCTGTGACTTTCTTTCCGTTTACCGTTGCTGCTGCTGTGGAAATAGTCTTAGGTAGAAGTCTTTAAATTGGTTTACTTGTTACACATGTCGGGGTTTTTTTTGTGGCTTAAATATATACATCACGAATACGAAACGTAATCTTTCCACAACCTTGTCTTATAGTACAACCTTCTGTTATTGACCGTTTCGCGTTATTATCATACGACGACTTTTAAGGTACTTGGATGTCTAGTATCGCCATCTAGTGACGAGATGGTGACAAGATGGCGGACCTCCATAAGTGCATTTTCTGCACGGTAAATTCCATGCAGAAACTTAACCACTGAAAATATAATAAAACATCAAGAGGCAAATGTGTTTCTTTTTAGTTGAAGAATAACATATCAATTTTTCATTTTTTCGTGAAGTTTCCCTTTAATACTTTATACAGTTCAATAGGTTTTAACATTTTTTTCCTACTCACACTTCATGTCTGTACATTTCATAAACCTCATGTTCTTTAAGTGGATATGAAATATTCTTGGAATCTCTGTGGCTTTATATAATGTAAATTCAGAAATTTTTGCAATGTTTTTATTATTGCGAATAATGCCATTGTACTGGGATCGTGATAAGTACAATCGCAATAATTAAACCTTGCAATTGTATTTTCTTTTATCCATTGACAAAATGACTTTTGCACAGACCTCTGAAGTAAAGTGATTGTTACTAGCTTTTCCTCTTAATGCCACGTTTAATTGTAGTATTTTACTGGTCATTGGAAAGGGAGATGACAATTTCGCCATTTGCTGCTTTTATTTTGTCGGCGGCATCTTTGTTAACAGCCTTGTCAGGGTCCACAATCTCAAGACAATGTCGTCTTTAGCTTGCTTTTTGGAATGAACTTCCACATTGACATTTTGAAACTTAAATGATTATAACAGAAATATCTACCTTTTTTATATCATTATTTGTCTCTGTTAATTGGCAATTATTGATTTGATGTTTAAATATAAGAAATTAATTAAGTAACACGCTAATTTTTAAATAATTTTCTATTTCCTCACCTAGAGTGCATATTTAAAACATCTGTAAAGCCCTACCAGAGTCATTTAATTTGAATACCATAATTAATTTTACACACAACATAATTGATTTCTCTTTGATCTAGACAAAAAAAACCTTTTAGTACCCACTCTGAACCTCAATATACACACAAATCATCTCATTTATTAAAGACACGTGACAAGTGTTTCTGATCTTTCAGGTAAATCACTTTTAAAATTGAACTGAGTATTCCGTTTGGTTTAGAGAAATTATTTATAGACAACAAACATTTAAAGAAAATTACAATTGCTGAGTCCTTACTTTGTTGTCATTAAATTTTTTGCTACCTCGACTGATTGCAAAAATAAGAACTCCGGGTCCACGAATCGCAATAATAAATGAATGAAATAATTTTCGAATTTACAGTATGTGTAATATATTACAATATTGTAGCTTTAGATGAAGCAACAAGTCAGATTGGCATTGAAGCAGAACAGAAAATGTATCACAAATGCAGAGAACTAGGAATTACTGTCATCAGTGTTGGACACAGGGACAGCCTGCGGCAGTACCATCATATGGAATTACATTTAGATGGACACGGAGACTGGACACTCAAACCAATCAATGCTTTATCAGAAAGTGATGCTTAATAAGCGTGTTTATCCATGTCAATGTTCTGTATGTTTTTTCATTCTGCTCGATCACATGGTGATTCTTATAATTGTATTTTATTGTACTTTTTCATAAATTGGGTTTCTACAAGGGAATTTTTATGTATGGAAGTTACAGAATCATACTTATGTTGTTTGATAATTATGTGTCTACAAATATTATATATACCACACCTTTTACCAGTTAACATATTTAAACAAACCAGACGTCAGTCAAATATATGTTTTATAACATCATTCTATGATAGCATTTGAAATGGACCTCACATTATTGTTGTCAGTCTATTATGTGATAGACGGTGAGTCTAGACGATCTATTTAGTTTATTTAGCATTTTGAATGATGGTAGTTGGAGCTTACATTATGGAATAACTTGAAAGTTGGTTGATTATACCATAGCTAAGCCCCGCCTACTTCAATGTATTTGAATGGGGATATTTATCAGGTGACATGAATCAGTGGTTTAACAGGAAATGTCTTATGTTAATGAATGATTTTGCACAATACACAGAATAAGTGTGATTAATCCATAAAAAGACCAAAGGAAAAATGTGGTATTATGTTACAATTCTACATATATGAGACATTACAGAATGCAGATAAAGACCAGAATTCATGGACTTTAAATTTATGCATAAGTTCAATTTCTGTTCAGTACAAAGATTTGTCCATTATTGTTTTTTTATTTTTGTGTTAATTTGTTTAGTGATTTATTGTTTCATTTGATTGTGTGTGGTTTATCCTTTCTGATATCTGACTATAATGAAGAACTTTATCTTTCTTATTAACAGGAATTTAATTTGAATTGCATTTATTAATACTTGCCCATGTCTTCAAAATTATTTACAGTTGGTGCTATTGTCAGTCTGGATTTCATACATGTATTTCCACAGTATTAATGCAAGCACTTGTATACATATCATTGTACATCAAAAAAGTTTAGGAATTGTTCTTAGTTTAAGTATACATTTATTTTGCTTTAAAACATTGTTACTGAATGTATTTCCACAGTATTAATTCAAGGACTAATATACAAATCATGACACATTGATAGCGTTAAAACACATGTCACCTTCATAGAAGTTAAGGAATTATTTTCATTGTTAAATCACTTTTCACCTTGTAATAGAAGTTAAGGAATTGTTCTTAGTTTAAGCATATATTTGTTTGTTTAATTAAAAAGTTTTGATTGTTACTGATTGTACCTCAGGTAATTTTTTATACAGTTTGTTGATAATTTAGCATTTTGTACCATTTTTTTAATCAATTTTTAAAATTACTACTAGCATTATTATGTTGGTTTTTTTTTTTCTTAACTTCCAGATAATTTGTCCTACTTATCTGATTCCTTAACACAGTGAATTTTTATCGTACTTGGCTGTAATATTTGATTGTCAAAGCCAAATTTTTGTATCAGTATTCATATGCATCTGTATTTCTTATATTATGAAGTGGAACTAATGAAATATATGTTGTACCGATACATCAAAGGTTATTACTATTGATGTACAAGGTTGTAAGACCATTTTCAGGTATCCTCATATAACATTGAAACTATTAACGCAATTTAATTAGATTGGATTTTCTTTCTTCTATATTATGGCAGCCAATTTTTTTTTTTGTAGAGTAAACTATGGTAACCATGGTGAACTACTGTTCGAATGCTCTTATGAGTTATCTCCCTTTTGGTAATAACGCATAGTAGATGTAAGATGTTAAGCTACAGTTAATTGTATAGGGACATGAACTATGGTTAGTTTATTATTGAAATACTCAATCTAACCCTTGGGCATTATAGTGCTGTAGGGTACTCAGTCTAACCCTTGGGCATTATAGTTGCTTATCCAAAGTACATGTATGTGCAGATTTGTGAATAATGAAAAAAAAATACAAAACACATCAGAAGTAAAATTTTGTGAAAATTGATCTGACTTTTGAAATACACACTGGTTTTGACTTGTTATAGGCCCTTCTTAGTCTGAAAATATGTTTTTTGGTGGGTGTACCTGGCTTATTTCAGTTAATGGTCAGTTGGTTAATAAAAGTATTAAGAAATGGGTGTTTTCATAATGGCCCTGTTATATGTTCTCGGTCTGTAATAATGGCCCTCGGAGTCTGTATTAGCCCTCGGCATTGCCTCTGGTTTTCATAATGGCCCTGTTATATGTTCTTGGTCTGTAATAATGGCCCTCAGCATTGCCTCAAGCCATTATTGCAGACCTTGATCATATAACAGGGCCATTATTTATTAATACTATAGTATGGTAGTAACAAGAGTTTGTGAACAACTTAATTAAAATGAAGATGTTTATGAATGTGTAACTTTTGATTAGGCCGAATTATACTGCCATTATAATCCGAAGTTAGTTTTGTGATTTGTCTGATTAACCAAAACAAAAAACAAAAAAAAGCAAGGGTACGGTTATTCATTTTAACTTTTGATGTGTACATGGGAGGTTATTATTTGTATTGATGTGGGTTGTTTTGATTAAAGCAGCATTTTATACAATAGTGTTTATCTTATCTTACATACATTAAAAAGTAGACATGAATTAAAAACTTGATCCTTTTAATTATACAAAGCCAGTCAGTTCAGAAAAATAACCAATCAATTGTTTACCACTGTGTTGACCTGTATCAATGCAAGAACATCATTTGTAAAACATCCTGTTGATGTTGAATGGAACTAATATATTTCTGTAACTAACAAATTCAATATCAAAGCTACAGTACATGGATAGCATGCTTTAGCCATGCGTTTCTACATATAATGTTTCACCAGTAATGTTCACAGCAATCATTTTGGAGAAACTAAAAACCAAGTCCAAGAGTAATACAAATTCAATCCAAGGCTATCTTTGCAATTTTGGACTGCCAGTAGTAAGACATTATACAGATACATAATAACACACCCATTATTTTTATCAAATTTCATGTTTTTTAGACAATACAAGATTATAAGTTTTTTGTTAAATGACCACCATTTATATAAGACATGTTAACCAAGGGTGTAGTTTCAAAAAACCACATTTTCTGCAGCAAAAAGTTTTTCACACCAAGAACAGTTTAAATCAATTTCAGTTTATTGAAAATGAAGTCTTGACCAATAGCTGACAAATTGCTCTTTGCATTAAAACTGCTATAATGACTCTAACTCCAACTGGTCAAGTTTTGTTACAAAGATGTTTAACTAAAGTAAAAAGAAGAAACAGAAATATCCTTTTATCAGCTTCCAATGACATTATTTTTACATTAGATGAATAATACATACTGCAGAATTTTTTAAGTATTTTATTTATTTTGATTCTAAAAACTGTAGAGTTTTAGAATAACCTAAGAAGGTTACAGCATTTACAGGAAATGCTCTCAGACAGGTGACTAAACATCCTCTATAGAACACCCTAAATCCCTCCTCTTGGTAACTCTTTCTGGCACAGTCCAGCATGCCACTGAATTCGTTCTTCATGTCTGCCTGACACCTGCTCTTAAGAACATCAAAAGGCATTATAGAGAGCCAGGTAATTGTTCCAGCACACCCACCAGCCAACAATTCTGCCAGGTAACCTTTGGAATCAGTCCAGCCATTCTTAAACATTAACTGGCGTAATGATTCATATGATAAAGCGTACACACCATAACTGGGTATGTCTCTCCAGGCATTGGGTACAAGTCCTTTGTAGAAGCCTAAAATTCCTGACGTTTTGTAAATATATATTGCACATTCTGTTGGCCCCTTGAAATATTTTGTAGCATTAATATTTTGCCCTAAAAATAAATATGTATATGTCTATATATCTAATAAAACAGAGTATAACAAATGATGAGATTTGAACAGATTGTTATGTACATGTAAATTGTGTATATTCTTAGCAGAAGATTTAGACCATCCAGATGCCATTTCTTGTTACAATTTTGGTTAAAACAAATTTCTACTTCCTTCAGTAATCATTACTATATATCTACGACATTCCTAATATTCCTGTCCAATGTATTCCCTGTTAAGCTTAACTTGATGATATGTGCTTTATATACCCGATATAGTTACTTTTTTATAACCATACAATTCAAATTCATGCCAGATATAGAAACTGGTATATCCATTTAAATTACTCTGGAATCGGAACTTTGGAAAGCTGACAAATATAGTATTTTTAACATCATTTAAGTCTGCTTTTGGCAAACAAGTATGTATGCAGATTTAATTATTGTGAGATTTAGCTTAGAAGAAGAGTTCCTTGCATTTAACTGATTTGAAATAAATTTGTCTAATAACCAGAATTATCTACCAGTTGTGTGTGGAATCTGTGACTGTAATACAACTTTGACTAGATCAATGGGAACCAGTGCTACCAGTTGAGCCGTTCCGCCTAGACAGCCAGCGATGTAGATGTTCAGGTAGGACGACTTCCTCTTGGACTTATCGCTTTCTAACCACTTCAGAGAATGTCCATACACACCAAAAAATAAGGAATTTACAATGCTATAAGAAAACAGTGGGTAGGATAAGCCACGGAAAAATCCCCGTGCCTGAAAAAAAAAATAGGTATAGAAATAATGTGTGCTATAGCCTGGAAACAACAAAACATTTGTTTAAAGTTATGAATAGCTTTTTATTTGCAGATTTTAAAACATACTGGTTCAGTTAGAATTGTAACATTTTTAGTAACAAATACTATCATTTGTTTTATTTAAATGAAAGATAACGTTTATTAGTCAGTCTTGTAAGAATTGATTTGTTTGTGTGTTTTTTTTTAATGTTGTTGAACGCCATTCAGCAATTTTTCCGCTTTATCATAGCGTCCAGTGGAGAGAGGAAGACGGAAAACCCCCGACCTTAGGTAGGAAAACTGGCAATCCTTGTCAATTAAGATTGGAGTCGAGCGCATCCTGAAGGCAGTGTGACTCGAACCCGCAATCTCAGTGTTGAAAGAACGCGTGATCAATAGTAGACGAACTACCTTAACTATTCGGCCACCGCGCCGCTCCTCTAAGAATTGATGATTATAAGTTAACGTTCAGTCAGCTATATATCATGTATATTAAGGGTGAGTTAACAAGATTTGGGAAAGGTAACGGGTTACTGGCCTGGAAAGTTTGGTGGCCACGGGAAAAGTATGAAAATTATTGGTCTATTGTAGCGGCCACAATCAGCTTTTTCTTTCTGAAAGCTACAGAAATGTCTTCAACATGCATGCGACACTTTCCAAACACATCATCTAAGATAATCTTTGCTGTCTTGCAACATAATTTCGATTGATGAATTGTATTGTAGGTAACACACCTAGCTTTTTCAATATTTGGATGCCTAAAGCAAGATCGTGTTTACTTACCAGACTTTGCTGACTTATATTCTTTACTGCATCTATAAGTCCCTTGTACCTGTTTCCATGGAGCTGTGTTTGTTGTTGAACCTGAATAAATAAGTGCACATCTACTAACACCATGTATCCAAACATATTTAAAACTGCAAGGATATCAAAATTAACGTAAGTTTTCTATTGAAGACATGTGTAAACTCCCCACCCGCTTTTCATTATATGTGGAAACTAAACAGCTAGTGCATATTGATGCTTCCTACTAAATATTTAGTGCATGTTTTTCGAATTCCTTTTAACGGTTTAGACGGGAACCAATAAATCAGCTTATATTTTTATATATATATATATATACAATAGTCTATTAATTTTTGAATCTGACATGTAGGCTCAACAAGGGGCTAAAATATTTCCTTATATGGGAGAAAACGAAATCCTTATCAGAAATAACGTACTTTCATATTCTTGGTATCTCTTTTATATGGTGGCATACATCTGCCCCTACTTGTCACATAACTATGTCTTCATAATTTGTGAAACAAGTCTACTTGTCACTTAATTACGTCTACTTGTCACATATTAAGGTAAACTTTTAACATAATAAAGTGCTAATATTTTTAAGAAAAGAAAGACGTTTTTTGAGTTTTTGCCGTTTTCATGCCATACACAAGTCGACAATTATCTGACAAGTAGACTTAATTATATGACAAGTTGACATAATTATCTGACAAGTAGACTAATTTATCTGACAAGTACATGTAGACTTAATTATCTGACAAGTTGACATAATTATCTTACCAGTAGACTTATTTATCTGACAAGTAGACTTAATTATCTAACAAGTTGACATAATTATCTGACAAGTTGACATATTTATCTGACAAGTAGACTTAATTATCTGACAAGTTGACATAATTATCTGACAAGTAGACTTATTTATCTGACAAGTAGACTTATTTATCTGACAAGTAGACTTAATTATCTGACAAGTTGACATAATTATTTGACATGTGAACTTAGGTTTCTGACAAGTAGACTTATTTATTTGCATGTTTACATAATTATCTGACAAGTTGACTTGTTAAATAAATAAGTCTACTTGTCAGATAATTTAGTTCAAATGCCAGATAAATAAGTCAACTTGTCAGATACACAAGTCTACTTGTCAGATAGTTATGTCAACTTATGAATGGCATGTAAAGGGCAAAAACGCAAAATACGGTTAATTTTTCTTAAACTTTATTATCTGACAAGTTTACTTAAATATGTGACAAGTAGACTAAATTAAGTGACAAGTCGACTTATTTCACAAAATATGTTGACTTAATTAAGTGACAAGTAGGGGCAGATATATGCCACCATACTTTAAGATAAATTTACAAGAGGTCTTTTATAATTTTTACCTTTGTAGTATCGAATGGATGTCCCAGAATTAGACCAACACTTCCTGAAATATACAACTTAACATTCACAGACGTTTGAGTTCACAACTTCGAACAGCACATCAATGTTACTGTTCTTAAACTGCTCTCACTGTCACGGAGAGTAGTTTTCCAGAAAGGCAAAATTTCATTGTTGCTGACTGGTGACGCCTAGAGCTATTGCTTGCTAACTCATAAAACCAACTGGTACTGCGTTCTTAACCGTGTCGCCAATACTGCTTACCCACTTATTATGGGTTAGTGCTGACTCACGACACCAGTGACTATTACTTTCGAAATAATTATCAATTATGACGCCGCCAATTACTGCGTGCTGAGTCAAGATGCCTACCTATATGTAACTTAAAGGTGACTCTTTACGTCGACAGCTACGCAAGATGTCTGCCGACTCATGACGCCAATAAATATTGCTTCCTGACTTGTGACATCAACAATTACTGCATACAGAATAATAGGTTCTGACATATTTTAGGTAAAAACCGTCTGTTTTTCCCTAAATGACAGATTTCTTGTACAGTCGATACCCAGTACAGATGAGCTCAGGCACACACATCTGTACTCGTGGCACTATCCAATTAAAACTCATGAAACAGGAAGTTTGTTATAGAAACATAACACGTTCTTGTTTCAAACGTTCCGATTGGATGTCGAGGCCACGGAGTCTTAAACAATGTTAGTTGGATATGTTTGAAAAGACATATTCTGGCTCATTTCAATTTGAAAATAAATAATCTTACCTGATCGTACTAGAAAAAAATGTTCTTCAATAAAATGGCTGATTTCCGGCACAGATGAATCTTAAACAATGGAAAGTCTATATCATATCACATTGTGAAAGTTGTTTACGAAAAAGTATGTATGTCGCTTTTGGGAATGCACGTGTGATCTTCCACTCGAAACTTTTAATGTCTTTTCGCTCGTTTCGCTCTGTTCCAATCCCAAATTCGCAGTTCTATCATCAGTGGAAGATCACCGGTCTTCCGCAAACGTATGTAAGAACCTATTTATCATCCACGAGAGATAGAAATGTTATGTCTTCGTCACCGCAACGAGCGACAAGACATAAAAAAAACACAAGTAGAAGATCACACGGACTTCCTAAAAGCGTGCCAAACTGAGTACCTATTTCTTCCGTAAACCAACAACTTTCACCTCATGTTATCCAATGGACTCTCCATTGTTCAAGACTCATCTGTGCCGAAAATCAGCAAATTATTGAAGAAAAATTATTCTTATACGATGGCTTTATTTTAAAAAAACAGTTAACACATCTGTCAAAATGCCCAAAACACATCAACAGAAAAGATCGTGCTCCCTCGTCAAAGAATGGTTTAATTTCATGACTTTAAAGGCGTTCTAAAGAACACATATGTCATATATGTTTATTATGCAAATGTTGTAAATTTTATGTGCTTTTTAAAATTATAAAATAGTATTATATACTGTTGGAGAAAAAAATGATGACACAAAAATCACCCCATAGTAGCATAATTTATATCAATGAGAGACACCATTTATGATTAAAATAAAATATATACATATAAGTTAACGGGACAAAAACCTTTGTCCAATATTAAAAATCGGGAAAAAATAACATAAACGTGTTATTACTCATACGTTTGATATATTTTAAATTATTTGCAGTTAATGATACTCAACAGTCGTTTATTGCAAATCAGAGTTATCGAACCTAATTATGACATGATCTGCAATAGTCTCGTTCATCCAGACGCTTAATTGCATTTGTGCGTCTGCATTCATCTCTATATTGAACTCGTTATAATTACGCCCAAAACCGGACGTAATTTTTGATTGGATGATATTTTTATTGCCTAAAAATACTTCCGTTCATATCAAGAAGTGTATAAAAAATTGTACCAAAGTTTACATTTGAATATTTTTATAAAATATTACTTTATCAATTAATTAAACAAATATTACTGTTATCATGGTTATGCACAATCAAGAGATTTTATAAGTACAGATCTGTTTGCATGGTTTTCCTGATCTAAAAATAGGGCCCTAAAAATAGAATCATTGTTGTGTCTCCACCTATTGGTAGCGAAATTACAACAAGGTGATCCTATTAAATTTGCGTCTGGGTGATCGATACTAGATCTGCCAGGCTCCTGTCTGGTCGTCCGCTAATTGTCTGCATACCTAACCCTTACCATACCCGGAGTTGGGATAACTTTTATACATTTTGATGAGTTCTTCAACATTTGAGTTATTTGGGGTTTTAGTATTTTGTTATGAACACCACTGATTAATGTTGGGTAGACAAAATGCGAGTAGATCAATTTTACTCAAACACACCCAGAATACACAATAGTGAACACAAATGCATAATACCGAACGAATATGTGAATGTTTCACTTTGTGTGTAAATAAATAACATTATATAAATTAAAATTTTTTTAAACATTAAATTATTAACTCAAATTTTAGACCAAAAACATTTAGGGCACACTGAAAATAAATCTGATCCCCAAATTACGCACGTTTTAAATGTACATACCTCCTACAGCGCCAGCTATGTAGTCATGTAGAATATCCCCTGTCATTGCATTTATTCATAGATCAGCTGTAAAACGAACATAAACTTAATTTATGCGATTAAATGACTGTTACAAGCCAGTAGTTTATGTTTTATATGACTGTTCCAAGCCAATAGTTTATGTTTTATATGACTGTTCTACGCCAGAAGTTTATGTTTTATAGGACTGTTCCAAGCCAGTAGTTTATGTTTTATATAACTGTTCCAAGCCTGTAGTTTATGTTTTATATAACTGTTCCAAGCCAGTAGTTTATGTTTTATATGACTGTTCCAAGCCAGTAGTTTATGTTTTATATGACTGTTCCAAGCCAGTAGTTTATGTTTTATATAACTGTTCCAAGCCAGTAGTTTATGTTTTATAGGACTGTTCCAAGCCAGTAGTTTAAATTTTTTATGACTGTTCCAAGCCAGTAGTTTATGTTTTATATGACTGTTCCAAGCCAGTATTTTATGTTTTATATGACTGTTCCAAGCCAGTAGTTTATGTTTTATAGGACTGTTCCAAGCCAGTAGTTTATGTTTTATATAACTGTTCCAAGCCAGTAGTTTATGTTTTATATGACTGTTCCAAGCCAGTATTTTATGTTTTATATGACTGTTCCAAGCCAGTAGTTTATGTTTTATATGACTGTTCCAAGCCAGTAGTTTGTGTTTTATATAACTGTTCCAAGCCAGTAGTTTATGTTTTATAGGACTGTTCCAAGCCAGTAGTTTAAATTTTTTATGACTGTTCCAAGCCAGTAGTTTATGTTTTATAGGACGGTTCCAAGCCAGTAGTTTATGTTTTATATGACTGTTCCAAGCCAGTATTTTATGTTTTATATGACTGTTCCAAGCCAGAAGTTTATGTTTTATATGACTGTTCCAAGCCAGTATTTTATGTTTTATATGACTGTTCCAAGCCAGTAGTTTATGTTTTATAGGACGGTTCCAAGCCAGTAGTTTATGTTTTATATGACTGTTCCAAGCCAGTAGTTTATGTTTTATATGACTGTTCTACGTCAGTAGTTTATGTTTTATATGACTGTTCCAAGCCAGTAGTTTATGTTTTATAGGACGGTTCCAAGCCAGTAGTTTATGTTTTATATGACTGTTCCAAGCCAGTAGTTTATGTTTTATAGGACTGTTCCAAGCCAGTAGTTTATGTTTTATATGACTGTTCCAAGCCAGTAGTTTATGTTTTATAGGACTGTTCCAAGCCAGTTGTTTATGTTTTATATGACTGTTCCAAGCCAGTAGTTTATGTTTTATATGACTGTTCCAAGCCAGTAGTTTATGTTTTTTATAACTGTTCTACGCCAGTAGTTTATGTTTTATATGACTGTTCCAAGCCAGTTGTTTATGTTTTATATGACTGTTCCAAGCCAGAAGTTTATGTTTTATATGACTGTTCCAAGCCAGTAGTTTATGTTTTATATGACTGTTCCAAGCCAGTAGTTTATGTTTTATATGACTGTTCCAAGCCAGTAGTTTATGTTTTTTATGACTGTTCCAAGCCAGTAGTTTATGTTTTTTATGACTGTTCCAAGCCAGTAGTTTATGTTTTATATGACTGTTCCAAGCCAGTAGTTTATGTTTTTTATGACTGTTCCAAGCCAGTAGTATATGTTTTATATGACTGTTCCAAGCCAGCAGTTTATGTTTTTTATGACTGTTCCAAGCCAGTAGTTTATGTTTTATATGACTCTTCCAAGCCAGTAGTTTTAATTTTACATGACTGTTCCAAGCCGATGGTTTATGTTGTATATGACTGTTCCAAGTCAGACATTTGTTGTATATGACTGTTCCAAGTCAGATATTTATGTTTTTTATGACTGTTCCAAGCCAGTAGTTTATGTTTTATATGACTGCTCCAAGCCAGTAGTTTATGTTTTATATGACTGTTCCAAGCCAGTAGTTTATGTTTTATATGACTGTTCCAAGCCAGTAGTTTTAATTTTACATGACTGTTCCAAGCCGATGGTTTATGTTGTATATGACTGTTCCAAGTCAGACATTTGTTGTATATGACTGTTCCAAGTCAGACATTTATGTTTTTTATGACTGTTCCAAGCCAGTAGTTTATGTTTTATATGACTGTTCTAAGCCAGTATTATATGTTTTATGTGACTGTTCCAAGCCAGTAGTATATGTTTTATATGACTGTTCCAAGCCAGTAGCTATGTTTTATATGACTGTTCCATGTCAGAAGTTTATGTTTTATATTACTGTTCCGAGCCAGAAGTTTATGTTTTATATGATTGTTCCAAGTCAGACGTTGATGTTTATTTATTTATTTATTTATTTATTTATTTATTTATTTATTTATTTATTTATTTATTTATTTATTTATTTATTTATTTATTTATTTATTTATTTATTTATTTATTTATTTATTTATTTATTTATTTATTTATTTATTTATGTTTATAGGCTATACAATTTCCTATTATAGAAATATGACATGCTAGTCAGTGGTAGTATTTACTCAAAAAAAAACATACGGCTAGAGAGGCTGGTAAAGATTTCACGAGCCATTCCTGCCCTTTAAAAACAGTATTTTGGGCAAATATCACTCACTAGCATGCTATTGTTTTAATTCCACCTAATATTGTCCCCTTTTTTATAGTAAACAGTATGGTTAAGACTTTGAGCATGCAGATACAACTGAATTGAGTGTTAACATCCTATCGATTTTTGTTTTTGTGTCGTCTTTGATGTCAATATACAAATACAGCCTTTTTCTTAGTCAATACAAGTTTATATCGACTGAGAGATGTATATCGACCGAGGACGTAGTCCGAGGTCGATATACAACTCGAAGTCGATATATAACTTGTATTGACTAAGAGAAAGGCTCCATTTGTATTTTAATTTGTCACATACAAGATTAAAATATAAATAAAAAATAAAATAAATAGTATAATTTCATCCTTATTTAAGGATGCAAACCTTTTGTGCTCAAAACTGTCCATTGTTTGGTTTATGTTTTCTAGAAGATGATTGATAGCCGGATGTAAAATATGACTGGCTGATTTCGAAACGTCACAATCGTTTAGGATTTTTTTTTGTTCTATTTTTGGTATTCGTGTAATCCGCAAAAGTCAATCCGCAATAAATCAGTCAATCCGTCAAAATACAAAATATCACGTGGTAGACTTTGGACAAATTAAAATACAGCAAAATTATCAAATAATAATATTTGATAATTTTATCGGTTTAGTTTTAAAACCAGCTATTTCCTACCTACCGTTGTATATTTAAAATATACCACGGCACCTTAAAGGCGGAAAAACGAGAAAAATTTTAAATTCATGAAGAAAAATAGTATAGCTTTTATCCAATGAAAATCCAGTGTTTCTGTATAAGTTGAATTATAACATAAACCACAACAACGAAACATAATTGCATTCTAAACAACGGTATACCTACAGTACAACATGACAATAACGATTACGTCTATTTGCAAGTTGCAACTTTGAAACTATATTTATATATCGAGAGTTTACTGGACGACTAAAATAATAACTGAAGATTATTATCATCATGTATATATCTAAATAAAATGAACAATTCGGTGAAGTCCACTTTACTGATAAAGTTATCAATTAATCTGTTTGAATTCGAACAAAATTAACTTCTCATGAATGTATAATATATTACATGCCCAACTTTTTATTAACTCTACTTGTGTAATGCACTTATTCCTGCCAATGTTTAATATACAGTTATTATACAGTTATCATCAATTGAACAGTTCAACGAAAAATACCTAGGTATATAAAGCAGAACATATCCACGTTTCAAGTAAATAGTGTTTAACGCAACTTTCAGCAATTTTTCAGCTATATCATGGCGTCTAGTTTTGATTGCGGGAGGTACCCGAAGTACTCGGAGAAAACCCCGGACCTGCAGGAAAACCGTCAATAAGTTAAACATATTATTAGTTATATACGTCAGTATCTACAGCTATGAGCATGATGAGCGTGTATAACAATATCATCTCAGCTTTAAGTCTGAAATGGTGGATTTTTAGGTAGTTAGACGCCGTATTTCTTGACGGTTAAGAAGCGTTTTCTTAATTTACAAGTTGATTGAAATTAGAGAAAAATTAATATAAGATGCTGCAATGTTTTAATTACCGCTGTATCACGGATTAAAACTGTAATTGTCATCTAGTTGGATCTGTCAAATGCAGACGGATACAATTAATATTTATACACAATATAGTTGTCTAATAATAATAACAACACTATACAAATTATACATATGGAACGCAATATTCCGCTATACATTATTGTAAATAACAGAATAAAGACGAACCCTCCCACAAAACCCGGGGCTACAGACAAACCCTCCCACAAAACCCGGGGCTACAGACGAACCTTCCCACAAAACCTGGGGCTACAGACGAACCCTCCCACAAAACCCGGGGCTACAGACAAACCTTCCCACAAAACATGGGGCTACATACGAACCCTCCCACAAAACCCGGGGCTACAGACGAACCCTCCCACAAAACCTGGGGCTACAGACGAACCCTCCCACAAAACCTGGGGCTACAGACGAACCCTCCCACAAACCCCGGGGCTACAGACGAACCCTCCCACAAAACCTTGGGCTACAGACAAACCCTCCCACAAAACCTGGGGCTACAGACGAACTCTCCCACAAAACCCGGGGCTACAGACGAACCCTCCCACAAAACCTGGGCTACAGACAAACCCTCCCACAAAACCTGGGGCTACAGACGAACCCTCCCACAAAACCTGGGGCTACAGACAAACCCTCCCACAAAACCTGGGGCTACAGACGAACCCTCCCACAAAACCTGGGGCTACAGACGAACCCTCCCACAAAACCTGGGGCTACAGACAAACCCTCCCACAAAACCTGGGGCTACAGACAAACCCTCCCACAAAACCTGGGGCTACAGGTCACGCAATCGTAGGAAATGTAAATGTCGTAAAGCATCAAACGTTGATAACACATCTAAAGAAGTGTTCACAATATACAGAAAATGTACATGTAAATCTAGCAATAGTATTTACATACTGACATTTTGAACTTTTAAGATCCAGTATGTTGTAGAAACAAAGACAGATTTCAATATGACACTTAACAACCATCGACACTTAACAACCATCGACCCATTTTTACAACAACAAAAAAAGAAATTGTCCATTACCTTCTCACCTTAAAACCGCAGACCATTCTTTTGATAATGTAAAATTCAAAATTATTAAGCAAAACCCAAAGTAGGATACATTAACCAGAAGACTACAAGAAACATTTTACGTCAATTAAAAACTCTATAGAACCTGGTGGATTAAACGAACGTAATCCACAGGCGGTAGTGGATTAAACGAACGTAATCCACAGGCGGTAGTGGATTTTTCCGTATTGTACCGAAAGTCCGAAAGAGTTTGAACCGACAAAAAAATTGACTGTACCTAAGTAACACTTCCGTTCTAATTTAGGTGAAAGTTTACTTTGGAAAATATTCAAAACGCTGAATATCTCGAGGAAATAATTGTGTATTTCAAATCATACCTTTTTTATCTACAAATCTACAAAAGGAGCATGGGCTTGATCATACGGGATCATACGGGATCATACGGGGTAGAAGCAGTTTTCATTTGTAAAAAAAACCTTCCCTAAAACACTGTTACTTGTAGTATAGGTTAAGATACTACTGAGAACTCTTAACATGAAGAATTCGAAGAATTCCTCTCAAGAATAACTTCTAAATAAAACTTTATCGTACCGATATAGAGAAAACTAATTAAGAACACTTTTTTCCACATGTCTTTCGAAAAACATGAAAACATAACTAAAAACTAATTCAATGAGAAATAGGAAGCAAAAATAACATCACAATTAGTATAAAAATTTGAATTTATACAAATGGCGTAAAATGTTATCCCTTTTGACCGAGTGTTTCTCGAAAACCGAAAAAAAGATTTTAAAAAATCTGTTTACACGTAACAGATAACTCATTCAGCGGGAAATTTAACACAAAAACTAATAAAAAACACGATTGATTGATTGATTGATTGATTGATTGACGACCATCGAGTGATATTGACGAGAACAAGTTAACAAACCGTAAATCCATTCGGGAAAGATTTTCGCCATTCGTGCTTATCACTGAAATAGACACGAATCGGTTGTCTTGATAAAATGTCAAGTTCAGCTGCATCGCCGGGGGGGGGGGGGTGGGGAGGCGTCACTCATTACATAAAATGTCAAGTCTTGCTAGAGACAGTACATCGCCGGGGACACTCTTAACATAACATAAAGTCGAGCTCTACTGCAGACAGTTCATCGCCAGGGGGCGACACGCATAACATAAAATGTCGAGTCCTACTACAGACAGTTCATCGCCGGGGGGTCGACACTCATAACATAAAATGTCGAGTCCTGCTACAGACAGTTTATCGCCCTGGGGGGGGGGGGGGGGCGACACTCATAACATAAAATGTCGAGTTCTGCTACAGACAGTACATCGCCGGGGGCCGACATTCACAACCTATATTGTCGAGTCCTGCTACAGACAGTACATCGCCGGGGCCGACACTCATAACATAAAATGTCGAGTCCTGTTAAAGACAGTACATCGCCAGGAGCCGACGATCATAACATAAAATGTCGAGTCCTGTTACAGACAATACATCGCCGTGGGCCGACACTCATAACATAAAATGTCGAGTTCATTTACAGACAGTACATTGCGGGGCCGACACTCTTAACATAAAATGTCGAGTCTTGCTACAGACAGTACATAGCAGGGGGAGGGGGAGGGGGACGACACTCATAACATAACATGTGCATTTATATAAAATTAATATTACCATTTGCTGAAAACAAGGACAGTTCACTGTGTTTTCTGAATTAAATAGCACAACAATCATCCATTCTGAAATAAGAAAAAAGTGAGTGTACGTACCTTTGTAGTATACTATTTAATCTACGATAGGACGGACAGTCTAACCTGACAATATGATCTATGTACACAATGCAGTGTTTACAAAGCGATAATACCAATAACCCAGTCATGTTTTATTAATAGATTTCATATTACAGGCTGACAATTACGGAAATGACGGAATGATTGACTTACAGTTGCAATACCGTATAAAAGGCGAAATGATAGACTTATATTAGCGCAATACCGTATAACTACTAAAGTTTAAGCTCCACATCTCCGATAAACTAAACCCCTTTAGCTTCAGTCCAAGAATACCCTGCATGGTCCCACGCTCCCATCAAAGTATAAAAAGTGTGGACGGCAGAAGATTCTAGTTTAGCTTATATACCTAAAACTATGATAATATGAGATAGACTTACGGTAGAAGTGTTCTAGTATTCTTTCAATAGAAAAACTAGGTTTTTACCAGGCCCATACCTTTTCTAGCGTTGTTTTGATAACATCGCGTATATTCAATGCCGTAAGCACACATCCTAATTACAAAACAATTAATGAAACTGTCCTAACTGAAAATCTTGCTGGGGGCCATGCCAAAGAATAAATAGGCAAATTATTTTGTTTGTTTCCCAGTTCACCTAATGTGTGAAATTTATTGGAAAAGATTATTGTAATTTCGCCTTGGTGAAATCTTGGTTAAGGGCTAAGTAGGAACTTGTGTAAACGTCCATTTAAAGATTATATATTGTTTGAATTGCAATAAACTTTAATTTATTGTTGTTTTTTGTATTTGTAAGTATTATACAAAATTGTAAGATAATTTTCTTTCCTTTCTTCTGTATATTTTCGCACAGTATTTTTATAACTGATTATCATTTAATTTTGTGTGTTTATCTGATTTATTTTTTTTGGGGGGGAGTAGTTGTTTTTTGGGGGGGAGTAGTTGTTTTTTTGTGCCATTTATGTTTTCTTTTTGTGGTGTTAAAACAACACTTATATAACTCACAATTGCAGAACTCAAGAAGAAAACATTTATTAATATCTTGCTTTTTATATTACTGTAGACTGTGTACTAGTATTTTTATTATGCAAGGTGCAGCGTAGGGTACCTTCTTCCTTACAATATGCCAGGGCAGTATAGGGTACCAACCTTAAAATATGCGAGGGAAAGCGTAGGGTACCTCCTACCTTACAATATGCGAGGTGCACCGTAGGGTATCTACTGATTGAGAACAGATTTTACAAGCATCAGATATTTGTATGATGTTTTTTTTATCTAGTTGTGCTGTCAGAGCCAGTATTGTTTTGGTTTTATTCAGTTGTTAAAGAAGTCAAAGGAGAAATTCTATTATGTCGAGCGAATGAGTAACATCAAATAGTAATATAACAATAAACCCTACAAAATAATAACAATACACAAACATATTTGTTTGTTTGAATGATGTTTTCAGTAAATCGACATGACGTTCATTTCAAAACTCCGACCTTCGGTAAGAAAACTGGCAATCCGTGTCAATTAAAATTGGAATCAAGTACACTCCGCAATGAGATTCGAACCAGCAACCTCAATGAGTTGACAGTCTGACTGGTTTGGGGGGGGGGGGGGGGGTAAGGTAAGCGGGCTGTTGGCGTCCTTGACTGTAAAACTCGTATTGACTTTTGGCTTTTGGCTTTAATTAAAAATTATGCATATTTATTTGCATTTTTTGTGTACAGAGTAGATGTCAAAAAGAACAATATTAGTTACACGTATTATACCAAGGTTTTATTAACAACTTGAACTTGCAATTAACAAAAGGACAATAATGGTTTATTGACAGTAAGTACAAACACAAGATCTACAGTGCTTTTACAATTCAACGATTCTTATCATTACAAATGGTATTCATCAAAACATCTAGCAAATCTTTCTAAAAAATCAATGCCATGTATAAATTCAAGTTCAAATTCAAATTTTTTTATTGGCATACAATCCAAAATAAATGAATTATAATCGACTTATATACATATATAGAGATCATATCAATGTTATCCCACAAATACATCACATATAATGACTAGTTCTGAGGAGATGATATGCATATTTTATCTGGGAAAAGTATCACTAACTGATATATGGGTTCCTGATTTTATCAAAGAAATATGAATGCATTACACTCATAATCATAACAAGTTTAGCTTTTCTAAAAAGCTAACCGTCTCTTAGCTGCATTACAAATTTTAAGGATTTATTAAAGTATCTGTTTTTTGTAATTTATATGTAGGATAGGTAAACAATGTACATGTACCTTTTAAGGACATTGTTTACGCGAAACTATTATCCAGTATTGCTTGAGAGATTTAAATGCCTGTCGTCACTTAATTCACACGTGCTTTTTAAAAAATAATTAGACAAAAGTTGACTCCCTAAACAAATGTTTAAAATGAGCGGTAAAAATATGTTTTGTTAAATTTGCATCAATATCATAACGAAAATAAAGATACAGAACATATAATTTTTTCATAACCCAAACAACTTTAAAAAGTAGGGAGATTTCGGTACAATGTTTACCTTTTAATTGTTCACTGACCAATCGTTGAACGAAATAGAAGTCAACATGTGGAACGTAACATTACTACACTAAAATATTGATTAACGAAAATAAAGATATAGGAGACGGTAATAAATTCAAGGGAGATAATCACAATTATCAATATACACACATTACTCTTACCAGTCTGTGAAACAGGGTTCATACAAATCTACATCATTTCGAGATCATTTAAAGTACAAAGTCAACCAGTTATCTGAAAGCAATATAGAATAATAAATTCTACGAATTCAGAAAACTGTGAAAGTAATTACGATATTCTCACATGTCCTCTATAGCTACTTATATAAGACTCGTCAGTCTTGGATAAAAATACCCAGCTAATTGCCATAAATAGATTACATAACGTTAAAAAAGACTGCATAATGTCTAGATCCATCACGGAATCGCCCGAAAATCCATCATTCTGCAAACTTACATATTCACAGATCACTAAATATTTTTCTGATTCAAGCTACCTCTCTCCTTTCATATAAGGACCAAAGGGGGAAGCAAATACAAACCAAAGGGGGAAGCAAATACAAACCAAAGGGGGAAGCAAATACAAACCAAAGGGGGGAGCAAATACAAACCAAAGGGGGGAGCAAATACAAACCAAAGGGTGAAGCAAATACAAACCAAAGGGGGGAGCAAATACAAACCAAAGGGGGAAGCAAATACAAACCAAAGGGGGAAGCAAATACAAACCAAAGGGGGAAGCAAATACAAACCAAAGGGGGGAGCAAATACAAACCAAAGGGGGGAGCAAATACAAACCAAATGGGGGAGCAAATACAAACCAAAGGGGGAAGCAAATACAAACCAAATGGGGAAGCAAATACAAGGACCAAAGGCTTAGGGGTAGCAAATACAAGGACCAAAGGGGGAGCAAATACAAGGACCAAAGGGGGAAGCAAATACAAACCAAAGGGGGGAGCAAATACAAGGACCAAAGGCTTAGGGGTAGCAAATACAAGGACCAAAGGGGGAGCAAATACAAGGACCAAAGGGGGAACAAATACAAAGACCAAAGGGGGAAGCAAATACAAGGACCAAGGGGGGAGCAAATACAAGGACCAAAGGGGGAGCAAATACAAGGACCAAAGGGGGAAGCAAATACTAGGACCAAAGGGGGTGCAAATACAAGGACCAAAGGGGGAAGCAAATACAAGGACCAAAGGGGGAGCAAATACAAGGACCAAAGGGGAGCAAATACAAGGACCAAAGGGGGAGCAAATACAAGGACCAAAGGGGAAGCAAATACAAGGACCAAAGGGGGAGCAAATACAAGGACCAAAGGGGAGCAAATACAAGGACCAAAGGGGGAACAAATACAAGGACCAAAGGGGGAGCAAATACAAACCAAAAGGGGGGGGCAAATACAAGGACCAAAGGCTTAGGGGTAGCAAATACAAGGACCAAAGGGGAGCAAAAACAAGGACCAAAGGGGGAACAAATACAAGGACCAAAGGGGGTGCAAATACAAGGACCAAGGGGGGAGCAAATACAAGGACCAAAGGGGGAGCAAATACAAGGACCAAAGGGGGAAGCAAATACAAGGACCAAGGGGGAGAAATACAAGGGAGCAAATACAAGGACCAAAGGGGAGCAAATACAAGGACCAAAGGGTTGAGCAAATACAAGGACCAAAGGGGGAAGCAAATACAAGGACCAAAGGGGGAGCAAATACAAGGACCAAAGGGGAGCAAATACAAGGACCAAAGGGGGGGCAAATACAAGGACCAAAGGGGAAGCAAATACAAGGACCAAAGGGGGTGCAAATACAAGGACCAAAGGGGAGCAAATACAAGGACCAAAGGGGGAACAAATACAAGGACCAAAGGGGGAGCAAATACAAACCAAAAGGGGGGGGCAAATACAAGGACCAAAGGCTTAGGGGTAGCAAATACAAGGACCAAAGGGGAGCAAAAACAAGGACCAAAGGGGGAACAAATACAAGGACCAAAGGGGGTGCAAATACAAGGACCAAAGGGGGAGCAAATACAGGACCAAAGGGGGAGCAAATACAAGGACCAAAGGGGGAGCAAATACAAGGACCAAGGGGGGAAGCAAATACAAGGACCAAAGGGGGAAGCAAATACAAGGACCAAAGGGGGAAGCAAATACAAGGACCAAAGGGGGAAGCAAATACAAGGACCAAGGGGGAGAAATACAAGGGAGCAAATACAAGGACCAAAGGGGAGCAAATACAAGGACCAAAGGGTTGAGCAAATACAAGGACCAAAGGGGGAGCAAATACAAGGACCAAAGGGGTGCAAATACAAGGACCAAAGGGGGTGCAAATACAAGGACCAAAGGGGGGGCAAATACAAGGACCAAAGAGGGAAGCAAATACAAGGACCAAAGGGGGAGCAAATACAAGGACCAAAGGGGGAGCAAATACAAGGACCAAAGGGGGAAGCAAATACAAGGATTAAGGGGGGAGCAAATACAAGGACCAAGGGGGGAGCAAATACAAGGACCAAAGGGGAGCAAATACAAGGACCTAAGGGGGAAGCAAATACAAGGACCAAAGGGGGAACAAATACAAGGACCAAAGAGGGAAGCAAATACAAGGACCAAAGTGGGGAGCAAATACAAGGACCAAAGGGGGAGCAAATACAAGGACCAAAGGGGGAAGCAAATACAAGGACAAAGGGGGGAGCAAATACAAGGACCAAGGGGGGAGCAAATACAAGGTCCAAAAGGGGGAGCAAATACAAGGACCAAAGGGGGAAGCAAATACAAGGACCAAAGGGGGAGCAAATACAAGGACCAAAGGGGGAAGCAAATACAAGGACCAAGGGGGGAGCAAATACAAGGTCCAAAATGGGGAGCAAATACAAGGACCAAAGGGGGAGCAAATACAAGGACCAAAGGGGGAAGCAAATACAAGGACCAAGGGGGGAGCAAATACAAGGACCAAAGGGGTGCAAATACAAGGACCAAAGGGGGAGCAAATACAAGGACCAAGGGGGGAGCAAATACAAGGACCAAAGGGTTGAGCAAATACAAGGACCAAAGGGGGAGCAAATACAAGGACCAAAGTGGGAAGCAAATACAAGGACCAAAGGGTTGAGCAAATACAAGGACCAAAGTGGGAAGCAAATACAAGGACCAAGGGGGGAGCAAATACAAGGACCAAAGGGGATGCAAATACAAGGACCAAAGGGGGAGCAAATACAAGGACCAAAGGGGGAGCAAATACAAGAATAAACTTTATACGTGTAACACTGACGAACAAGAGTCAACACCACATGACATTACTCTGCAGATTAATGTAGATAAAAATATAAATAAATTTATCACTTCAGATGAAATCTTTCATTGTATTAAAAACTAAATGAACGAAAAAAGTATGTAGCGAAGATGGCGTCACAAAGGAATATATTATCTATGAAAAACTTCAAAATTATTTTCAATGCCGCTATTCTTCCGAAAAAGCTGGATAACTGGGCTATATCAAACCAATATATAATACATATAATAATAATGATTAAAACAAATTAGGGCTCAGAACATCTCCCTGTCTACCACCACTACCAGAGGAGGTCTATAAAACAAATTAGGGCTCAGAACATCTCCCTGTCTACCACCACTACCAGAGGAGGTCTATAAAACAAATTAGGGCTCTGAACATCTCCCTGTCTAACACCACTACCAGAGGCGGTCTATAAAACAAATTAGGGCTCTGAACATCTCCCTGTCTAACACCACTACCAGAGGCGGTCTACATAAGAATAAAGCTAAATAAAATGATTTTAAAATATAGATCAATTAACATAGTCAACTGTCTAGGGAAATTATTACTGCTGGACTCAAATACAATAAATGCGGTTTCTGAGAAAATTACTCTATCATAGATAATATTTTTCCAGTTTTCTACATTGTTTCAACTAATAAAATTTAAAAAAAAAACAGTTTTACTATCGCAGCAAACACAGTACGTAAGTTGAACGTTACACTAACGTTAAACTTTGGTTAGTAATTGGGTAACATTTTTTCAACGTTTTTGTAACGTTTATTGATAACGTTAGCGGGTAACCAAAAAAATAACGTTGTTAAATAACGTCATAATGACATTTGAATAACGTTAAAATGTTAATGTTTATTTTGAAACATTAAGCTAACATTAATTTAACGTATAAAGAATAACGTTGTATTCCTAGCTTTTAAATAACGTATGCATCATGTGCATGGTAACATTTATACAACTATTTTCTATCAGAAATATCTGCTATATCGAAAATATATATTGAAAAATGACTGTTCTTATCAAATGTTTATGGGTAATTGTTTTCGAAAATGTGTTGAGAATCCAATAGTATTATTTTAACATCATTGTAACATTTATTTATAACGTTTTGTGCAACCTTAAAATAACGTTTGTAAATAACCTCACGGCAACGTTTGAATAACAAAAAATATTAATGTTGATTTAAAACGTTTTTTAAATATTTGTTTAACATTAAAGAATGACGTTGTATTCTTAACTTTTAAATAACGTATGTATGGTAACCTTTATACAACGTTAGGCAACTATCTTCTATCAGACATCTGCTATATCGAAAATATATATTGAAAAATGACTTTTCTTAGCAAATATTTATGAGTTTACGTTTATAATAAAAAAATCATGTCGACATCTAGAGTACATAATTTTAATCACGCTTTATTTGTTTCGATTTTTAAACGATATTTTCAAAACATGTATGTTTATTTTTCAAAGTTTTGGGAAACACGACAGGCAATTTTAAAAGCGAATGCGTTTTAAGTTTTAAATGAACCTTCATTTTAAAACAATATCCAGAACATGCCACATATATAGATGGCAAATTAATATGATATATGCATATTTATTTTAATTATTACTAAGGGTAGCAAAATATTCTCCGTCCGAAATTTGCTTTACCCTTTCGGAAACTGATTCTAACATTAAAATTTTTCGCCAAATACTTTCGAATAAATTAAGCTAAACTGCCTTGTACTTTGAAAAGATATTTTGAAACGCATATTTATTTTTCAAAACTTATTCATTTCTAATTTTTGGGGGTATCTGATCATCACTACAGCAGTTTATTACAAACATACGAAACTGACCTACAATTTAAATTCTGCCCCCGCTGGTTTTGGCGCTTTTCACACAAACTTCGATCTCAACACAATATTTACTCGCATTTATAAAAATTGTTTCATTTTCAGAAAAGGTAAGGATTCAGTCATTTACTCGAAACCTTAACTTAAGCCTCAGTAAAAAACCTGCTACTGTACTGGCACAGAGTAGATCTCGAAACCTGATTTTCAAATGTTTATTGTGAGATTATTTTGACAGTCAGATCGAAAATGCAACCTGATCTTGAAAGATTAAAGGATGGCCTTTGAAACGAGTCCTTTCATAAAAATTTTCACGTTAACTTGGAAAAATAATTTGGCAACATGGCGAGAACTAATTATAAGTCTATGACAAGTGTGCCACTGACTCGCCCAGTGCCAGTGGCAACTGTTGTACTGAGTTTTTAGTGTTGATTTCTGTCAAAAGAATATGGTGCCCAAGAAAACATTTCAATTAATCATATATGATTTATTGATGTCTTATGTTGGTTTCGTTGATGAAAAGAATAATGTCAGGTATGTTAAGCTACATTGTTTGATAACGTTAAAGGTTTGTTGTCTGATAATGTTTCAGTTACGTTTTCTGATGACGTTTAACTTTCGTTGTTTCATAACGTTTAAGTTTTGTTGTTTGCAAACGTTAAAGTTACGTTGCTAAATAACATTCATATGTTGTTTGGTAACGTTAAAAATTAGTTATTGTGTAACGTTATAGCGAGCACAGCTCGCAGCGGGCAGCGAAGCTGCCCGCGAAGAGCGGTGAGCTCTACGGCAATTACGTGTCACGTGATCAAAATGAAATCACGTGATCAAAATCTGCTTAATGCTGATATTGATTTTTTTTCGTCCGGAAGTTGATATCGTCAAAAAACTGGAACAAAGTGAATGAATAAGGGCAAACATTAATTTTAAAGAAAGACTTAAAAATAAAGTTGAGATCGATAAAAAGTAAATGTTATATTTAAAGATAACACCAAAAATTTCATACTATTTATTTTGGAATCTCTAAATCGATCTTTAAAAACTGACACTCAAAGACATTTCATGTGACGTCACCATTACAAAGAAAGACGTCACGTGACCACTGGAATTTAGAGGCACTGTCATAGGGTAGCGACAAGTATTAAATGTGGTGTTAACTTTATAAATTAAAAATTTAGAATTTGATGGAAATTAAAATAATATTGTGTTTCAAACAAAAATTTAGTTGCAAGCTGTTTGCCTTCTTGATTTATTTTAAAAAAATAAAGTAGCGTGATAATACTACCCCATTACACTACACAACGAGGAATTTTCATACATTTCAACAATTGTATTTCATTATCTACCAAATATATAGTATTTGTCTCTATATATGCATCGACTACGGCTCATGCGCTTACTGATTTTCGCTTGGTACAGAATATCTATAAAAATTAAATTGACATTAATTTCTTCCTGCTAATTCAACAATTTTGGTAAGAATAAGATTATGAATTATTTAATTAATGTATAAAACAGTGACTAACACATACAAATTCTTATGTGCATAAAAATTAAGGAAAAACTAACTTTTCCCAAATTATTTCTTCAATATTTATTACGTAATCGCCTGTTTATTACCTGTGGCACAAAAACGGAACAAGAATAACAAGCTGCGAGTTCGTACCTTTTTAAGTCCGAAGAAGGTTATTTGATGTTTTAAATTTATTTCTTTAAATCCTTAGCCGTTATTTAAAGTATGCTACAATTTACATAATTATAATATGGACTGCAAAATCAGAAAAATACAACACATATCAAACAAGACTGTGAAGAGCTACTGGACCCCTAATTAACTTAAATTTGTCTCAACATTTTCGCGATAGTTAGCCAAATAAGAAAATATTTTTTAGCCAATGCCCATACATTTTTTTAAAAACTACACTATAACATGTATTTACTTTGTTCAACTCTAAATATACATAATCATCACCAGTTATACTACAACTGCGGAACCGTACTGTATTCGTACCAATTTTTTTTTATGTAGTGGACTAAATTATAACAAGCTACGGTTCCGCAGCTACAACATCACATTACACAGCGACAGGTCCCGTTTTCAATTTGTAAATTTAAATTTAATAAAATGCAATATAGCTGACCAAACTGTATATGCGTTATTTAATACGAACAATACAACAAACTGTAGAGTAGATCAACATGAAAAAAGTAAACTTACTGTAGTATAATATTCCATAATGACACAATATTTCCGGCATAACATAAAACCATGAAACATCGAACTGTAACTGGAACTGAACCACGAAAACAAAAGAATCTTCACAAAATGTTATTGCTCCATAGAACACTCCCTTATCACATGTTTTTTTTTAATCACATTATAAACTTCTTCACTGACAAAACTCTAAAACATCTGATTCTGAGTATGAGGCACAAATGGCACATTATTCCACCAACATAAAACATAAGTAACGGAACGGATCCATAAAATCAAACTAATCCTTACCAATATGTTATTTCCCCGTAGAACACATTCTAATCACATAATTATTTATCGAATTATGCAGCTGTTAACTGACAAATTTCTAAAATATCGGAATAGAACACATTTTGAATATTTTCCGCCAATGCAAACTGTGTCAACCTGACTATTTTAGGTCAAGGCCCTTAATTTTCATTGGTTGTTTAAAAAGGGGTTCCAATTAGGGGTTATTGGAAGGATAGTAACACTGACCAAAGCGGGATAACTCTTAACAAAAGTTAATGAAATAGTCTGTATTCTGAAATGGGAGGGGCTCGGAAAGTATGTCCGAAAATGGAAGAGTGAAATCTGTATAAATGGAACTATGCTTAATGTTCATTACAAAATATGACTTAATAAATAGATTAATAAATTGTTGGCATCTATTTGACTTAGTTACTTATTGTTGACGCTATAACTACATGTAGTGAAATAGTGTACTATACTAAATGTTACACCCCGCTGCGCTAGGTGTTTTGCTTGCATTTTTTTTTTATTATTCCATTTTGTACCTTTGTAGTGTTATCCAATTTAAAACATTTCTACACAATAACTCGTCCATATTTTATATTATGCCTTTGTTGTTTACATGTTCCAAATCGTCCTTGGCATTTGCTACGGGAATTTTAATAGGAAGTCAGCCATTTGAATTCTACAGGGACCTCGCGTTGTTTTCAAAAAAGATCGTCTGCTTTCGTAACGTTCAGTGGTATTCAGACAAACCGCAAGGATTTTACCGCCTTAACTGCAGACGATATTACCCGAAGGATTTCGAACAGACGACAATGGACTTTTTAGTCTCGATCACCAAGACGCATATATAATAGCGTCTGGGATCACCTTGTTTTAATTTCGCTACCAATAGGTGGAGACAAAACAATGATTCTATTTTTAGGGCTCTATTTTTAAACCAGGAAAACCATGCATACTTATTATATGACGTCACATTCAGATTCACTCTTGATTGTGCACAACAATAATATTTGTTTAGTTATATTTTATAAAAAAATATTCAAATGTAAACTTTGGCACAATTTGTTATACACTTCTTGATATGAACGGAAGTAATTTTTTAGATAATGAAAATATCACCCAATCAAAAATTACGCCCAGTTTTGGGCGTAATGGTAACGAGTTCAATATAGAGATGAATCCAGACGCACAAATGTAATTAAGCGTCTGGATGATCGAGACTATGGACTTTTCCAAACATACACTTCCGTTGTAATTTAGGTCAAACTTTACTATAGAAAATTGCTCTATCACATTGAAAATACGCCACATTTCAAAACGCTAAATAACTGTGGAAAATAAAGTGATGAATTCAATTTACACAGTTATTTTGCTACAAAATGAGCGTAAGCTGGACCATACGCGGTAAGTAGTTTTCATTTGTCATGCAAAAACAATAACGAAAATACATCAACATATAGTATAAGGTTCTCACAAAATTAAGGAACAAAGTAAAACAAGGAATTATGTGTAAAAGTTAGAAAAACATATTTGTCTGTGCTCGCATTTTGGCAATGCCTACTCCATATTAAAAAACGTTACACTGACGTTGATCGGAGTCTACAAAATGCCGTTACTTTAACGTAAAAAATATACGTACCAAAAAGTAAGGTTTTTTAACGTTAAATAAACGTTATTGTGTTTGTTGGGATGTACGGAGCCCCTTTAGTGCCATGTGGAAAATTTTTTTTTTCTAAGTCGTGCGCACGAAATAATTAACTCGTGCGCACGAAATAGTAAGTCGTGCGCACGAGATAGTAAGTCGTGCGCACGAAATATTAAGTAAGTCGTGCGCACGACTTACTATCTCGTGCGCACGACTTAATATCTCGTGCGCACGACTTACTATCTCGTGTGCACGACTTTGTATCTCGTGCGCACGACTTACTATTTCGTGCACACGAGTTAATTATTTCGTGCGCACGACTTAGAAAACAAAATTTCCACATGACACTTAAGGGGCATATCTTGTGCGCACGACTTAATATCTCGTGCGCACGAGTTAATATTTCGTGCGCACGACTTACTATCTCGTGCGCACGATTTACTATTTCGTGCGCACGACTTAGAAAAAAAAATTTCCACATGGCACTAAAGGGGCTCCGTAGGGATGCCTTTAATGATTTAAAAAAGGCTTTTGATCCAAATAAATCGTAAAATGTATAATATAATTCTTAACATGTATTCTAATTAAAAAAAATCATGCATTTCGTATAATAATTGTGTGTCAGATTATTTCAACTGTGAAACGGGCGTGAGACATGTCGAAAACTTATCTTCTTTTCTCTTCTTTTTTTTTATAAATTATTTAAAATGACAAGATTTATGCAGCAGAACATAAAGTATGCCTTACTAGTATATCAAACACACTAGAACGGAATTTTTTTTTATTTTACGCAGAAACGCCAAAAGATCTTCAATATCAATTGAATATTTGAGTGGGGAATACTACGAAAGCCCAGAAGGCTCATTCGAAATTCGAGAATCGAAATTCGAAATTCGAGATTCGAAATTCAATATAGTTATAACCAATCAGATTGCGTGTGACATAATCGTCTACCAATCAGAATAGTTCTTATATATTCGAAATTCGAAATTCGAGATTCGAAAATCGAGATTCGAAATTCGAAATTCAATATAGTTTTAGCCAATCAGATTGCGTGTGACATAATCTCTACCAATCAGAATTCCTTGGTTATATCGAACCTACATAAAATTTGGTTGAGTAGTTTTAGGGGAGTTAATGCGAAAACCATGATTATTGAGGATTACTGAACATTACTAAGTTCAAAGAGCCATAACTACCATATAAATTTAGGCATCAACAATTCCTGATAATATGCACTACATATATGGTGTACTAGTTACATACCAAGTTTCATAAAATTTTGTATAGTACTGAGTAGTTTCAGAGAATCTGTGCTGACAAGATAATTAATGGGAATTTTCAGCACATTTCTAAGTTCAAAGGGCCAAAATAAGCCAGTGGCGGATCCAAAATTTCGAAAAGGGGGGCACTGACTGGCCAAGGGGGGCCACTTTGGTCATGCTTCAATGATTTCCTATATATCCAACCAAATTTTTCCGTCAAAAGGGAGGGCCCCCTCTGGATCCACCCCTGATAAATTCCGTTGTACATGTACATGTTTGTTTCTTGATTTGTAAAATCAAGATGTTATTGTAAACTGAATTCATTTGATAAAATAACAATTAAAGCTTATAAATTTGATTTTTTTAACAAAACCATGTTGATCAAGTCATTCGTTGACAAATATGTCGACTGTTAAAACACCAAATAAACATAATAGCACGTGGCTACGTTTATATAAGAATTATTCTGATTGGTAGACGATTATGTTACACACAATTTGATTGGTTATAACTATATTGAATTTCGAATCTCGAGTTTCGAATCTCGAATTTCGAGTTTCGAATCTTGAATCTCGAATTTCGAATATCGAATGAGCCTTCTGGGCTTTCGTAGAATACTGCGATACCTGGCAAATGAAGGTCAATGTTGATAAAAACGAAAGTAATGATATTCGGATACGCCGGAAAGCAAAATATCAACTTTAAATATAAGAATTAAGACATTGAAACAATTAATCCGTTTAATTATTTAGAATTCATATCTCACGCTGACGGAAGTTTAGTAATCGGTCCTAAAAAATGTTGGTAAATTGGTCAACATATAGTTTTTCACATTGTACATGTTCTTAATATAAATATATAATGTTGCATTGTTTTAACAGATGGATTTGCTTTTTACTTACCTCACCCGAAGATAAATAAAATAACAATAGAACAGTAAGTTACATATTTAATCTCGGGTAAGCTGATCAAGTTCAAATATATTGTCACTGATTTTTCTGGACTAAAGAAATTATGAAATAGTTAAAAAGTTCTAGTCATCAATCCGCGGTTTCTTAATTAACTTTTGGCTTCAGTCATGTTTTCTTCCAAAACAGAAGTGTTTACTTGATTTTTTTTCATCCTTACCATCAGTTGGGATAATTCTAATTCTTCCAAAGCAAAAATAAAAGATGAAGAATGAAGTCATTATGCAAACTGATCTATAAACTATTTTCTATCTAATGTGTTTATTTAAAATAGTTTTACATGTAGTAGGATTCAGAAGAGTCTAAAATAATCTGTATCCTGTTTAATAAATGATTCAAACCTTCATTAGGTATGAACATGCATGCTTGACAATTTTGTAAATAAAACAGCTAAGTGAAGAGATATAGAATTGAAAATACCGAGGAATATTCAAAAGTAAACGAAAGAGGAAACAACAAAACAAACAGACAGACAACACAAAACCAAGAAATGAGTAACACAATCCCCACGAACAATAGGGGATGCGTTCAGGTGCGCTCAAAGTCATAAGCAACTCTTGCTCCACGTGTCGCACCCGTCGTATCACTTGGGTTAAACATTTGGTATATCCGGGTATAATCATAATCCAGTCATGGCGAACATAAACATGAATAAATACACCACCTGAGTGCATCCATGGTTTTATTGGGTTCGTGTTACTGTCTTTCTGTTTTTTTTGTTTTTTTTTTGTGTGTGTGTTTTTTGGTATTTGTGTTGCGTTTGTCTATATCAGGATATGTAACTGTCCCTTGACTTTTGGCTTTTGATGTTCGATCGGTTTTCTTTGCTATTTTTTTTTCAATGCAAAATACCGGTAAGTAGTGAGTACACCAACAGTGTCACAGCGTATGTAGTGAGTACAACCACTGTATATAGTGAGTACACTCAAAGTGTACGCATTTAGTACACCCACAGTGTATGTAGTGAGTACAACCACAGTGTATGTGTGAGTACACCAACAGTATATGTAGTGAGTACACCCACAGTGTATGTAGCGAGTACTACTGCAGTGTATGTAGTGAGTACATCAGTAATAATGCATACATCACATACTTTATAGTTTGTGTTTAATGTAAGTTTCAGTATTCGATGAAGAGCATGTGACATTTTTATTAAATTTTCATTTGATTATATATGTGGTTTGGAAGTTAATTCTGCTCACATATGACTGTTATCACGCGTAATAGTTTATAATGGTATAAATTAGCTTTATTGCACTTATAGAACATATAAGTTGAATTACATTTCTGTATCTATAAAACATACAGTAATATTTTAAAATCTCGTTGTAGATGGTTCTAACATGAATGTTTTATATCTCTGTTCCATTACACTTTTAGATTTAGGTCTAATGAGGTCTTTTGTATTCTGCCGAGACACAGCCAGCGGAGGCAGACGTAATTCTGTACTTCCACTGTCGAAATCGTAACCAGTGGGGCTCCATGTCAGTCCAAACACACGTGTTTGGTAGCTCCTATTTATAATATTATCAATTGTCTGTTTCACCTTGTCGTAATCAACTAGCCGCCCGTCCCGTTTTCCGTCCGCTAGTAGTTTCTGTACTTGACGATGTCGTCGTGTCCTAGGGTGGGCTTGTTTTATCGTGTCCTCGATTTCATGCCTGAGAGATCGTAGTGCTATGCCACCATACATCCCATAATTATACTGAGGAGTGTTGATAAAACAGTCACATAGTTTGTGCTTCTTTAAACACTTCTGTGTACTCCGGACATGCAATAAAGATTCTCGAAATGGTTTGGCATTTTGCCAAGACCTGAAGCCATAACTCTGTTTTTCTCTGTTTAAACATTTAGAGTATACTATGTTATTACGTGTCAGAGTGTCATTTGATATTGTTGTTAACTTTCTTGTTCGCCGTGTAATCTTTGACATGTACGTTAGTCTCTTATCCTGGAGTGTTGGTAGATTCTGAGCATCTCCCATTGTCTTTATTGCATCCTGTAAAAAGAATATTTGAATTATCCCGAGACTGTGTCTGAAAACTTAATCTTTCCATAGGGTTGAATACTAGGGAAGCGTAAATAACCATCTTTAATCCGGAGTTGATACACGCGTTTATTTGTTTAAATGTGGTTTAACGCACCATTCAGCAATTTGTCTGCTATATCATGACGTTTTGGAGGAAGCCGGCATACCTTAAATAGCAACGGAATGGTGTATAATATAACTATATATTTTTCCGTTAAATGTTATAAGTTCTTAGTCTCTGTTTATTGAATCAACTTCAAAATATACGTAATCACAGACATTGATTAGTTCACAGACAGATTTCCAAGTTAGGTTATGCATTTACGGTGCCTTTACGATTCTTGAAATGCAGAAAATATTTTAAAAAAAATAGATGGCTGTTCCTGCAGCTAGAAGTCAGACAAATATATACATTGATAGTTCTGTTGATAAATTTCAGACACCTACTTCTGAAGCCCGAAGCCAAGAGTTCGTGTTATGTAAAAATAAAAGATACGCATTTTGTAATACAAGCGCCAGTATGTCTGCTCTCGTTAGGGTGTCGCTGACAATTTTATTGAAACAAATACCTTATCTGGATATACAGCCAACTATAGTCAATGTTTGGCAAGCAACTAGTAATTTCAAACATATTAATCCTAACCAGTAGTACTGAACTATCTACTGCGGCTGAGACAAGTGAATACAAACTCTGCCACAGACGTCTTACTGAACTATCTACTGCGGCTGAGACAAGTGAATACAAACTCTGCCACAGACGTCTTACTGAACTATCTACTGTGGCTGAGACAAGTGAATACAAACTCTGCCACAGACGTCTTACTGAACTATCTACTGCGGCTGAGACAAGTGAATACAAACTCTGCCACAGACGTCTTACTGAACTATCTACTGTGGCTGAGACAAGTGAATACAAACTCTGCCACAGACGTCTTACTGAACTATATACTGTGGCTGAGACAAGTGAATACAAACTCTGCCACAGACGTCGTACTGAACTATCTACTGTGGCTGAGACAAGTGAATACAAACTCTGCCACAGACGTCTTACTGAACTATCTACTGTGGCTGAGACAAGTGAATACAAACTCTGCCACAGACGTCTTACTGAACTATCTACTGTGGCTGAGACAAGTGAATACAAACTCTGCCACAGACGTCTTACTGAACTATCTACTGTGGCCGAGACAAGTGAATACAAACTCTGCCACAGACGTCTTACTGAACTATCTACTGTGGCTGAGACAAGTGAATACAAACTCTGCCACAGACGTCTTACTGAACTATCTACTGTGGCTGAGACAAGTGAATACAAACTCTGCCACAGACGTCTTACTGAACTATCTACTGTGGCTGAGACAAGTGAATACAAACTCTGCCATAGACGTCTTACTGAACTATCTACTGTGGCTGAGGCAAGTGAATACAAACTCTGCCACTGACGTCTTACTGAACTATCTACTGTGGCTGAGACAAATGAATACAAACTCTGCCATAGACGTCTTACTGAACTATCTACTGTGGCTGAGGCAAGTGAATACAAACTCTGCCATAGACGTCTTACTGAACTATCTACTGCGGCTGAGGCAAGTGAATACAAACTCTGCCACAGACGTCTTACTGAACTATCTACTGCGGCTGAGGCAAGTGAATACAAACTCTGCCACAGACGTCTTACTGAACTATCTACTGCGGCTGAGGCAAGTGAATACAAACTCTGCCACAGACGTCTTACTGAACTATCTACTGCGGCTGAGGCAAGTGAATACAAACTCTGCCACAGACGTCTTATTGAACTATCTACTGCGGCTGAGGCAAGTGAATACAAACTCTGCCACAGACGTCTTACTGAACTATCTACTGCGGCTGAGGCAAGTGAATACAAACTCTGCCACAGACGTCTTACTGAACTATCTACTGCGGCTGAGACAAGTGAATACAAACTCTGCCACAGACGTCTTATTGAACTATCTGCTGCGGCTGAGGCAAGTGAATACAAACTCTGCCACAGACGTCTTACTGAACTATCTACTGCGGCTGAGGCAAGTGAATACAAACTCTGCCACAGACGTCTTACTGAACTATCTACTGCGGCTGAGACAAGTGAATACAAAGTCTGCCATAGATGCCTCACTGAAATATCCAAGTTAAACCTCGACTTTATTTTGCAAAAGTCGAACAAAAGTCACGTATAAGCTTAAACCTAGTACCACTGATCACACTGAACACGTCTCTTTCAGCTTTCAGCGGCATAAACCCTATGGATTTCACAGTATCCATAATCAAACCTCAATCCTGGTCATAAAATAGAATGCAGAAACTTTATGTATAGTAAATTTATTTGAAGCCATTTTAAAAAACTTATTCTTAATAATATTAACAAGATTTTTATAATGTTTCTGCATAAACATTTAGCGGTTGTGGGTTAACGACATTAAGAGTTAAAGATATTGACTTTTTGTTAACAATGCGGATTTAGTTAAAACGCAAATAAAAACCCATTATAGGTGAAATGTTCATGAATAACTTATGGCTGTTCATGCACATGTTGCATCCAAATCGAATTATATAATGTCAAACTGTAATTTACAGCAGTTATATATACCATACATACCTTTCACCAACAATGTAACGTACCGAGTTAGACCGATTGTAACTCCACTGAGCAAGCACTATCCAAAAATGCTAAGAATTATTAATTAAGAAATAAAAAGTTGACGTTCTATACATAATATCCAAAAGTCGCACAGTAGCATTTGGACATGCGTCCTACTAAATTGTAAATACCCTTCAAGTCACGGTATTGTGTTAAGCTCATTAAACTAATGTAGTTTAATCTTGTTTAAATCGTGTTTAATTCAAATCTTTTACGGATTGAAATCTTTAGTTTTAACGAAAGTGATATTTACCTTACACTTTTGACATTTGTTAAACATTTTAATTTTGCATTGTTTTTTTAAAACGTATTATAACATTTTAATTGAAACTAGCTTGGCATGCTGGGGCTGTTTACTATTTCAAGTACTGTTGTATTATAGCATGCATTTAATTATTGTACTGGAAATTGAAATCTAATTTAAATACTGCTATTCATACCAGCACAGACCAGAAAACATTGGCTGATTAACGAAGAAGTTTTTAGCAATCCGCCATTAAGATTAAATAACAACTAATCTGGTCGTAAGTTATCGTCATTGTTGTAGTTGTTTTAAAAGAGATTTGTTGCGATTAATTGTATTTGGAGAGTTAAATTAATAATCAAACTAACAACATTTAAAGACTGAAAAATATTAAAACAGAATTGTAAACCTTGTTGCATACAAACATTTTAAAGAGAAAGCATTTTAACTCTCTCAGAGCTGCACAGCGCATTAATTCCCGGGCTTTAGACAGGGAAAGACCTCTTGTTTAGGGGTTTGTCTGGTTATAATACAGAAAACCCGGTAACTGACCTTAGTAGGTGCCGTTTTAACACATACTAGGTTCCCTGCACGTTCGAAAAAGAGTAGGCTCGTTGTAGTCGCTATATAAGGCTTAATTTTGCGTCCCTATCCGACTCCGTTTTTCTATTGGCAGTCTTCCATTCCACAAGTCCGTCACACGTCCCTATCCGACTCCGTTTTTCAATTGGTAGTCTTCCATTCCACAAGTCCGTCACACGTCCCTATCCGATTCCGTTTTTCTATTGGCAGTCTTCCCTTCCACAAGCCGGTCACATTTCCTACACTAATGTTTTGTTTGCTAACTTGTTCTCGTTCATAATGTAACTAAAATACTGCTCGCTGGACGTTAACTTACAATTTATTTAATCAGTGAATAGACAAAATACATGTAACAATGAATAACAAAATAACGGGATTAGTACAAATTCCTTTACATAAAAAATGAACAGAAAACAAGACGGAAAGTGTGATAAGACCATACGATAATTTACAGTTAGCAGATTTTACTTTGCAGTGTATTTTTAAAGGACCAAATGTTACACATTTAATCCGATTTTGTTAACATTCAATATTTTATTCAACGCATTTCACGTAACATCATCAGCTTAAAGGAATGTATTAACAAAATACCGAACACAAAGGAAACTGTAAAAAACGTCAGTCCACAAATCAAATCCAAGATCAGCAAACTCAAGAACCAACAACCGAAAATGAAGAAAATGGGTCAAACACAGCAATGGTCTAGACGGTACAGGCTTTTCAAAAGAAATGGTGGGCTAATTAACCCAGTTTTACGGCATGCCAAACCTCCCGCTTCCATTACTGTAGTGTGAGAGTTAGTGTGTTGATGAACCAGAGGCTCTCTATCGCTCACCTGATTTTATAGGCAATGGAGATGGCATTTCCCCTATGTTAAACTAAAGTCCTGTAATTTCCCATTTTCTACTGGCATCAATAACATTTTCTTTGTTGATACCATCCAATGAATCTTTCTGTTTGGTTTCAACTGGTTCAATAGTTTCAGATGGGAAGCCATTCTAACGTTTTCCTATAGGCTTCTATGTTAAATTAATTCCTACAATTGCAGCCATGCATGATCAAATAAACAAGCATACACTTTTAAGAGAACCACCCAATAAACATTCACATACAATATGGCTTGAATCAGCTTTGTAGTTTCAGAAAAGATGGGTTTTGAAAATTATTCCTATAGTCCTATGTTAAATTCTAGTCCTGTATTGGTAATGGTGACCATTTTTTCATTTATTGGCATACAAAAATTGTCAGGACCATCAGAAAAATATTCCTAATAAGTTTGTTTCCATTGGTTAACCGTTTTCAGAGAATAAGCATTTTAAAATTTTACACAAAGTGTCCTGTGTTAAACTAAGTCCTGCGGTGGTGGTGGCCCTTTTGAAATCCCGATTGGCATAAAAACATAAACCTTATAGAGGACCATCCAATGAATACTGGTAATATGTTTTGTTTCAATTTGATTAAGTGGCCTTTTAAACTTATTTCCTATCGGGTACTAAGTTAAACCAAGTCCTGTGTTGTCGGCCATTTTGAATTTCTGATTGGCATACAAAATAAACTTTATAGAGGACCATTCATTGAATACCGGTTATAAGTTTTTTTTCAGAAGAAAGCTTTTTAAAACCTTTTTTCAATCGATTCCTATGTTCAATTCCTGCGGTGGCGGCCATGTTGGTTTTCCAATCAGAATACAAACAAAGATTTTTAAGGTTCATCCAATGAACATTACGACCATGCAGGTTTGGTTTCAATTGGTCCAGTGGTTTAAGAGAAGATTGAAATTGAGAGGTTGGGTATCATACACCACTAGTCAGTAATAGGTATATCAAGATCGTAGCCGGGGAGTTCACTGGTTGCACGTGCACCCCTCATTTAGCCCCCAAAATGGGAAACAGTCTTTGTACTTTTTTATACAAAATTAATCTAGTAAATGTAATCTATTTAATTATAAAAAATGAAGTCTAAAGCTTCTGGAGGATCCGTCGACCTAATTAAGTGCAGCCCTAAAATGAAATCCTGCTTACGGCCCTGTGTATCCAATCGCAGCACAAATAAAACCAGAGGCTCTTAAGAGCCTGTATAGCTCACCTGATTTTATAGGCAATTAAGATGGCATTTCCCTGATGTTAAAGTAAGTCCTGTAATTTTCAATAAACTTTAAATAGGACCATCCAAACAATATTACTAGAAAGCTTTGTTTCATTGGCTAACCCGTTTATAGAGAAGATTTTTTTTATTTGCCATTGGGTCCTATGTTAAACTAAGTCCTGCGGCGGTGGCCATTTTGAATTTCCAATTGCCATAAAAAACATAAACTTTATAGAGGACCATCCAAACAGTATTGCTAGTAAGTTTTGTTTTGATTGGTTAAACGGTTTCAGAGAAGAAGCCCTTTTAAACTTTTTTCTCATAGGGTCGAATGTTAAACCAAGTCCTGCGGTGGCGGCCATTTTGAATTTCCGATTGGGATAAAAAAACATTAACTTTATAGAGGACCATCCAAACAATATTGCTAGTAAGTTTTCTTTCCATTGGTTGACCGGTTTCAGAAAAGAAGCCTTTCAAACTTTTTCCCATAGGGTCCTATGTTAAATTAAGTCCTGCGCTGGCAGCCATTTTGAATTTCCAATTGCCATAAAAAACACAAACTTTATAGAGGACCATCCAAACAATATTGCTAGTAAGTTTTTGTTTCCATTGATTAACTGGTTTCAGAGAAGCCTTTTAAAACTTTTTCCTATAGGGTTCTATGTTAAACTAATTCATGCGGTGGCCGCCATTTTGAATTTCCAATTCCCATCAAAAACACAAACTTTATAGAGGACCATCCAAACAATATTGCTAGTAAGTTTTGTTTTGATTGGTTAAACGGTTTCAGAGAAGAAGCCCTTTTAAACTTTTTTCCCATAGGGTCCTATGTTAAACTAAGTCTTGAGGTGGCGGCTATATTGGTTTACCAATCAAAATAAAAAACACAAACTTTGTAAAGGTCCATCCAATGAACATTATGGCCAAGTTTGGTTTCAATTGGCCAAGTGGTTTCAGAGAAGAAGATTAAAATGTAAAAAGTTTACAGACGCCGACGACGACGACGACGACGCCGACGGACGCAAAGTGATAACAATAGCTCACATGACCCTTTAGGTCAGGTGAGCTAAAAACTGGGAAAATTACTGCAATTATATCTTCATGCGAGATGGAAAATATATCCACAAAGAAATTGTATCTATAGTAAAACTATTTCATTTCTTTTTTTGTAAGGCTTAAAAAATAATTTTTACGGAATTTCATTTCCATTAGTTTCTTTATGATACGAGTTTCTTATAATTTAGTACAACAATTTTTCACGTGGTTTTCGACATATAAGGCGTCTATGTCCAATTGTTTGATTTCACCGTGTTAATAAATATCTTATTTGTTGCCCTTTTTGCATCCTCACAAGTCAGGGTTTCTGTGTCCACATGTGTCCACGAAACCCTGACAAACTTAGCTAGGAAATTCCCGGGCTAGAAGATTTTCGTATGACGTCAATCCTTCAAAATATTAACCAATGAAATTGCTTTAAAGAAGCAAGTGTTTGGCAGAAGTCATTCTTACTGATTCTTGAGTTGGAAGAAAACGTAATGCAGCTAATAAATAATTATATATAACGCTGTAATAACGAACTACTGTACAAAATACACGGATTTTCACATGGTCTATGCAACACATCCGTTTGGTTTATTTACAATCGACATCGGGATATCCCCTAACCAAGTCGTGAATGAAAGCGAGCTGTTGATTGGCTACATTAAGGTATGATGTAGCCAATCAAAAATAGTGACTTCTAGCCTGGTAATTTCCTAGCTAAGTTTGTCAGGGCTTCGTGGACACATGTGAACACAGAAAGCTTGACATGTGAGGATGCCCTTTTTGATGTAATCAAGGAGTGTTCATGCGCGTTCGACCGGACGGATAAACCGATTCTCGTGCTTTAGTCGTACATGTACTGTACCAAGTCCACTGTTAGTGGATTCTAATGGTTAACATAGACTTCATATTTAATTCGCGAGACTATATTTTTAATGTTTTAAAACGAAGCGGATTCGTTCTAAAATTATGGTCCGGCACCAACTTAGACGAGAGGGCCTTCCAAGTATACTCAAGGATTTCTAGTTTTGTCTGAAATAAGTCTCTGGCATGGCATATCGACAAAAGTACGTAATGCACATTACACTAATCCCTTTTCATGAAGCAGTTGAAATTCTAGTCGATTTGGCTGAAAAAAATAAAACGAAAGTACATCTTAGTAACGGATTTTGGTTTGAAGGCGGGTTGTGCAGTTAATATGAAAAAAGCTTCAGACTGGACGACCGAGGCAAAAAGTATGAAATATTATTCACATCAGCTTGTAGCTACAATAATGTAGCTCCTGTTTTTTTTTGGTTTTTTTTGGACGAAAAAAAGGGGCTACATTATTGTAGCTAATCAGCTTGCATTTATAAGGACAACTAAATATTTCACTGAAAAATAAGGTCTTTTTATGCCGTTTTTTGTAACCGGTATACATATATATCACTAGATTAGATTAAGCAACAAGCACAAATACACGTTTACGAAAATAAAAAAAATTGCAGGTAAACAAATAGATTGACCTCTACATTATGTAACATAAAAATAGGACACAAGATTCTATTGACATAACATTGTGTTGTGGGACAGATTAAAGTTAACGTTAAAGATTAAGTTGCCTATAGACCTATAGCTATCCGAGGGAAATAATACCAGTGACAGTACTATCTATAGACCTATAGCTATCCGAGGGAAATAATACCAGTGACAGTACTATCTATGATGGTTAAGATTAAGTTGCCTATAGACCTATAGCTATCAGAGGGAAATAATACCAGTGACAGTACTATCTATCAGGGGCGTAGCTAGACTATTTACAATGTGGATTCACAAATTCACAACCGGGGGGGCGGAAATTTCGGAAACAATGCTGTAATTTGGTACATTTTGGAGAGTTCTCAGTGCTTTATTTAGCACCTAAACTGGACAGGTGATTGTCTGCAAGGATAGATTGCAATTTGTGTTTGGTCAAAATCATGTGGATTCAGTCGCGTACTCGCGTATAGGCAGCTACGCCCCTGTCTATGATGGTTAACCGTTAGAATAATTTAAGCACTGATAGAGATCAAACGATTTTCTGGCCAGATTCAAAGAAAGGCCACTAACTAATATGTATATAAATACAACTACCGTGTGTACATTTAGATAAAGCAGTCATATTGTACATATGCATTCTTTAATAAATAACAAGTATAGCATTTAAAAGATGAAAAAGATATGTAACTTTAACAACAAAAAATAGCATAAAAAGGCATTAAATAAACAAGCACCTCAGCATTTCCGTATCAATGATCAAATTAAATTGGTCCATTTTTAACTTTGGCTTCTGTTCAATGAATATTTAACTTTAAAACCTACATGACCTTTGTATTTACTACAAAGAAGATATAATTAGCTATAAGCTGTGTGAATAAATAGCACTGATAATAAAAATATGGTGGCCTGGCAAAACATTGTTCTATCTTGTTATTGTTATTATTTACATACTGTGAAACAATAAACGAACAACTACTTAATAGATGCAACAAATTGTTTTACATATTGCACAAGCTATTAATGTTATGTCTAATTAACTGCTTCAGATATAACATATAACTCAATCACAATCCAGGTCTCCAAACAAAATAAAAGTTTTGATTGAATTAGGAAGTTTAAGCTTATCCACTGCTTTTGGAAGATTTTTCCACTGTTTTCCTAAACTGGTTCTTATACTTTTACGGCAATACTCTGTTAATGGTCGGGGAACAAAAGCAAGATCTCGTGCATATTTTACCATATCTGGTTCCAATGACGTCATTTTCTCCAAAACCGGAAGATGATTCCTAAGAATATTCAAGGTATCTTCACAGAAAGCGGCAACTAAATAACGAAGAACTTGTCGTTTTCTTTTGTGAACAGCGTGTTCAATTGGGTTACATGGTCCACAATAAGTACTAAGTGATGAGTGTACATTAAATCTACAATTCGCGTTTAGTAACAATTTTACAGATTCTATGCTAAAGCCGTCTACGGCAAACCAAAGTGGCAAAGTGCCAGCGTCATCTTCGATGTCTGGATCAGCACCACGTTCTAAAAGTAAGGCTACAAGCTGTGGGCAGTTATAAAATACGGCTTCATTTAAAGCAGTCATGCCGTGTAAACCTTTGAAATTTGTATCCGATCCTGCATCTAGGAGAAATTTTGCTGCTTTAATTTGCTTCCCGTTGACTGCCGATATTAATGGCGTTATACCATCTCTGTTTTGAGCATTCACGTCAAACCCTGAATTGATCAGTTCCTGACAGCATTCCATGCTGCCTCCCGACGCTGCAAAGTGTAGTAAAGAGTTTCCGTTTTTTGGTCGAACAACTAAATCAGCACCATTCGAAATAAAAAATCGAACAATACTAGCCTGTCCTTTAATAGCCGCATTGTAGATTGGCGTGCAGCCCAGCGAGTCCTGGGCATCTATGTGAGCGCCAGCTTTTATCAACACCTTGCAGCACTGAAGGTTTCCTCTTTCTGCAGCAAGGTGCAAGGCAGTTCTCTTGTTGTAGGCAGCCATATTTACGTTACATTTCCGATCAACGAGTAGTTGTATTATATTATCATGTCCATTTAAGGAAGCCATCATTAATGGGGTAAATTTACGAATATCTTGCGCGTCTATTTCCGCACCCCCATCTAGTAAAAGGTTGCATACCTCAGCATCACCATGCTGTGCCGCAAAATGAAGGGCAGTCGCCGCGCTGTGGCTCATTCGATTGACGTCACATTTATGGCGCAGTAATAAACGTAATACTTCTATGAAACCTTTTTCTGCGGCGCATATCAATGGCGTATTTCCAAATGTATCCTCTTCTTCCAAGTCAGCATTTGCATTTATCAACAGTCGACATACTTCCAGATGACCATTTTCCGTAGCACAATGTAGAGCAGTTCTTTCATGATATCCTCTACGACGTACCGATGCATTTTTCTCAAGCAAGTATTCTACGACACCCAGATGGCCATTTGTGGACGCTAGAATTAATGGAGTGTCACCTCTACTGTTCCGTATATTAATATCTGCCCAGGAATCTAATAACAGACGACATGTTTCAAGATAGCCGTCGTTTGCTGCGAAATGTAAAGGTCCATTGCCAATAGTACCACCAGAAAGGTTCACATCTGCATTCCATCTGATAAGGAGATCGACTACTGCTGTATGACCACCTCTCGAGGCCAGAGTCAGAGGTGTGTACTCTTCGTTGTTGTGGACATTCGGAGATATACCCGTCTCTAGAATGGTAACGGCACAATCAACGTTTCCGCTGCCACAGGCAAAAAACAATCCATCTTTCAGGTCATGCTGACTGTACTGTTTTTCTATGATGATTGCTCTCAGCAGCTGTGCATCGTTGCTGGTTACAGCGTCAAGGAGACTGAAAGGAGAGTTAAGCTCAATGTAACACAATTTTATGTACGTTTTTCCTCACACAATATTATTTACCATCTAAAATGTTTTAACCACAGATATTCCTTCTAGTGATATGTAAAATTCTCTATTTTCTGAAATTCAACGATCTGAATTGTATTCCCGATACTGCCTATTTGCAGTTTTTGTTCATCTCTGGACCAACTTATGGACATATTATTCACAAAAGGATGTCTTTGAATTACAGTTTTACTGTATTGAGTCGGAGACTAAATTGGCATGCTATTTTTAGATGATTCATGTTCTAAAGATAATAAAACCCACGGAAAGGGTTCCTAAGTCTCGACTCCCCGATTGACCGGTCAGTCTTCTCGACTCACAGATTGACCGGTCAGTCTTCTCGTTAGGGTTTTCAGGTTACAAGGAAAGCGTAACTGCGTCTTTCATCATTGCCACGCGCTTTGCACAATGAAGACCCTTAGTTTAAAAGGGCTAAACTCCCGTTCCCTATCTAACCCCGAACTTTTTTCGTGGCAGTAAAGAACAAGTCCCCATAACATGTCAACAATTGATTTATTGTTGAACCTCTTCATTTCCTAAATATGGCTGCAATACTGATTGTTGGACGGCAATACTGATCATTGGTCGTAACCATTAAATCAAATGATATTAAAATCCGGAATATTGAAAGGTTTCCAACAGGAGGAATAACTTTTGGTTTAGTATTAACATTTAATCTCTCTACTTAGTCGTATCTACTTGAGTAACTATCGACAGAGTGCCCTTTTAGTTACTTAATGACTATCCTCTGCTGTGCAACCTTTTTTTTTGCGTGGGAGACAAAAAAGGGTTGGACGGTAAGAGGATTCTCGGACTATTTAGTACTGCCACTGTATAAATGTTAGCAGTTTATAGACATGGGAGTTTTAATTTTAAATCAACCTCTAAATATATCAACTTATTACCAGAACATAAAAGATTCGGATGTGACAAATAATAAGTGTATAGATAATCAGTTAAAATCTTTTGACAAAATCTATAATTGGCGATTTTCCACAGAGAGATTTTGTGTTCAAGAATCTAACATGTATCAAACATTGTTAGCAGGCATCTGACAAAATGCAGTACAATAAAACAAAAATAAAAAAATTATTTTAATTAAATAAAGAAAACTTACTGTTCTAAACTACACACAACAGACATTCTTTGTTTACAAAATGTGTAGACCAGATTTTCTCTGTATTTAATATGTCATTAATATGATCAATTACTGCATTAAACTTATTGAGCCTTCGGGTTAAACCAAGACAGATGTCTGGACAGAAGATGGACTTTACACAAATAATGATTTGTTTGTTGACTGTGTATGAGACATATTTCGTTATACATTAAGAAAACTAGTTGAATTACATTGATAAGAAACACCAACTTTATAGATCTTTATCGGTATTTAGTCCAATGTTTATTTTGGTGTTAATCTGGGACTAGCAAAAGTTTGCAAAGAAAAATAACAGGTATAAATTGGGACAGAAAACAATACAAACCATAAATAGCCACGTGCAAATAGCACACTCGATCTCATGATCAGAAACAACATGACAATGACTGATGATGAAATTACACATACTGTTGCTATTTTTATCTCCATAACACAAACTGGGGAAATTGTTTTACTTAAAAACATTTACAACAAATGTTACTAGTGTGGATGACAATTAGTGTACAATTAAAACTATTACAAGGCGACCACTAAAATTCGGTCCCTGATATTATAATGAGCTACTGTATATTCGTTCAGCTATCTTTTCCGTATGACAATACCTGAATCGAAACTCTCGTCTTTGATATGAGTATTTATAAGCTAATACATAAACATATATAACAACTTACCCGGACATTGTTTATTACAACCAAAACACCGCTAATCATTCTATCTTCACGAAAAACTAAAAGAATATCACTCTTATCGATTACGAATGACCTGTTTACAAACTTACAGATCTATTTCCGCTAAGGGGAGATAACATATTTTCGCGCACAAAATTGACATTTTTTCAATTAACAAATTTTATGAGTCCATCAAGGTTTTAAAGAATGAGTTTTAACTTAAAACTCTATTACATTTTAAAAGTCCTTCTATATATGCACCACAAATATATAATCAATAATTAATTAGAATTTGAATTCTAATACTGTGCCATTGCATATAGCAGTAAATAACGGCAATTTACAGCAGAATTTAATCAGATTCGTTAAATATTGATGTTTAACTGTGTTTTTCCTCTACTTTCAAATTTTTGGGTCACGGTTGTACCACAGCACATATATTATAAGGTATTGAAAACTGACTAAAAATTAATTCCGAGTAATTCAGTATTATTTCAATAACGTTACTACCGTTTGAGACTGGAAGTGTTTAAGGCGGATATTTTTCATATTTTCAAAAATTTAGTTTCACAATCAAATGTAAAGATGATAGTTTTGAACAACAATTTCGTACTTTTCGTTCTAAAACATCATGTTGAATAACAGCATACAACAATCTTTATATTTGTTCCCAGAAAAATAAGTCACATGTTCAGTCAAATAATTTAAAGCAGTAAACAAGTTTTTTTTAATCCAAAACACGACAGGAAAATATTTTGGTGCCTTTACTTGTTCTGGTGGCAAATACACATCTCCGAATTATTGGAGAGATAGCAAAAGTACAATAACCGACATTTTACAGAAAGCGTTTAAACCCACTACTGTTTTATCGCTTATTTTTAAATGGATTTATTTTATCGATGATGCATTTACGCCCTTTTAGACAACCACAAAATGTTTAAAATGCCACTCCACACAGACACATGCACTAACGTGCCACTCCACACAGACTAAACAATTGAGCTGCGAAAGTTAAGTGTTCAGCAAGTGTGACAGGAACATAAGGTGCACGACAACGATTAATGAGTTATGTTTGATTGATTGATTAATGGTGTTTAACGCCCGAGCAGCATTATTTCAGCTATATTCAGGCGATGAACATGAAATGGATGATAAAATGAACATGAAATGATGATGAATGAAAATGGGATGGGACACAAGGAAAAATAGGGGTAACGGATTTTAGATTGCCACTGGCAAATGGGAGGATGGATAGGGTCGGGCAATTCAGCCTCCTGCAGCGGGATCGAAATCCCTCCTCATAGCGAATACTACAGCAGCGTTTTTTAACGTGCGAGGAACGTGGCATTTTCCCAACACCGTGCACTAATATGGTTTGCGGTCAGGTTTTCCGTATTATGGCCTGACAACCCCAGCTTGCAAGGGGTACCCCATTCAACCACCTGGGGGCACACATCCCAGTCGGTCTTTAGGCAAACCGACCTGGCGCTATTTAGTCGCCTTTTACGACAAGCTAGCGCGACTGCGGTCTATTCTTTTGGCCACCCGGATCCCGCACGGGGCTTAATGAGTAATGTTTTTATTATCTAAAAAATATCGATCTTTCGGTCTAGTGTAAACGGGGTCTAATAATGTATCATCTGTGCAAAACTTTTATTACGGCATTAACATTTTTATTTTCTTTTAAACATGTTAAATGGGAATTTAACGCCACTTTTCAGTCTGCCCTGATCGCATGAATGATTATAAATTGTATACAACACATATAGTAAAATGTATACATTATGGAATTTGTCTCATATCCTTGTTTATTAACATACTGCATGTTCGTGCCCTTTACTAAGTATGTCAAGTATTGTTCAATTATAAACGTTTTTCACTGTTACGTTTTGTTAACATAATTATACAAGAAAGCCATATATTCAATTAATTTAAACTCTCATGTTGCGCGTTCAAGCCTTACGTAGACGGTGTGCTTGACTCTTACCTTAATAAATTTACAAGGATTGCCAGCTTTCTGCAAAAGGTTAAGAATTTTACCGGGTACTCAAGATTCCACCAAAATAAAACTGGCGCCATGAAATAGCTAAAACTTTAAAAGTTTTAGCAAGTGGCGTTAAACCCCAAATCAAACACAAGACATCATTTAATTAGGTAGTTCTGGTATTTTTTGTCAGATTACTTCTTCCTCAGTAGTTTTCTATTGTTCGCTACGTGGAGTACAATATAACGGGGGAGCAAGTGAAAGATCTAAATTTCCTGTCAATGTACGATGTTATCCCCGCTAAAGCAATCTCGACAACTGTCTGCATATGAAAACAAATGTCAGTGGCGTATCCACTTTAAAAAAAAGAAAGGAAAAAATGAGAACAGGGAGGGTAACAACCAGCGCCACAGGCAAAAATGTAATCCCCGCTCGTCCTCCATAAATTATTGCATTAACGGTACTAATTCGTTTATTATGAAATCTGTTGTATATATAGCTGTACCAAATAAAGGTTACTGAACACTATAAAAACCTTGTGTTAAATAAATCAGTTTGATGCTTGGTAATTGCGAGAATGCAGGATTTTGCGCCATTTTTTCGAGAGCTTTCGAGACCCCCTGCCGTAAATGCGCCTCTTGGCCCTCCTTTTCCGATACCTATTTTTACGCCCCCCCCCTTCGAAAATCCTGTATCCGCCCCTGAATGTACATGCAACATGTATACTCTCATTTACATGATAAAAAATAGTGAAGGTTTTATACTTGCGGCTTCATTTCTGATTAAAACGATGAACCTACACCATAAATCCTAAACCGAAATGCGTTATGTCGAAACAAAAGTGCCTTATCAATAAAATGTACGGTTACCAATCGAGCAGAGGGACGATATCTTGATTCTGAAAATCACGGCTCAACATAGCAACACGTGGCCTGGCGTTATCTTGCTGCAATGTCAGGTTTCGATTCTGGATAGCAGAATGTGAGTTTGAATGATAAAATCATAGTTTGCATAAATATTGCTCCAGATGATCATAAGGGGTGTTTTAATGCTACGAGAAATCTCAGCCTAAACCACAAAATCGCTTACATGAATACAGGCATTTGCGTGTCTTTCGCCTCGACGTCGGTTGACTGCGCGATACACACGAGTCCCAAGTGGTTTATAGTGATCTGGTGCATGTGGATGAAACGTGGAATGTAAGTTGCAGCCAATGTACTGACGTCGGGACCTCAGTTGGAAATCTTACAAACAACCAATCATTCTGGTCGCCCCTGCTCAGAATAACATACCTGGCTGTCGCTGTGGAATCGTTAACGGTGATAGACAAGACGTATGCAGCGACTTTGACTTCGTGACGTATGCTCATCCTTTCTGTAGCTCTGAGACGCCGACTATAGTATCCATGAGGAATAGTATAGGAATCCACACGTGGATTGTACAGGATATGTTTGATGTGGAAAGTACAGAAATTTGAAACATATTGATTTAGCTACAATAATGAAGCCCACTTTTTAATGGACGGAAGTATATAATAGGAAATAAAAATAGACTTCAAATAGACTTTTCAAAAACATGTTTATCTATAGATGTCATTTATGGTTAAACTGGTTGTTAAAATGTCTATAACTAGTTCATTAGTATTACAAGATGAATTCTACACCTCTTTCATCCTCCGGAACTGGTTTTTCACAAGTACTAGCATAAAGGTTCTAACGGCTAGCAAAAATATTATAAATTACTAGACTAAAGTATAAAGAACATTTCAGAATCATGCTCCGTAACGACAAGGTCTTTCACATATTTAGAAATTTTAATAAAATGTTAATATTTTTTGTGTTTCTGTCCTCAATAGTTTTTTTATGATTAGGTTATTTCCAATGGATCTTCCACTTTTTTCAGATAAAACAGCTAAAATAATAACCATGTTTTAATCTTTGTCTCATTGATAATTTCAAGTACCAAGTAAAAAAACTATTAAACAAGATGTACAATCCTTAATTACCATGTAGTGGATTGACTAATATGTTCTGTTAAAAGAATATGACGATTTCTTGATGCTTTGCCATGCCCATGTGGTTGCATGCACGGCCCATTATAACAGAACATATTAGTCAATCCACTACATGGAACGTCATGGGCACTGTTCCCATGTCTCCCTTATTATTACTTTTCATTATTATTTATTATTAAAACCTGTATCTGTGGCATCTCATATTAACTGTATGATTAACCATGATTTGTAGATGTTTCGTATTTTGTATCTGTATATTATATATTGATCATTTATATTGTATTCTTCATTTGTAAATCTCTGATCAGAGGAAATAAAGATATGAATGAATGAATGAATGAAGATTCGGGAAGGATTCTGTCCGCCTTGAAAATTTTACAGGGGGGGGGGGGGGGGGGTTGTCCGTCCCCCGGTTAGAACACAAGTTATCTGCGGTGCAATTTTATTACCCACGCTATTACCTTATTAAGAAACATCTACATTATTAGACGGCTTCATCTATTCCGTGGTCTTCAAATATCTGCAGAGCTCTCGAAAGTCATAGGTGCACGACAACGATTAATGAGTTATGTTTGATTGATTGATTAATGGTGTTTAACGCCCGAGCAGCATTATTTCAGCTATATTCAGGCGATGAACATGAAATGGATGATAAAATGAACATGAAATGATGATGAATGAAAATGGGATGGGACACAAGGAAAAATAGGGGTAACGGATTTTAGATTGCCACTGGCAAATGGGAGGATGGATAGGGTCGGGCAATTCAGCCTCCTGCAGCGGGATCGAAATCCCTCCTCACAGCGAATACTACAGCAGCGTTTTTTAACGTGCGAGGAACGTGGCATTTTTCCCAACACCGTGCACTAATATGGTTTGCGGTCAGGTTTTCCGTATTATGGCCTGACAACCCCAGCTTGCAAGGGGTACCCCATTCAACCACCTGGGGGCACACATCCCAGTCGGTCTTTAGGCAAACCGACCTGGCGCTATTTAGTCGCCTTTTACGACAAGCTAGCGCGACTGCGGTCTATTCTTTTGGCCACCCGGATCCCGCACGGGGCTTAATGAGTAATGTTTTTATTATCTAAAAAATATCGATCTTTCGGTCTAGTGTAAACGGGGTCTAATAATGTATCATCTGTGCAAAACTTTTATTACGACATTAACATTTTTATTTTCTTTTAAACATGTTAAATGGGAATTTAACGCCACTTTTCAGTCTGCCCTGATCGCATGAATGATTATAAATTGTATACAACACATATAGTAAAATGTATACATTATGGAATTTGTCTCATATCCTTGTTTATTAACATACTGCATGTTCGTGCCCTTTACTAAGTATGTCAAGTATTGTTCAATTATAAACGTTTTTCACTGTTACGTTTTGTTAACATAATTATACAAGAAAGCCATATATTCAATTAATTTAAACTCTCATGTTGCGCGTTCAAGCCTTACGTAGACGGTGTGCTTGACTCTTACCTTAATAAATTTACAAGGATTGCCAGCTTTCTGCAAAAGGTTAAGAATTTTACCGGGTACTCAAGATTCCACCAAAATAAAACTGGCGCCATGAAATAGCTAAAACTTTAAAAGTTTTAGCAAGTGGCGTTAAACCCCAAATCAAACACAAGACATCATTTAATTAGGTAGTTCTGGTATTTTTTGTCAGATTACTTCTTCCTCAGTAGTTTTCTATTGTTCGCTACGTGGAGTACAATATAACGGGGGAGCAAGTGAAAGATCTAAATTTCCTGTCAATGTACGATGTTATCCCCGCTAAAGCAATCTCGACAACTGTCTGCATATGAAAACAAATGTCAGTGGCGTATCCACTTTAAAAAAAAAGAAAGGAAAAAATGAGAACAGGGAGGGTAACAACCAGCGCCACAGGCAAAAATGTAATCCCCGCTCGTCCTCCATAAATTATTGCATTAACGGTACTAATTCGTTTATTATGAAATCTGTTGTATATACAGCTGTACCAAATAAAGGTTACTGAACACTATAAAAACCTTGTGTTAAATAAATCAGTTTGATGCTTGGTAATTGCGAGAATGCAGGATTTTGCGCCATTTTTTCGAGAGCTTTCGAGACCCCCTGCCGTAAATGCGCCTCTTGGCCCTCCTTTTCCGATACCTATTTTTTACGCCCCCCCCCCCCGTTCGAAAATCCTGTATCCGCCCCTGAATGTACATGCAACATGTATACTCTCATTTACATGATAAAAAATAGTGAAGGTTTTATACTTGCGGCTTCATTTCTGATTAAAACGATGAACCTACACCATAAATCCTAAACCGAAATGCGTTATGTCGAAACAAAAGTGCCTTATCAATAAAATGTACGGTTACCAATCGAGCAGAGGGACGATATCTTGATTCTGAAAATCACGGCTCAACATAGCAACACGTGGCCTGGCGTTATCTTGCTGCAATGTCAGGTTTCGATTCTGGATAGCAGAATGTGAGTTTGAATGATAAAATCATAGTTTGCATAAATGTTGCTCCAGATGATCATAAGGGGTGTTTTAATGCTACGAGAAATCTCAGCCTAAACCACAAAATCGCTTACATGAATACAGGCATTTGCGTGTCTTTCGCCTCGACGTCGGTTGACTGCGCGATACACACGAGTCCCAAGTGGTTTATAGTGATCTGGTGCATGTGGATGAAACGTGGAATGTAAGTTGCAGCCAATGTACTGACGTCGGGACCTCAGTTGGAAATCTTACAAACAACCAATCATTCTGGTCGCCCCTGCTCAGAATAACATACCTGGCTGTCGCTGTGGAATCGTTAACGGTGATAGACAAGACGTATGCAGCGACTTTGACTTCGTGACGTATGCTCATCCTTTCTGTAGCTCTGAGACGCCGACTATAGTATCCATGAGGAATAGTATAGGAATCCACACGTGGATTGTACAGGATATGTTTGATGTGGAAAGTACAGAAATTTGAAACATATTGATTTAGCTACAATAATGAAGCCCACTTTTTAATGGACGGAAGTATATAATAGGAAATAAAAATAGACTTCAAATAGACTTTTCAAAAACATGTTTATCTATAGATGTCATTTATGGTTAAACTGGTTGTTAAAATGTCTATAACTAGTTCATTAGTATTACAAGATGAATTCTACACCTCTTTCATCCTCCGGAACTGGTTTTTCACAAGTACTAGCATAAAGGTTCTAACGGCTAGCAAAAATATTATAAATTACTAGACTAAAGTATAAAGAACATTTCAGAATCATGCTCCGTAACGACAAGGTCTTTCACATATTTAGAAATTTTAATAAAATGTTAATATTTTTTGTGTTTCTGTCCTCAATAGTTTTTTTTATGATTAGGTTATTTCCAATGGATCTTCCACTTTTTTCAGATAAAACAGCTAAAATAATAACCATGTTTTAATCTTTGTCTCATTGATAATTTCAAGTACCAAGTAAAAAAACTATTAAACAAGATGTACAATCCTTAATTACCATGTAGTGGATTGACTAATATGTTCTGTTAAAAGAATATGACGATTTCTTGATGCTTTGCCATGCCCATGTGGTTGCATGCACGGCCCATTATAACAGAACATATTAGTCAATCCACTACATGGAACGTCATGGGCACTGTTCCCATGTCTCCCTTATTATTACTTTTCATTATTATTTATTATTAAAACCTGTATCTGTGGCATCTCATATTAACTGTATGATTAACCATGATTTGTAGATGTTTCGTATTTTGTATCTGTATATTATATATTGATCATTTATATTGTATTCTTCATTTGTAAATCTCTGATCAGAGGAAATAAAGATATGAATGAATGAATGAATGAAGATTCGGGAAGGATTCTGTCCGCCTTGAAAATTTTACAGGGGGGGGGGGGGTTGTCCGTCCCCCGGTTAGAACACAAGTTATCTGCGTTGCAATTTTATTACCCACGTTATTACCTTATTAAGAAACATCTACATTATTAGACGGCTTCATCTATTCCGTGGTCTTCAAATATCTGCAGAGCTCTCGAAAGTCTTCATACGGAGAGCTATTCAAATATGTAATGAAAAAAATATGAACGATTTGTGGGGCTATTATTTGCATTCAAAACATTTGAAGAGCTCTATGAACATTCGAGTTTACGTCAAATTTTACGTAAATTTTGTATTGGATACCTTTGTTTTCCAGAGCGGTTTGAAGTAGGTACCACAAACACCAATGTCAACAAGGCTATTAGTCTTTCGTAGTAGAGCAAGCTCGTCTACTTACTAAAATACAACAAGTATAAGGACGTAGACTATACTCCGACCATCAACCAACCTGGCCCCAAACCACGTGCCCCAAACGTTTCATCATGCAGACCATTAACTATGAACGAAGTTTTAATCCGAAGCAACCGCAGGGACAAAACAAAACACCTAACACTAGAAGTCTTCATTTAACTTGTCAATACCAGACCACAGATACAACAGCACATTTAGTTTATGCACCGTCATGGCTGTAAATTAGTATTGGACCGGTATTTCTGTCATCTACAATTGTTATTCTTTTATAGCACGATAGTGTTCGGCCATTTTGTAACAGGAGACAACTGCCTACATTCCTCCGCGTAATCTACGGCCATGACCATTGCAGTAGTTCTATCATTCTGAGAGATTTCTGGTCATTGAAAATAAATTCAAGCCACGGTAATTTTAGCAAAACAGGTTGTAAAGCATTACAGCACGTCGAAACCATCGTTGCCCAGAAAGAATACGTTTAGACATTGTGTGATGAAGCAAGACGTGTCTTGTCGAATGCTTCGACCACCTTGCCGACAAATACATTGAAAAATTAACACTAAATAGTACATTAATTAGTAAAAAAGTCGCGTCGATTTTTATTATATTAATGCATTTCAATTTGTGAATGTATATTTATATATCTACCGGAAAGACTTCCATTTGAACCCCTCACTAAAAATTCATTATTTCGAACGTAAATAAAAGAATTTGGCACTGGGTGGGAGGCACTGGTGAACCCCAGTGGACACAGTTATGCATTGCCAATTGGGCAAGTGCGAGATGTGTTAACTCCATGTATCTTGTGATAGTCTAATGCATTGCGTATTTTTTATTGGGGGTTCAATTGGAAGTCTTACCTATCTAGCGGGTACGCGGGTGCGGAATGGTTGCAAGATTTTTTTATTACATTCATACTGTTTGATATACTTGCAACTTTTTTTTAAATCACTTTTACATTTCTTCTAATTAAAAAATCAAATGTATGAATTTAATGAAGAAAAGGAACTACAGTATAAAAACTGGCTTTTTATAAGAGACCGGGTGTAAGGAGGGAGGCGAATGCTAGACGAAACTATTCTTAACACTTTATCTGCATATAAACCACCTTCTGCGTATATTAGGGTTAATAATTTGTTGATTTTTGGGCAGATATTTCTCCTCGTGAACTGCATTTACTATGTAACATTTTATTTTATATCAGATAAGCATCCTATGATTTTAGTGGACCAATTTAAACGATTGGCCCGTTAGGGTGTGCAGTAGAGCCTTATGACAAGTAAATTCAACTGAACCTACACCCGTTTTGTACCAAAATGAATAGGATCGGTGCTGCAAAAATGACAAGTTTGACAACATTTCAGCTAAAACTTGCAATTGGCATGGCAAAGTGTCTTACTGCATTGAATTATATACAGTAGGTAACATTGCTACTATAACCAGCTGCAAAAAATCTAAATATGACGTCCTATAACGTACACGCGCAATGCGACGTAACGTCACAAAAGGTTTTACGACGACGCCACAATTACAAGATCTAAATTTAAAAGTTCAGATTATGGAGGGCACCTTATGGTAAAATATTTAAGAAATGTTTCATTTAAGTGTATTTTGCCAACCATTCATTGCAAACGTGACATGACTTTCAGACAGAAAGTGTTTCATTATGAAGATGGCTGCTTGAATTGGAACAATGATCAAGTCATACTCGAATGAACTATTAAAGTTCGTTTTTGCATACAAAAACGATGTCTCCCCCGACCCGAGATTGGCATGATGTTATTTTTTAGGTAGGCTTAAAAGGTTATTAAAAAAAATCTGTTAGTAACAAGAGTTCATGTAATTGACTAAGTTGTTACTGGAATTTCTGGAAAAATTTTAAGTTCGAAAAGCCTTTACTCCAACAAAATTTTGAAGATAAAAATTTCCTGGTAACATGCACAACTACGTATGGTGTACTAGCTATGTACCAAGTTTCGTAAAATTTGGTTCAGAAGTTTCAGAGGAGCTGAGCGGAAACCCATGATTTTTGAGGAATTTTTTGGAAAATTCAAAGTCCAAAGGGCCATAACTCCCACAAAATTTTGAGGATCAGAATTTCCTGGTAACATACACAACTAAATATGGTGTACTTGTTACATACCAAGTTTCGTAAAATTTGGTTGAATAGTTTCATTGGAGTTGAGCGGAATAACTTTGTGACGGACAGGACAAAAACAATGTGTCCAAACCAAGTGGGGGAGGGGAGACATAATTGTAATAATTCATTTTGGTATGATGTTGTACTAATTTACAGTCTGGGCCCATGTTCTACCGCTCAGTAAAAAGTAATCGAATATACAGACCCAGCCAACGTGTAAATTAATACATCATCATATTCCAAATGAATTATTTCTTAAATCTAACATACAATAGCCTTGTTACTGCGACTTGTTACATAGGGAGGGTCAGGGTTTTCCACAGGTACTTCAGCTTCCTCGCCCAATAAAAACTGGACCCCATGATATAGCTGACAATGGCATTAAACAACATTCAAACAAACAAGCAAAGCACTATTGCATGCATATGGCAGAATGACTAATGACAATAAACAATAGCTGTAGGCTAAAAATAATAAAAATGGCTGTTTGGGGAAGTGAATCCTCTGACATTAGGCAGGGTAGGATAGGCCATAAGGAATGAACCGATTCTTAGAAAAACGTGGAATAAGAAATGAATAATAAGAAATAATGCAAACCATACTTTATTGTCAATTTTTAACTGGGTGGAAATTATATATATTCGTCAATATTTTGTCCAAGAAATATTGAAGGGTAAAATAAGTGATCTGTACAATAAAGCAGCATATAAATGTGCTACTAAGGCTGTTCCGGGTACCTCCTGTACATTAAAGCAGCATATAAATGTGCTACTAAGGCTGTTCTAGGTACCTCCTGCATGTTGAGGTAAAGAGGTGTAAGAAAGATAATTTCATAGCAGTATGTTTAATCACACAAATCTCAGAATTAAGACTAAAAGTAACAATTATTATTATTAAAAGTGGAGGTTTTTGATAAATTTCAAACAAATGGAATTGACAACTTATGCATGAACAAACTAAATTTATTGGAATTTAATAGACTTGCCACAAGTGCCTTTGAATTATTTGCTATTAGATAGATACCTCTTAATAATCAACATTTCCTACACAGTCCTCTTATTTGTGGCAAGTGTAGAATTTAAAGATTTTTGTTTACAGTGATTGCAGAATGTCGTGTTAGATTAGCTATTATACTGGTTATCAAAATAACTAACTGAATGAAAAATGTCTTCAGAAAGGTCTGAATAATAATGTGGATGTTTTATCCTCCCGCAAATCCTGTGCCCGAGTAGGTTTTCTTATTTTTATGAAGTGTGAAAATAATTACTTACTGGACATCTACCAAAGCATGCTTATACGGTGAATGTCATACCTATTTATATGGAAACAGGAAAATTTGAAAACCGATTGTTTACACTGAAAATATATATGTATATGTATGTATAGAAAAGGCATTTATTTGCAAAGACAACAATCATACATTTGGATTTGATAATTACATCGTAACATGATATCACTTGAACACAACAGTATCAACCTCCAATTACTCTAATAATAACAAAACTGGTTTAACAATTAACAATCAAAACATGGCTTGATTTTTCTTTTCGGTATTCGGTAAAAATCTTAAATCCATAATTAAGTCTCAGGTTATATATTAACAATTTTTTGCTGAACAAAAACTCTGTTTCAAAGTCTTCAGATATTATTCACCATGTGCTTTCAAAACTAACAATTATAATTTATCTCAAAAGTAAACATGGTAAATATACAATTGTTTAAAAATTATGTCACATTTAAAAAAACAAGTGTTTAATTCACTTCAATTTCTCTGGCATCTTTCTGTGCACCTCCTGATCCAGTAAATGTTGCTACATAAATGGAATTCACAATACACAAGCACTATACACATAAAAATTGTTGATTTCAGAGGTAACACAATTGTTTTCCATAGAAGAACTCATCAGGGCAAGGTTTCATAAAAAAAAAAAATGCCTTCACATTTACTTCACAGTGCAGCAGAACTTTACATCTCTCCATTTAAGATTCCAAAATGCTTGAATATTTAAAAAAAATTATACTTGTGACTTATTCACACTCATCCAAAACTTCAAAATCACTGCCCATGTCCATACTGATTCCACTTGTTACACTGACGTTATCTACAACATAATTCATCATGGCTGTAATAGGGTAAATGATTATTTCTCCAGAGAAATGTACATGCATATAAATTCAGAATTCACTTGAACAATGCAGCTCATTTTAAAATAAATTTTATGTACGCAAAATATAAAACAGATTCCAATAAATGTTTCAAGACAAGAAATTAATACATTAAAATTTGTACATGTACACCAAATTTGTTTTTAAATACTGATGAAAGGTCTGAAATAAATGTTAAAAACGAAAATCACACCACTTTAAAAAAAAAATTACAATATAAGACGATGCTATACAGATAAAGGTGTAGGATGCCTATTTTGAAATAGTCTTACCATTTTCGTCTTCATCTTCTTGTATAGAAGATACAACCACGTCTTTATTATCTTGGCTGTTTTCATTATCGTTTCTGACATCCTCTGTTTCAATTGTCTTGCTAGTACCAGATGTAGCTTCCAGTACATGTTTTGACAAAAATGGCAAATCTTCTTCATCTTGTTTACTTTCAGCTATGAATGTTGATATTGCCTGTTCCACATTTTCTTCATTTATTTCACCACTGATACAAAACACAGGTTTGATGTCCGACTTACTAGTATGTTCCACGATCTTTGGTGGTGGTTCTGGAATTCTGTTGGATAACATGTCAACACCAGACAAACTGTCAATAGCTTCAAGAACTACATCTATTTTGATGTCACTGTTAGTACTTGCATTATCTGAATTGCTTGTTCCCTCATCTTGAAATATTTGTAACCTTTCAATATTGTCAAAATTTAAATCAACGAAATGAGAATCAATGCTATTTTTATTACTGTTTAAAGAAGGCTCAATTGATACAGAAATTTCTGGTTTCATTGACAAATTGAATGTTTCTATAGTGTCCATATGTAATTCTACACACACTGGGGTTTTTTGGTTTATATCTTGACTGTCGGTTCTAGAGTCTTCATCAGATATTGAAATAACATCACCATCATTGCTTGAAACATGTGTCACAGAGTTAACATTATGGTCATTCTTTTCTTCCTGATAATTAACATTACCCATTTCTTTCAAACTATTCTCTAGATTTTTTATTTTGTTTTCATCTTCAGTATCAGAAGAATCTGCAAAGCCGAGAAAATCCCCCATTTCCAGCGGTAAAATGTCATCCTCTGTGTCAGGCTCTTCAGCTGTTGATGAACCTCTAGCCATTACAGATTCAACGTTATCATCAAGTGAATTTTTGACACTTTCATTGTTTTTTGGTGCTGACTTAGTTTCTATCTTTGATGTTTCATTCTTGCCTTCCAACAATAGCCCAGAATCACAAACAGAAGAATCTGTAAGGGTCAATTCTTTAGGAATCTCCACTTTTTCTTCAACAGTAATGCTGCCAACATTTAAAACTTCCACAGAGATATCTTCTTCAGAATCTAAATCAATAACTTCAGGATATTCTGAAGATTTTTCCACATCGTTAGTTACTTGGGGCTTTTCTACTGCACCATTTTCATTCTGTTGTATAGTCATGTCTTCTCCAGCCTGGCCTGCCTGTAAATCTGTTTCCATTACTTCGGATTCCATTTCATTTTTTGACCCCACACACTTTTGTGTTTCTGACATATTATCTTCCTTAATGAGAGAATTATTACTGTCCATTTCATGTGAATAATTGTCATCCATAACCATAGTTACATCTGTTGAAATACCAGTAACAGTTTCAACATCTCTCTCCACATCAGTGTTGGTCTCACTTTGAATTAGTTTTTCCTCATTTGAATTCTTACCTGTTGGTGACTTCTTCTGATCTACCTCCATTACATCTTCAGATTTCTCCCCAGTTGGAGCCTCTGAGTTAACTCCATCTTCTCCCTGTTCAACAATTTTTGAAATTTCACTTTGCACTTTTGTGCTGGATCTTCCCCTTCTTGGCGTTGTCCCTGTACTACCTCTTCCCCGTCCCCTTCCACGTCTGCTAGCCCTTGTTGTCCTAACAGGTAAATCTTCCGGCTGAGAAACATCATTCAGAAAAGAGGTTTCTGTTTTAGATGTATCAAGCTGAATATCCTCATTTGTCACTTCCTTAACACTTGAATCAATGCTGGTTGCTTTCGTCTCCTGATTGTTCAGAATTGTTGATTCGGGATTCGACTTTTCAGGTTTAGATTCAGTGTCATTATTGTTCAGAATTGTTGATTCCGAATTATACGTTTCAGAATTTACAACAGACTCCTTAATAACAGGGTCATGTTCATTAGTTTTCTCAGAAGTTTGACCCACTACTGTAGACACATCCTTTAAATCATTTTCTGCTGTAGAAAGAACAATTTTAGTTTTGGACCGTGTAATGCCTTTGTCTTCTTTTTTAAAATCACATTCCTCAGTATCAGAGATATTTTCTAATTCCATTTTCTCAGTATTTTCACCGTTATTGGTATCCTGCACCTCCATGTCATCATCAGAACCTCCAACCTGATCCACTACGTTTTCTTCATCATTAAAATCAAAATCTGCAAATTCATCGACTTCTCCTACTTCATCTACAGTCATGATGTTACCTTCCATTTCATCACTTGAGATATTTTCTAATTCTGCATTTCTATCATCCTCAATTTCTGAATCACTAGAAACATTTTCTAAATCCTCTGTTCTATCCGTTTCAAACTTTTCAGAAGAACTGGATATGTTTTCTAACTCCTGTTCATCTGCAGAGAAATCAGACACACTGTCTACATTTTCATATTTGTCATCATCATCAGATATGGACACTATATCAACTTGTGGATGATTCTTTGGTACATATTTGACTCGCTCGGAACGACCTTTTTTCCTTCCTGTTGATGTTTTTCTTGTTGATCTTTTCTTAGAAGAAAGAACATTAGTGCCTTTCTTTTTGTCTGTAGTTGTCACGGTAACAGTCTTAGTTGACATGTTTTCATTGTCTGTTACTTCAGCATCTACGTTAACCACATCGTGTAAATTACTCAATTCTCGTCCTCTTAATGTAGTTGGTGTTGCTTTCTGAGATTGCTGCTGAATTCTTGCCGATGATCGACGAGTTTGAACGACTTCAATCACATTCTCTGAGTGAGTCTCAACTTTATGAACTCCAACAACTTCAATAGGATTTCCTTCCTCTGCTAGGCTTACTTCTGTAACATTTTTTCCTCCTGTTCTATTACCTATAATTGGAGATACCTGCGTAACTTCAGAGGAAGTATCCCCTTCAGCCAACACTGTACCTTCTGCTGTACTGTTTGTTGACACAGGTATATCAAGTGATAGTTCATCCAGAATTGTGTTGGGTTCAACTGTATCAACAGTTTCTATATTCTTACTAGTAGTTACGTTTATGTCAATTATTTCTGTTGTTTCCGAGTCCTGCTTTGTTCCATCTTCTGTCTTGTCATTTTTTTCAATGTCAGTTTCCTCCCGGTCAATACTGACAACTTCAGTTTTCACTTCTGCTTGATTGTATACATTTGTAGCAGCAGCTTCTTTACTGTCTTCGGCATTATCACTTTCTTCTGACTGAGAGTCTAATGAAATCACAACAATATCTGATGCCGTAGCTTGATCAATAGGTACTGGTTCCTGGTCCACCTTGATCACTTTAGTAGTATTATTATCTTCTTCATCCTCGGACAATACCGTGACATTAGCTTCTGCATCGATCTCGACTAAATCATTGGCCTTAGATTCTAGTGTCTGATTTTCGTTTGTTGATACAATAATTTGTTTGTCATCTGAAAAAAATAACGTGTACATTTCATCCGAATTTGAAGAAGCCATTTTACTTTTATATTCAGTGGGCAGGGACAAATTTTGTGAGGGGGGAGGTGGTGGCTTGACCTCAGCCACTGGCACGGCTTCCTGTGGATTAATTGCAAGCATTTCTAAATCGGTTTTTTCCTCTTGATTAATATTCTTTCCTTCCTTCGAGTCTTCAGCCACTTTATTTTCTTCCCTCTTTTCAGCGACCCTTTTTAACAGACTATCAGCTGTAACAAGATTTTGGTTTCTTTCTGTGACAATTGGTATTTTTTCATTTTGACCAATAGTTATGAAATCATCTAGAGAAAGTGGTTCTTGGTTATCAACTGATGGTTTCCTTGCTGGTTCTTCTTTGGGTGGAGTATTTTTGTCTTTAGATACTGGAGTCCATGGGGGTAAGACAGGATTTTTCTTTGCTTGCGGCTGAACTGGTTTCGGTTTAATGCCAGTTTTGTTGAGGATATTAATTTGTATTTTCCCTTTTTCCTTCTCTTTCTCTTCTTCATTTTTATTTTGAGATTGGTTTTGTTTAGATTTAATGTGTTTGTCCCATATTGCCTGCATTTTTTTCTTTTGTTCCTGTTTTTTAGCTTCCACTGCTGGATCTTTTTCTTTAGTTTTTTCTTCAGTCTTTGGCAAAGTCTCCTGTTGTTTGTTTTCCTTCTTTTCATGCTTTTTCTCTTCATCTTTCAACAAAGATATTCCTGCAGCCTTATCAAGGTTTAATCTTTGCTCATAAAATGGATTTTCCTTCAAGTAATCCTAAAAATAGAACGAACAAAATTTAATATGACTGCTGTCATGTTTATTTTTAACTTAATGTACAATATTACATATAAATATGTACATGCAATGTCTCATTTGTAACATGAAGTTTTTCTTTTTGTTTCTCCAGCAAGAAATAGCACGGAATTCGCATATCTGCATTTTTTTATTTGCCAATTATCAGGCACACAATTATTAGCACCGCCCTACTTGTTATCAAAATATTAATGGGTGGCCCTGGGATGAGGGATCCCTGCCCATTTTTCATCCTACAGAATTACCCAATTCCAGAGTAGTGGATATTAGCTGTTATTTTGTGATGGGTTACAGAAATATATGAATCAAGTGAAAAGGAGAATATATGTAGAAAGACACCTCCCGTCTACAACTTTTAAAAAAATAATAAGATGACATGATGTCTATGCAACAAAGTAATAATACACAAGATTATTTCGATGAACATCAAGGAGACATTTACATCCACAATGTTGCCACAAGATAAGAACAGAATTGAATTTATACGAGATTCTGCGATCGACCACCTAAAGTTTTTATTTCTATTATGAAATTATTATTCGTGTTCCCATCATTTCAATAGAATTTAATTCAAATTGGTTTTCTCCAGAATACAATTTTGACTGCATGTTTTTTCACTAATTTGTCATATTTTCTTAGAAATAATACATCAAAACAATTTATAATATTCCACATCTATTGTTTTTTAAATGTGGTTGCAATATGTTCTAAGACATTGATCAAACAGTCTGTACTCGTAATTAGATTGTCCTATGAGCTTATAAGGTGTTCTATGACATTGATCAAACAGTCTGTACTCGTAATAAGATTGTCATATGACCTTATAAGGTATTATTTCATATCAATAAAATTATCTTTGTTTCAATTGGATAAAACAAGGTCTGCTGACATTAAATAATCTACAGTAATTTGACATGAGGGCAATATCACTCGTTCATAAAGCTGTGGGCATTATCATGTCAGGGTAATGCTCCCTCCAGTAACAGGCAAAACCATTTACTTTTAATTCATATAAATGAATATCTACAACTTAAAAGAGAAGAAATGTCATATAAAGTTTAGAAAACAACCTGTATATGGTGAAAAATACTCAATGATACCAGCAAGAACTACAAATAAAATAATACAGTCTAAAACACATGGTTTCGTAATTCTTCAGTGAAATAAAAATAATAGTTGCTTATATAGTGAGCATTGTCACGCTACTTTACAGCATTCAGGACAGTGGTATTGCCTTCAACATTGATAATGCCCTCACCTATGGCTCGGGCATTATCAATGTTGAAGGCAATAACACTCTCCTTTGTGCAGTCAAGATATCATGACAATGCCCTCTATAAAAACATTAATATTTTTCCAATTTGATCCAATTAAAGAATGTTTGCAAGCTAAAATAAGTGACATTGTACTTTATTCTTTGGTGTTTCTGTGATTTGTTGGACAAACCATTGCTAATAATATTATTACAATTACTTTAAGTTACACAAATAATTTAAAAGAACTGTCCACCCGACACCTAAATACATATCTTAATGATTAACCGATGTCACAGAATGACATGAATGTTCATTATGTTAGGCATACACCTTGATAAATACAGTCTATATTTGTTACCCATAAGTCTATTCTTTCAAAATACTTCAATTTTTGCACAATAGATAAGACAAAAGTTAAATCTTATACAGTGTTCTGTATAATCTCAAACACCATTACAGTAATATTCTATACAGTACTATTCAAACAATGCACAAGAAGGAACTACCAATACTTACAAACTTGTATGACCTATTATTACCTGATACTTAAGATAATGAGATTCAGTTTTAATGTGATGTTCAGCACTGATGTCATCCCCAGTGTGTTCCTTACACAGTGTACAATAGTAGCCTCTTGTTGCCATGAAAAACTCCTGACCTGAAGATATATAAATATAAACAATACTGAACAATAACTGTTTATGAAATGATAATTCTAGATAATGATTATATATATGTGTGTGTCAACTAACAAGCTCAAACATCATTGTGGTAACTAACAGTTTAAACATTGTGTTCTCTTTAAAAACGCAAAATTTAATTATTTTGACATGTTTCTATTTAAATCTGAAAGTGATAGTTATATAAAAAACAAAAAAATAACTGGTCATGTTATACTTACCTGGTAGAATAGGTAAATCTTATTTTCTTTTTTCTATGTACTAGTAAGAAAACTGAATACCATTATAAATTATATATATCCAATATATATATATATATATAGAATACTTTTAGATTGTGTTAGGTTTTTTTTAATTTTGTTTCAAGGCCACTTATAGCAATTTTTCAGCTAAATCATGGTATAGGGTTTTTACTATGGGAGGAAGCCGGAGTACCCAGAAAAACTCTGACCTTCGATAGGACAACTAGCAATCCTTGTCAATTAAGTTTCGAGTCGAGTGTACACTGAGTGCATTGAGACTTGACCCTTTGACCTCAGTGTTGACAGACTTGACCCTTTGACCTCAGTGTTGACAGACCACTTTTACTTTTAGACAATATCTATATTTATAGCAGGGTTCCCACAAAGAATTTCATTTATAATTCAATGTCTTTTCAAGGACTTTACATAATTTATTAAAAAAAACATCATTTTCAAGTTTCTTTTCAATGGCATGACATCGTAAGTCTTATTAACCAAAATGAAATATTATTTTTTCAAAATATTGTTACTTAAAACACTCGAGTTATTTCACAAGTGCTGTATTCAAGGTCAAATTGGAACCTTGATATATATATATTGTCTAAAAATATACATTATATTACCTTGACATAGAAATTGAAGTGAATGGTTTATCACAATCAGGGCATTGCAGGCAAGTTTTCATACATTCAGAAATATGTTGATGTTGTGTTCATTTACCCAACAAGTTTTACCATGACAGGCCATTTCCTTATAAAAATAAAACCTTCTCAGGCTACAAGTGTAATGCCATTATACCAACAAGGAAAAATTAGATTTTTTAAATTTAAAATTGAATTTTAATATAGGAAGAAATTAACATAAACTTCCTTCTATTACTTCAAAAATTTTTATAAAAGAAGTAAAACTTTTATTTCGTTTGAAACATTATTACAAACATGAATCATTTATGAATCGAGCGAATGAAAGTAACAACGCCCAAAAAATAACAACTTTCTTTAAAACGTATATACACACAAGTTTCATGTGAAAAACAATATTTAGGAACTGTAGCCCTGATACAAGCATGTAAAGTCTTCGATACTTGTACTGTCAGATCTTACCAGCTTATTACAGTTCATTGTTTACCAGAAATTAATCCATCAATTTGGTAAACACACATTTCTTAAGAGATATATAAAGCTTGATTCTATGTATTCAATTTTTATCAGACTTGAAAGACTGTATGTTAAATAACAAACATAAGAGAAGGAATAAAATGTTTATCTGAAACAACCGACATTAGACTGAAGGCACTATAAAATATAAATTACTGCTATATAATTGAACAACAGGATTTCTAAGCCAAGAGGGCATTATTACTTCAGCCCACGTACTACTGTCAGTATTTAACTTTCATAACTATATCAGCTGGATACTAATGATTCATTTTTTTAATACAAAATGAAACTTCCAATTGGTTTTTAAAAAATCAACCTTATACTTGTAAGCTAAATAATAATAAGGCTGTAATCTTTCAAAATTTCTATGAAGCATTCTCTAAATTCAAATCACAAGATATCTGTCATTTGTCTACACAACACTCTGGATATCCACAGGTCATTTAGTCAGGTTTTGTTAATGTTCTTGGATATAATGGTTTTTATGAAGTCAATTTTTGTGTGGTTACCTCCCATTGTAATAAAAGTCAAAATATAGTTTTAACTAGTGTTTGTCTAAATACAGATACAGCATTCAGAGGAAACAAGTCAGAAGTCCTCCAAGTCCAAACAGATTTTCCAGTTCAAATAGGTCAAGTAACAGCCCTCTCGGCACAAGGCAACAAAGAATTTACAAAAACAATTTCATAACAAAGCAACATTTTGTAGATTTTTGACATTTCAAAAGAGAAACCATCTCTACTGACACAGATACAAGACACTGTATAAGTGACAGTACAGAGGCTGTACAAAAAATATATCAGCAGCTGAACCTTTAATAGGAGTAACTTCTACTTTTAAGTCATCTTTTGAGATTGGCTTCTCATTAGGGACTCCTGATTTCAATTCCTCTGGCATCCATGGTCTGTCATACTTATTCACCAACTACAAAAGGGTTGAAAATAAATTATAAACAAGTGTTTTTTAAGAAATACTAAATAATGCTGCTATAAAGAATGAAAATAATGTATAGATTAAATGTTTTAGTGATCTATTTAGTAGGTAGTTAACATCATTTTTCAATTTTATCTTCAATTTTATCTACTTTTGTATTTAACACAAATGGGACACTGAAACATTATCAAACAGATTAAGAAACACATAATTTCAATAAATATATGATATAGAATTGATCTATGTTAAACTTACACCCTGATGTTTCTTGCCATGAAGATGTTGCAACATAGAAGTTAAACTAGAACATACAACATTACATGTTCTACACCAGTGGTTTCCTGGATCAAAGAATTCATATCGCACTTTCCTTTCAGGTTTTATTGGTTTAAAGGTGTCCTATAAATAGATATTAATGTGAATGCTTCTGCCTTAAAAATGAACAATTAATTGTAACAAACATAATAAAAAGCTAATAAACAACTCGTTATAGCTTCATGTGGTAAAACAAGAAGAATGTATGTATTAATGAAATATAGACGTGCAATCCTCATGTAGTAGCATTGACATACTAGTACAGTATTATTTTTGTGAATAAGAAAAAATTTAGTAATAAATAACTTCTCGACCTGTTTTAATTTAAATACAATGCCAGACATACATGTAAGCTAGAGCCAAACTTTTTACCTTCTTAAGAGTAAATAATTTTTCTTGTCTTGTTAAAACTTCACTTTTCAGTGTAAATTATGTTTTTATTATTGCCAACATTAAAACAAATACATAGTTTACCTTCTCAGTTTGATTTGGTGTACCCTCAATATTTGATGTTTGTGTTTCTACTGCAGTCTTTTCCTTTGGTTTTTCTGCTGCCTGCCTTGCTGCAGAAGAGGAACGCCGATCATCACGTTTTTCTCTATCCTTTATGCTTGCTTCATCTTTCTTCTTGTCAGTCTCTGTACGAGATTTATCCCTTGGTCTCTCATTTTGTCTTCTATCAGAAGATCTTCTTCGATCATTAGAGCTTTTTTCAGTCCTTGGTTTTTTGGCGGGTGATGCTGATACAGTAGGTGATTGCCTACTACTTGATAGCTCCCTGGATCTTTTAGGAGTTGAAGATCCAGCATCTTCCACAGATGCCTCACTTATAAGTTTAGCCTTCTCATCCACTTCCTGTCTAAGCTTAGCTATTTGTTTTGTGATTTCTTCTTGGAGGATACTATTCTGCATTAATATAGGATCCTTATGTCCGTCTTTCTGTCTCCTCCTCTTCCTCATTAATTCATTTTGTTGTTTCCGCAAAGAGGATAACTCTTGTTCTAATATTTTTAACCTCTGCTGTGTTTGTTCTTTCTCTTTCACAAGTTTTTCTTTCTCTTTGCTGGTTAGTATTACTTTAGTAATAATTAGTTTATCTTTATCATTTTTAACAATAGTTGTCATTGTTTTCTCTGCTGGAGATTTGACAGGAGTTCTATTTTTTGGTGGTAATACTGTTCTGTTTGAACTTTTAGTGGTCAAACTTGCAACATTGCCCTTAGATTTTCCTTTACTGTCAGTTTTCTTTGAAGTCTTTTTTACAACTGTCACAGTCTTTGTTTCTGTCTTTTTGGAAGGGGCATCATCCACTTTCTTTGACAGTTCAACAGATTTGAGATTGGAATACATTTTAGGCTTTGTAACATTATCTTTTAATTTTGGGGTATCTACAGATGTTCCAGATGTCGGTGGTGGTCCATAAGGTGGATACCCAGGGGGGTAACCAGGGGGAGGACCGTATGGTGAAGGAGCCATAAATCTAGTTGCATAAGCTGGATGTCCAGGAGGGGGTCCCCACATACTAGGATGCCCAGGAGGGGGCATTCCATATGGGGGTGGTCCTGAATACGGTGTTGGCGGTGCGTATGTTGTGAAACCAGGAGCCTGATATGATGAAGATGGTGGATAGCTACTGGCTGCTGTACTGGTTAATCCATATGTAGTTGGAACTGTAGAGACAGGGTAAGTGACTGCTGCTGCATATGAACTTGATGGTGTATAAGATGGTGAAATGGGTTGGGAACTGGCAACAGATGTTGGTTGGCTAGGAACTGATGCATCATCTTGATACGATGACTCTCTCTCATAACTTCTTTCCCTTTTAGTAGTGGAATCTCTTCTATCTAAAGTAGGAATAGATGTCTTCTGCTTGCTAGCTGGAGATGAAGTCAATTTTGCTTCCCTTAACAAAACATCAACCATGGATTCTTTCCTACTCTTCACTGGAAATATTTCTTTTTTTATATCTTCTGCAAGTTCCCCACCAAGGAATGAAGAAGCTTGATCAATACCATATTGTATTTCTTCCTTTGGTTTAGAAGGCACTGGATTAGCTTTTTCCTGCATTCGTTTTGACATTTCAAAATCAAAACCTATTGACTTAAGGATATTTTCAATTGTTGGATCATATTTGGCCTTTTTCTCCTCTGTTGGCAATGTATTTTGTTGTGTAGAATATGGAGCAGTCACCGTTGGAATGGACTGTCCTCTATGGCTGGTGAATATGCTGAGCAGATCAGTAGAATCTCTCCTTGGTTGCTGCTGTGGTATTTCAGATGTTCTTGGATAATCTGAAAGTTCTTCGCTCTGATATCTATCTCCAGCTTGGTATCCTCCGGAATAAGTTTCTATTTGAGGGGGTCCGTCATCATTTTTATATGATGATTGTCTGTTTTCACTTCTGTATGAATCTTGTTCTTTATCTTCATAATAACTTTTTGACTCTTTCTTATACTTCTCTTCACTATCATCACCATACAAAAATCTTTCTTCGTCTTCAATATCCATGTAAGAAGACATTCCTGGAAGGCCAGAAAAAGATTTTGAAGAAGTTTTTTTAGCACTCCTCATTATAGGTGCTCCTGCCTTTGGAGGTTCATATGATAATGGCCTGTTTGGATGCATTTCAGAAGGAAAAGTAGGAGCCGCCTTGTCTGAAGTGTAGGCTGGAGGATCTGGAGCACTTTTCTTTAATATTGACTTCAGAGGTTTTGTCTCACCTGATCCTGCGAGTGAAGTGTATCCTCCAGAGAACGAAGATTCTTGATATCTTTTTACCTGTTCACTCTGTAGAAGATTATCTTCTTGTCTAGGAAATCCACCATCTAGATCAGAAAGATGTCTCTCACTATGTGAAATTCCTCGATCATGATCATCTAAATAGCCTCTGGAATCTTTATTCCCATCCCTTTTGTCTCTTTCACCATGACGATCATAGGAATCGCGTCTATTTCTATCATGATCTCTTCTACCTCTATCACGAGAAGAAGATCTTCTACTCCTGTCATAAGAGCTGGATTTCCATTCACGATCATAAGAGTCTGATCTTTTACCATGATCATAGGAATCTGATTTCTTACGATCGTATGAATCAGATCTCCCAACACGATCATGAGATCTAGGTGAATGTGGATTATCATACCTATCTCTCCTGTGATGACCTTGCTTTGGTTCAGCTTCACCTCCATATAATTCATCATATCTTTCATCAGTGTGATACTTCATTTCATCAAACTGGCCTTTAACAGGAGGTCCAAGCCTTTCTGATAGTGGACTTCGTGACTGTCTTTCCTTGTAGATGTCATTTCCTACTGTGATTCTTAAAGACTCGTGTGAAGGTGACATCTCTTCTCTCTGTAATAGAAAAAGGACAATACAAACAATAGGAAATAAAACAAGTTGGATTAATCTCAACATACAAGCACATCAGTGTTCATGCGTTTATCTTTTACTTTACAAATTTAATGTGCAGTTTTGTACTTAACCTGGGTCTAGTTTCATAAAACATCTCAAATTTGAGGATCTCCTTAACTTATCCTAAACTCAAATACTGATCAATCAGGTTGGTGGAAAATTGAATTTGAGGAAAAACTAAAGGTGCTGAGTTTTTTTTAAAATGTGGCCTGTACTACACAATATATAAATTTACAATATGAATGGACTTTAAACACCTTAACAAATAAATAAAAAAGACAGGTTTGTCATCAGAAATTTTGGATAGCACTGTGGTAAGTGCTCAAGTTAACAATGCTGTCACAATGTAACAAGTCTCATTTTCTCTTTGTATTATATATACCACATATTTTACCAGTTAACGTATTTAAACTATGAGATGTTTGTGTCAAATAGTTTAAATAAGTTAACTGGTAACAGGCATGGTATATATGTTTTGTTACACAATTCAATCAACATCCTCACAAGTCATTGTTTCTGTGTCCACAAAACCCTGACAAACTTAGGTAAGAAATTCCCGGGCTAGAAGTCACTATTTTGATTGACTACAAATGTACATCATACCTTAATGTAGCCAATCAAAAGATTGCTTTCATTCACGACTTGGTTAGGGGATATCCTGAATAAACCAAACGGATGTGTTGCATAGACCATGTGAAAATCAGTGTATTTTGTACAGTAGTGTTAATAGTTTGATATTACCACATTATTTATTAGTTGCATACGTTTTCTTCCCACTCGAGAATGAGTAAGAATGACTACTGCCAAACACTTGCTTCTTTCAAGCAATTTCATTAGTTGATATTTTGATGGATTGACATCATAGGAAAATCTTCTAGCCCAGAATTTCCTAGCTAAGCTTGACAGGGTTTTGTAGACACATACTAGTAATCCCTGACTTGTGAGGATGTTCAATCAATAGAATTTGAAATGGACGTGAAATTACTGTTGTAAGACAATCAATGTAGTTCATTTGGTATTTTGAATGACAGTAAGAGGTGGGGCATGCACTATATATGGAATAACTAAAAAATTGGTTTATTATACTATAGCTCAGCCCCACATACTTGAATTGTATTTAAATGGAGATTTTTATCAGGTGACATGAAATGTGGTTTAACAAGAAATGTCTGCTGTTAAAGAATGATTTTGTACAACACACTAATCCATAAAAAGATCAAAGGAAAAATGCTGTATTATGTTACAAGCACATTTAAACTGAAACTTTTTTCCATAATTCACTTTGTCAATTCAAACATACTCTTTTGATAGATTATAAATTAATTTCAACTACTCTCTGCAAACTATCAGAATAGACAGGGAGATTTATATTATACATTCATTCTGGTTAAAAATATATTTAAAATTGTTGGATAGCAGTCTTTGATGAAAACAAAATAGAGTTTCCATCAGAAAATGCAAACCAAACATATTTTAAGGATGGCCTTATGTTTACACCTGTCCAGTGAACATTACTTGAGGCGTTAATTAACAGAAGGTATTGACCACAGCTTTAATCTGTTGAACATAAAATACAACAGGAAATAGTGAAAAAGTGCCACTGTTTTGGATAGCACCACTGCCTGAAGTTAAAACATGTCAGTAGATCAAGATAGCACTGCAAAAAAATTACTTAAAATGACAGATATGATGAATGAATCACTACAGCAAAAAGTTGCATTTTGAAGGTCAACATTTATAAGATACAGTATTGACGTTTTTTTGAAATCCTGCTGCATCTGTCAGTCTATCATCATCAGAAGTTTGAAGAAAAATACCAAAAATAACTATTTCCACTTATTTATTTGGCAGTATTTAAAAGTGTTTCAAAGGATTCATATGTACTTCTGTCTACAAGTAAATTACATGTATTCAAACCATCAAACACTCACCTTATGTTCCCGTAAGAATTTTATGAAATTTGGGATAAATATGCTGGAATAGTTATACAAAAAAAGGTTCATATCATCTTAACATGGCAAATTGCCTGGCTTGACAGACTGTTCAGCTCAAAAATGTGTGTCCCAATACAAAACTAAGTTTTCGCACTATTCTCTTTTCTTTTTGCAGTATCATTTAAAAAAAAAAATTTTAGTATTACATAAAAAATCTGCATTACAGTTAATTAAAATAGAAAAAATTCATTGGAAGCATTTCCTGAGAATATTTACTACTTATTACAACAAAGTTGAAACTTTTTATTGCACAGCAATGAGATATCAGTTGTCTTGAAAATGTTGAACATATTTTTATAACGTTCAGTGACACTGACCTGTGGTGTATTGTTGTCAATCTCGACACTCTGGGTTCTTCTAAATTATACCCACTACAGAGGAACATGGCTGTGATTGCAAAATGAAAAATATTTTACATTCAGTCTGGTAACCTGAGAAACTTTACCAGACGGTAGTGAGACCAAATAAAAAATAAATATTTTGGCTTGCCTTGGATCACATTTGAGTCCTAATATTTGAGTTGGAACATGCTGGCAACACTAGCTGTGATACTTTGGTAGCAAGACAAAGTTTTATAGCTTAGCTACTACAAGTATGACCATTTGACTGCTAACTTTACAATTCATTAACTAATTAAAACCCTCCAATATGACAGCTTCCTCATGGAAATTATCTGCGTTTTTCTCAAGCAAAATACAATAAACAAATATTTATGTTTACGTAAGGCATAAGTTTTAGAATTGTTCAAATAAAGCGAAATTCTACTTGTACTAATTTGTCCGATTTTCTCACAGGTTTTTCGTACATAGAAAACTGCTGCTTTGAAGTTTTCTTAAAATAATTAAATTGCTACTTATTTGTGAATGCAGTACAAGGATTAGATCAATTTCCATGTCAAAGGGCTCCATGCATTTTTATTAAGAAAAACAAGACAGGACTACCTGTTTGGCAGAATTTTAATGTAAGAAACTTTAACTGCATCCTCTTATTCTAACGAAAGTTGAAGTTCAATACTTATTTTTGGAATTGCCGCATAAAACATCACTAGACATTTGGTCCAGAAATATGTTTAATTTTACCAGACCATGAGTAAATGTACCAGACATGTCCGTTGGTCTGGAATTTCGTTTTCACTGCAGTCTTTTGGATCTATTTTGATTTTTTTACCCTTTGTAGGCATTGCAGAAATTACTCTGTCATAAAAACCATGTTGGGATACTTACAATTGCTTCAGCCTAAATAACCATTCCGGCCCTTCTATTTTAGTTACTATTTTCATTAAAATTGTTTGCTTGACAAAAATTTGAATGCTTGAAAATAATACTTGAGACTTGAAAATTGTTTTATTTAACAGAAAGTTATGAATATTATGGCAAAGTTGAGACCTTAGTACAAATACTGACATGTGGTGAGTGGGGTTTGTCAAGCTGGTTCCCGGTTACTGCTGGCCGGTCATACTAAACGCAGAGAAGTGCAGAGAAATGCAGAGAAGTGAAGAGAAGTAATTAAAAAATGGTTTTTTTGATTAAATAAGGGTTTATTATATATAAATATGTTCATGTTGTATAAATGAACATTAAGAAGTCCATATTTTTACTAAAAATATCATTTAGTTGACAATTTCGAGCAGTTGGACGATGTTTACATACGATGTAATATCCTACAGTGGAGAGAAGTATGAGAGAAACATAAATAATGGTTTATTTATCTTGAATAAATGTATCCAATAAGTTTATTCATACACAATTTATTATGTTAAATAAGTGTTAACATGTTTAACGAACTTAGATTAATAATAACCGACTTTATTTCATCAAAATGTACGGCATGACACAGTTTCTAATATGATATGTTATATTGTTTTATATCAAAATATTTAAATAATTGAATCAAACATACGATTATATTATTAAAATGCAAAAGTAAGATTACGTTCGCTGAGGTTTCATATTCCATTTCCACTTCTTTTAATCGCAGTACATTTCTTATCCTAGTCGGTGAAGAAATAAATATAAAAGAAAATAATTTTAAATTGACAAATAAAGAAAATTTGAGCTTTTGAACGGTAGTCTAAACAACATGCGGAAAATTTCTTTAATCTTGTCATTTATTAAACTAACAACTTTTGTTGACGACCCTATTAATTATAATTGATCATTGTGCGTTTATTTGGTTTAATCAGGGAAAGTGATGTTACATGGATTATGATATCTTAATAAAGAATCAAGCGTGTGACAACAACAATGTAATTCAAATTAATTAACAGAGGTGTCAAACAATTACGAGGGGATCAAACGACCGTCGCGTTTATATAAAACACCATGTCAAGGTGTTTGAGTAGAACTCAAAACTAATTTATTTTCTCAAAATTACAGTTCAGCTTAGTCAGTACATCATAAATATTGTGAAAATTTATGTTTGTTTGTTTGATGGTGTTTAACGCCACATTCAGCAATTTTTCAGCTATATCACGGCGTCCAGTTTTTATTGGGGGGAGGAAGCCAGAGTACCCGGAGAAAACCCCCAACCTGCGGTAGGAAAACTTTCAGATGATATTTTGGCTTTCACTGTGGTTATATAACTAATAATAAAAATAATAATTTTTTTGTTGTTAATATTTAGTGCTAAACCTTTTTGTTATTTATTTAAAGATTCATTGTATATCATGGTTCAAGCCTCTGCTATGTCACCTCATTTGCCTCGACTCTGGTACAATAACTGCAACGAGTCTTACAACAATGTTATTAAGCGGAGTACTGACTGGGTAGTCCTTAAGGTACCTGACTTAATTAAACAGTTGTTTGATCTCGAGCAGGACCAGACGCGAGACGTAAAGTTCATAGCCTTGACATGGCGTGGGGGCTCTTCCATTATATATTATTCATTGTATATAATGGTTGTCCAATATGAACTGTCAGTCAGGAATTTAACCAGTAATCGTAGTGTAATTATATGCACATTTGTTTACACAATGTACGAGAGTGTACACCTAGTTTACTCTCTATGAAACCACTCTTTTTTATGGTCTTAATAACAATTTTTTTCACAGAAAGTGTTCTTTGTGATGAAATTGTTCCTAATCATACTTATTATATAATAAACATCATGTGTGATACATTATACAGTTACTTCTCTCTATTGTCAGCCATTACAACCTATGTAAACATCGCTGAACTGCTCGTAATCGTCTATTCACAGACGAATTATATAGAAATAAGGTCGTATTTTAGTCAATTTTGTTAAATTTATACAAAATATAACAAATATATATATATATATATACAAAACCTTTATTTAATAGAATAAATCATTTTTTAATTACTTCTCTTCACTTCTCTGCGTTTAGTAGGACCCCTGCTGGCAGAAGAAAAGAAACAGTTACCCACTTTGTTATTGTTACTTTTCAACTTACATCTGAAATAAATTTTGACAAATGGATAGGCATAGGTTCATTTTACAAAATTTATTTCCCCTTACAGGTCTTTGTTGCACTTTTTCAATGCATTTAGGTATTTTAAATGAGCCATTACAAAGCTTCACATGTCATGCAATTTACCCATTGTGCAGCCCAAAAGTATAAACTTTTACGGGGTATGGCTGTGATCTCGACCAATTAATCACTAAAGCTATAAAGCTGGCAATTATTTAGTTCAAGTTACTCATGGTTTTTACAATTTGGTTTTACGAATGCTCCATTAATTTTTTTACTTTTTATTTTTTGTATTTACATTACATCATTACACTCTTGATGACACTGGTCTTGTACAAATGATAGAACTACCAACCAGAAAAGGTAACACTCTTGACTTAATGATAACAAATCTACCAAACCAAGTACCAAGAACTGAAGTAATGCCTGGAATATCGGACCATGATATTGTCTTTTTAGAATTTAATATTACACCATCTAAGGCCAAACAGTTACCTAGAAAAATCCCAATCTACAAAAAAGCCAATTGGGACACCATAAAAACTGAGGTAAATAATCTACATCAAACTATTATCACCATGGCAAACGACCACAATGTTGAAGAAATTTGGCAAACATTTAAAGCAACACTTACTGAAATAGCCACTGCCCATACTCCACACAAAAATATAACATGTAAGCAGAAAACACCATGGATAAATGCTGAAACTAAAAAGCTTATGAAAACTAGGGATCGCCTTTACAAGAAAATGAAAAAATCAGGAGACAACCACACAAGAAACAAATACAAACAAATTAAGCATCAGGTGCAAAAGCAACTAAGGCAATCATATTGGCAATATATAGAAAGCATAATTACACCAAAAAGAGATGAAAATCAATTTGGCAGTATGAAAAAATTCTGGTCCTATATCAAAAGTAAGAGAACTGACTATTCTGGTATAGCCTCACTAAAACAGAATGGGAGACTAATAACAGATCCCAAAGTGAAATCAGATCTTCTTAATAAACAATTTCAGTCTGTTTTCTCAGAACCTAGTACAATAACATCATCTGACTTTATACAAGAAGACTTTATGCAAGGTGAAACTCCCTATCCTAAAATGAACGATATTCACATAACTACTCAAGGCATAGCAAAACTTCTCCTTAATCTAGACCCTACAAAAGCAAGTGGACTGGATGAACTGAAACCTCGCCTATTAAAAGAACTTGCTAATGAGATTGCACCTATACTGAGCATTCGTTATCAGAAATCCATCGACACTGGTATAGTCCCAACAGACTGGCAAACTGCTCATGTCTCTCCAATATACAAGAAAGGGTCTAAGTATAATTGTGAGAACTACAGACCTATTTCATTAACATGTATATGTTGCAAGATATTGGAGCATGTAGTAGTTAGTTCCATTATGACTCATGCAGACAAACATAATATTCTGTATCCCCTTCAACATGGTTTCCGTCAAAAACGCTCTTGTGAAACTCAACTCCTGGAATTTATCGACGACATTTCAAAAAACATGGAAAACAATAAACAGACAGATGTATTGATAATGGATTTCTCAAAAGCCTTTGATAAAGTCAGTCATAATCTCCTTATCCATAAACTTAACCACTATGGGATACAGGGTAAAACCAAGACATGGATACAAAGCTTCCTCTCAAATCGCACACAAGCTGTCCTAGTTGAGGGAACGACTTCAGGCTATGTACCTGTCAAGTCGGGTGTACCCCAAGGTTCTGTCCTGGGGCCAAGTCTTTTCTTATTTTATATAAACGATATACCAATAGGATTACACTCTACCATAAGACTGTTCGCTGACGACACAATTGCATACCTTGTCATCAGATCCAACAAAGACTGTAACACTCTTCAGAATGATCTAAATAAACTTGGCACATGGGAGAAAACCTGGAAAATGGCATTTCATCCAGATAAGTGTAATGTGTTATCCATCAGTAGAAAGAAAGATCCAATAAAATACAATTACACATTACATGGTCACACACTAGAACACGTTGACAACGTAAAATACTTAGGAGTCACAATTCAGTCAGATTTAAAATGGAATAACCATGTCACAAACGTATGCAACAAAGCAAATAGCACCTTAGGATTCCTACGTCGAAATCTAAACATCAGCTCGACAAAAATAAAAGAACAAGCATATAAATCCTTAGTAAGGCCGTCGTTAGAATACGCAAGCCCTGTGTGGAACCCTTACTTCTCTGAAGATGTTAACAAAATCGAAATGGTTCAGAGAAGAGCTGCTAGGTTTGTCACTAACAGACATCGAAACACATCAAGTGTTAGTGACATGCTACAACACCTAAACTGGAGATCCCTAGCAGACAGACGAACAGACGCAAGCCTAGTCATGCTTTTTAAAATTTCAAACCAACTAGTTGCCATCCAAAAAATAGATAGACTTATCCCACCACTACGACAATCACGAAATGTACACTCACTCTCATACCAAATCCCAGCTTGCAGAACCGAAACTCGACAAAAATCCTTCTTTCCACGTACTATAAAAATCTGGAACAGCCTACCGTTGAATACTGTAATGAGTGACTCTATTGAATCATTCAAAGCAGCTATTTCAACCAGTACCTACAATTAATCTATACATGTATGCCGTTTTTATCCTAAATCTTAAAATATAAAAAAAAACATATAAACAAATAAAGTAAAAAAAAAACAAAAAAAAAACAATAACTATGTAAATATGGTATATAGACAGAACTTTTTGATCTAATTTTTATAAATTTTAGTTAATTCTTGCTGTATGCGCATCCATGTGACGTTATCTTCAATGTGTTGAAGGCGGTCACTACCCAGTAGAAGTAGAAGTGGTGTGTTGATAGACGAGATGTTTGATATGCATACTGTTTCAGTCCTTTTTTATTACAGACATAGAGACATATTATTACAGAATAATTTTGGTAATATCTGCAAAATGAAACTTGAAAGATGACCTGTGGTCCAAGTCTTTCCAAGACAGGTCTTTTCGACATCGGTGATCGGGAACGATCGCGTTCTTCTTTTTCATAGTTCTCTGCAGGTCGTTTTTCTTTGCGTGTTGTTGCTGATATTATCCCACTACTTTTGCTAACAAACTGATTGCCTCCACGGCCTCTACCTTTACCCATAAAAACCATTTTTAATGTTCGATTTTTTTTAAGAAAATAGCACCATTTCTTTTACAATTTCGTTTTGCGCATGCGTTTACTGTAATCAAGTCGTAGCAAAACTTGTTTTCGGTCAGTTAAAAGAACTTTGAACGTTTAAAGTTGCAGACTAGAACCAGTTTAGTCGTAATATTTGTTTTATTTGTAATATCTATTTAAAAAAATCGCCAGTACAAATATCCTAAGTAAAGTAAAATATTATGTTTTTTAAATTATTATCTTTTTTACAGACAACACGTATTTCAGCAACCAAACATTGGTCTGCAGAAGTGTGGCCTTATGGGAGTGGCGGTGAAGTTGAAAGCAGTCGACTCATTGTCTGAGTCAGTGTTTGTGTATTGATGCTGTTCGATAATAAAGGATGTAAATATAATTGGGATATCAACTTGTAGTTGAATTAAATAAATACAATGGCTTCAATATTAGCAAGACCAGAATTAGCTCGTCATGGTAAGAAATTTTTAATGTAAAAATAATATTTCCGAACAAATAAAAAAAGTTAAAAAGGAATAAAATCGGTGTGAATAGAGCTAACAGGAGTAATATATGTATTTTTCTCTTATTAATTTGTAAAATATTCTCTTTCTTAATGTAAATTAAAATAAAAAAATACTAATATTTTCATTAATACATAATGTATTGTATTTGTAAGGTCCTTTATTAAATGTTTGATTGAAATTGGGGATATCAAATAATTACTATAGGTTTATACATTTATTAAATAACACTCAAAGTTTTATATTTTGCTTCACAGCACTAGAAAATATTTTTGGTACATTTAATTTTATGCCAATTATATGGCAAACCAGTGTTTATTAATCACACCAATAATGTTTAAATAATTACATTAATGTAAATAACAGTCCAAATTAATTCAAGTGAAAAGAACAAAAACACACAAAATTATTTAAATATTTTAATTCACTTTATTACAAATTTTACAGCCTAAATAAAAAACTCAAGTATAGCTTATAACATTATTTTTTACTCATAATTAACACACAATAATAATAATAATCTGATCTGTAATTTTCTCAATACATGGCTTTTTGCTTAATTGTTTTAGGTACGTGTAGTATACAATATTTTTTACAAGGTCATTACAATATTTCCCATTGAGTTTTTCGTAAAAATACTAGTACCTCAGGGAAAGAAATGTTTCAAATTTATATATTTGAATGGGGTTTAACTCCACTTTCTGGAATTTTGTACCCAGACAATCAACGCCTCCTACCTCAGTACTGATGGTTTCAAAACGTGAAATATTGATCATGTATGATTCTTTACTACTTCTTTGTTTCTTGTGTTTTCTTCTTTTTATTTCCCATGTGCCGGATGATGTGGCCTCGAATCCATTAATTTTTTTTAATTTTTTTTTATTTCTAAAAATACACAACATAGGTAAACACAATTGCAGGTGATGTTGAATTTGGACACATGCTGCATAACTTGTGGCTTCAATGGAAATTTAATAATTACACATATGAAATGAAATTAATACCTTCATCAAAACCATCGGACATTGAGAAAGTTAGTGACATGCAATCAGCATACTCGTGCCAGCTGCACCTTGCACATAAAAAAGATAGTGACATTTTAAAATTATTTTTGAGACAATTTAAGTTTGATAATTTAAGTATCATGTTTATGCTACCATTTTTAGCGTAATTGTAATTTGGATGTCAAATATTATTCTTGACAGAACCACATCTTTTAATGATGAATTGTACAATTTCGAGTACACGTAGTTTGCATGTTTTAATGTGTTTTAGACCACACATCAATAAATACGCACATGCTCTAACTGCGAGTAATTTGACACATGTTATACCTTTTTGCTTAATAAAATTCGCTAAATATGAAAGAAAAAAACAAGAGCATGTACATGTTTGACCGGAAGAACCCTGTTAACGACATTGAATAAACACTGTGTAAACTCTGTGAGAAGAATGGCAAATAATATTCACAAAAATATATAGTGTATATTATTTATTCAATTATATTTACCATAGTTGGTATTAAATTTTGGAAGCTTTTACTTTCTATGTTATTTAACTGCAGTCTTGAATTAGTTGCATGTATCATACAGTAACTAATGACTTGTTTTAATTTAATTATCAAGTTGACAGTTATATGCTGTGGCTTACTTTATTGCTGTAGATTATCAATCATGTTATCATTAAATCAGAAGACTAGTGCTTTCCAAATTTGAGATAAAATCATAGAAAATAACAGTATACTGGCTGATTCTGAATCGTAGAGAAAATAAATATTGGGTAAAATTATGAAATATTGGAAAAGATAGATTTTTAGTCATTTTTCAGAAGCTTTTACCAAAGAGTGGGAACTTGAGCCGTTCAGGTTTACCAGTGATATAGGTCAGGCTTTATTATTATCTTTTGGACAAGTTCTGTTGTGTTCCACATAAGGTGATCGAGTGACAAATAACATGGAGTGGTGAATTCAATATGGAGGACGAAAACTTACTTGGAAGCGTCTGCATTTGCTAGATAGTGAGTCAGATGAAGACTCTCACCTTATCTGTACTCTCAAATTAAAACGTTTTTAGAAATGAAAAATATTTGTAGCTTGTGAAAATATTAAACCAATCATACAGTACACCCTATTAACCCAATAAGAGGTACAAGGAAACCATCAACTAATTTTCATTTTCAATTTAATAATGCTCACACATGTTTTATGTGTTAGATGAGGTCCACATATAATATACATATAAAACAAAGTTATTATCATATGTTAAAAAAAAAAAACTGTTCAAGCCTGTTGTCAGGACAAATACAGTATTTGTGCAATTTTTAAAGATTCAATCTTTGTTTTTGCTTTAATTATGTATTTAATTGTTGTTTTTAGAGAAATTTATTTATTACTATTTTAGTCTGTACAGTATAAGTCTTCACGAAATGCGTTAATCTGATAATGCTTGGATCGGCAAAATCCGAGCTGGACATGCTTGCTGAACATTATATAGAATTAATTTGGTGGTTCAGAAATATTTTTAATATGTTTCAAATGAAGCCTCTGTTTTCAGTTTTAATTTTCATATGTATGTAAATGTAAGGTAATACACTTATATATGATGAGTACTCAGAGTAAAGTTATCTTTCCTGATTTCCCATAATTTTTTTTTTAGGTGCTAGACCAGAGGATGGTGTTAGGGATATGATAATTATTAGTGATATTGACGAAAATGGGATTAATATCAATTTAAAGACGAGATACAAGAAGGACAAGATTTATGTATCCTTTATTACATCATAGACAGAAAGAAGTCAAAATGACTGCAGGACAAATATATTGAACACAAGATGAAATGGCTAAGTATTCCTGGGAATATAATAATGCAAAAATAAACCCAGTGTACAATCATAAATCGATACTATCAGCCATTATACTATTATATACTATTAACAGTATTAATATAATCCAATTTTTGTATAATTCAGTTTGTTGATTGATTGACTCATAACATCCAGTAAAAATATTATGCCACAGAAAAACAAATTACCAATGAAATTGAATCAATTTGTAGGAATGGGACGGGTCAATATCTGGAACATTGATTGCAGATATGGACAAACTTGCTTTACATGTGTTATGTACTAGAATATTGTAACTGCATATAATAAGACACTTACCTAACACAGGACGTTATCACTTGCCGAACAAAGGACATTATCTCTTGCCTAACACAGGACATTATCTCTTGCCTAACACAGGATGTTATCTCTTGCCTAACACAGGACATTATCACTTGACTACCACAGGACATTATCACTTGCCTAACACAGGACGTTATCACTTGCCTAACACAGGACATCTCTTGCCTAACAAAGGACGTTATCACTTGCCTAACACAGGACATTACCACTTGCCTAACACAGGACATTATCACTTGCCTAACACAGGACGTTATCTCTTGCCTAACACAGGACGTTATCTCTTGCCTAACACAGGACGTTACCACTTGACTACCACAGGACATTATCTCTTGCCTAACACAGGACATTATCACTTGACTACACAGGACATTATCACTTGCCTAACACAGGACGTTATCACTTGCCTAACACAGGACGTTATCACTTGCCTAACACAGGACGTTATCACCTGCCTAACACAGGATGTGATCACCTGCCTAACAGGACATTATCACTTGCCTAACACAGGACGTTATCACCTGCCTAACACAGGACGTTATCTCTTGCCTAACACAGGACATTATCACTTGCCTAACACAGGACATTATCACTTGCCTAACACTGGACATCACTTGCCTAACACAGGACATTATCACCTGCCTAACACAGGACATTATCACTTGCCTAACACAGGACATTATCACTTGCCTAACACTGGACATGATCACTTGCCTAACACAGGACGTTATCACCTGCCTAACACAGGACATTATCACTTGCCTAACACAGGACATTATCACTTGCCTAACACAGGACATTATGTCTTGCCTAACACATGACATTATCACCTGCCTAACACAGTACGCCTAACACAGGATGTTATCACCTGCCTAACACAGTACATTATCACTTGCCTAACACAGGATGTTATCACCTGCCTAACACAGGATGTTATCACCTGCCTAACACAGTACATTATCACTTGCCTAACACAGGATGTTATCACCTTCCTAACACAGGATGTGATCACCTGCCTAACACAGGACTTTACCACTTGCCTAACACATGATGTTATCACTTGCCTAACACAAGGGGACATTATCTCTTGCCTAACACAAGGGGACATTATCTCTTGCCTAACACAGGACATTATCTCTTGCCTAACACAAGGGGACATTATCTCTTGCCTAACACAGGACATTAGATTTTACTTTGTCTTTGTTTTTTCCTTTCACTACAATGTAACAATGCTAAATACTGCTGCTGATCCTACATAGATCTTACATAGATAATCTTAATATAAAAATGTTGTAATTACATTTCCTTGGTATAATATCAGGGTGTTACAGAATTACTACAGTTCACTGACATAATGGATTTAACATATGGCAGCTCCTTTACAGATAAACAGGTCTCAGTTGTTAACTTAAAACACCTGGGCACTTATAGGTTCTCCAGGTGCTTTAATTATAAAAATGTTAGAATGTGCTTTACTACTATTGACATGCTATATATTCTGATCATAGAGTTTAAACTTTGTGAATGTTTTCTTCAATAGTTAGTTTATTTCAAAGCCCCTAATATGAGATGTCAGACCACAAGGACTGACCAAAGCCCCTAATATGAGATGTCAGACCACAAGGACTGACCAAAGCCCCCAATATGAGATGTCAGACCACAAGGACTGACCAAAGCCACTAATATGAGATGTCAGACCACAAGGACTGACCAAAGCCCCTAATATGAGATGTCAGACCACAAGGACTGACCAAAGCCCCTAATATGAGATGTCAGACCACAAGGACTGACCAAAGCCCCTAATATGAGATGTCAGACCACAAGGACTGACCAAAGCCCCTAATATGAGATGTCAGACCACAAGGACTGACCAAAGCCCCTAATATGAGATGTCAGACCACAAGGACTGACAAAAGCCCCTAATATGAGATGTCAGACCACAAGGACTGACCAAAGCACCCAATATGAGATGTCAGACCACAAGGACTGACCAAAGCCCCTAATATGAGATGTCAGACCACAAGGACTGACCAAAGCCCCTAATATGAGATGTCAGACCACAAGGACTGACCAAAGCCCCCAATATGAGATGTCAGACCACAAAGACTGACCAAAGCCCCTAATATGAGATGTCAGACCACAAGGACTGACCAAAGCCCCTAATATGAGATGTCAGACCACAAGGACTGACCAAAGCCCCTAATATGAGATGTCAGACCACAAGGACTGACCAAAGCCCCTAATATGAGATGTCAGACCACAAGGACTGACCAAAGCCCCCAATATGAGATGTCAGACCACAAGGACTGACAGACCAGTTTTGCTTCAAGCAAGTTCTTTAATTGTCTTACTGTATTTCTGGAAAGCATCCATACTAGAAAATTGAATTAGTGTTTGGTATAAGTTTGTTCAGTCAAACAAATGTTTCAGGAAATGTCTGACTAAATATCAGGCAGAGATATTCAACTTTTGGGAAGTCTGTGGTTATTTATTTTTATTATTATTTTTATTTCCTTTCAAAATTCTAAAAAGGACAAATTTTCAGGTTAATAACCTTCTCTTGTGATACATGTACACACGATTTCCAAGCTAGAGAAATGGTTTTATGATTTTGTGATACTGTACACACGATTTCCAAGCTAGAGAAATGGTTATATGATTTTGTGATACATGTACACACGATTTCCAAGCTAGAGAAATGGTTATATGATTTTGTGATACATGTACACACGATTTCCAAGTTAGAGAAATGGTTATATGATTTTGTGATACATGTACACACGATTTCCAAGCTAGAGAAATGGTTATATGATTTTGTGATACATGTACACACGATTTCCAAGTTAGAGAAATGGTTATATGATTTTGTGATACATGTACACACGATTTCCAAGCTAGAGAAATGGTTATATGATTTTGTGATACTGTACACACGATTTCCAAGCTAGAGAAATGGTTATATGATTTTGTGATACATGTACACACGATTTCCAAGCTAGAGAAATGGTTATATGATTTTGTGATACATGTACACACGATTTCCAAGTTAGAGAAATGGTTATATGATTTTGTGATACATGTACACACGATTTCCAAGTTAGAGAAATGGTTATATGATTTTGTGATACATGTACACACGATTTCTAAGCTAGAGAAATGGTTTTATGATTTTGTGATACATGTACACATGATTTCTAAGCTAGAGAAATGGTTTTATGATTTTGTGATACATGTACACACGATTTCTAAGCTAGAGAAATGGTTTTATGATTTTGTGATACATGTACACACGATTTCTAAGCTAGAGAAATGGTTTTATGATTTTGTGATACATGTACACATGATTTCTAAGCTAGAGAAATGGTTTTATAATTTTGTGATACATGTACACACGATTTCTAAGCTAGAGAAATGGTTTTATGATTTTGTGATACATGTACACATGATTTCTAAGCTAGAGAAATGGTTTTATGATTTTGTGATACATGTACACATGATTTCTAAGCTAGAGAAATGGTTTTATGATTTTGTGATACATGTACACACGATTTCCAAGTTAGAGAAATGGTTATATGATTTTGTGATACATGTACACATGATTTCTAAGCTAGAGAAATGGTTTTATGATTTTGTGATACATGTACACATGATTTCTAAGCTAGAGAAATGGTTTTATGATTTTGTGATACATGTACACACGATTTCTAAGCTAGAGAAATGGTTTTATGATTTTGTGATACATGTACACATGATTTCTAAGCTAGAGAAATGGTTTTATGATTTTGTGATACATGTACATGTACACACGATTTCCAAGTTAGAGAAATGGTTATATGATTTTGTGATACATGTACACACGATTTCCAAGTTAGAGAAATGGTTATATGATTTTGTGATACATGTACACATGATTTCTAAGCTAGAGAAATGGTTTTATGATTTTGTGATACATGTACACATGATTTCTAAGCTAGAGAAATGGTTTTATGATTTTGTGATACATGTACACATGATTTCTAAGCTAGAGAAATGGTTTTATGATTTTGTGATACATGTACACATGATTTCTAAGCTAGAGAAATGGTTTTATGATTTTGTGATACTTGTACATGTACACACGATTTCCAAGTTAGAGAAATGGTTATATGATTTTGTGATACATGTACATGTACACACAATTTCCAAGTTAGAGAAATGGTTATATGATATGTCAACAAACTATTTGACCTTACATAACTTCATGTCTAGGTCTGTAGGTCAATTACACCTACTGTATGTTAAAGTATTCTTAATCACCTTAGAAAACTAATCATTTAAGAAATCTAACACATGTAGCTCACACTGTAAAATATTGGTTATTTAAATTCACAAGACATAGTTTACTAAATTGTATTGTTTTATTGTATACTAGTACATACTACATGTATGCTTGTGTTCAGTTTACTATGTCACATCTTTTCTAAATAAGAAATGGAAAAAACAAGTACTAGTTGCTAGTATACTATATATATATAGCTAGTATTTATTCATGGTTCATATATACTTATTTCATATAACTTTAGAAATGGTTCTGTACAGTTGTAGTTTTCTTTACTAAGTTTAAATTTATTGTTATTGGTAAAGATAATAAGATACCAATCTGACAGGTGTAATCTTATTGATCCCAAAGAGATGCTAACTCTGATAGGTTTTGTATATAGTTTGTCTTATCAGAAAATCAAGGAGAAACAGTTGAACCTTATTGCTCACATTGTTTCATCAAGTCTGTCTAGTAAATTGTTAATTACTATTTACATTGACTATTATTAGATATTTTGACTTTAAAACATAAACCCCTGAATATCTTACTTGTTAGGACAATACATTACATAGTTTATAAATACTTCCTTTTTAAAAACACACATAAAAACCCTTCGGGAAATTGGAAAATTAATCGTTTGTGACTTTTACAATTTTGTTAAAGCAGAAATATAAATCTTTTATAATAATATTCATAATTGGTGTATTTACAAGCAGGAAATTGGCTTATGACTCATTTTGTTGTTACCTGAACAGGTAAATCAATGCCAAACTCAGCTGACTGTCATTGCTTACTTCCTTTGTTTGTAAAGCTCTTGGGTGCTGCTTGATTTAGTGTTCTTAATTACACTTGCAGAGTTATCATGTATAAATGGACATGATAAAACTGTTCAAGAAAAAGTATAATAACTTACTTTTATTTTACATATGTGTATATAAGTGACATGTTTGTTATTTAATTCTGGTAACAAGCAAAAATAATGTTTTGTACAACATTCATTCAGTAAATGCATGCTTGTGGCCACAAAGAAAATTAATATTAAAATTTTATTCCACTCAAGGCTAAAAATGTTCAGAAGAATTATTTGATGTCACTTCTGTTAAATAGGCAAGTATTATTATGATTTTCAGGAAAAAAGTATGGGGGATTGTCCTCATTAAAAATGAAACTTGTGTCATAAAAGTTGTGTTGAAAATAAACTTTAATCATTTGCACCTTAAATGACTCAAATAAAATTGGTTCTTATGTTCTCAAATAAATTGTTTCATGTATAAAATGTATTATATGTATATTTTACTATGTGGTTTATTTGACTTGTTGTTTCATTGTAAGGTAGATATTTCCCTTAACAGACAATCAGACATTTACGGGTTCTATATTAGTAGCTGTAAATCCTTACAAACAGTTGTCAATTTATGGACAGGTAAGGCCTCGTAAACATTCACGTCATTTGACATCTTCTGGTCATTGTTTGTACACCAAGTGCTCGTAAAAAAGAAAATATTTAACATTTTTTATAATCATCTATGTATGTCATGTTATTTGTATGTATGTTCAGTTTGTGAAAAAAAATATTTTACTGTCAACAGAGACAGACAATCTAGGTTCAGTGCCTTGTTTTACAAAATATCGTACAACTTACTTGTTCATGGCCTTGTTTTACAAAATATGGTACGACTTACTTGTTCAGGGCCTTGTTGCACAAAATATGGTACGACTTACTTGTTCAGGGCCTTGTTTCACAAAGTATGGTACGACTTACTTGTTCAGGGCCTTGTTGCACAAAATATGGTACGACTTACTTGTTCAGGGCCTTGTTTCACAAAGTATGGTACGACTTACTTGTTCAGGGCCTTGTTTCACAAAATATGGAACGACTTACTTGTTCAGGGCCTTGTTGCACAAAATATGGTACGACTTACTTGTTCAGGGCCTTGTTTCACAAAATATGGAACGACTTACTTGTTCAGGGCCTTGTTTCACAAAATATTGTACGACTTACTTGTTCAGGGCCTTGTTGCACAAAATATTGTACGACTTACTTGTTCAGGGCTTTGTTTCACAAAATATGGTAGGACTTACTAGTACACAGTGGTAAGTTGGTAAGATGTGTGGTTTGCATAAGATTTATAACCTGTCATAAGTTGTAAGACTTTTTGTGAAACAAGGTCCAGAAACTAGCTCAAATATTGGACAAGCATTTGCAGAATAGTAAAGATCATTTGCTTTGCTTTTCTGTTAATGTTCTAATTAACTTTTTTAAGATGTGTTTACTTATTTGGTTTTTATCTGTTTATCATAAAATCAGGTATTTTTATATAGATATAAAGGTGTACAGTATACAAAAAAAGAGCTGTATGTGCCTTTCTAAATGGCAGTACCAGTTCATTTGTCCTCATTTAAGTCAATAAATCAAATTTCCCATCATCACAAAACATTGATATATATTTTTTATATAATAAAAATAATAATGTACTTAAAAGTTTACATGTATTTTAAAGTGAATTATTAGGAAATTCTAGATCATTTTTCTCACAAAAATAAAATTAAGCAGAGGAAATGGCAATCATAGTGGAAGTATGAGGATGTCTGTTATGTCCTTATAACTTGTCTGGAGTCTGTATGTATTGAATTATTGGTTACAATCAATATAATTGATACTAAAGTGTGGACAGAGTTTCATGTCTCTATTGTTTCCTTTATCCTGCTTTTAAACTAATTAACAACCATATGTCCAGTAAATTTATAATGAAACCAAAATTATTTGTGGTTGATACCTTTTGCTGTTTTGACAATTACTGCAAGGGGTTACATGTAAATACATTCTTGATGTTTTTAAACATTCTGTTTGTCAAATTTGATACTAAAAAGGATGGTTTCAGATTTTTAAATATGCACAAGAAATAAGAATACTACCCTTGCTTTCTTGTGACTGTACATTTATTACATTGGTATCTCAGTGTTAGACCGTCAGACAAGCACTAAGAACCCCAGAACAGCTTCACTAACAGTCCTTCCCAGCCAAAAAACTTCGGTTGGCACTAGTGATTCATTCTTTTCATGGTGGAATAAGACTGTGACTGTATATCTCTGGTACCTGTGATTTCTTCTATTTTCTGTTGTAATATGGAGTAGGCATTGCCAAAATGCGAGCACAGACAATATAGTCTTTTATTATCAATATATAATGTGCATTTCATAATTGACGTTACTTCCGAACACCCTAAATGTTCCTCTAAATTCCAGTGGTCACGTGACGTCTTTCTGTGTAATGGTGACGTCACATGAAATGTAATTTGATTGTTAGTTTTTAAAGATCGATTTAGAGATTGCAAAAAATAGTATGAAATTTTTGTTGTCATTTTTAAATATAACATTAACTTTTTATCGTTGTTAAATTTATTTTTAAGTCGTTCTTTAAAATTAAATTTAGTGCTTCTTCATTCACTTTGTTCCAGTTTTTTGACGATATCAACTTCTGGACGAAAAAAAATCAATATCAGCATTAAGCAGATTTTGATCACGTGATTTCATTTTGATCACATGACAAGTAATTGCCGTAGAGCTCACCGCTGCGAGCTGTGCTCGCTATTAAACATGACTGCAAAACACTGGGCATTATTGTTTGTGTGTTGACATTATAATTTGACTTTAAATGGACATCTATCATAGATGGTCTATGATTGCAAGAAATAAAAGATTTATTTTAGTAAAATATCTCAATATAAACTGAGTCATTACTAATATTAATATTTGCAATGTAATGTTTCCTGGTATAAGGTAATGCATACAATGCCCATTAAAGACTTTTATATGCATTTAAATGCAGAATTGTTCATTTATTGGTTGTCATTCTTATCAGAAAATGACCAAGTGAAATTGGCATGAAATGATGCTGTGTAATGGTTAGGATAACAGTTGTCAAACATGGGATCAAATGATTAACATGAAATATGACAAGATCTGCCACATGTTGAGTCAGAATCAATGGTTCTGATAAAACGATGACAGATTGATTGGTCCTTCGACCATTAGTTTATAATAGAACCGTTTAAGTTAATTATCTTAGAATTTATTGTGAAGTGAGAAAAAGGCCCCTAGTCTTGCTTGGAGATAGCATTTGCTTTGATATTTCGATTTTATTATAACCATATTTAAAGTTGTCTAAATATAGAGATATAAACATGACAGGACATAATTGATTTTCTGTAAATTAATTTATATACATTTATATAGGTACCAAAATTTAGCAGTATTTTAAGTTCTTCATGTTCTGTGTAACAGGTTACAAATGTCTACTTCTAAAATAAGGTAACCAATATGAATGTATAAACTTTTCTGAGTTATACTAATTACATGTATGCAGTTACAAAAGAAAGGTCACGTGTACTTTTACATTCTGGATGGGACCTATTGATGTACATGTATCCTGTAGCTTTGATATCTATTTGAATAAACCATCAATACCCAGTGTGATTCACATGATAGAATATTCTGATATCTAATACACATACTGACAGAAAATGTCTGAAGAGCTTTGAGCTTAGAGGTGTTCAATTCATACACCAAACATGTCTTTCAAATAAATTAATCCAATTTTATTGTTCATACATGTACAGTTATGTATAATGTATGTTATAATGCATTGTTTACTGTAAGATAAACATTAAAGTATACTTTATGACTGTCTAAGGACTACTATATAAGAAAATAATGTTAATATTTTTTAAAGTTTATGGTGAACATTTGAATAAATGGTAAGTATTTAGGATTGTCTAACAATAAGACAACGTAGCCCCTTCCTCTTTGCCCCTTCCCCCACCTCACACTTTTGTTTATATATTTCTAATGCTTCTGAACTTCTGAGTTTATTATCTTAAAATACTTTTTTAGAAAGACATAGAGGAATACAGTGGTAAAAAACTAAGCCAGGTGGAGCCACATGTATTTGCCATCAGTGAAGAAGCCTTTCAAAGTCTGAAAAATTCTGGAGTCAATCAGTCTTGTATTATAAGTGGTGAAAGTGGTGCTGGTAAAGTAAGTGGTTTACTTACTAATTATACTGAATAAATATTTAATGCAGTTCTCACATAGCCTAGAGGTATTTGTGGGTCACCATTTCAGCAGAAATCCTAATTTGTTCTGTTCTTCTTCACTGCTGTTTCCTTTTTACTGTAAGTCTTGCTGAAACATGACCTAACAGGAAAATTTAGCTTCAGTCCACAAAGTTTTACAGTTGTTTAACCTACCTGTAATGTCTCAATATCATTACATCATCAACCATTTTTCTGTTAGACAAATTTGTTTATATGCCTAAAAATCAGAAATTTTTTACTTTCATAAAGTCTGTTATAATAACTGACCAATTTGTTTTTAAGCACTGTTAAAGCAGACCAAACGAAACTTCAGAGTTGATGTTTGTCAGGGTTATATACTAGTAACATAATTGGAAAGTGAATTGTCCTATTGTTTAATACAATAGCTAATGTATTACACAGGAATTTGAAATCTGATGAGGAAAAGTCAATCACTCAATAATTAAATTTGCCCTCAAAAACATTAAACCTATACTGATGAAAATGTGCCTATACTGTATAATGGGACTCCCATGAGAGAAAGTTAATATTATTACAATTTTATGACTTTTTAAGATGACTATTAGGGCTTTGACACTAATCGGTGGATGCCCAGAAGTGATCAGTCTGTCCATCTGTACCTCCGACCTAATCGTGTCTGCCATAACTTTTTCCTAGTTTGAGTTTGGCTATAGATATTTGGGTAGATAATGTTCAAGCATTGTGTTGCATACCATGGGTGAACTTACCTAAAGGTCTGTGTGCCCACATAGATGGATACTGGTACCTTGTACCTCATGGTCTGTGGGGCCCACAGAGATGGACATGGTACAGTGTACCTCAAGGTCTGTGTGCCCACATAGATGGATACTGGTACCTTGTACCTCAAGGTCTGTGGGGCCCACAGAGATGGACATGGTACATTGTACCTCAAGGTCTGTTGGGCCCACATAGATGGATACTGGTACCTTGTACCTCAAGGTCTGTTGGGCCCACATAGATGGATACTGGTACCTTGTACCTCAAGGTCTGTTGGGCCCACATAGATGGATACTGGTACCTTGTACCTCAAGGTCTGTTCGGCCCACATAGATAGATACTGGTACCATGTACCCCAAGGTCTGTGGGGCCCACAAAGATGGATACTGGTACCTTGTACCTAAAGGTCTTTGGGGCCCACATAGATGGATATGGGTACCTTGTACCCCAAGGTCTGTTTGGCCCACATAGATGGATACTGGTACCTTGTACCTCATGGTCTGTGGGGCCCACAGAGATGGATACTGGTACCTTGTACCTAAAGGTCTGTGGGCCCACATGGATACTGGTACCTTGTACCTCATGGTCTGTGGGGCCCACAGAGATGGATACTGGTACCTTGTACCTAAAGGTCTGTGGGGCCCACATAGATGGATACTGGTACCTTGTACCCCAAGGTCTGTGGGGCCCACAGAGATGGACACTGGTACCTTGTACCTCATGGTCTGTGGGGCCCACAGAGATGGATACTGGTACCTTGTACCTAAAGGTCTGTGGGCCCACATAGATAGATACTGGTACCTTGTACCTCAAGGTCTGTTGGGCCCACAGAGATGGATTATACTCATACCTTGTACCTCAAGGTCTGTTGGGCCCACATAGATGGATACTGGTACCTTGTACCTCAAGGTCTGTTGGGCCCACATAGATGGATACATGTACCATATACCCCAAGGTCTGTTGGGCCCACATAGATGGATACTGGTACCTTGTACCTAAAGGTCTTTGGGGCCCACATAGATGGATACTCGTACCTTGTACCCCAAGGTCTGTGGGGCCCACATAGATGTATCTGGTACCTTGTACCTCATGGTCTGTGGGGCCCACAGAGATGGACATGGTACATTGTACCTTATGGTCTGTGGTTCCCACATAGATGGATACTGGTACCTTGTACCCCAAGGTCTGTGGGGCCCACATAGATGGATACTGGTACCTTGTACCCCAAGGTCCGTGGGGCCCACAGAGATGGACACTGGTACCTTGTACCTTAAGGTCTGTGGGGCCCACATAGATGGATACTGGTACCTTGTACCCCAAGGTCTGTGGTGCCCACATAGATAGATACTGGTACCTTGTACCTAAAGGTCTGTTGGGCCCAAAGAGATGGATACTGGTACTATGTACCCCAAGGTCTGTGGGGCCCACAAAGATGAATACTGGTACATGTACCTTGTACCTTAAGGTCTGTGGGGCCCACAGAGATGAATACTGGTACCTTGTACCGCAAGGTCTTTGGGGCCCACAGAGATGGGTACTGGTACCATCTTAATTATATTTAGTTTTTGTCTCGCCTGCGACATTGGAGGTGAGACATATGTATTGGAATCTGGCGGTGGAAGCATAAACACTTGGACATCTTGCTTCATATATTTGTAAGCCCAAGCCCTAGTTCCATCAATTTGGTCCAGAGGTAGCTTACGATGAGTACTTGTCACCTGACCTTGACCTCAATTTCACGCTCCAGCTACTATGTTAAAGTTTTTGGGTTATGGCAGTTCCTCTGTAAATACGCATGGTAGGATAACAATATTTGGTATGTAGGTTGCTGATGAATAGTACATAACTGTCTGGTAGGTGCCACCTGACCTTGACCTCAATTTCACGGTCCAGAGACTACGTTAAAGTTTTTGTATTAGGACAGTTCCTCTGTAACTATGCATGGTATGGTGACAATATTGGGTATACAGGCTGCTGCTGATAACTAATGCTATTTACGTAATGCTTATGACGAAATTTATTTTCGTTACTAATGCGGAATGCAGGCGAGACGTTTTTCTGTGTCCACAAATGTCTATAATATGTATTATCAATTCTTTCAAATCTTTTAATGTGTATTTCTTACTCGTATATTTCATAAAGTGTTGATGGAGATAAAAAGGTTTCTATTAACAACATTACAAATAAATTAAATGAATAGATAATAACCAGTCAAAGAAATTAAGATTTGAATCCACAGGTCAGTCGTACCTGTAGATCCAAAATTTTTACAGGTCCGAATGAAAATTCACAGGTCCGAAAAAATACAATATAGGTCAACTTATCCCTTACTTTTGTTGAATTATCTGAAGGTCTTTTTATAGGCTTTCCTGGTATTGCTCTGGCGACGTACCTCAACCGGGAGGCTGCCATTTTGAGAAAAATTCTGAACTGCACATGCGTACTGCATTATATGTAAATTTTATTTATAAATAGAAAGCAAATGTTAACAACTATTTTACTACTGATGATAGACCAATTAAATCAGAAAGTTAGGACACGACGAGGTAATCAAACCCAATATACACAACTTGTTTAATAGCTATAATTTGAGAAACACAACATAGAAGGAAACTTGGCTTGTAATTTTTACCGGTCATTCAGGTCAACTTGGCAGACAAATCCCTAGCCCGACAGTCTGTTTTACTGGCTGCGGACCGTCAGACCAGTGCTAATTTCAAAGACTGAATATCGGAACATGTAATCTACACTCAACAATAATAAGGGGAGATAATTGAAATAAACACTAAATGTATCCACAGTATTTTAAAATTATCTTTGACCTCAACTTTACGCTTGTATTAGTTTTGGATACTATCTCACGTATATCTAGTCTATTTAATTTAAAATCTTTTACTCTCTTGTTCATTACTAGTATGTGTATTTTTATGTGTAATTTTTTGGGAGCAAAATTAATCAATGAGTGATTGACTTATCCATGTCAAATTTCCTGTATCTCTTAGAGAAAAATAGATATTTTATTTGAACAATGGGGCAGTTTACATTCGGAAGATGTGAATATCCTGACCAACACCAACTCATACTCAGGAAAAGTTTCATTTGGTTTGCTGTAATACATTTGTATTATTTGTATTCAGTTTTAAGAATTGAATGAAAACATGAGTTTGTAAACAATAATAAGTTATCTTGATACATTTACCAGTAGTTTTATCCTTACAACTCTTTAATATATGCATAATTTACTAACTATTTTTCATACTGTATAAATTCTGAAAATAGTATAAAAAAAACTAAAAGACAGCATTGTTATGTTTTTGTATTTAGTTTGTGAATTTGTCACTTCCTCAAGAAAAGATCATTTCTTCAGTGAATAATCAACAGGAAAAAATGACAAGAATATTAAAAGTAAATACAGGAAATATGGATCTATAGAATTATCTGTATTGATCAGAATGTTGAATATTTCATTGCATACTGCTCTGCAGCAGTGTAATAGTATTACAGCATTATAATGGACAGACAGATGGTTACATACTGGATCAATACATGTAATGTGGTCCTTCTGGAACCTTTTATCTTATCAATAATGTAATTCCATATTGTTTTGGTAATAAGTATTTCCATTATAATATTTGTAGAGATTTCATAGGTTTCAGAGATTTGTATATACAAGTAATATGGTTCTATGATATCTCATACTGTTGAAAATTAAATTAAATTAAATAGTATTAACAAAAATTTGTAAATTAAAATGTAATTTTCCCATCAAATAATAACTCTTTTGTTATCCTTCCGTGAACCACAAAACACATAATGCAACTTTTTTAAACTAAACAGTGAATATTTAAAAATCTCTATTATGTGGTGTCAATCTCGGACATACTAGGTGAGGTGCTTGTAAACTAAACCACAAGGGTTTCAGTATTCTAAGAGCTAATGGATTCTGTCAGAAAGTCAGGGTAGCTTCAAAATAACAATGTAAATAGTGATTTAATACATGATAAACTATACCCTACATCTTTTTCTTTTAATAAAGCAAACTTCATCATGAAACACATTTTTAATGAACTAGTATAAACATACTGTTTTTTAATCTGGAGATTATAAAAGTTATGTTTTCAAAAAATTAAACGCCAGTATTAATAAAGTAGGTACTTGTCTGGCGTACTGTTTTAGTTGAGTTAATTACCATGTACTACTTTATAATTGATAACATGTCACCTGAGCAGGTGCACTACCATCAAATTATACAGAGAGATGTACATTCCTAGTAATATATCAAGAATATGCTTTATTACAAAATATATAGGCAGTATATACAGATAAGTGAATAATCATACAAAAAGTCCTAATAAGATTTTCTACTTTACAGACAGAGACCACAAAGTTTATACTGCAGTATTTATGTTCTGTTACAAACCATACCTCATTCTGGGTTGAACAACAGATATTGGAGGCCAATACAGTTCTGGAAGCCTTTGGTAAGATTAAATAGATTGGTTTATCCCCTCTGTTGGCATATAACAACAAATATTGGAGGCCAATACAGTTCTGGAAGCCTTCGAAAGGTTGAATTGATTGGTTTATCCCCTCTGTTGACATTATATTTAACAGTCAATATTGGATGCCAATATAGTTCTGGAAGCTTTCTGAAAGTTTGATTTGATTGGTTTAGAGGGCCAATACACTCCAGTGAAAAAAATTAGATAGCCTATGTAAATGCCGTCCTCAATATAAATGAACATAAATTTGGTGTTGAGTAGGTAGATGTTGACAATCAATGATCATTTGGTCAGCAGGTTTCATTTGATAAGGGCAGATGATTCAGCATTTGCCATGATTGGCCACTTAATAGGTGCAGATAATTTAGTATTGGCCAGTTAATAATCTTTCAATATATATGTTCGGAGACATTGGCATTCTTACAATGGGCTTTTCTGGTGCTGTACAATTGGATTAAAGTTCTAACAGTTTCTGTGAAACAGTTTATTCTAAATTAAAAGTTGCTTGTGGAACTTTGAATCTGCTGTGTTTTTGATAAACATAAAATTATATGTATCCCATAAATTGTACTTCCAGACTAAGATTGTTTGGTACAGAGCACAAAATAGTTTTATAATATCTTATACATAATTGTTGCATCCTGACAGGGTTTTTAATGGAGTTAGATCTATGGTAATGGCTCCACAACTTCTGTTCATTGGATGACAAATGTCAATGAATTAGCTATCCAATAAAAGTGTTCAATTCCTCTGTATCTACTGATCCCAATAGACAAGTCTTGTATTGTAATGTTATGCATATTGATTAGAATTATATTTTACTGTTTTGTCTGAACATTCAGTAGAATTTGGTTGATTGGCTACTTAATATGGAAAAAGTATTCGTCACAATTTGACATATAGCAGCCCTCTGTTTGTTGTCAAAAGAGTACTGTAATACACAACATTTTGATGTGTCACTGCCTTATGTTATTCCCATATGGCTTACATACCATTATATTTCACATTCATTTATGCATGTTTTTATGAAATTCTGTAATCTGCAGTCATATTGTGACATGTGGAAAATTCATTCTCTCCAGCTAAAACTGATGCATAGATAAGTTTTTGCCTTGCATTATTTATCTTCTGGGACATAAAGAAATAGTTTGTCTATCTTACTTATATAGATACCAGCATACTAGGGTTACACTCCTCACTTAGATAATACACTGGAGGTACACCCCTCATGCTGGAGGTATGTCCCAAACTTAGCTCATTACCTTTGAGCTGTGCCCCCCACTGCGTTAACAATCATGGAGGTATGCCCCTGACTTAGTTAACAATCATAGCGGTATGTTCATTACTTACAACATTATCTTAGAGGCACACTCTCACTTGCTTTATAGCTTATAAGGTATTCTTCTCACTTAGATTATTACATAAGAAGCACACTCTCACTTGCCTTATAGCTTATAAAGTATGCTTCTCACTTACATTCTTACATAAGAAGCACACTCTCGCTTGCCTTATAGCTTATAAGGTATGCTTCTCACTTACATTCTTACATAAGAAGCGCACCTCTCACTTGCCTTATAGCTTATAAGGTATGCTTCTCACTTACATTCTTACATAAGAAGCGTGCCTCTCAATAGCCTTATAGCTTATAAGGTATGCTTCTCACTTAGATTATTACATAAGAAGGGCGCCTCTCACTTGCCTTATAGCTTATAAGGTATGCTTCTCACTTAGATTATTACATAAGAAGCACACTCTCACTTGCCTTATAAGCTTATAAGGTATGCTTCTCACTTAGATTATTACATAAAAAGGGCACCTCTCACTTGCCTTATAGCTTATAAGGTATGCTTCTCACTTTGATTATTACATAAGAAGCACACTCTCACTTGCCTTATAAGCTTATACGGTATGCTTCTCACTTAGATTATTACATAAGAAGGGCGCCTCTCACTTGCCTTATAGCTTATAAGGTATGCTTCTCACTTACATTCTTACATAAGAAGCGTGCCTCTCACTTGCCTTATAGCTTATAAGGTATGCTTCTCACTTTGATTATTACATAAGAAGCACACTCTCACTTGCCTTATAAGCTTATACGGTATGCTTCTCACTTAGATTATTACATAAGAAGGGCGCCTCTCACTTGCCTTATAGCTTATAAGGTATGCTTCTCACTTAGATTATTACATAAGAAGCGTGCCTCTCAATAGCCTTATAGCTTATAAGGTATGCTTCTCACTTTGATTATTACATAAGAAGCGCACCTCTCACTTGCCTTATAGCTTAGGTATGCTTCTCACTTTGATTATTACATAAGAAGCACACTCTCACTTGACTTATAGCTTATTATCGCCGCCCAGGAGGGCGGGCGGCGATATATTTGTATTCACTTTCGTTGCTAACGATGGATAAAGGAGAAAATATTTCTAAGTACACTTAGTTACCATAAATTAACAGAAATTTGCTACAAGAATGTCAATCATTTAACTTGAGTGGAAAAACAAGATGATAGCTAAGTTTCGACTGCAAAAATGCTTGGGTAATATCAAAGTTTCATGTAATAATAAATTTTGTTGGTATTCTATTTACGGAAGTTAATAATAGAGGGAGACCATTTTTATCCTGGTACTGTATAATTCAGTGATAGTTCTATCGAACAGCATAGGTTTGAAAAATCGGAAACCAGAATAAAAGACAATTTTGTTTATACAATTCTGAAGTATGCCGCATTTGTAAGATTCAATTTAAAACTGTTATGTCAATAATTTAATTGAACAACTTAAATATTAGTTTTAATTCAAGTATATTTGTGATTTAATATATGACAAAAGATTACATGTGCGCAAATTTAGAAATCAGCAATTCAAATTAGCCACAACAGCAGGACTTAGCTTTACATAGAACCTTATGGGGGAAAAGTTAAAATGTCTTCTGTTTAGAAATTGCAATTCTTTCTAAGGGAATGTTCATTAGATAGTCCTTAGAAATTGTGTGTTTTTAGTTTGATTGAAAATCTGAGATGTCTGCTACACAAGCTTTTATATTATATAAAAACAACTTGACTGTGATTATTTATTCTTCTGGTCCTTTACAAGTACAATTTTTTAATCCAATCTAAAAATTGAGATTATTTTGTCTAATTGCCATATTGACGAGATGATATGTATTTTGCATTTAAGCAAATGCAAACAGATAGAAAAACACATATTCAAGGTTCGAAACGTTTGATTATACATAATACAGCCTCTAAGCAAAACACACTATAGGGTCTAAAGTATATGCTGTTGATGTATAATCTGAACAAAATATTAACTTAAAGCTTTGACACATTATAATATAATTGCAAAAAAACCTAAAAATAACCTCTGTAACGTAGGTATAAACATGCTTTAAAATGCATTCCGTAATTTTTTTTCAAATCATTTTGACAAACACGTGCAGAATGCAGAACAAATCGGCGGCGAATTGATGCTTTGCATCAAAAGTTTTCTTGTAAGGTATTCTTCTCACTTAGATTATTACATAAGAAGGGCGCCTCTCACTTGCCTTATAGCTTATAAGGTATGCTTCTCACTTAGATTATTACATAAGAAGGGCGCCTCTCACTTGCCTTATAGCTTATAAGGTATGCTTCTCACTTACATTCTTACATAAGAAGGGCGCCTCTCACTTGCCTTATAGCTTATAAGGTATTCTTCTCACTTAGATTATTACATAAGAAGGGCGCCTCTCACTTGCCTTATAGCTTATAAGGTATGCTTCTCACTTAGATTATTACATAAGAAGGGCGCCTCTCACTTGCCTTATAGCTTATAAGGTATTCTTCTCACTTAGATTATTACATAAGAAGGGCGCCTCTCACTTGCCTTATAGCTTATAAGGTATGCTTCTCACTTACATTCTTACATAAGAAGGGCGCCTCTCACTTGCCTTATAGCTTATAAGGTATTCTTCTCACTTAGATTATTACATAAGAAGGGCGCCTCTCACTTGCCTTATAGCTTATAAGGTATGCTTCTCACTTAGATTATTACATAAGAAGGGCGCCTCTCACTTGCCTTATAGCTTATAAGGTATTCTTCTCACTTAGATTATTACATAAGAAGGGCGCCTCTCACTTGCCTTATAGCTTATAAGGTATGCTTCTCACTTAGATTATTACATAAGAAGGGCGCCTCTCACATGCCTTATAGCTTATACGGTATGCTTCTCACTTAGATTATTACATAAGAAGCACACTCTCACTTGCCTTATAGCTTATAAGGTATGCTTCTCACTTACATTCTTACATAAGAAAGGCGCCTCTCACTTGCCTTATAGCTTATAAGGTATGCTTCTCACTTAGATTATTACATAAGAAGCACACTCTCACTTGCCTTATAGCTTATAAGGTATGCTTCTCACTTACATTCTTACATAAGAAGGGCCCCTCTCACTTGCCTTATAGCTTATAAGGTATGCTTCTCACTTAGATTATTACATAAGAAGCACACTCTCACTTGCCTTATAGCTTATAAGGTATGCTTCTCACTTAGATTATTACATAAGAAGGGCGCCTCTCACTTGCCTTATAGCTTATAAGGTATGCTTCTCACTTAGATTATTACATAAGAAGCACACTCTCACTTGCCTTATAGCTTATAAGGTATGCTTCTCACTTACATTCTTACATAAGAAGGGCGCCTCTCACTTGCCTTATAGCTTATAAGGTATGCTTCTCACTTAGATTATTACATAAGAAGCACACTCTCACTTGCCTTATAGCTTATAAGGTATGCTTCTCACTTACATTCTTACATAAGAAGGGCGCCTCTCAATAGCCTTATAGCTTATAAGGTATGCTTCTCACTTACATTCTTACATAAGAAGCATGCCTCTCAATAGCCTTATAGCTTATAAGGTATGCTTCTCACTTACATTCTTACATAAGAAGCGCGCCTCTCACTTGCCTTATAGCTTATAAGGTATGCTTCTCACTTAGATTATTACATAAGAAGCACACTCTCGCTTGCCTTATAAGCTTATACGGTATGCTTCTCACTTAGATTATTACTTAAGAAGGACACTCTCACTTGCCTTATAAGCTTATACGGTATGCTTCTCACTTAGATTATTACATAAGAAGCACACTCTCGCTTGCCTTATAGCTTATAATAGCTTATAAGGTATGCTTCTCACTTACATTCTTACATAAGAAGCGTGCCTCTCAATAGCCTTATAGCTTATAAGGTATGCTTCTCATTACATTCTTACATTAGAAGCGTGCCTCTCAATAGCCTTATAGCTTATAAGGTATGCTTCTCACTTACATTCTTACATAAGAAGCGCGCCTCTCACTTGCCTTATAGCTTATAAGGTATGCTTCTCACTTAGATTATTACTTAAGAAGCACACTCTCACTTGCCTTATAAGCTTATACGGTATGCTTCTCACTTAGATTATTACATAAGAAGCACACTCTCGCTTGCCTTATAGCTTATAAGGTATGCTTCTCACTTACATTCTTACATAAGAAGCGTGCCTCTCAATAGCCTTATAGCTTATAAGGTATGCTTCTCACTTACATTCTTACATAAGAAGCGCGCCTCTCACTTGCCTTATAGCTTATACGGTATGCTTCTCACTTAGATTATTACATAAGAAGGGCGCCTCTCACATGCCTTATAGCTTATAAGGTATGCTTCTCACTTACATTCTTACATAAGAAGCGCGCCTCTCACTTGCCTTATAGCTTATACGGTATGCTTCTCACTTAGATTATTACATAAGAAGGGCGCCTCTCACTTGCCTTATAGCTTATAAGGTATGCTTCTCACTTAGATTATTTCATAAGAAGCACGCCTCTCACTTACCTTATAGCTTATAAGGTATGCTTCTCACTTACATTCTTACATAAGAAGGGCGCCTCTCACTTGCCTTTTAGCTTATAAGGTATTCTTCTCACTTACATTCTTACATAAGAAGCACACTCTCGCTTGCCTTATAGCTTATAAGGTATTCTTCTCATTTACATTCTTACATAAGAAGGGCGCCTCTCACTTGCCTTATAGCTTATAAGGTATGCTTCTCACTTACATTCTTACATAAGAAGCACACTCTCGCTTGCCTTATAGCTTATAAGGTATTCTTCTCACTTACATTCTTACATAAGAAGGGCGCCTCTCACTTGCCTTATAGCTTATAAGGTATGCTTCTCACTTACATTCTTACATAAGAAGCACACTCTCGCTTGCCTTATAGCTTATAAGGTATGCTTCTCACTTACATTCTTACATAAGAAGCGCACCTCTCACTTGCCTTATAGCTTATAAGGTATGCTTCTCACTTACATTCTTACATAAGAAGCGTGCCTCTCAATAGCCTTATAGCTTATAAGGTATGCTTCTCACTTACATTCTTACATAAGAAGCACACTCTCGCTTGCCTTATAGCTTATAAGGTATGCTTCTCACTTACATTCTTACATAAGAAGCGCACCTCTCACTTGCCTTATAGCTTATAAGGTATGCTTCTCACTTACATTCTTACATAAGAAGCGTGCCTCTCAATAGCCTTATAGCTTATAAGGTATGCTTCTCACTTACATTCTTACATAAGAAGGGCGCCTCTCACTTGCCTTTTAGCTTATAAGGTATTCTTCTCACTTACATTCTTACATAAGAAGCACACTCTCGCTTGCCTTATAGCTTATAAGGTATTCTTCTCATTTACATTCTTACATAAGAAGGGCGCCTCTCACTTGCCTTATAGCTTATAAGGTATGCTTCTCACTTACATTCTTACATAAGAAGCACACTCTCGCTTGCCTTATAGCTTATAAGGTATTCTTCTCACTTACATTCTTACATAAGAAGGGCGCCTCTCACTTGCCTTATAGCTTATAAGGTATGCTTCTCACTTACATTCTTACATAAGAAGCACACTCTCGCTTGCCTTATAGCTTATAAGGTATGCTTCTCACTTACATTCTTACATAAGAAGCGCACCTCTCACTTGCCTTATAGCTTATAAGGTATGCTTCTCACTTACATTCTTACATAAGAAGCGTGCCTCTCAATAGCCTTATAGCTTATAAGGTATGCTTCTCACTTACATTCTTACATAAGAAGCACACTCTCGCTTGCCTTATAGCTTATAAGGTATGCTTCTCACTTACATTCTTACATAAGAAGCGCACCTCTCACTTGCCTTATAGCTTATAAGGTATGCTTCTCACTTACATTCTTACATAAGAAGCGTGCCTCTCAATAGCCTTATAGCTTATAAGGTATGCTTCTCACTTACATTCTTACATAAGAAGGGCGCCTCTCACTTGCCTTTTAGCTTATAAGGTATTCTTCTCACTTACATTCTTACATAAGAAGCACACTCTCGCTTGCCTTATAGCTTATAAGGTATTCTTCTCATTTACATTCTTACATAAGAAGGGCGCCTCTCACTTGCCTTATAGCTTATAAGGTATGCTTCTCACTTACATTCTTACATAAGAAGCACACTCTCGCTTGCCTTATAGCTTATAAGGTATTCTTCTCACTTACATTCTTACATAAGAAGGGCGCCTCTCACTTGCCTTATAGCTTATAAGGTATGCTTCTCACTTACATTCTTACATAAGAAGCACACTCTCGCTTGCCTTATAGCTTATAAGGTATGCTTCTCACTTACATTCTTACATAAGAAGCGCACCTCTCACTTGCCTTATAGCTTATAAGGTATGCTTCTCACTTACATTCTTACATAAGAAGCGTGCCTCTCAATAGCCTTATAGCTTATAAGGTATGCTTCTCACTTAGATTCTTACATAAGAAGCACACTCTCGCTTGCCTTATAGCTTATAAGGTATGCTTCTCACTTACATTCTTACATAAGAAGCGCACCTCTCACTTGCCTTATAGCTTATAAGGTATGCTTCTCACTTACATTCTTACATAAGAAGCGTGCCTCTCAATAGCCTTATAGCTTATAAGGTATGCTTCTCACTTACATTCTTACATAAGAAGCACACTCTCGCTTGCCTTATAGCTTATAAGGTATGCTTCTCACTTACATTCTTACATAAGAAGCGCACCTCTCACTTGCCTTATAGCTTATAAGGTATGCTTCTCACTTACATTCTTACATAAGAAGCGTGCCTCTCAATAGCCTTATAGCTTATAAGGTATGCTTCTCACTTACATTCTTACATAAGAAGCGTGCCTCTCACTTGCCTTATAGCTTATACGGTATGCTTCTCACTTAGATTATTACATAAGAAGGGCGCCTCTCACTTGCCTTATAGCTTATAAGGTATGCTTCTCACTTAGATTATTACTTAAGAAGCACACTCTCACTTGCCTTATAAGCTTATACGGTATGCTTCTCACTTAGATTATTACATAAGAAGGGCGCCTCTCACTTGCCTTATAGCTTATAAGGTATGCTTCTCACTTAGATTATTACATAAGAAGCACACTCTCACTTGCCTTATAGCTTATAAGGTATGCTTCTCACTTAGATTATTACATAAGAAGGGCACCTCTCACTTGCCTTATAGCTTATAAGGTATGCTTCTCACTTAGATTATTACATAAGAAGGGCGCCTCTCACTTGCCTTATAGCTTATAAGGTATTCTTCTCACTTAGATTATTATATAAGAAGCACACTCTCTCTTGCCTTATAAGCTTATAAGGTATGCTTCTCACTTAGATTATTACATAAGAAGCACACTCTCACTTGCCTTGTAATCTTAAAAGTATGCATCTAATTCGCACATTAACTTGGAGGTATGCCCCTCATTTACCTAATATCCTTGGAGGTAAACCCCTCAGTTATCTCATCATGTTCGAGGGATCCCCATGACAGTTTATAACCTTGGAGGTACACCCCTCACTAGCTCATCATGTTGGAAGTATGCCCGTGACAGTTCATAACCTTGGAGGTAAACCCCTCACTTAGCTCATCATGTTGGAAGTATGCCCGTGACAGTTCATAACCTTGGAGGTATACACCCCTCACTAGCTCATCATGTTGGAAGTATGCCCGTGACAGTTCATAACCCTGGAGGTACAACACCTCTCACCTAAATCATCATGTTGGAAGTATGCCCGTGACAGTTCATAACCCTGGAGGTACAACACCTCTCACCTAAATCATCATGTTGGAAGTATGCCCGTGACAGTTCATAACCCTGGAGGTACAACACCTCTCACCTAAATCATCATGTTGGAAGTATGCCTGTGACAGTTCATAACCCTGGAGGTACAACACCTCTCACCTAAATCATCATGTTGGAAGTATGCCCGTGACAGTTCATAACCCTGGAGGTACAACACCTCTCACCTAAATCATCATGTTGGAAGTATGCCCGTGACAGTTCATAACCTTGGAGGTAAACCCCTCACTTACAGTCTTCGAATTAAACCGGTAGTCCGATGCCCGCCGCGGGTAAAAATAAGTTTGGGCCTTTGAAACTGTGAACTATGGACTCCCAGCTGGCGTGTGCCAAGAAATAAGCTGTTCTGTTAATTCATTTTGATAATAAAAAAAAGCCAGAGATACAGGGTATAATTTATTTATTTTAACTTGCCATATAGTAATTTCTTGCAAAAACAAAACCATAATAATAACGTAAAATGAAACTGGTCCCATTACTTCTTTCAATTTTGTAAACAGTCTTAGTAAAGCTGGTTTCTGTATTACTTGTACCATTAACATAAAGGGTTGCCGGAAATTAAAAGCAGATACCAGTTCAAAGCAAAAGTAAAATATGGGAATATCCGGAGCAGATACGAACATAGGGCCGGAGATTGCAAAAAATGATGCCGCTGGTATAAAAAAAGTGTTTTGTAAAGATTTAAACAGTCAAGATTTTGGTAATAACTATCAAAAACTTTAATTTTGATCTGTATAAATATTTTAAGTAGTGCATTTTACATTAAATACATAATAATTAATATTATATGTTTGACAATGTATCCATTTTAACTTAGTTCTACTTTATAATACTTAATTAACTTATGTACTAATAACAAAGAAACATTTATTTTATTTCACGGTCTTGTGGCAGTTGATTCTTTTTCATTGTAATGTTGAATATTTATGGAAATGTGGGATAAAAGAAGTTATTCAAACTGTGTGTTCGGGTCTTTCATTGAGTAGAACTTATACTGCTTAAGATAAACCCATATAATATAAGATTGTACATACCAACACTTGTTGATAAAAGCAAGTTCCTCTTGTTCTATTCCCTGAGAGACAATACTAATGTCATTTTCAAGAGAATAAATGACTGAAATTATTGAATTGATTTTTACTGCCACTTTATTGAATATTTCTTAGTATTGACACTCTAAAAATTTACATGAAATATTGGGGCTTGTTAATTTTTGTGTGGGCCTGTAAAATTCTGTAGGTACAGGCCCAATTGGCCTGTGACCAAAAAAGTTTAGTGTGAAGACTGCACTTAGCTCATCATGTTGGAGGTATGCCCATGACAGTTCATAACCATGGAGGTAAACCCCTCACTTAGCTCATCATGTTGGAAGTATGCCTGTGACAGTTCATAACCTTGGAGGTACACCCCTCACTTAGCTCATCATGTTGGAAGTATGCCTGTGACAGTTCATAACCATGGAGGTACACCCCTCACTAGCTCATCATGTTGGAAGTATGCCTGTGACAGTTCATAACCATGGAGGTACACCCCTCACTTAGCTCATCATGTTGGAAGTATGCCTGTGACAGTTCATAACCATGGAGGTAAACCCCTCACTTAGCTCATCATGTTGGAAGTATGCCTGTGACAGTTCATAACCTTGGAGGTAAACCCCTCACTAGCTCATCATGTTGGAGGTATGCCCATAACAGTTTATAACCTTGGAGGTACACCCCTCACTTAGCTCATCATGTTGGAAGTATGCCTGTGACAGTTCATAACCATGGAGGTAAACCCCTCACTAGCTCATCATGTTGGAGGTATGCCCATAACAGTTTATAACCTTGGAGGTACACCCCTCACTTAGCTCATCATGTTGGAAGTATGCCTGTGACAGTTCATAACCATGGAGGTAAACCCCTCACTTAGCTCATCATGTTGGAAGTATGCCTGTGACAGTTCATAACCATGGAGGTAAACCCCTCACTTAGCTCATCATGTTGGAAGTATGCCTGTGACAGTTCATAACCTTGGAGGTAAACCCCTCACTAGCTCATCATGTTGGAGGTATGCCCATAACAGTTCATAACCTTGGAGGTACACCCCTCACTTAGCTCATCATGTTGGAAGTATGCCCGTGACAGTTCATAACCATGGAGGTAAACCCCTCACTTAGCTCATCATGTTGGAAGTATGCCTGTGACAGTTCATAACCTTGGAGGTAAACCCCTCACTAGCTCATCATGTTGGAGGTATGCCCATAACAGTTTATAACCTTGGAGGTACACCCCTCACTAGCTCATCATGTTGGAAGTATGCCCCTGATTTAGTTCATAACGGTAACCTTGGAGGTACGGATGGTCTTTTTGGATATGTACATGTATGTATACTGTAAGTGGTAACAGTTTTTTTCGCTGACTAATTACGAGCCCAAGTTTTATGAATTCAGCTTCTTACACAAAAATTAATTACTGAAACATGATTCTAAATAATTCCCTTTCAAGAATTTATCTGCAACTGCAAATTAATCTTTCACTTGCACTGTCATAGTTATCAAAGCATATTTGTATATAATATTTAAAAATGCTTTAAATGTTTATTTCTTTTGAGATTCTTTAGAATCCTTAATTTTGCATGATTTTATTGTATATGTTGGTCAGAGTTATTGATTATGTTACAATAACTAACCTTCCTTGTCAAATATACTTAACAGATTATTACAAAATGTAGAGCTAATATTTCATTAAAACTTTCCAAATTGGTCAGACAGCAAAATAAAGAAACAAATCTGATGCCTTCTAGTGTAAATATATTGAGATTTGGGAGTTACGAAGTGGATAGAAATGGACATTTTAAGCAATTATTGCCATCATTATAAGTAACTGTACATACACTCAAGTGGTTTACAGGTCACTATACAGTTGTTAAGTAGGTGTAGACCTTACATCATTACTATTTCCGCCCCTGTATCCTTGAAATATGAAAAACACTGCAGGACAACTTGAAATTACTTTTTGATTATGCAGTGTTTAATTTTCTAACTACTTGACAATAAAAAAAAATTGATGTTGTTTTAATTGTTGGCATCCTGACTGTAATATTAATCAAGTAATGTATTTTCTGACAAAATGAAATACACAAATGATTGACAGTGTATTAAGATTTTTTTAGTTTGAAGGAGTTAAAGGTCATTTAGATTTTACTGAAGATTTAGGTGAATTCCTGTACACAATAACTTGTTTGTATTGTTTATGGAAATTTGTTGTCAACATGTATGTTTTTTTATGGTGACAAGTTACATGGGACATGATTCTTATAATGTTGTAGTGAGGTACCATTATATTTTCACAGACCCTTTCCCATGTTCTACCCACAGATTTGTCTAGACCAGTTTATGTAACAAGGCAGTCAATCCAACCTGGTAGTACTGAGTCACCGATTGGGAAAAAGAAACCTATACTGAACACTCTATCAGACATCCTTAAGATAACTTGGCCTCATGTTTTGTGCATGTACATTTCCCTTATATTTATTCATTGATTTGCCCTTGTAGAAAACTACTGTTCATTAGTTTTATATTTTCCCATATAATAACTAAGACTTGCGAATAAAATTCTGTTACCATAGTTACGCAGTCTATTCTTTTACAATTGTCTCCTTTGTTATGTTGAGTGTTAGAATGCCAGAGACTTGGATTGTCGAAAACTTATTTTTTTATTTTTTGAATTTCTGACATATTTCCTCGAATAGTTTTGGAGCTATAATTGTAATGATTGCTGAAAATGTTCAGTTATTAAATATTTGTAACAAACTACAGGAAATATAGAAGGAAGTTACGTTTCTGACCTTGCCCAGGAAACACTAACAGGTTACATCAAGTTTACAACACTTAATAATGATTATGACCTTATTTTAATCTTATAGATTTTTTAAATCATTAAGTGTACCACTCATTAGGGTCATGACAATCAATATGTTTGTCTAAAGGTTTTCAAGGCTTTTCCTAATTTTCCTGGGAGTTTTTAAACTTCAATAATTAAAAAATGAGTCCTTATAAAGCTTCAATTTAGGCTTGCTCTACTATCATTTACAAGAATATTGTTAATGATTTTTTTAAATTTTTATATTTATTATTATTTTTTTGGGTATGTTATTGCTTTTTTCCAGTATTCAGTTTTAATGCATTTTTAGTTAATATTCTTGTCGATCTTTGCTAGTCCATGTCTACCATCCGTTCCTTATCTTCAGATAAGACTTGACTTTATTGTAACCCTTGACTTCGTAGGTGATTCTTTTCACACAAAAGATGAATATTTCTAGTATGTTGTGTTATATCAGTCAGTGTAGTATCCTGTGGAAAGCAGTTTTTATCTGCAACTTGAAAAGTACAGGTCTTAAGTAGCAGTTATGTCCTTTTGGAAAGGACTTGTCTTTAGTAGCAGTTATTTCCAGTTGGAAAGGACTGGTCTTAAGTAGCAGTTATGTCCAGTCTGAAAGGACAGGTCTTTAGTTGCAGTTACGTTGAGTTGAAAAGGACAGGTCTTAAGTAGCAGTTATGTCCAGCTGGAAAGGACAGGTCTTAAGTAGCAGTTATGTCCTTTTGGAAAGGACAGGTCTTTAGTTGCAGTTACGTTGAGTTGAAAAGGACAGGTCTTAAGTAGCAGTTATGTCCAGCTGGAAAGGACAGGTCTTAAGTAGAAGTTATGTCCAGTTTGAAAGGACAGGTCTTAAGTAGCAGTTAAGTCCTGTTGGAAAGGACAGGTCTTTAGTATCTGGACAGTTTGTCCTGTTGGAAAGGACTGGTCTTAAGTAGCAGTTATGTCAAGTTGGAAAGGACAGGTCTTTAGTATCTAGACAGTTTTGTCCTGTTGGAAAGGACAGGTCTTTAGTATCTGGACAGTTTTGTACTGTTGGAAAGGACAGGTCTTTAGTATCAGTTATGTCAAGTTGGAAAGGACTTGTCTTTAGTAGCAGTTATGCCCTGTTATTGATAGCAGTAATGGCTAGATGTAGGGACAGGTCAACTTTCATGGATTAAACTGTTTGTTTAAAAAGCTAACCCATGGAGTGAGCGATTTTGGATTTGTATAGTGTGATTTCTTCATGCCATCAATGGTATTAAGCACAACACCATTCAAACAAACAAACAGCTGATTTTTGTACATAATTAGTTTGTACTATTATGGATGCTTATATTTAGGTCATGTATATATGTGTCAGAGCCTGTCATTTGACTTCCTATCAGGAAAACAAGAACTATTGTCTTGTACATATTTGACAAAACAATTGATGGTTTTCATAGAAAACCTAAACCTGATTAATGAGAAGTTATCAGAGGTCAAAATCTAGAACTTGTTTCATTTTGAGTAGTATTAGATATTTAGTGATGTGAAGCTCTGACCAGCCATAGATTGAGGTTTAATATGAATGTAGGCGCAGCCTAAATGCGAGCATCGCACATTGTTCATGACGTTACTTCATAGCCCCCTAACAGTGCCTCTACATTCCATTGATGACGTGACGTCTTATCTAATGTGTTGGTGACGTCACAAAACTCGATCAATTTCAAATACAGCCTTTCAGATTGAAAAAAATTGTCTGGCATTTTTGTAGTAATTTAACAAATAAACACTTTGATTTTATCGATGTCAAAATTATTTTTGTCTACTTTTATATTATATATTTTTTCGTTCGTCTACAATATTTTCTTTGGATAGCTCAGCTACCATCTGAAATGGATTTGTTCATATGGATCACGTGACTTTTTTTACACACACGCATGTAACCGTATAGCTCGCATCTGCGATGCTCGCTAATATAAGCTAACTATATCCCTAACCCATAAGGTTGATTTATTGAAGGTTTAATGTTCACTTAACATCCAGGGAGCAATATTAAGGCTATATTCATTATGACAAAGTTAACAAACAATAACACATAAGGATGGGGATGAACAAAATTTTGACTGCTATTGGAAAAGTATGGAGTTATATTTAGGGACAGAGAATTTAGCCATTGGTCGACTAACTTGAACCTATTCATTTTACAAATCTTCCAAAGGGGTATTTACATGCTCTAGAGTCAGCAGTCAGTCATTCTGTATTATGAACTGACACAGAGAAGGCCTCATACATCTTGACACGCTGCCCAGGTGTGTGTGTCCAGCACTAGGAAACTCCCAGTATGGTCGCTGTTAAACATAAAAGGATAATTACAGATCAAAACAACTTCACCAACTGGGGTCTTTGTCATATGTTATCTTAATTCCTATAATGGTAGTCAACTTTTTCAATCCAGTCTCTTTACACAGAAAATTACTGAATTCGTCAAGTTTGTACCTTTTAAATTGATCTAAATCTTCAATGTCAGTGTTGTACCTACAAAATTAACTTTTTGGTAATTTGGAAGCTGCTGCCATTTCTTTTGTTTGGTTTTTAACATATACATTTTTTCTCATTTCAGGAAATGCTAAAACAGTACGAAATGACAATTCCAGTCGATTTGGGAAATTTATGCAAGTTTGTTTTGATGATTTGTCACAAATTAAAGGATGTATTGTACAGGACTATTTACTGGAACAGTCCAGGATCACATTCCAATCCGTCAACGAACGGAATTACCATGTTTTTTACCAGTTTATTGCTGGTGCTGATGCCAGTGCAGAATTCAGGGAACAGTTTTTTGTTCAGCCCATAAAATCGTATTATTATTTAAATCAGAGTGGATGTACAACATTAAACGGTGTTAATGATGGTGTTATGTTTGATAGGTTGCGTCTAGCTATGAATGTGTTGAATATACCTGCTCAAATGGTAGATGGAATTTTTTCTGTGATTTCGGCAATATTGCATTTAGGAAATTTAACCTTTGAAGATGTTGAAGGAGAGAAAAGTGCACTGACTTCAAATGATAAGGAAATATTAGAAGTAATATGTATGTTATTAGGATTTGAAACGGAACAGTTGACAGAATCGCTACTTTTTCGACAAATACAGGTTCGAGGAACAGTAACCAGTATACCCTTTAAATTTCCAGAGGTATGTAATGAACACTCTATAGTGTTTTAATTTTCTCTAATAAAATCAAATAATTTTTGCGAATTAAAAAATAAATATAAAGTTAACATGTAATTAAGGAATGTGTGTATCACCACCCAAGACAGCCTCTTGTTTATGTTCCTGCATTTTTATATTGTTCACATTTGAGTAAATTTGTATTGTGTTGACACACAGTAACTACACTGCTACGCATACCTTACCTTTCAATCAACACCCTATCCAACATAACACACACTACCCTGTCTTCAGAAACATGATACTGTCTACAAAATATGACCATACATACATTTAACTGTAAAAGGTATTGTAGAAAATACTTAATTGTTCATATGTTAGCTTAGTCATATTTTGCTATGAAAACTTCTTTTTTGTAGGCTATTGAAAATCGCCATGCTATGTCTAAAGCCTTGTATTCTCGGACATTTGCATGGCTTGTAGACGCCATCAACAAGTGTACCAACCCAGGACAACATCAGTCCAGATTTCTAGGTGTATTAGACATCTTTGGATTTGAAAATTTTGAGGTAAATTGTCCATTAATTGTGTACTTTATGTATACATGTTTATTCTTATGCTAGCGGTACAGTAATATGTTTTGAGATTGTAAATGTACAGAATACTTTTCACACCACATGATTTGACTTTGGTATGTTTGACTGTTTTGTAAGCTATTTTGCAGCTACTAGTTATATCATGTTGTCCTGTTTTTTTGGGGAGGAAGCTGAATTACCCTGTAAAAGTCCCCATCTTAAACAGGAAAACTAGCAATCCTTGTCGGTTAGGGTTGGAGTCTAGCACACCCTCTCTGCAGTAAGGTAAACCTGAATGTTGACAAGCATGTGACAATACATGACTGAACCACTTGTCCTCTAAGACCCTGTTATTGTCTGGTCTGTTTGTATAATTGGCTGTTGTAATGTCATTCTGAAATATACATGCCTTCTTATTAATGTATAGAGCTTTAAATTTTGAAACTGTGACAGTCTTCACGAAAAACTTTTAAACCCACAAAACAGTTGGACTTCTGAAATTGGAAAATTTGCCAATTCAAATTTACTAGCCCCCAAAAAATAAAAAAGTTTTGTGTGTCTAACAGTGAAGACATATGAACAGCATTTGGCAATATATTTTAAAATATCATTTTTATTTTAGTTATATCTCTTACTGACCTGAATTTGAGCTTAATCAAACCAGAAATAAAGTTTTGACAATGTATGTACCATTTCTGGACATTTTCAGAACATTTCAGATTGTTTTCATGACATAAGTGTTTCCCTCTTAATTGGAGTCAATTCGGCACTGTTTATATGCACCTGTTTTTGATATCACTAAGTGAACAGAGGATTGCTTTTTTTTTTTAAACAGTATACTAACGTTTCACTATCCCACTTTATACTACCCTTCAAAACAAACTATGTTTTTTTTTATTTTATCAACATAATATAAATAAAGCTGAATATTGTTCGCTAGAAGTAAAGCAAAAACATTCAGTTGATCAATTGATAGTCCCTAACAGAATAATCATTATTCTGCTTTCAGGGTAATGCATGTTTTATTTCAGTTTCTAGTAGCTGGTATTGAGTTAGTCCACTTGGAGACAAAATCTTTAAAAATACCAGTAACTTGTCAGAAAAAGTTGTTCTTGCAGATATAATTCATCGGTTACATGTGTTGATTATGGAAACTGATCATACTTGTAAAGTCATCAATCCCAGGTCATAAATTTGTCAGGTGTAACATCTTTACATCATGACATGCCAAAATACACACATATGTCAATATTTACAGATCAGTTTTCCCTAGGGGTTTGTGGTTGTGTTTACTGTGGTCACAAACCCATTCACCACAATTTGTTCCTGAATTATGGGATAATAACACAATGGCATAACGACCAGGATAACCTCCATGCTTGATAACTTCAGTGATAAAGTTTTAGGCTGTGAAATGTTAGGAATGATGCGTCTGTATCTCTGTTGATAGACGACTGCATTGGTCATTAAGAGTTTTCTATATGTACCATGGGATTTATAGGAATGCAGCAATGACTATAGATGTATAGATATGATACTCTGATTCTTCATTGAAGTGTCCTATATACATGATATAGTATATTTATTATTATTGTAATTTATTGTTAATGTTTATTGTAATAACAAGTTTTAGTGGTTGATTGAATTATATCAATGTTTGCATCCATTTAAAAAAAAATCTGATATTTTAAAGGTATTCAGTATGTTTTAAATTTAAAGCTGTATAACTTTAAGCCAATTTTCTAAAATTAGCCAAGAATTTTCAAACAGCTTGAAACCAATATCTTAGGAGTGTGATAAGGAATTAATGTAGAAACTTGTAACAGTTTTATGATCAATCTAAAGGCTGATAAACCTGGAAGTAAATCTGTTTGATGAACTATCTTCAATCATGTCAAGAATTTGAGTTGGGAAGCCTATGTCTGATCATGACTTTCCAACATGCACAAAACACCACCCTGAATTACTGAAAATCAAGGTTACAGCATGACTACAGCTCAGATTTCAGCATCACAGGGAGGTGTTATTTCAGGCATCACAGTAGTGTCATTTTAGTAAATAAAATGATTAATGGGGGGATGTATATTACAGAAGTAACTATAAAAGTACCAGGGACATGGATACAATGTAACTCAGTTTGACAAATGATTATGGTGCCTGCATATACTTCTTTAGAGTACATTTAAATCTAGAGTTTGTGTAAAAGTTTTGGGTATATGGAGACCTTGCAAAAATATCATATCTATAACACTGCTTAAACATAAAAACATGATAAAACATTTGAAAGAAAAAAATAATCTCTGGTTTGTAGACAAAATCTTACATGTGGGTTATGATGTAATATAACTTGACACACTTAGTGTTTAGTACAGTAACCTTTTACTTATTTTTCTGTATTTAGTTGTCTGACGTCAATTATCAACCATCATTCATCTTACTTAAGTAATTAAATCTTTCACTGTTTAGAAATATAATAGATCAAAAGGTTATGAAGTTTACATGCATCCTAGCACGTGGAAACCATAAATTATTACATTCACTTAGAATGGGGTATTTATTTATATGCAGACACAGAATCTTCAGGTTGAGTTTTGACATTTTGTAATGTTTAGGTTTTAACTTATTTTAAGGAAGAAAGTAGAAAGAAAGATATAGGTGATGATGGCAGGCAACAGCCGAAACTAGTCAACCAATAAAAATTGTACACTTAAGCATCCTACGAAGTGTAGTTGTCACTCTTCTACTAAAGTACTACTTATTTTATTGGTGCAGAAATATTATATTAAGTTCAGAAAATTATGGGAGAATACTTATATGCTTGATGTATTGGTAACTTATAAGTCACAGTGTTATAAGTAGATTACAACCCAACAGAATCTTAGTCATGCACCATTCTCTGGTCACAATATCAATTAAACCTTCATCAGACCTGTCTGTAGAATGTGTTTATGAGGCATGTGCTATCTTATCTCTTTTCAGGTAAACAGTTTTGAACAGCTCTGTATAAACTATACCAATGAGAAATTACACAGATTCTTCAATCATTATGTGTTTGCTATAGAGCAGGAAGTGGTAAGTAAAAAGATAACAAACAACTTTGAACAAATTAAACACACCTTGTTTGTTTGAAACCATACACTGTACGACATGTGGTTTTGTTATGTATATATTATATATAAAATTAAATTAAAACTTAAAACTTTATAGCTCTTTAGTCATCCAAGTCAGTAATGGACATTTCAGAAACTGAATCATTTTGTATAAAGTTCTATGCATTGTGTGGGAACAATGAAACATAATTGAGTTATTCCCCTTTGTACTTTAAACTTTTGAAATAAGATCTTTGACTATAAATTACATTATTTATAGTTATTAGAGTACATTTGATGGTGTACTGTTAGATGATATTGACAAACATAATTTATGTATGTTTGAAGGTGTTTTTTACAATAACTCTAAGTTAAAGCCTGCCTTTGGAATCCCTGTGAATTCTCCTATAATTATGAGTGATGTTTGGCCATTCTGTTATATAATAAAGTTTGTTATAAACTGGTTCATTTTATATTTATAATTATTTTTCTGTAAAATTTTAAATAATTTATGTATAAAGTTTGTTATAAAATGGTTCATTTTTCTCTAAAATTTGAAATAATCTATAACATGTATAAGGTATGTTTACGCAAACTAAATAATATGAGCTGGATACATTTTACAACAGAAATTTAGCTTAAATCCTTGCACATTCACATTATCTATTATCTGGATTGTTGTTCATCATCTCCATCTTTGTATAGGCTTAGAAGAAGAAAGTCTTATAAATTTGGTTCCCGCAATCAAGCTACATTTTTAACAATTTTTTTGCTTATAGATTATTTACCTTTTTTGAACCGAGATGCATTTTCTCATCGTCTCAGCTCGGGGCTGTCGAGTTTCATAAAACGTAAATAATCTGTTTATCGCTCTTTTGTATCTTTGTCATGTCACAGTGTTCACTTGATGAGGTCTTGACAGCTAGGTGACTCACGCTAGTAGAGTGAAATGGGTATAATACCTCACATAAAGATCAAAGGAAAATACTGCAAGATAGCAATAAATGAAACAAATATTTTTATTGCTAGATGCATTAAACAAAAAATAAATTGAGGCTAAAAATCTGCTTAAAATATTATATATATTTATTTGTGTTTGTGTGGTCATTTAAATATGAAATATTATTGACATTTGACTATTTATTTTATTTTAGTATAAAGAAGAAGAGATATCATTTTCCCATATCACCTTTACAGATAACTCACTGTGTGTGGAACTTATTGAAAAGGTATGTTACATGTACTTGTCATCTGATAATAAAGGGATGTCATCAACCAGTTGATAAATATAGCTGGTATTGTGTTTCTATGCTTCAACACTCCTTAGTTCATAACAGTACATGACATGATTTTTTATGGTTTAATATAAGTTTGTGTTTTTGTCTCCCCTGTGACGATAGTCACTATCGTCGCTGGAGGCTAGTCATATATATGGGAATCCGTCTGCGGCATCAACACTTGGGCATTTTGCTTTATACCTTTGTAAGCCTAAGCCCTAGGTCCATCAAATTTGGTCCAGTGGTAGCTTATAATGAGTACTTGCCAATTAGTCGCCTGTCACCTGACCTTGACCTCTATTTCACAGTCCAGTGACTATGTTAAAGTTTTTGGATTAGGTCAGTTTCTCTGTAACCATGCATTGTATATTTTAAATGATAACAGTTTAATGCTATTTACATAATGCTTATGATGTAATTCTTTTTGTTACTGATGCAGAATGCAGGCGAGACATTTTTCTGTGACCACACTTGTATTATAAGGATCTCAAGTTAATAGATTTCTAACATTGTTTCATTGTTTTGAGTTGTTTTTCGTCCTATTTTGGTAATTGTTTTATATACAGACTGTTGTTGAGTTCCCTTTTTTCAGGAAAAATTGGCTTCATTGTTTCATTGCAAACATTGCAAAAAGACATATTTCACTGGGGTACAGTCAAACCTGTCTTAAGCGACTATGAAAGGAAATTGTCAAAAAGGTCACATAAGACAGGGGGTCTTTATACCCAGGTCATGATGTTTGCCTACCAACACAGTCATGTTGTCAGCTTGTGTAAAGAGTGAATTGTAGCCCTGTATTGTTTGTATTATTAAGTAAACAGTAAAATATGACATTTATTTTATGTATATAACACAAGTACAAAATATACTGAGCGTTTTGATTTCCCGATTGTTTTAATGCATGTCAACTTAATGCCCCCATTAAGTTGACTGTTTTTTTCTTTGTACCGGTTTTACTGGTTTCTTGTGTTTTAACAATACGCTCTATGTAGAAAGTGCAAGTCGGTTTAGCTCCAGTGTATACCGGTTTCGTATTGATTATTTCCCTTTGTAAAACAAAATGTCGTGATTATACAATAAACACGACGTTATGATAAACATCACCATTTTCCACCAGAATGGCAACAACATTAAATAACGACATTGACGACTATTCAAATTTTACAGGGCAATCTGAACTTCACTACTAAGATTATAAAACAGTTTTTGATCGCTTTAGTTTTCCGTTTCCAAGAAGCTTGATAATTGACAACAATGCCAATGTTCTACGAATCTTCTTTTCGTCAGACAGGGTTTATTTATTGTTTAATGATTTTAACAGTCCCGATAGTCATTTTAAACGGGTTTTCTTGGTCAAAACGAACGGAAAACACGGTCGTTAGTAGTGTAAGACAAGGAGTTGTTATATAAAGGGAAATGTTCAGGAGGAATAAATACGGTCGCATAACACAGGAAGTCGTTATATGGAAGGGGTCGCTAAGACAGGTTTGACTGTATTTTGAGAGCAAAAGCTAGGTGAGGGATATTCTTGGGTAACTCACTGGTCTCTCGTCTTACACAGATTTTCACCGTAACATGACAGGTGTCACTAGTAAAGTACCATATGCTCACCCGTCCTGAACACCTGATATCACCCCTTGTTAAGAGGATCGCATGTTGCTTATTTGTTGTTCTATTATTTTTGTGTTTAACTATTAGATATTGCTCTTTTTATCATACCTCTGTATCTTCAGATCTACTTTCATCGATTTATATAATATTATAGAGGAATTTTTGAGGAATTTATTGGTGTATGAACGTGACCAACTCACTCACAAACTCAATGAAACACTTCAAGTTAGTTGGTGATTTCATACATCAATGAAATCTGTGCATAGTACTTATTTCTTATAATTCCACCCATTTAAGAATAATTGTCATTTTCAAGCTTTTTATTGTATTGCACTCTTCTATTGCAACATATGCACTAGATCTGTTCATTGAAAAATGAACAAAAACATTAGGCCAATTAAAAATGATTATTGGAAATATTTCACCATAACACCCGAAACACAAAATTGAGTAAGTAAAAATGCATCATTAGACACCTGGACAATACTGATGTAGACCAATTTTCAACCAGAGTTTATCATCTTATTGATTCTCAAAACTGATTTACCCCCAAAAATTACCTATAAATTTTGTATTTGTCATTCACAGTCTCCCAGATGTATATTGAAAAGTTTAGATGAAGAATGTAGATTTCCTCAGGTAAGTGATTGTTTCTAAAATGTGGAACCGAGAGACATATATAAGTTAAAAATGCCACAAAACTCATGGTTGCAAAAATTGAAATTGAAAACATTTATAGGTTCTGCATTTCCCAGTTTCAAATATTATAAACACACAATGAATACATTGTTATATAATTAGCTGTTGTATATATAAATTAATTTAAGATATTACCGGTAGTTCCAGATTTAGCTGTTGGCAGTTCAGACTGCCTGTTGCATAGTAAAATGTAACCTTAAATAATTTAAGATGTAAGTGCCTGTAATTATTATTAACTACTATCCTAACATTTTTCCAGGGCACGGACAAGTCTTACTTGTCCAAACAACATGAAGCCTTTGAAAGCCACCCATACTATATCAAAGGTGACCGTAGGATGTGGGAAGAAGAGTTTGGTATCCAACATTATGCTGGAGCTGTTACCTATAGAGTCCATGGCTTCCTGGATAAAAACAAGGACACTCAACAGGACCAGTTGTTTGAAATGATGCATAATTCAACCAATGTTTTTGTTCAAGATTTAACCAGATTTCAGGTAATGGCATGGAGGTTGTCTGTCATGGAGGTTGTCTGTTGTATTATAACTTCAATGTCGTGGAGGTTGTCTGTTGTATTATAACTTCAATGTCGTGGAGGTTGTCTTGTATTATAACTTCAATGTCGTGGAGGTTGTCTGTTGTATTATAACTTCAATGTCGTGGAGGTTGTCTGTTGTATTATAACTTCAATGTCGTGGAGGTTGTCTGTTGTATTATAACTTCAATGTCGTGGAGGTTGTCTGTTGTATTATAACTTCAATGTCGTGGAGGTTGTCTGTTGTATTATAACTTCAATGTCGTGGAGGTTGTCTGTTGTATTATAACTTCAATGTCGTGGAGGTTGTCTGTTGTATTATAACTTCAATGTCGTGGAGGTTGTCTGTTGTATTATAACTTCAATGTCGTGGAGGTTGTCTGTTGTATTATAACTTCAATGTCGTGGAGGTTGTCTGTTGTATTATAACTTCAATGTCGTGGAGGTTGTCTGTTTGATTTGAGTATTGCAGCAGTTTTTACTGGTTATCTTGCAGTTCTTAATTATACCCAACCTCGAAGAAGGGGGAGTATACTGTTTTACCCTTGTCTGTTCGTCCGTCAGTCTCTTCGATCATTTGTTTGTCCATCTGTAATTTCTGTCGCAGTTTTCTAAGCAACTATAGGATGCAAAAGGCTGATACTTTGCATATTGCTTTATCCTATAGTACCATATGGTGTATAGCGATATCCTATAGTACCATATGGTGTATTGCGATATCTTATAGTACCATATGGTGTATAGCGATATCTTATAGTACCATATGGTGTATAGCGATATCCTATAGTACCATATGGTGTATAGCGATATCCTATAGTACCATATGGTGTATAGCGATATCTTATAGTACCATATGGTGTATAGCGATATCCTATAGTACCATATGGTGTATTGCGATATCTTATAGTACCATATGGTGTATAGCGATATCTTATAGTACCATATGGTGTATAGCGATATCCTATAGTACCATATGGTGTATAGCGATATCCTATAGTACCATATGGTGTATAGCGATATCTTATAGTACCATATGGTGTATAGCGATATCTTATAGTACCATATGGTGTATAGCGATATCCTATAGTACCATATGGTGTATAGCGATATCCTATAGTACCATATGGTGTATAGCGATATCTTATAGTACCATATGGTGTATAGCGATATCCTATAGTACCATATGGTGTATAGCGATATCTTATAGTACCATATGGTGTATAGCGATATCTTATAGTACCATATGGTGTATAGCGATATCCTATAGTACCATATGGTGTATAGCGATATCTTATAGTACCATATGGTGTATAGCGATATCCTATAGTACCATATGGTGTATAGCGATATCTTATAGTACCATATGGTGTATAGCGATATCTTATAGTACCATATGGTGTATAGCAATTTTATGCTCCTGAGTCATCTACTTCCTGTGTACTGAATACTTTTTTGTGAAAGCGAGGGTATCATTAGCTCACAGACCTATCTTGTTTGCATTACTCTGTTTCACCTTCAGCTAATTAAATGTTTCCTAGTCTTTATTTGAATATCATGAAAATTTGATGTTTAAGCTATTAAAGTGACATGTAGACTTTTGGTCTATCAAAGAGGATCAAGCCACAAAGCTTTCCATGGGTGGCTAATACATCTATACAGTTATATGTTTAAATATAACTATATCATTGTATTGATCTCAGGAGATTTTTAATAGAAGTTTGTCTTTTAAAATCAAATAGTTACAACTACCAAGTATAATTTAATAATTATTAATGTTTATGTGATTTTTTTTAAGGATTTGCTTGGAGTTAGATTAGAAGACTTGGGAGGTAGACAGACCATATCTAGAACAACAAGAGGAAAACCGACTGTTGGCGATACATTTAAACACCAGTTATCTGCTCTTGTTGATATTCTTACTGCTACAAATCCATGGTAAAGTGTTCATGTAGTTCTCTTATTATTGTCCTTAGTATTTATTTCTAACATCACTTGGAAATGTTGTATAAAATGGGCAACAATGTGATATGAACAAGCGCTATGAATAATATACATTGTGACGCCAGTCCCTGATATAAAACAACTTGTGATGTCACTTCCAGGACCTGAAAGAATGTTCCTGATAAAAAAATTCTAATATATGAACAATGTCGTTAAATCTTGGTTATTGTCAAAAGGTTTAAGTGTTCCTTTTACATAGAGTCATTTCTTTTTGGAGACACAACAAGAACAAAAAAAGGTGATCCTCTCAATCTTATTTTTTTACACATAAAGCATTATTTATATTGTACCAGATATTATGGAAAAGAATTATCTTTGGCAGCAGCACAGAATATGTTAAAAATTCTTTGAAATTGAGAAGTCAATAGCAGTTAGGAAAAAAAACGACTGTATGAGTTTGATAAAATGTGGAGTATTTTTATAAGTGTATTTAATTGACATGCTTCAATCAGTGTAAAGAAGATAGAAAATTCATGCTGGCAACATCCTTTTAAATATAAAATTTGCCCCTCCCCCCTTTTTTCCCTCATTTTCTTTTAGGTCAATTTTCTGTAGTATCTGTATCCAGTCATTCCTTTTTAACCTCTATTATTTCAGATACTTTAAGTTTTAATTTCTAAATAAATTAACCTATACTATAGAAACCTATATATTTGTTATCTATTGACTTTGAATATTACAGCATCTGACAGTACAGACAACAACATATAATTTCTATCTTAGAAAAATATTATATATATATATGAATCTTAATCTATTTTCTAGTTGTACAATGTTGTATTTTCACTACTAAATCTGATGTTGTATTATAATTATTGTGTATTTTGCAAATGTATAGATTTCAATAAATATTGAAGAAAAAAAACAATGTCGGTACTCGTTAATATTCTGTTTTTCTGTCTAATTTTAGGTATGTACGATGTCTCAAGACAAACACGGTAAAATCTGCCAATCTGTACCATGATGAGGAAGTTCTAACTCAGCTTAAATACTCTGGTATGCTGGACATAATCAGGATCAAAAGAGAGGTATCTGTTTACTTTCACTAAATCTGGCTTTAAGGAAATTATGATTGTGAAATTCAAAGTTTTTATTTATCTTGGTTCAGTTTGATAAAATGTTGGAGAATCGTGAACACACCTTGCATCGTGGATAGGGGCAGTTATTTCTAAATATGCAGTAGAGAGTTTTTAAAAAGCTGTTAAAGTCTCTTATTCAAAAATAGTCAATATTGTGTTTCAGGGCTACCCTATCCTACAAACTATAGTCAATATTGTGTTTCAGGGCTACCCTATCCTACAAACTATAGTCAATATTGTGTTTCAGGGCTACCCTATCCTACAAACTATAGTCAATATTGTGTTTCAAGGATACCCTATCCTACAAACTATAGTCAATATTGTGTTTCAGGGATACCCTATCCTACAAACTATAGTCAATATTGTGTTTCAGGGCTACCCTATCCATGTTCCTGTTGATACATTTATGGACAAGTATAAATGTTTAACTCCGAATGTTAGTTCTGGAGATGACCTGAAACTGATGGCAAAACAAATCCTAGATCTATTAAGTTTACCAAAAACTGAATGGCAAGTTGGAAAAACAAGGGTAAGTGACAAAACAAATCCTAGATCTATTAAGTTTACCAAAAACTGAATGGCAAGTTGGAAAAACAAGGGTAAGTGACAAAACAAATCCTAGATCTATTAAGTTTACCAAAAACTGAATGGCAAGTTGGAAAAACAAGGGTAAGTGACAAAACAAATCCTAGATCTATTAAGTTTACCAAAAACTGAATGGCAAGTTGGAAAAACAAGGGTAAGACAACAAGTTCTGTTTAAACTGCCTGCATAAGATTTTTTTTTTTCCTTATTCTGAATTATTTTATCAACATTTTTATTACATAACAGAATTTTTAGAGAGTTACAAGAAGAATCGTTTCAAGTATATATTTTACACTTGCAAATAGCTTATATGTTTAGCCGTTATCTATTTTAAAATTAAATCTAAAGACCAAAAGTTTTAAGGTAGAATTTTCTTTAAGAACATTGTGCTGTCAAGTATATGTACCATAATTTGCTGTGTATGATACCCATTGATGTATTATACTCACCCAATCAAATGTTCTGACAACAAGGGACTCCATTAATTTAAATAATCACTTAAAGAAATTAACCTATTTTACTTCTGGTCTGACCAAATAATCTTTTGAGCAGACAGACAAGTATTATAGTATATATTGTAGATTGATTGTTTACATTGAATAATGCTAATAGCTGTTCCAGAAATGAAGGTATGTGGGAATAACATGAGGGTGAGAGGCACCTCTCATAAAATGCATAATATGTTGTGTGATTGTTTCCTGTAATTTTCAGACAAATCATTCAAAAATAACTACCACCATATTACCTTCCACCAAATTTAAAAGTTTAAAAGAAGTGTCTTCTAACCCCATGTCCTGTAGCTGATATATTGCTATCTGTATGTTACGCAAAAAACAATGTATTATTTAGAGATCAATCTTGTGACCCCACTCTGTATACATATACTTCTGGAACAGCTTGAATTGGATTGGATATAAATGAATATGAATTTTTTAAATCAGAATTATATTATTTTAGGTGTTTATGAGGAACTCGGTCTTTGAACCTCTGGAAGAAAGAAGGTTTATTTTCCTGAGGAAAAATGCTATAATTATACAAACAAACTGGAGATGCTTTGTTCTGAGAAGAAGTAAATATGTTCATCCTTTATTCTTTCTTTTTATTGTTTAAACAAAATAATAGATACACGTATTTCAGCATTATACAGAAACCATATGTTTATGTTGTATGTAAAGTTTATATTTCAAATTTTATAAGATCATGTAAATCTGACATTATTCAATGAATAATTCCTAACATTTTTCATTGGAGTTATTTCCCTTTGGACATTTTTTTCATTAGGCCACACAAAATTAATTTTAAGGTTCTCAGGCCAAATTTTTCAAAAATAGATGAGGGAGGGAGGCTTTTTTTTTAATCATTTTATTGGTCTAAAATCAGATGAGGGAGGCATTTTTTTATTCGCTATCTTGCACAAAATTTAACTGGTAAAGATCTCAATCGATACAGCAAAGAATTTCTATATTAAACATTCATATTTGTATATGAAATGTATTTAAAGGTTATTACATAAAAGAACCCCTTTTAAATTGTTAAATTGTTTATGCAACCTGGGTTATAGTATATTGAAATTGAGGGGAGGGGGGCAGGGATCGTCGCAATGCATCTAGATTCGTATTGAACACGTCTTTGCAGCAACTAATGCATACTAGTACAGTTTCGTCAGATTTTCTAAAGGTAACAATTATTTGGGCAGCAAATATGTTTTAATTAGGATATTTATTAGACAACAAATACATTCAGTATGAACATAAATTAGAGTAAATTATCCTTTAATTTAATACATTTCAATTCGATTATCTGATTGATATACACTAGATTAAGGATCTGAAGACTTTACTGTGTCTGTGGTCAAGTTCAACCTTTCTGTTGAAATTGATTGTATAATGTTCTAAATTACAAATAGTTCATTCTAATTTAATTTACGAGATTATGCTTGGGTATAAAATTCGAAAAAAAAACTGATTATTTTATAAAGAAAACAATGATAATTTGTTGGGTGGAAAATTTGTTGTGAATGTCAGCAGCTGCATTATTTTGACATTCATTTCCAAGATGAGCCAGACAAGATAGGAGTCTCTCTTTAATGGGGAAACATCAGCATGTTTCAAGTAATGATTGCAGTTCAATCATACTCCAGAAAACTGATAAAAATCTTGACCACTGGAACAGCATAAAGCATATGTCGCCATATTGTATATTTTATAAAGTGACATTAATGATTATGGGTCTGTCATCGAAGAAATTGGTTGTATGCAACCACTTAGCTTAACTGCAATATGTGGCACTCATGAAAATTGTTTGGGATTTGCCATTGTCAAAAATGTTGAGTCCAGGACTCACCATAAAAAATCCTACAAAGTATCACTGAAAGGGTACATATTTTGTGTAATCAACACTTCCTACAGCTTTAAACCTACAATGTATATCCCTAACACTTTCCATAAGCAGATTGCACATATTATAGTTGCGACCTGCTATTATGGTATCGTTTTATGAGATGTTTCTATATTTGGGAACATCAAATCCTACAGCTTTAAACACAGATCCCTGAAACATCACAAAAAGATTGCACACGTATTGGTTGTGCACCTGCTATATAGAATGTGTTTCCCCATTTTTCAAGGATTGGGAACGTCGTAATTTTTCAATGAGGGTACCAATTTTGTGTAATCAACTTCTCCAGCTTGCTACCCAGATCCCTGAAACTGCACCAAAAGATTGCACACATATTAAAGTTGTGCACCTGATCTTATTTAAGGAATGTTTTCCCATGACATGTCCACGAGAACTTCTTTCAGCAAATTTTATAGATGGTAACTTTTTGTGCTATCAACTCTTCCTTTTTTGTCACAAAACTGTAAACGATTCTCCGTTTAATAAAGCACTTGTTTTGCAACGCCGCCATTTAAGACAAACGATTTTTTTGGTTTATTTTTCTCGGCTATCCGATCTCAAAAGTCGTGAACACGAACAATTCCGTAACCCTCCTTTACTATCAAATGCTTGTATGCACTTTGTATTCTTTCGGAAGTTATCATTAGAGAAAGCAAAGATGTCCGATCTTTCCCAATGCAGTGGCGGGAAATTAAGAAGCGGATCGGACCGGATAATTTTTTTTAACGGAAACGGCACCGCATTTCCGGATTTTTATTTTATTGAAAACCCGATAAAATCGGCAATGCGGCGGGGTTAAAATGGATGCGCGCGGGCCTGAGAACCGTAAATCTAATTTTATATGGCCTTACCAAATACTCTGTATACAATCTTGTAGTTCGATCATTTGTTCGATTATTTCTAACGATAATTTAAAAGTTTTAATACCCCTGCTCGATGAGAGTCATGGGTATATGGTGGTCCTCATGTCTGTTCGTCAGACCAAATTTGGTTTCTGAGTATTTTAAAAAGCTTGCATTTGATTTCAATGAAACTTTGTGCTATGTAGGTGGGTAGGAAGTTCTATTGATGCTGGAAATTCTTACATAGTGGGGGTATCTATGATTGCTAGATCAACTTTTTCTAGTTTTATCTAACATGTGTATAAAATGGTGGCACAGGAAGTACAATTGATTCCTATTGTTACAGAGTATCTAAGGATGAAGGAAGCTGTGATTATTCTTCAGACATACTTTAGGGCTTTCAGATCAAGACTGTTATACAAGAGGCAGAAGAGGTCAGCTATTGTTATACAGGTATGTATGATTAATATTGTAACCTCCGTAGACTGAAAAATTGCTGGAAAAAACATCTACAGTTGGCTGTAATAGGTATCAATTCTCACATGGTGTATAAGTTATGCCAAACAATATAAACAAATATGGAAGCCTTCACTAACATGCATATTTCACATTTTATCTGGTTTTTTTTGTCTCGCCTGCGACGAAAGTCGCTGGAGGCGAGACATATGTATGGGAATCCGGCGGCGGCGGCGGCGTAAACACTTGACATCTTGCTTCATATCTTTGTAAGCCCAAGCCCTAGGTCCATCAAATTTGGTCCAGAGGTAGCTTATGATGAGTACTTGCCAGTCAGTCACCTGTCACCTGTCCTTGACCTCAATTTCACGGTCCAGTGACTACGTTAAAGTTTTTGGGTTACGACAGTTCCTCTGTAACTACGCATGGTAGGATGACAATATTTGGTGTATAGGTTGCTGATGACTAGTACATGACTGTCTGGTAGGTGTCACCTGACCTTGACCTCAATTTCACGGTCCAGTGACTACGTTAAAGTTTTTGGGTTACGACAGTTCCTCTGTAACTACGCATGGTAGGATGACAATATTTGGTATATAGGTTGCTGATGACTAGTACATGACCGTCTGGTAGGTGTCACCTGACCTTGACCTCAATTTCACGGTCCAGTGACTACGTTAAAGTTTTTGGGTTACGACAGTTCCTCTGTAACTACGAATGGTAGGATGACAATATTTGGTGTATAGGTTGCTGATGACTGGTACATGACTGTCTGGTAGGTGTCACCTGACCTTGACCTCAATTTCACGGTCCAGTGACTACGTTAAAGTTTTTGGGTTACGACAGTTCCTCAGTAACTACGCATGGTAGGATGACAATATTTGGTGTATAGGTTGCTGATGACTAGTACATGACTGTCTGGTAGGTGTCACCTGACCTTGACCTCAATTTCACGGTCCAGCGACTACGTTAAAGTTTTTGGGTTACGACAGTTCCTCTGTAACTACGCATGGTAGGATGACAATATTTGGTGTATAAGTTGCTGATGACTAGTACATGACTGTCTGGTAGGTGTCACCTGACCTTGACCTCAATTTCACGGTCCAGCGACTACGTTAAAGTTTTTGGGTTACGACAGTTCCTCTGTAACTACACATGGTAGGATGAAAATATTTGGTGTATAGGTTGCTGATGACTAGTACATGACTGTCTGGTAGGTGTCACCTGACCTTGACCTCAATTTCACAGTCCAGCGACTACGTTAAAGTTTTTGGGTTACGATAGTTCCTCTGTAACTATGCATGGTAGGATGACAATATTTGGTATATAGGTTGCTGATGAATAGTACATGACTGTCTGGTAGGTTCCACCTGAACTTGACCTCAATTTCACGGTCCAGCAACTACGTTAAAATTTTTGGGTTACGGCTGTTCCCCTGTAACTATGCAGGGTATGGTGACAATATTTTGTATACAGGCCGCTGCTGATATTAAATGCTATTTACGTAATGCTTATGACGAAATTTATTTTTGTTACTGATGCGGAATACAGGCGAGACGTTTTTCTGTGTCCACACTTGTTTTAATCACAATTAAAGACTGCTTGTATCTGTATAATTATATATAAACAATTTAATGAAGAAAAATGTATCGTACCTCCAGTTCTGAACAAATACATGTAAAATTTAGACTTGTATGCCAAGGAAACCTTCAAAATAGATGTCTAACAGTATGAAGTGCAAATGCTTCCTTAGAAAAAAACCCACTGAAACCTAAAACAATTAACTGTTTGTAGTTCATTTTTCTAAATAATGTTTTAAATGTTTTGTAGATTTGTATGGAAGGAAAGGAATTCTCACATTGTTGTACATAATTAAAGGTTATGATGCTATATCGGTAAACTTTAACAATTTTTTATTTTTTTCAGCGTCATGTTAGAGGAATATTGGCTAGAAAGTTAGCTTCATTAATGAGAGAACAAAAGAGAAAGGAGGACGAACGTAGAAGACAGGAGGAACTTGAGCGAGAAAGACAACGACGAGAGAAGGAGGAGGCTGATGCTGTGGTTATAGAAGATATGCTAAAGTTAGTAAATCATTGTATTATAGACTCGTTACACAATCATTTATTCTGAGCAGTTAGAGATACTTTCACTTCCAGGGTTGTCTAACTTGAACTATATATCAACACATATTTATGAATGGCTTACTAATATCACATTTTAATAGATATTTTTTTAAAGATCTTTTTTGGTTGTTGATAAGATGTAATAATGAATGACATACATTTTGAAGTTGTATAATATTCTTATCTATAAAAAAAACATTGCTTGAATGGAGTAAATTGATAAAGTTAACATGAAATAAGTACAAGTTGTTTAAATTTAATGTGTAACTTTTTCAGTACAATGACGAGATCAGAACTGATAAGGAGATTGAAGTATGTCTTGTGGTGTTGTGTGTCTAATGTTCATTGTGGTGTTGTAAACTTCTTTGTCCTTAACTGTTGTGTAAATATCTAAACTTTTATTTGGCTGTGATCAGATACTATATATGTACGTAGTAATTGTGTTAGAAATTCTGGGACACAAATTTCTTCTTTAGGTCTGATAACTGGTTTTTGTAAGAAATGATGGATTGGTTGTTTTTTATGTTTTGCTGCCATTGATCTTTCTTGTTTTTTTCTTGTTTTCGTTTGTTAACTTAATAACAAAGACAGTGTTTCTCTGTACATTCTAAAATATGGTAATGATGTATTGAAGCTTTGTTAGATAAGATTTACAGATGTGTTGCTGTACTGAGTGATACTTTTACTGTCTAGTTTTATTGTATTCTCAAATCAGTGATACATTTTCATAAAAATAGAATGTTTTTTCAGGCAGACAAGGTATGTTTTATAAACATCTTAATGAAGCAGTTGTTTAAGCATGAACTTTCTAAACTACAAAATAAACAAACTCCCCCAGTTAAGCACTAAAACGTTAACACCATACAGGGTAAGTAATGTCTGTTGACAATTATTTTACATATTATTACTATAAAATTATTTGCCTGATTTATAAACTCTATGGAATGTCTGTTATGGTATTACAGTTTACATACAAGTATTAACAGTACCATGCAAAACATATCTGGTAAAACAAGATGGTTACCATGGAAACACATGAAGTGAGATTATTGTAAAGTTCAAAATAATTAAAACTTATGAATACATTAAAATGTTAAAATTCAGTAAGGTATTCTTTTACTATAGATACATTTTAAATTATCTGTAGAATTAATTTTTTGTGAACATATTTAGGTATTATGTGACAGATTTAATAAAAATCATTGTCTATTGATATTTATGTACATATAACTGTGTCTACCTTAACTTGATCCCATAAAATATTAATAATAAGACTGCTGGACAGCTCATGCATTTGAACCTTTTTAAAAATATTAAATATGACATATTATCATGATTATAATTCTAGCCATATGAACTTGTGATTTTTTTATCTCAACTTAGCAATAAAGAGGTCCCATTACTCCTAATGGAGCTAAACCATCTTTGAGATTTATACATAATTTTGCTATTAAACTGCTGTCTTGGTTTAGCCATGATTATGAATAAAGTGGTAAAAGTAATGAATTAGATGATGTCTAAGGATTAGAAAAAAATATTTTCTCCGTCGCGGGATAACAAAATTTCCGTTTTGAACATTGCTTAATCGGTGTAGCAGATTATATTGCTGGCTAAATGTCCACAACAGAAATTTTGTAATCCCTAGATGGAGAAAATTATTTTATGTAGTTAATACTTATAAATAAATTCAAACATTAGAATAACTCAATAATTTTTTTTTGTGTAATTGGACATTTTTGATAAAATAGAAAAACACATAACAGTAAGTTTCCTGCATATTAATGTATGTTATCAATGGGTGCATGTTTCCATGACAATGATTTTGTTTTCTGTCCTCTGATAACAAATGTTTTCCAGCCATTGAAAAGTCAGTATTCTCATACAATTAATTTATGGAAATATCAATTAAAAAATGACAGAGACAAAAAATGTATGTGGTAAATCAGGAAAAAAGTTTTATGCAGAATAATTGGCATTAAACCCCCGTGGATGGGAATATTTCCAGTATGAGTAATGGGACCTCTTTGTAGCTCCACCAAGGTTTAAAAAATCAATGGAGCTACATTATTGTAGCTATTTATTTTTTTGTATTAACATTTTAATTAAGCATCAATTTTCCCAACAGGGTGCAACAAATGTAATCACAAAATCGTTCAGAAAATTGATGAGATACAAAACTAGGTCATGATGGCGACTGTAAATTTTCTAATTTTCTCAGCTAAGAAGTTTTCCCTGTTGTGTTTAAATGGATTGTAATTCCACAAAAGTCTTCTTGTCAAATATGATGTCAAATGTCCAAGTTTAAAACCAGTACTTAGTCTCCAATAAATAGCCCAACCCAAGTAAAAATAGAGTACAGCTGAAACAATAGCCCAACCCAAGTAAAAATAGAGTACAGCTGAAACAATAGCCCAACCCAAGTAAAAATAGAGTACAGCTGAAACAATAGCCCAACCCAAGTAAAAATAGAGTACAGCTGAAACAATAGCCCAACCCAAGTAAAAATAGAGTACAGCTGAAACAATAGCCCAACCCAAGTAAAAATAGAGTACAGCTGAAACAATAGCCCAACCCAAGTAAAAATAGAGTACAGCTGAAACAATAACCCAACCCAAATAAAAATTTAGTACAACTGAAACAATAGCCCAACCCAAGTAAAAATAGAGTACAACTGAAAAAATAGCCGAACCCAAGTAAAAATAGACTACAACTGAAACAATAGCCCAACCCAAGTAAAAATAGAGTACAACTGAAACAATAGCCCAACCCAAGTAAAAATAGACTACAACTGAAACAATAGCCCAACCCAAGTAAAAATAGAGTACAACTGAAAAAATAGCCTGACCTAAATTAGAGTATAGCTGAAATAATAGCCCAACCCAAGTAAAAATAGAGTACAGCTGAAACAATAGTCCAACCCAAATAAGAGTACAACTGAAACAATAACCCAACCCAAGTAAAAATAGACTACAACTGAAACAATAGCCCAACCCAAGTAAAAATTTAGTACAACTGAAACAATAGCCCAACCCAAGTAAAAATAGAGTACAGCTGAAACAATAGCCCAACCCAAGTAAAAATAGACTACAGCTGAAACAATAGCCCAACCCAAGTAAAAATAGAGTACAGCTGAAACAATAGCCCAACCCAAGTAAAAATAGAGTACAGCTGAAACAATAGCCCAACCCAAGTAAAAATAGAGTACAACTGAAAAAATAGCCTGACCTAAATTAGAGTATAGCTGAAATAATAGCCCAACCCAAGTAAAAATAGAGTACAGCTGAAACAATAGCCCAACCCAAGTAAAAATAGAGTACAGCTGAAACAATAGCCCAACCCAAGTAAAAATAGAGTACAGCTGAAACAATAGCCCAACCCAAGTAAAAATAGAGTACAGCTGAAACAATAACCCAACCCAAATAAAAATTTAGTACAACTGAAACAATAGCCCAACCCAAGTAAAAATAGAGTACAACTGAAACAATAGCCCAACCCAAGTAAAAATAGAGTACAACTGAAACAATAGCCCAACCCAAGTAAAAATAGACTACAACTGAAACAATAGCCCAACCCAAGTAAAAATAGAGTACAACTGAAAAAATAGCCTGACCTAAATTAGAGTATAGCTGAAATAATAGCCCAACCCAAGTAAAAATAGAGTACAGCTGAAACAATAGCCCAACCCAAATAAGAGTACAACTGAAACAATAACCCAACCCAAGTAAAAATAGACTACAACTGAAACAATAGCCCAACCCAAATAAGAGTACAACTGAAACAATAGCCCAACCCAAGTAAAAATTTAGTACAACTGAAACAATAGCCCAACCCAAGTAAAAATAGAGTACAACTGAAAAAATAGCCCAACCCAAGTAAAAATAGACTACAGCTGAAACAATAGCCCAACCCAAGTAAAAATAGAGTACAGCTGAAACAATAGCCCAACCCAAGTAAAAATAGACTACAACTGAAACAATAGCCCAACCCAAGTAAAAATAGAGTACAACTGAAACAATAGCCCAACCCAAGTAAAAATAGACTACAACTGAAACAATAGCCCAACCCAAGTAAAAATAGAGTACAACTGAAAAAATAGTCCAACCCAAGTAAAAATAGACTACAGCTGAAACAATAGCCCAACCCAAGTAAAAATTTAGTACAACTGAAACAATAGCCCAACCCAAGTAAAAATAGAGTACAACTGAAACAATAGCCCAACCCAAGTAAAAATAGACTACAACTGAAACAATAGCCCAACCCAAGTAAAAATAGAGTACAACTGAAAAAATAGCCTGACCTAAATTAGAGTATAGCTGAAATAATAGCCCAACCCAAGTAAAAATAGAGTACAGCTGAAACAATAGCCCAACCCAAATAAGAGTACAACTGAAACAATAACCCAACCCAAATAAAAATAGACTACAGCTGAATCAATAGCCTAACCCAAATAAAAATAGAGGACAACTAAAAAAAATGGCCCAACCCAAATAGAAATAGAGAACAGCTGCCATTGATAGTTTTACTGCATACATTTTGCATGGTACTATATGAAATATATATAACTTAGAAATCCATGTTATTTGCCTTTGACTCAGATTATTGTTAGGTCCAAACAATTAAATAATTGTCAGATATAGGATGTAATTTGCGCTTTATGGCGTGTTTTGTAATTATTATCTCCAAGCTTTGCTTAGGTAACAATACACAAAAACGTATCTTTTATTTAAATACATTGACTCCATGGGTGGACATCTTCATTAACTGAATTAATTATCTGTCACGACCATACCAAGCTTTGTATTTTAATGATTAATGGCAAACTAGAATATGGTGCTAACTACTTATTTTAACTGAAATACTCAATACCACTAATACACTAAATCTAAAGTAAATAGTATCCTGTTTAGTACATTGATAAATACCTGAAGGTCCATTTTAATGTCTTTTTCCATGTGTTTCTACATTAATATAATTTTGTGATTTAATTTCACATTCATATTGTGTAGTGCTTGCTCTATTGATTTGACAAACAAATGTTTTGAAATGTTTAATTTTACCTGGTTTGTTTTTACCTGAATTATTTTTTGTTTGAAACATTACTATTCCGCGCTAGCCTGCTGTAACTAAATACATATGGATCATTGATGCTTGTTTAGTATTCATATATTACCCAAGCAAACTAGAGATCAGTTCTAACTTGATACCGACACACTTGTTTACTTTCAAACCATTTATACTCCTCATGCTTTAATGGTTTGTCCAGGTATAAACAGTTTCAATATTTACTTATTTATCTACAAGTATTTTGATTTGTATATAATTTCTGTTACAGATATATGTTATAATGCTTTTGTAAGCTCTTCTTACCCAAAGGGTCATGCGAGCCATTTTAATTACTTGGTGTTCATTGTAATTGTCATCATTCCACACATTTAAACCAAATTTTGCTGAAATGATGCCAAGACTGTTTTATTATTTTTAGTTTTTCTTGTTAATTAGAAATTCAACATGGGTGCCTTGACTGGTAAAGTGTTCTGATTGGCTGAAATTGAATTTGTTTGCTAACAAACCTCCTGGTAAAAGAAATTGTGATATTGTAGAAAAATCTAGAAATAACCTCAGATGGTTCTTCACTAAGTTTTAATTTTCAGGGCGATTTAAAACCCAAGATGACTGCTACCATGAACATATCTCAATATAAAAACATACAAATGGCTTCTTCTCAGAAACTCTTCCACATTTTTTAGCTAAATTATGCAGAAATGATACCAAGATAGTTTGTTTATTATTTTTTTTTTCGGAAAATTATTTGACCTCTTCAAATTTTGACATGTTACCAGTTTAAACCAGGGGAGATAACCTGTTTTAAACTGATGTCATTAAAATTGTCTGGTGTAACAAGTCAGACCTCTGTTATCTTAGTTCTGATACTGCTATGTGTACATCGTGAAGAGGGGCCTTGGTGCTCGAGTGGTTAAGACAGTAATCTATTATTATCACTTTCCTGTCTGAGATAGCTGGTTGAAGTCTTACTGTGGGCATGGCAGGCTTGATTTCCACCCTAACTGACAAAAATTGCCTGTTTTCACAGTGTGCAGCCCCTGTGAAAACTGGATGTCATGACATATAGCTGAAAAATTGATAACAGGCATTAAATTTGAAGACTTTCTGTTTACAAATTAGTTTGAAAATTATCAAAATCTTGCTGCACGTTTAATTAATAAGTTCTGCAGAATTTTTATATTCATATGATATAAAATTAAAACTTGACATTCCCTTATATAACCATAACAACTTGGACAAGATGGTTTTCAGTGATCTTCATTATACTCAGATACATTGAAATATATCTTTCATGAAGCATTATGTCTTCGTGTTTAGTGCAGGAAGGTGATTAGTTGTCAAGTTATAAATTCTTTGTCATTCTTATTGTCAATTAGATTTTGTATACACTGTGATTTTAAAATTTCATGTTTTTTTTTCACTTGGTAATCTCTACGGTGTAGTGTATCTCTATATATGTCCTGTTCTTCTATCTGAATGGCACATTTGATCACTATTATGCTGCGTCTATTGACTTTCAGTTGACATGTATCTTATTGATATTTTATACAGAAATTTACTGTTTTAAATTGATCAAATTTTTAAAATGACTTTGATGGATAAGATATAACTTGAAACTTTTTATGTTCTTCTATGTTTGGTATATTTTTGGTGCCCCCCCCCCCCCCCCCTCAAAACTTGGATATTTACAGTGGGTAACAATGATTATGGGGAATGAAAGGTATATTTGTAATTGGGTGTGCTTTCAAACATCAATAAATTGTCTTTTTTCATTAAGGAAAAAGATAACTCGTGTTCACAATTCTAAGATAACTTGTGTTCACAATTCTAAGATAACTCTTGTTCACAATTCTAAGATAACTCTTGTTCACAATTCTAATATAACTCTTGTTCACAATTCTAAGATAACTCTTGTTCACAATTCTAAGATAACTTGTGTCCACAATTCTAAAATAACTCATGTTCACAATTCTAAGATAACTCGTGTTCATAATTCTGTATTAAGAAGTGTTTTCATTATTGGTGTTTTATTATCAAGATTTGGACTTGATACAAATTATGTTTAGTGGATGCAATGAACCCAAGAAAGATTGAAAAAACTGGACCAGCTAAATTTGTAATTCATTAAAGATTGGGTTCATATTAGTGCTCTGTCATATACTATAATACAGACTGGCCTTTGCTGAATTAATCGTTTTAAATGGTCCTGATTAGTGCTTGTTTTTATACCCCCCTGCAAACAAGTTTGGGGGGGGGTATATAGGAATCACCCTGTCTGTCCGTCTGTCCACATCCCTTGTAAGTGCTTCTCCTCCTAAACCGCTTGACAGATTTTGATGAAACTTTACATGAAGGAATTACATCATATGTAGATGTGCATGAAGAATTTTCGTCGCTGTCGGATATTATTTAGGGGAGATAATTGGACTTAGACTTTTAAAATATAGTATTCAGTGCAGGACCTCGTAAGCGCAACTCCTCCTAAACCGTTTGACAGATTTTGATGAAACTTTACATGAAGGAAGTACATCATATGTAGATGTGCATGAAGAATTTTCGTCGCTGTCTGGTATTATTCAGGGGAGATAATTGGACTTGAAGCGAAGCAGGGGGGGTATCCCTTTGTGAGCGTGCTCACAGTCCACACTTGTTTTTGCTAACTTTTTTTTATGTTTTATAAATCCTTGTTCTGTCAGCAGTTTTATTTTACACCCTAAAAAAGTAAAAAAGTCTGTTATGTTTTTTTTGTAATTTGTGTAATTGTAACCTATTTATTGTTCTGAATAAGATCAATTGATATATCTTTAAATGAAGGATTGGTCCCACTGATAGTCTTTATTGTATTGTAAAGAAATTTTCTGGTACAGTTTTCACACAAACTTCTCTTTTCAAAGCATTGAATGAGTTTTCTTAAGATTTGTCAGTTATGGTATAGAATTTTTATTTCAAATCCAATAATTCTACAAATAGTTTTTGACGTTAAGACATTTCTGTTAAACAGTATTGTATGTTTGAACCCTAGTATATAAAATGGATTTTTTAAACAAAAGAAAATGTTTTTAGAGATTTATGATGAGATAGTTTAATCAATATCTTTGAATTATAAATTTGAACCTTTCACATTGTCAATAATAATAGCTTAAGGATTTATCAGTAATATGGTTTCATCACAACTCTGTTTCAAATTCATCATTAATTAATACTGAAATTTTAGATTAAACATGTATTGTTTACTGTATGACCCAGAGTCACAATGATTAAAGTTTACACATTGTTAGTTTTTATAGAATTGATCATTTTCAAGTACCAATGAATTACTGAGCACATCAACATTGATGAAGATTTGTATAAAAGTGATTACACAGGACTATTGGTTACTTTAAATTTGTTAAAAAATTCATTATAATTGACATTCTTGCAAATTGGATTTATCGGATCTGTGCAGAAAATGTGAACACAACATTATCTTTTTTGGAGTGATAAATATTTGATCAGATACTTAAAGGTCTTATTATATTTCTAGCAGTTAAATAATTTAAACCTTGATATTCTATTGGGAATTTACTGGTCGGAAAATAGTGACAGTTTAGACAGGGATACAGTGTGTCACACTTTATATGGGATAATTATGACTTCGATTTCCTTGTGTTAGGTTGATAATCAAAAACTTATTTAATAGAGCGATAGCAGCCATGAAGGTATGTTTTTATTTATAAGATGTATTATGGTTAGATTTCTAAAATGTTGGTGTACTGCCTTTAATGTTTTGTTTTATCATGTTTATTTGGTTAAATGTTGGTGTACTGCCTTTAATGTTCAATTTTTTTTGCTTAAATGATTTTTATCAGGTGGATCAGAAGCCTATCCATTTTTGGGGGGAAATTTCGTCAAATTTCAGGGTCACATTTGCAGAAACCATTAGATATTTTACACAAAAGATGTTTTTAGATGACAACTCAAAATGTTTGCATCTGATTTCAATAAGACTAAGATATTTTTACATATCAGAGTGGTATAATGCTTTTTGATTTTGGAGAAATTCTGTCAAGGTCACAGTAGCCAAGTTATCTTAGATATTTTCAAAAAAAGTATATATTTTCAGTCAACAACTGGCAGTCAAAAGGTTTAAGCATGGGTATCACTTGATAAACTCGGTCTAATATTTAATACCATTGAAAGACTATGTATGTTTAGACAAAGTAAAAATCTGAAACAATTTAAAAAATTAATAGTAATAGTAAAGGGTACTGAGAGAGAAATGATTTACTGGGGTTTGTTTTTTAGCTCAATGGGTCAAAGGCCATGTAAACTTTGCCATTACTTTGCTTCAAGCACTGGCATCCATTAATCTTTATTTTTAAAATCTGATCTGAAACCACTAAGCCAGTTTGAACCAATCATGTCTGAATGTAACTTAGGATATCTAATTTATGTGCAGGTTTTGATCCATTAACAAAAACGACTGGGGTTTCTAAAAAATAGAACATAGTGGTCAACTCATTTTGTTGATCTTAAAGCTACAGTACAAGCATGTTGAACAACTGTATGATCTGCAAATAGTAGAAATTGAACCTTATTTGTATCACAATGTCTTGTAGGAGTTATTGCCCTTTAATGACAGTTTTGACAGAGAAAACCCAGTAACTAAAAACTAACAAATAATTTTTAAAATTTGCAGAAAGCCAAGATCATTCTTTTTGTCTGAGGACTCTTTATACTTGTATTTGCTTTTAATTGTTTTTCTTACAAAATTTACTGCCATTAATAATTTTTTTAATACATCTTTTTTTTACTGTTTTAAAAACTAAAATAGATATTAGATAGACAAAACTAAAAATAGTAGAAATATTCAGCAAGGCAAAGATCTACAAATGAGGTTGTTGACACAATTCAAATTGTTTTATAGGAGTTACGGCCCTTTAATAACTGTTTTTGCTCTTTGTTATTTTGAAATAATGATGAAAGATCTACCAGAAAGTCTAAAATAACCGAATTATTAATGGACTTCTTATATAGTAGTTTTTGCCATTAAATGACTATTTTTCTGAATTTTTTGCATTTTTGTGCATTACCCATAGTAATAGCTAGGCAAAAGACAAGATTGGTTGATAGGTCCCACCTGATTACAGTTGTCAATTGACACCAGTAAGGATCAGCAAGACAAGTACTTCATAGATGTCATACAATGTTTTATATGACATCCCTATCTTGTAAAGATTTCTTAAAGTCGATTTATGTTTTTGTTTTTTTTTTAATTCCATTTCCCTGCAGTTGAATTTTTTTCGAGGTCTAATTTTCTTATATGTAGCATTTATGTAGAGCAGAAATTTTGGGTTTTTGTCTTGCCTGCGACGATAGTTGCTGGAGGCGAGACATATGTATGGGAATCTGGCGGCGGTGCCATAAAAACTTGGGCATCTTGCTTCATATCTTTGTATGCCCAAGCCCAAGGTCCATCAAATTCGGTCCAGTGGTAGCTTAGGATGAGTCACCTGACCTTAAAGTTTTTGGGTTATGACGGTTCGTCTGTAACCATTGCATGGTAGGATGACAATATTAGGTATATGGGTTGCTGATGAATAGTACATGACTGTCTGGTAGGTGTCACCTGACCTTGACCTCAATTTCATGGTCCAGAGACTATGTTGAAGTTTTTGGATTAGGGCACTTCCTCTGTAACCATGCATGGTAGGATGAAAGTATTTGGTATATAGATTGATAATGATTAGTACATGAGTGTCTCGTAGGTTTCAACTGACCATGACCTCAATTTTATGGTCCAGTGACGATTAGGTCTGTTTCTCTCTAACCATGCATTATATATTTTAAATGATAACAATTTAACGCTAGTTATGAAATGCTTATGATGTATTTTTTTTTTGTTTCTGATGTGGAATTCAGGCGAGACATCTTTCTGTGTCCACACTTGTTTATCAAAGGAAGAATTTTGCATGCTATATTGTTGATTTGTTTGTTAAATAGGGAATGTGAGAAACATTAAAGTACAGATAATTCCATTGATTTATATAAAATATTTCACAAGATGTAAATTATGATAAAAAAACTGTTGTACAAGCATTGTTACTTCTTCTGTAAGCACGTGGGTGTGTAGTGCAGTGAAAAGTAGGAAAATAGTTGTGTTTTATAAAAGAAAAACTATGTGGATAGATGTCCCTGTAGTACCATTATGTATGTGGATAGATGTCCCTGTAGTACCATTATGTATGTGGATAGATGTCCCTGTAGTACCATTATGTATGTGGATAGATGTCCCTGTAGTACCATTATGTATAATGTCATTTGACACAATATGTTGAACTTTTCACAAAATCAATACTATAGAATCTAGTGTCAGTACAGTGATAAAGGACACATTTTGTCCAGAAATGTTTTTTTTTAATATCACTTTGGCATATTGTGTTTGACATGACATCCATTTTGATTTATTTCTAATCTATGGACATTTCTTAAGGTTTCATAAGCTTTAATGACATGACTGGAATAGAGAAGTCCTTAGGGGATTCCTATGAAATATTTAGCAATGGCTTCTTATGTATGAGGTATTACCAGTCTATAATGTAATCGTTGTTGGACAAACAAAAAAATCATAACAGAACAAGAATAATGAGCTAAAAATATTCTCGTCGTGTTTCTACAACAGAAATAAGTGTCATAAAGTACTGACAAACTTCTCCCAAACATTACATTGATTTTACATTACTTCTCACCAAATAAATAACCATTACCGACCATTGTCTGCCGAACGACATTATCACAAGTGACTTCTCAGTCGTGGCAAATTGGCAGTTACTGAAATTACAGTTGAGTGCTGCCCTGAAATCTAGTCACTTTTTTATAATGTAATGGAATTGTGTTACCACTTGTTTTATATAATACAATTATTTAATACTTTCTGAAGCTATATTTCTGCTGGTAAAAAGTACACTGGAAAATGTAAAAAAAAAAAGAAGATAATTTTGAATATTAATCTGTAATGTGTCCTCATTACAGTGGTGTAATGCTTGATTGAGTGATGTGACGATGTATCTATAAATATATCATTCAGCACCTACTACTAAGGGTAATAGGAAATAACAGCATTAAAAATGTAATAGTGATATTGATTGAGGATATCCTGTCAGTTATATACATGATCTGGAATTAAATACTACTATTTCCAGGACAATGGACAAAACTTAGTTTTATAAATCAGAATTTGATGATTTGTAGCTTATTAAGTCAGCAACAACACAAATTGTTTAGTAGATGATTCCATTTTGTATAACTTTGAAGACATAGGATACAGTTTTTTTATTGGTCCACTACAGGAGAGTACTGTATTTGAAGATTTGCCAGCATCAGTTTGTGATTTGATGGTTGTACTTGAGAGTTAAATACTGGTGCATAAGTGAAGCCAGTATACTTATATTTCCAACTATTAAATCATTATTCATGTTGCACAAATCAGAATGTTTCATCAAGAATTGCATTGGAATGTGGGTTTGTTAGGCCAGTCTAATTAAAATGTGTGTTTGTTAGGCCAGTCTAATTACCATGTGGGTTTGTTAGGCCAGGTCTATTTACAATGTGGGTTTGTTAGGCTAGTCTAATTAAAATGTGGGTTTGTTAGGCCAGTCTAATTAAAATGTGGATGTGTTAGGCCAGTCAAATTACAATGTGGGTTTGTTAGGCCAGTCTAATTACAATGTGGGTTTGTTAGGCCAGTCTAATTAAAATGTGGGTTTGTTAGGCCAGTCTAATTAAAATGTGGGTTTGTTAGGCCAGTCTAATTACAATGTGGGTTTGTTAGGCCAGTCTAATTAAAATGTTTGTTTGTTTGGCCAGTCTAATTACAATGTGGGTTTGTTAGGCCAGTCTAATTACAATGTGGGTTTGTTGGGCCAGTCTAATTACAATGTGGGTTTGTTAGGCCAGTCTAATTAAAATGTGGGTTTGTTGGGCCAGTCTAATTACAATGTGGGTTTGTTAGGCCAGTCTAATTACAATGTGGGTTTGTTAGGCCAGTCTAATTACAATGTGGGTTTGTTAGGCCAGTCTAATTACAATGTGGGTTTGTTAGGCCAGTCTAATTAAAATGTGGGTTTGTTGGGCCAGTCTAATTACAATGTTGGTTTGTTAGGCCAGTCTAATTACAATGTGGGTTTGTTAGGCCAGTCTAATTAAAATGTGGGTTTGTTGGGCCAGTCTAATTACAATGTTGGTTTGTTAGGCCAGTCTAATTACAATGTGGGTTTGTTAGGCCAGTCTAATTACAATGTGGGTTTGTTAGGCCAGTCTAATTACAATGTAGGTTTGTTAGGCCAGTCTAATTACAATTAGTTTGTTAGGCCAGTCTAATTACAATGTGGGTTTGTTAGGCAGGTCTAATTACAATGTGGGTTTGTTAGGCCAGTCTAATTACAATGTGGGTTTGTTAGGCCAGTCTAATTACAATGGGGGCCTCGGTGGCAGAGTGGTCAAGGTAGTTTCTCTACTATTGATCACGTGGTCTGTCAACACTGAGATTGCGGGTTCGAATCTCACTGCAGGCAGGGTGTACTCGACTCCAATCTTAATTGACAAGAATTGCCAGTTTTCCTACCGCAGGTAGGTGGTTTTCTCCGGGTACTCCGGCTTCCTCCCCCAATAAAAACTGGACGCCTTGATATAGCCGAAAAATTGCTTGAAAGTGGCATTAAACACCATCAAACAAACAAAAAAACAAACTAATTACAATGTGGGTTGTTAGGCCAGTCTAATTACAATGTGGGTTTGTTGGGCCAGTCTAATTACAATGTGGGTTTGTTAGGCCAGTCTAATTACAATGTGGGTTTGTTAGGCCAGTCTAATTACAATGTGGGTTTGTTAGGCCAGTCTAATTACAATGTGGGTTTGTTGGGCCAGTCTAATTACAATTAGTTTGTTACATGATTTCTATTTATGTTGTGTTGCAAGTAAGTAGTAAACACACACAAGGGCTAATTTTCATTAGACAGGACTTTTGATATTAAACAGATCAGTTCATTATTTGTTTAATTATTTTAAGAATCTTTTGACAGTTTACACATAAATACATTTCATTTCAAAAGTTAATTTATTTTGGTGTTTTTTGTTCAGATTTTCACTGGTTTATTATATCGGCTATATTGATTATATCCGATTACAGAAAATTTGTCACTAAACCTCTACCATAACACCTTACTTATCTTGTCATGAGTCTTTGCCCTGTCTAACGATCTATTAGTATCAGCTGTCAATGAACTGTATGAGATTTATATTGCTTTGAAGATTATAATAGATGATTGATTGGCCGATTCTTTTTTGTGCTATTATGATGAAATTTATACTTTTATACACTGCGAATTTTAATTTGAAGAAATGTATACTTCATTACTTGTTTAAACTGCAAACGTTAATGTCATGTATTTTTTTAATAGGTAGTTAAAAACCTTTCAGTTTTCAGTTGTAAGTGAAATATCTTGATCAATGTAAAATTTGAAGAATTAACAATTTCTTATAGATTTTTTATTAGTTAAACATATACGCTGTAGATAAAGCTGGAGCCAGCCATTAGCAGGAAAACTGACATTCCTTATAAACCAAGGCTGGAGTCAAGCACTCTCTACCTGCAGTTAGACTTAACCCTGCAGCCTCATGCACCTGGTCAATAGACTTAAACCCTCCCTCCCCTGTATTGTTTTGTATAGTTCATGTCATTTGTAATGTATGTATATTTTTGCTCATGCAGTACTTGATTAGTTGAATTATACTTTTTATTCAATGTTTGTTTTCCAGATCATCTCAGAAAGAGTTGGACTCATTGACCACCTTGATAGGGTCTATGTGGACACACTACAACCCCCCTGTCTCACCAACAAATCTCAACCTAGATGATATCTTTAGTTTTCTATCACAAGAAGAACATAGCCTTCATAAAAATTCAAACCAAGTTCTAGACGATATTTATAAACAGTTTGAAGATTTAGGAGAAAAACTGGATGAGGACATGGTGAGTGTGTGTACTGCTTTGTGTTGAATGAGGACATGGTGAGTGTGTATTGCTTTGTGTTTACTGGATGAGGACATGGTGAGTGTGTACTGCTTTGTGTTTACTGGATGAGGACATGGTGAGTGTGTACTGCTTTGTGTTGAATGAGGACATGGTGAGTGTGTATTGCTTTGTGTTTACTGGATGAGGACATGGTGAGTGTGTATTGCTTTGTGTTTACTGGATGAGGACATAGTGAGTTTGTGTATTGTTTTGTGTTGAATAAGGATATGGTGAGTGTGTATTGCTTTGTGTTTACTGGATGAGGACATGGTGAGTTTGTGTATTGCTTTGTGTTTACTGGATGAGGACATGGTGAGTTTGTGTATTGCTTTGTGTTTACTGGATGAGGACATGGTGAGTTTGTGTATTGCTTTGTGTTGAATGAGGTCATGGTGAGTTTGTGTATTGTTTTGTGTTGAATAAGGATATGGTGAGTTGTGTATTGCTTTGTGTTTACTGAATGAGGACATGGTGAGTGTGTGTATTGCTTTGTGTTGAATGAGGACATGGTGAGTTTGTGTATTGTTTTGTGTTGAATAAGGATATGGTGAGTTGTGTATTGCTTTGTGTTTACTGAATGAGGACATGGTGAGTGTGTGTATTGCTTTGTGTTTACTGAATGAGGACATGGTGAGTTTGTGTATTGTTTTGTGTTGAATAAGGATATGGTGAGTTGTGTATTGCTTTGTGTTTACTGAATGAGGACATGGTGAGTGTGTGTATTGCTTTGTGTTTACTGAATGAGGACATGGTGAGTTTGTGTATTGTTTTGTGTTGAATAAGGATATGGTGAGTTGTGTATTGCTTTGTGTTTACTGGATGAGGACATGGTGAGTTTGTGTATTGCTTTGTGTTTACTGAATGAGGACATGGTGAGTTTGTGTATTGCTTTGTGTTTACTGAATGAGGACATGGTGAGTTTGTGTATTGCTTTGTGTTTACTGGATAAGCACTAAATGTTTCTGATTGACCATTCATATAACATTGTCAAATTTATTTCAGGAAACTAATGAAGTACTGAATGACCTCGACAGATCAATAGAGGAGGGAGAGGGAGAAGAATTGCCTCCTCCTCCTGTTGCTGAAAACATTACTGGTGAAGTTGAAGAAATAAATGAGCCATTGCCTCCTCCCCCTCCCCCAGGAATAGACAGAATACCACCTCCCCCTCCTCCTGCCTCGATGAAGCCTCATCCTATGGAAGCCTCAGTAGATTCTATTGGAACTTCTTCTTCGTATGACGAACATATGGCTGACATCTTGGCGATGCAGGATGTATTATCACAATTTGAAACAACAGCAGATGAATTGTTACCCAAACCACCTAAGTTACCACCACCACCAAGTATACCACCTCCTCCGACACCACCAACAGAAATTCAGAGACCTCTCCCACCAATACCACCAGCAGGTGCTCAGAGACCAACATCAGTATTACGTCCTGTTCCACCAGTACTACCTCCGCCTCCCACAATACCAGCGCCACCTCTTCCATCAAATCTGACCAATGGCATCAACAATTTAAATATTAACAAGGTTAATGAACAACCTAAATCACCAAGTGCAATAGAATCTTTATCTCCAACTATAGAGAAAAATATCCATAATATGATGAACTTTGACCTTGAATCCCCAGAAAACAAGATAAATGGATATGTTGTTCCAATGAAGGACTTGGGTGAGGATGAACATGTTTATTATGATATATTGGAATATGCTGAGAAATATTTTAATGATCATCCGAAAGATGTGGGTGGTACCATAATGAAAAGTCTGAGAAAAAGACCAGGATCAGGGGAGGTAAGAGCTTATCAGAAATAGTCTGGTTCCCAATCAGAATTTGTGGAATCTTATTTTCAATTTCTTTTTTCTGTTGTTTAAGAACTATACAAAAATGAAACTGCAATTCTTCTATAATTCTTTTTTTTTTCTAGCTTTCTCTTCAATGGCCATGACATTTTTCGTCATTTTGATCTGAATAATAAGGGTGTTTGTCTAGACCATTACAATTATAATGGATAAGTTATTGACAAAGTGACACCTGTTGTGTTATTTATGGTAAAATCGGTACCTGAAATGTCTAATATTCAAAATTCTATTATTTTTAAAGTTTGAATGTATTTTTGATATTTTTTTTTAAAACATGAATCTAAATGTTGCTTGTTGAAGTATAAATTTATTTTTGTAGAAGGGTGTTGTAGCCAAAGAAGACATGTTGAAGTTTTGTAAGAGTGGCAGTATCCCTACATCACATGTACATATCCATGACGTAGAAAGTGTCCATCTGGCGTGTACTTTGTTTAAGGTAAGGACATCACATATCCATGACGTAGAAAGTGTCCATCTGGCGTGTACTTTGTTTAAGGTAAGGACATCACATATCCATGACGTAGAAAGTGTCCATCTGGTGTGTACTTTGTTTAAGGTAAGGACATCACATATCTATGACGTAGAAAGTGTCCATCTGGCGTGTACTTTGTTTAAGGTAAGGACATCACACGTACATATCCATGACGTAGAAAGTGTCCATCTGGCGTGTACTTTGTTTAAGGTAAGGACATCACATATCCATGACGTAGAAAGTGTCCATCTGGTGTGTACTTTGTTTAAGGTAAGGACATCACATATCTATGACGTAGAAAGTGTCCATCTGGCGTGTACTTTGTTTAAGGTAAGGACATCACACGTACATATCCATGACGTAGAAAGTGTCCATCTGGCATGTACTTTGTTTAAGGTAATTTTTTGTTGGCAGGTGTATAAATTCATAGGAGTTTATTTCAGAATATGATTTATATAAAGTAGAAACAGTGTTTCTCTAATTGTTTTGTTAAACCAGATTTGCCAAGTTAGATCAGTTTTAATAAACCACATATTGATTTAACTAACAACATTTTCCACGCTACATTCTATTAAATCATTAGAGAAACAGATTCTAGTGCTTTAACCTGTTGACTACAAGTGTTATACTGTTTTACCCTTGTCTCTCCTTTCCGTCGGTCTGTCTGTCCGTCCGTCCATTCCTAGCAAAAAGTTTCCGTCACAGTTTTCTAAGCAACTATATGATGCAGAAGCCTGATATTTTGCATATTGCTTTATCCTATAGTTCCATATGGTGTATAGCGATTTTCTGCTTCTTGGTCATCTACTTCCTGTCTACCGAATACTTTGAATTTTTACACATAGTTGACAAACATGCAAAATTTCTGTCGTGGTTTTCTAAGCAACTATAGGTTGCAGAAGCCTGATATTTTGCATATTGCTCTATTCTGTAGTCCCATATGGTGTAAAGTGATTTAATGCTCCCTGGTCATCCTGTAAACGCAGGGTATCACTAGTGACCATTAGCTCACAGATTTACCTCGCTTTATTTACTATGAACTTGCAGATTTCTATGTATGTTTTCAAAGTGTAATAATTGCTAACTTATATAACTGAAGTCCTGTTAACAGGAATACACTGATAAAAAGTTTCAAAGCTTTATTTTGTTTCAGGATATAACCAAGTATATAAAAGATGAATCTAAAGACAATCCTTTACAAGTTGTACAGAACTACATACGAGTGGGGTTAGAACGAGTAGAATTGAGAGATGAGATATACTGTCAGATGGTCAGGCAGTGTAGTGAATGTCCTGAACAAAGCTATCAGGTTCAAGCCTGGACTTTACTCTGTTTGATTACAGCCTCATTTTCACCTAGTAAAAATCTACACAAGGTAAGCATACATTACAGGTGGCTTGGTGACAATGCTGTGTGGCGTGTTATTAATTGTATATACATAGTTTTAAATAACTGTAGAACATTTGAAGAAAATATCAAATGTTTATATAGGCATTTGTAATTCAATGCATAGTTTAAATATTTTTATTCATTTTTACAAATTGTGTCCTAATTTGTCTGTTTTGTTTATAAATTCTGTCCTAATTTATCTGTTTAGTTTTTTCAATTATGTCCTAATTTGTGTGTTTTTGTTTACAAATTCTGTCCTAATTTGTCTGTTTTGTTTACAAATTCTGTCCTAATTTGTCTGTTTAGTTTTTTCAATTATGTCCTAATTTGTCTGTTTTTGTTTACAAACTATGTCCTAATTTTATCTGTTTTTGTTTACAAACTATGTCCTAATTTGTCTGTTTTTGTTTACAAATTATGTCCTAATTTATCTGTTTTTGTTTACAAACTATGTCCTAATTTGTCTGTTTTTGTTTACAAATTCTGTCCTAATTTTATCTGTTTAGTTTTTCAATTATGTCCTAATTTGTCTGTTTTGTTTACAAATTCTGTCCTAATTTTATCTGTTTAGTTTTTTCAATTATGTCCTAATTTGTCTGTTTTGTTCTAATTTATCTGTTTAGTTTTTAAATTATATCCTAATTTGTCTGTTTTGTTTACAAATTCTGTCCTAATTTGTCTGTTTTGTTTACAAATTCTGTCCTAATTTATCTGTTTAGTTTTTTCAATTATATCCTAATTTGTCTGTTTTTGTTTACAAACTATGTCCTAATTTTATCTGTTTTTGTTTACAAACTATGTCCTAATTTGTCTGTTTTTGTTTACAAATTATGTCCTAATTTTATCTGTTTAGTTTTTCAATTATGTCCTAATTTTATCTGTTTAGTTTTTCAATTATGTCCTAATTTGTCTGTTTTTGTTTACAAATTCTGTCCTAATTTATCTGTTTAGTTTTTCAATTATGTCCTAATTTGTCTGTTTTTGTTTACAAATTCTGTCCTAATTTATCTGTTTAGTTTTTCAATTATATCCTAATATGTCTGTTTTGTTTACAAATTCTGTCCTAATTTATCTGTTTAGTTTTTAGCTCACCTGAACCAAAGGGTCATGTGAGCTATTGCCGTCACTTGGCATCCGTTGTCCGTCGTCTGTCCGTTCAACTTTTCAAAAATCTTCTTCTCTGAAACCACTTGACAGAATGCAACCAAACTTGGTATGGTTGTTGCTTAGCATGTCCTTTACCAAACTATCGTTTGGATTTTTGATTCGTAAAAAAACATGGTGGCCATGGCTAAAAATAGAACAGGGGGGTCAAAATACAGTTTTTAGCTTATAGTTCAAAAAGTATTATAGGTACAGGAAAACCGAAGAGACCTTCCTACTTCAGCATCAAAAGCTCTACAAAACACTACATTGGGTCAAAGTCGTATGACAACTCCTTGTAGGAGTTATTGCCCTTTAATTGTTGAAATTGATGATTTTTGCCTCAAAATCTTGAAAATTATTAGAACTAGAGAAAAAGTTAGCATTGCTTAATTGTTCTGCTCTATGAGGGCTACAAAAATGACTTAGGGTCAAGATTGTCTGATGAACCGTTTAGGAATTATTCTCCTCGAACATTTTTTTAATCAATTTTACATGATTTAAAAAAATCTTCTCCTCTTTAACCCATTAAAGGACTGCTTTGAAACATTGCACACATCATCTACCAAAATTGTGCAAATCATGACACCTTACTACCTACATAGCTATGTTGGCTTAAAATAGAAAATGGGGTGGGGGGGGGGGGGGGGGAGTCAAGAGAGTTTTCGACTGATAGTTAAAAAAGTATAACAGGTACAGCAAATTTGAAGTGAACCTCCCTTCTCCCTCTAAGCATCAAAAGCTCCTCCTTATAGGAGTTATTTCCCTTAAAAGGTCAAAATTAATGACTTTTTCAGAAGTGTTGGGGAATTCCTTATAGCAAACAAAAGCTGGATAAAAAAGGGTTGTTTGGTTTCAGGTTCAGGTGACGATACAGGCTCCTGGGAGCCTCTGGTTTCAATTATGTCCTAATTTGTCTGTTTTTGTTTACAAACTATGTCCTAATTTGTCTGTTTTTGTTTACAAACTATGTCCTAATTTATCTGTTTAGTTTTTCAATTATGTCCTAATTTGTCTGTTTTTGTTTCAGTATTTACTGTCCTTTGTGAAGAAGAACTGTAGTGACAGTATTATTGGGAAGTACTCTCTTCAATGTCACAAGCATCTGACCATGCCTAGGGCTAAAGCTAGAAACCTTCCACCATCTACAGCTGAAATTATGGTCAGTGTTAAATGTCAAGTCTTCTTTTTTTTATATATCAACAAAATATATACTTCAGATAATATAATCTTGGGTAAGTGGTGTTGAAGAGTTTTAGGAAGAGTGTACAAAGCCTCATGCTCTGATTATAGTTGTAGATTTGGGGATTGACTTCCTTTCAGTCCCTGGCTACATTTCATAAAATTATTTGTATTTTCTGTAATACAAATCACATTAAAATGAATGACAATTTGTAAAAAAAAACTTGACTTTTTTCTTCATTTATAAGATGCACCTGTGTTTTATTAGGGCCCCGCCACCTTGTGGCGGACGCCCTATAGTGATCAGTCTGTCAGTCCGCCCACCTGTCCAAAACTAATTGTGTCCGGGCTGTAACTTTTTTATCTTTTGAGGTAGGTTTTTGATAGATAATATCAAGGCGGTGTGTTGCATACCATGGTTGATGACCTTTGACCTCAAGGTCGGCGGGGCTCACAGAGATGGGTTCCATCTCACCGATATCTAGATATTTGTGTTATAATCTAATACCAATTATTATTTTCTATTAACAGAGCATGCAGATGTTAAGTCCATTGATATGTAAAGTGTATTTCATGGATGGGAAGACCAAAGCCATCAGTATGATGCCTATAGACACAGCTGCTGAAGTCTTGGAAAATGTTGCTAAGAAAATTGGTCTACGATCTGTGGAGGGATGGGCTTTGTATGAGGTATACTGCATATAGTTTTATTGATTTAGCTTATGTTCGGATTCTTTGACTGAAATAACCAACCCTAAAGGTGTTCCATAAAAATGTTTCTTCGGGTCAATACATTCAACCACCATTTGAGGTTAATTACAAGTCTAAAAATAAGTACTGCTCCATGTTATCAATACCAAAGCTAAAGAAAACAATCATGACTAATAAAGATTGCTATAAAGGGCTTATTTTTATCAATAGACCACTGCAAATTGTTTGTTTAAACCTTGTAAATACATTTTATTCATATGTATCATGAATTGTTATTAATTCGATTGTTATTAATTAGAATGACATGATGTTTTTACGGTAATTAATAACAAAAAATATTAATATTATTTATATTTAATTGAGTTATTTATTTCAAACTCGTATTCGGCTGCTGTGTTGATATTAAATAAGCACTTCGAATCGTAACAGGAAGTAATTTTTGTGATTCCTACCATCATTGTACACACTAAAACACTTGTTTGAATTGTTATCATCACTTCTTAATGATGAATTTACTTTAAAATGATAAATATTAATACTATGGTTGGTTATAACTGGTTTTTATCCTCTGTATGGAGGAAAATAAATGTACTACAGGACGTTAACAGTTTGATTCTTGGAGTACACGTTGGTACATTTTATTGTTAGAACTGTATATCTTGTTTCTTTCTTATCGACCAAATATATCATCAGAATGCTGCTTAAAGCATACAGTTGGTTGTGAAAGGTTTTTTACATATGATGTTCATTGGCTATCGAAGGAATACAAATGAAACCACAGTATTCAATCAAGTTAAGGTTAAATGTGATTTATATTACAGGTGACCACAGAATACGAACGATACATCAGAGGATATGAATACGTTTCTGATATACTGTCACAGTGGGAATTGTATGTATACACAAATGGAAGATGTGATGCAATACTAATGTACCACACTCCCTTACTCCACAGAGCAATACTATTATACCACACTGCCTTACTCCACAGAGCAATACTAATGTACCACACTGCCTTACTCCACAGAGCAATACTAATGTACCACACTGACTTACTCCACAGAGCAATACTAATGTACCACACTGCCTTACTCCACAGAGCAATACTAATGTACCACACTGCCTTACTCCACAGAGCAATACTATTATACCACACTTCCTTACTCCACAGAGCAATACTTATGTACCACACTGCCTTACTCCACAGAGCAATACTATTATACCACACTGCCTTACTCCACAGAGCAATACTAATGTACCACACTGCCTTACTCCACAGAGCAATACTAATGTACCACACTGCCTTACTCCACAGAGCAATACTATTATACCACACTTCCTTACTCCACAGAGCAATACTAATGTACCACACTCCCTTACTCCACAGAGCAATACTATTATACCACACTGCCTTACTCCACAGAGCAATACTAATGTACCACACTGCCTTACTCCACAGAGCAATACTAATGTACCACACTGCCTTACTCCACAGAGCAATACTAATGTACCACACTGCCTTACTCCACAGAGCAATACTATTATACCACACTTCCTTACTCCACAGAGCAATACTAATGTACCACACTGCCTTACTCCACAGAGCAATACTTATGTACCACACTTCCTTACTCCACAGAGCAATACTAATGTACCACACTGCCTTACTCCACAGAGCAATACTATTATACCACACTTCCTTACTCCACAGAGCAATACTAATGTACCACACTGCCTTACTCCACAGAGCAATACTATTATACCACACTGCCTTACTCCACAGAGCAATACTAATGTACCACACTGCCTTACTCCACAGAGCAATACTAATGTACCACACTGCCTTACTCCACAGAGCAATACTAATGTACCACACTGCCTTACTCCACAGAGCAATACTAATGTACCACACAGCCTTACTCCACAGAGCAATACTAATGTACCACACAGCCTTACTCCACAGAGCAATACTTATGTACCACACAGCCTTACTCCACAGAGCAATACTTATGTACCACACAGCCTTACTCCACAGAGCAATACTAATGTACCACACTGCCTTACTCCACAGAGCAATACTAATGTACTACACTGACTTACTCCACAGAGCAATACTAATGTACTACACTGTGATACTCCACAGAGCAATATTAATGTACTACACTGACTTACTCCACAGAGCAATACTTATGTACCACACTGCCTTACTCCACAGAGCAATACTAATGTACCACACTGCCTTACTCCACAGAGCAATACTAATGTACCACACTGACTTACTCCACAGAGCAATACTAATGTACCACACTGCCTTACTCCACAGAGCAATACTATTATACCACACTTCCTTACTCCACAGAGCAATACTAATGTACCACACTGCCTTACTCCACAGAGCAATACTAATGTACCACACTGCCTTACTCCACAGAGCAATACTATTATACCACACTGCCTTACTCCACAGAGCAATACTAATGTACCACACTGCCTTACTCCACAGAGCAATACTAATGTACCACACTGCCTTACTCCACAGAGCAATACTAATGTACCACACTGCCATACTCCACAGAGCTATACTATTATACCACACTGCCTTACTCCACAGAGCAATACTAATGTACCACACTGCCTTACTCCACAGAGCAAAACTAATGTACCACACTGCCTTACTCCACAGAGCAATACTAATGTACCACACTGCCTTACTCCACAGAGCAATACTAATGTACCACACTGCCTTACTCCACAGAGCAATACTAATGTACCACACTGACTTACTCCACAGAGCAATACTAATGTACTACACTGCCATACTCCACAGAGCAATACTAATGTACTACACTGTGATACTCCACAGAGCAATATTAATGTACTACACTGACTTACTCCACAGAGCAATACTAATGTACCACACTGCCTTACTCCACGGAGCTATACTAATGTACCACACTGCCTTACTCCACAGAGCAAAACTAATGTACCACGCTGCCTTACTCCACAGAGCAATACTAATGTACCACGCTGCCTTACTCCACAGAGCAATACTTATGTACCACACTGCCTTACTCCACAGAGCAATACTAATGTACCACACTGACTTACTCCACAGAGCAATACTAATGTACCACACAGCCTTACTCCACAGAGCAATACTAATGTACCACACTGCCTTACTCCACAGAGCAATACTAATGTACCACACTGACTTACTCCACAGAGCAATACTAATGTACCACACAGCCTTACTCCACAGAGCAATACTAATGTACCACACTGCCTTACTCCACGGAGCTATACTAATGTACCACACTGCCTTACTCCACAGAGCAAAACTAATGTACCACGCTGCCTTACTCCACAGAGCAATACTAATGTACCACACTGCCTTACTCTACAGAGCAATACTAATGTACCACACTGACTTACTCCACAGAGCAATACTAATGTACCACACTGACTTACTCCACAGAGCAAAACTAATCTGCCATACTGCCATACTCCACAGAGCAATACTAATGTACCACACTGCCTTACTCCACAGAGCAATACTAATGTACCACACAGCCTTACTCCACAGAGCAATACTAATGTACCACACTGCCTTACTCCACAGAGCAATACTAATGTACCACACTGCCTTACTCCACAGAGCAATACTAATGTACCACACAGCCTTACTCCACAGAGCAATACTAATGTACCACACTGCCTTACTCCACAGAGCAATACTAATGTACCCCACTGACTTACTCCACAGAGCAATACTAATGTACCACACTGACTTACTCCACAGAGCAATACTAATGTACCACACTGCCTTACTCCACAGAGCAATACTTATGTACCACACTGACTTACTCCACAGAGCAATACTAATGTACCACACTGCCTTACTCCACAGAGCAATACCTATGTACCACACTTCCTTACTCTACAGAGCAATACTAATGATCTACACTTCCTTACTCCACAGAGCAATACTAATGTACCACACTTCCTTACTCCACAGAGCAATACTAATGTACCACACTTCCTTACTCCACAGAGCAATACTATTGTACCACACTGCCTTACTCCACAGAGCAATACTAATGTACCACACTGCCTTACTCCACAGAGCAATACTATTATACCACACTGACTTACTCCACAGAGCAATACTAATGTACCACACTGCCTTACTCCACAGAGCAATACTAATGTACTACACTGCCATACTCCACAGAGCTATACTAATATACCACACTGACTTACTGCACAGAGCAATACTTATGTACCACACTGCCTTACTCCACAGAGCAATACTAATGTACCACACTTCCTTACTCCACAGAGCAATACTAATGTACCACACTTCCTTACTCCACAGAGCAATACTAATGTACCACACAGCCTTACTCCACAGAGCAATACTTATGTACCACACTGCCTTACTCCACAGAGCAATACTAATGTACCACACTGCCTTACTCCACAGAGCAATACTAATGTACCACACAGCCTTACTCCACAGAGCAATACTTATGTACCACACTGCCTTACTCCACAGAGCAATACTAATGTACCACACTGCCTTACTCCACAGAGCAATACTAATGTACCACACTGCCTTACTCCACAGAGCAATACTAATGTACTACACTGCCTTACTCCACAGAGCAATACTAATGTACTACACTGCCATACTCCACAGAGCAATACTAATGTACTACACTGTGATACTCCACAGAGCAATATTAATGTACTACACTGACTTACTCCACAGAGCAATACTAATGTACCACACTGCCTTACTCCACGGAGCTATACTAATGTACCACACTGACTTACTCCACAGAGCAAAACTAATGTACCACGCTGCCTTACTCCACAGAGCAATACTAATGTACCACACTGCCTTACTCCACAGAGCAATACTAATGTACCACACTGACTTACTCCACAGAGCTATACTAATGTACTACACTGCCTTACTCCACAGAGCTATACTAATGTACTACACTGACTTACTCCACAGAGCTATACTAATGTACCACACTTCCTTACTCCACAGAGCAAAACTAATGTACCACACAGCCTTACTCCACAGAGCAATACTAATGTACCACACAGCCTTACTCCACAGAGCAATACTAATGTACCACGCTGCCTTACTCCACAGAGCAATACTAATGTACCACACAGCCTTACTCCACAGAGCAATACTAATGTACCACACTGCCTTACTCCACAGAGCAATACTAATGTACCACACTGACTTACTCCACAGAGCAATACTAATGTACCACACAGCCTTACTCCACAGAGCAATACTAATGTACCACACTGCCTTACTCCACGGAGCTATACTAATGTACCACACTGCCTTACTCCACAGAGCAAAACTAATGTACCACGCTGCCTTACTCCACAGAGCAATACTAATGTACCACACTGCCTTACTCTACAGAGCAATACTAATGTACCACACTGACTTACTCCACAGAGCAATACTAATGTACCACACTGACTTACTCCACAGAGCAAAACTAATCTGCCATACTGCCATACTCCACAGAGCAATACTAATGTACCACACTGCCTTACTCCACAGAGCAATACTAATGTACCACACAGCCTTACTCCACAGAGCAATACTAATGTACCACACTGCCTTACTCCACAGAGCAATACTAATGTACCACACTGCCTTACTCCACAGAGCAATACTAATGTACCACACAGCCTTACTCCACAGAGCAATACTAATGTACCACACTGCCTTACTCCACAGAGCAATACTAATGTACCCCACTGACTTACTCCACAGAGCAATACTAATGTACCTCACTGACTTACTCCACAGAGCAATACTAATGTACCACACTGCCTTACTCCACAGAGCAATACTTATGTACCACACTGACTTACTCCACAGAGCAATACTAATGTACCACACTGCCTTACTCCACAGAGCAATACCTATGTACCACACTTCCTTACTCTACAGAGCAATACTAATGATCTACACTTCCTTACTCCACAGAGCAATACTAATGTACCACACTTCCTTACTCCACAGAGCAATACTAATGTACCCCACTGACTTACTCCACAGAGCAATACTTATGTACCACACTGCCTTACTCCACAGAGCTATACTAATGTACCACACTTCCTTACTCCACAGAGCAATACTAATGTACCACACTGCCTTACTCCACAGAGCAATACTATTATACCACACTGACTTACTCCACAGAGCAATACTAATGTACCACACTGCCTTACTCCACAGAGCAATACTAATGTACTACACTGCCATACTCCACAGAGCTATACTAATATACCACACTGACTTACTGCACAGAGCAATACTTATGTACCACACTGCCTTACTCCACAGAGCAATACTAATGTACCACACTTCCTTACTCCACAGAGCAATACTAATGTACCACACTTCCTTACTCCACAGAGCAATACTAATGTACCACACAGCCTTACTCCACAGAGCAATACTTATGTACCACACTGCCTTACTCCACAGAGCAATACTAATGTACCACACTGCCTTACTCCACAGAGCAATACTAATGTACCACACAGCCTTACTCCACAGAGCAATACTTATGTACCACACTGCCTTACTCCACAGAGCAATACTAATGTACCACACTGCCTTACTCCACAGAGCAATACTAATGTACCACACTGCCTTACTCCACAGAGCAATACTAATGTACTACACTGCCTTACTCCACAGAGCAATACTAATGTACTACACTGCCATACTCCACAGAGCAATACTAATGTACTACACTGTGATACTCCACAGAGCAATATTAATGTACTACACTGACTTACTCCACAGAGCAATACTAATGTACCACACTGCCTTACTCCACGGAGCTATACTAATGTACCACACTGACTTACTCCACAGAGCAAAACTAATGTACCACGCTGCCTTACTCCACAGAGCAATACTAATGTACCACACTGCCTTACTCCACAGAGCAATACTAATGTACCACACTGACTTACTCCACAGAGCTATACTAATGTACTACACTGCCTTACTCCACAGAGCTATACTAATGTACTACACTGACTTACTCCACAGAGCTATACTAATGTACCACACTTCCTTACTCCACAGAGCAAAACTAATGTACCACACAGCCTTACTCCACAGAGCAATACTAATGTACCACACAGCCTTACTCCACAGAGCAATACTAATGTACCACGCTGCCTTACTCCACAGAGCAATACTAATGTACCACGCTGCCTTACTCCACAGAGCAATACTAATGTACCACACTGCCTTACTCCACAGAGCAATACTATTATACCACACTGCCTTACTCCACAGAGCAATACTAATGTACCCCACTGACTTACTCCACAGAGCAATACTAATGTACCACGCTGCCTTACTCTACAGAGCAATACTTATGTACCACACTGCCTTACTCCACAGAGCAATACTAATGTACCACACTGCCTTACTCCACAGAGTTACTCCAAAGTGTTCTAGCACATTCAAACCCATATTGGTCTAGTGCAAAGCAGACTTCAAACCATGTGCAACCGTCTTCTTGTTGAGTAATGATTTTATATAGACAGGTGCTACTTAATTTTTAAAAAGCATACATATCCTTACTAACCCATTATTCTTAAAATAAGAGTAAATAAATTCTATATTTTATATGATAACGAAATAAAGACTGTGTTGCTAAACATACTGTATAATTTCAGACAAGAAAGGAAATCTGCTCAATTGTCCAAGTATGAGACTGTTTCTAAGAAGGGACCTAAAATGGCTCTTGGTGGATCAGATGCTAAGTTGATGTTTAGAAAGAGAGTTTATAAACATATTAAAGACATTCCAAATGACCCTGTGGAGTACCAACTGCTGTATGCAGAAGCTGTGCGGAAGGTCGTCAAGGTAACAAATTATCTTGTAAAATTTGATTCAGTCTAAATGAACTAAGATTACACTGAGAACATTATAATCTGACATTCTTTATTTGAAGCTAATTAATTGTCATTTAAGAGAAAACTAGACACAAAATTATTTGTCAAATTTTGCTTTGCTGTTAGTTTGTTTGATTGGTGTTTAACACCACTTTCAGCAAGTTTTCAGCTATATCATGGCATCCAGTTTTTATTGTGGGAGGAAGCCAGAGTACCCTGAGAAAACCCGACCTGCGGTAGGAAAACTGGTAATCCTTGTCAATTAAGATTGGAGTCTAGTGCACCCTATCCGCAGTGATACCTGCAACCTCAGTGTTGACAGACCACGTGATCAATTGTTGACAAACTACCTTAACCATTTGGCCACCATGGCCCCACTTTGCTGTTAGTAATATTGCTGTTAATTTTTTAGGATGAATTCCCAGTATCAGACAAGGTCGCTTTACAGTTAGCTGGACTCCAGGCTAGAGTAACCTTTGGTGAATATGAAGAAGGCAAAGATTTCAGGTAGCATTCTATTTACCTTTTTCATTACTTTCCAGTACACATTTATCAGTGTACCCAAATGATTTCAAATTTGGATTTTGTATGATGTTGGTGAGTTCTTAGGTGTAATGCATTTTTTAGGGCCTCACCACTTTGTGGCGGACGCCCTATGGTGATCAGTCCATCCGTCCGTCCATCGCGCCATATGTCCGTCCGTCTGAAACTAATTGTGTCCGGGCTTTAACTTTTTTATCTTTTGAGGTAGGCTTTTGATATTTGGTATGTGGGTAGATAAGATCAAGGCAATGTGTCGCATACCATGGTTGATGACCTTTGACCTTGACCTTGACCTGAAGGTCAGCGGGCCCACAGAGATGGGTATCATCTCACTGATATCTAGTTTTTGTTTACCATCACAGATAAGAGTATAGTGATATTTTACATGTATTTAAGTCAATTTAAAAGCAAGAATAATATGGAGGTTACATTACTTTTCGTCTAGGGACAGATTTGTTGGGTGTAAGTCTGTTGCCTTGACATTATCTATTCATTGACTGTCAGGATTGGGCCTGGGCCCAGTTTCATAAAACATCTCAAATTTGAGGATTTCCTCAACTTCTCCTCAACTCAAAAATTGACCAATCAGATTGCTTGAAAATTCAATTTTGAGGAAAATCTCAGATATTTGAGGAAAATCTCAACTTGAGAAGTTTTATGAAACCCAGGCCTGATACTGCAGCTCAGTCAGTATAGTTAATTCTATTAATGAGGTGTTGAACACATTAATACATTAATAGGTCTTGTTAACTTTATAGGTACAAAGAAGCAGAGCAGTTTGTTTGTAAGAGGATTTTAGCCATGCCTGGACGTGATTGGAATGAGGAGATAGCAGCTTCACACAGTGTAAGTTAGGCCAAATCAATTTAATTAGTAGATGATTATCCAACCTTCACAAAAAATATGGCACATTTTATTTTTTATTTTTTTTATTGATACTGAATGCATACACTTTTTTTATTTTTCCTTTAGACCTTGGACTAACCTTAATATTTCGAACACTGTCACATTTTTGTCGACGAGAAACTTAACATAATTGTGTAATTGTATCAGAAACGGAAATCCCAACTTTGCTATCATGGTATGGTTCACTTATGAGTTGAAACCCTTCTATAAAAAAACAAATTATGACTCCCAATTTCCCGACTAATATGCGAATATGTACAGTATCTATCCATCTATAAACTTTGTTCATTTTATAATTTAACCACTAGACCAATTTGAACCTAAAAGATATAGAAAATTGTTGGAAGATTTCATTTTATTAATCATTTATAAGGAAGCATTTTATAAAGGTCTGTTACATTTTAAATATACATGTATAATCATGATTTACAATTACTGCAGTCATAAAGGAACAATGAGAATTATATTAATTTATTTCTATAGCACTATGGCAAAGGAAAGTCTGAGTTGGAAGCACAAGTGTGGTATCTGACAGTTGTAAGGCAGTTTCCATTGTATGGATGTACATTGTTCCCTATTGTTCACAAAGGATTGTGGTCACACACAGGTGATGCGTTACTTGCTATAAATATGGACGGAATTAAATTTCTACGAGCTCGGGATAAGAATGTGATAAACCAATTCAAGTATACTGATATTGAATCTATTACGATCGATCCAAACGATAATTATGTGACGTTAGAATTGAAGAATACTGCAGATATTCATTGTCAGCAGCGATGTTTTATGTTTGAAACATTATACAAAGAGGATGTAGGTCATGTGATTGCTAGTTATTCTCCAAGCCATGCGTCGTGGCTCAAACCAGAGTATGAAAGTCTTAAGAAAAAAGTAAGTCTTTTTAGTTTATGAAATAGAAGGAATAATCAAGTAATTATTTTGACATCATATACTGCAAGCACTGTTTGATTGCAACATATCATCTAGAACACTCATTTCATTTAAAACATCATTTTTTATTGGCTGAAACAATTGTCTAACATTAGCACATTCGTGCAGGTCTATGATAATTAATTACCATTCCTCTATATAGGCAAACAGTGGCTTGTTGTAAATATTTAGTTCCTAGTGTGCATAATATACTGGATTGATCACATATTTTTGGTAAGTTTACGCATAATGGGAAATGTCTGACAGGAGGTCGGAAAAGTTCGGGTACCTTTTTATGTGATAAACTCCACTACAGTTTTCAACCTAAAACATTCAAATTTGGTAGTATTATTTTTTAATAATTTAAACATGTGTACCTCTATTGTGGATATGATTTGAACATTTTTGCAGAATTTTCAATATTGTGATTAACCCCTCCTACACTTTATACAGACCTGAAACATTGGCCTTGTGAACCTTCTTTTATGAGAACATATCAGACATGGCTCTTACGTAATTCAATCCTACCATTTAATTTATTGAATCATAATTTAGAAATTGTCATCATTATGAATGTTCTGGCTAGGTTGTAAATGATTATAGACATAATTCTCGTGATACAGTCAAACCTCTATGAGTTTTTGGGATGGTAAAAAATATATCGAGTTATCAGAAGTGCAAGTCAAATGAGTTAAGGCTGTGACATCATCTTAAGTATGGGATGATTTAAAAATCGAAGGGTATTTATTTTATGTATATTGGCTTCGAACTTTTGGCATCATTTGTATTTGTAGCGTGCGATATATCAAGTATTGTTGCTATATATCCATTCAAATAAATAGACAATAATTAATAAATATTATAATCAAATTATTGAATTTATTGCGAAATCATGGGAAAAAAACTAGAAAACACTTATCAACTTAGAGTTCTAAAGCACTAAATAAACAATAAAGTTTGTTACGTAATTGAAAACAACACAGAAGTCAACAAAAATAACATAACGTCTTTAATGAAACAAAACAAAACCACATAACCTATTGATCAGATCCAAAAAAATTTTAATATATTTTTCAATGATTATAATTTTTTATTAAACATGAAAAAGTAATTTGGACAGTAATGAGCGAATCATCAATTAACCTTCATAATTCTTTTTATTAAATTATCAAACTGTAATAGCCAATCAGTAATCATGTTAACTGTTTGACAGGTGTGTAAAATAAAAAGATGCTAATTAAGTAACAATACAAATGTTAGTTTTGACACGTGATATCCTGATGACTTGGAGACAACGAGGTTAAAATTCCACTAATTAATATTGTATGGACTTCAAAAATTCATCGAGTTAAGCAAAATATTGAGACAACCCGATTGACACATCCGAGGTAAAAATTCATTGTAGATATGGGAACAATGCCTGGACTTAAGGTATCTGGACCACAATTCACCACGTGATCATATTTGGTGTCCCGGATGCCCATTGTTTTTCAATGGCCCCGACCTCGGTAATGTCCGGCAAGCATCATAACTACTAATTGAGTAATTAGCTTTTTTTCTCAAAACTGTAAATATTGACTCAAAGTAAAATAATATATTTAATTTGTAACATTAATTAGCAATACATTGATTTAATAAAGCTGTTTTTCGTGGTCGAAAAATAAAATTGAACGGTGACTTTAATTATGGGTCGGATACCTTAAAAATTATATAGACATAACAGAGGTATGTATTCAACCAAGTTCAGGAGTATCTATAAAAACTAAATTTTCTCTGTAAAGTCATTTCATCATTATTAATCTGTCTTATGTTATATTAAGTCAAAGATGACAGATGAAGAGAAACTGAAATTATACGAAGAAATAGTAAGATGTCGGAGAGCTTTGTCAGACAGTCGTTTATTACAAAAACCTTCCCAGCATGGTAATACTGGCTTCCTGAGGCAGTCCATCAGAAGGTATGTGTTTGTGTGTTAAAATTATATTTTGAGCTTTCTGTTAGACATTATGTGTAAGAAACAATGAATTTATTTTTAAAAATGTTATTCCATTTTTCATTTTAACCTTTTTCTTAAAACAATATTGTTGGAAATTGGTGCCCATTTCTAATGTCCATTGTTGTGTAGTAAACATGTTGTATTTGTGTTTACAGTATTGTGAAAGATAAGTAAGTGTGGTCATGATAGATGCATGTGTTATAGGATCATAGATATCATGTAGATGAAATGCTGGTGTAGGCTAAGGATTGATCCAAATAAATATCTCTGGTGGTGTTTGAAAGCACTTTTGTATCTCCTTGCATTTTTGGTATGTTGTCTTTAAGCCCCATGTAAAATTAATTTCAACACCCCAACCCAGATAACCCAAAGACAAAATATATTCACTTCCAGTGAGCCCCAGGTATATTACCTTCCAGTGACCCCCAGTTATATTACCTTCCAGTGACCCCCAGGTATATTACCTTCCAGTGACCCCCAGGTATATTACCTTCCAGTGACCCCCAGGTATGTTTTTTGGATCAGCCTTAAGATTACTATTACAACAGAACCAGTAGTTTTAAGTATTTAATGTGTTAAGGTACAACCACATCAGTTTTATATATGACACAAAGGCTGTTGGGTACACAGTGAAACTTCTCTAAACCTCAGAAAACCGGTTTCCCTTCAAATCGACTGTTTTTAAAAGTCCCAACCATTATCCATTGACGTTAATGTAAATTTTCTTCACAGAACCGGCCACCTCTACAAACCGGACACCAGCCACTTATCTAAAGTTTTGCTTTAATTAACCAAGTAAATTTCACCCACTTTACTGACCAGTAATAAAACTTACCTGTCATAAATCACTGAAGGTACAGGAAATCATTACATAATTTGAAGTCATACATCGACTATTGTTTACCTTTGGAGGCCTTATTTAGTGTTAAGTGTTGTCTACACAAACTAACACTAATCCGTATGTTTTTGAGATGACCATTTAAGTGTAATTTATGACAAGTGTGATCTTTGTCCAAGGTAATAACTTATGGATTGAAAAATATATATTGATTAAAATCAATTAAATGTCATTAAAAATTATTGTTTATTTAATATATGATGCCATCCGTAAAACTATCCCTAAGCATACATTTTGCGATTCACTGTAACATCAACATAATTTCTTTGATATTTGTTAATAAATCTTTAAAATAGATTTAATTTGAACTGTATGCCTGTGTACTTATTTTAACAAAAAACAATGCTAAATGAATTAAGCATGTGGCTTATGTGTGTTTACATCATGTGTGACATTATCCGGTAAATCGGCTCATGAATATTAAGGAGATGACAGAAAAATCAAAACGTTTGCTTGCTGTGGTCTTACAACAGGACATAATTTTTCTTCAATACTTTTGTATGATCATTATTTGATATTTACCTGATAACTTCAATTAAATTCGAAGATGTTCAGTCTTTAAGCAAACTGATGACCACAAACAGAGTTGGGAAATACGTAAAATAAAGTTACTGAAAGTGAGCTGGTTTACCATACAAGCGGAATTACCAAACTCGAGTGATCTATCCATTTTTTGGTTAGAAGTAAACATTTCTCAGGGGCATTGCAATTAAAGTTTTTTTTATTATTTCTCACAAACTTAATGATAAAGTAAAATTGATTAAGGGCCTCGACTCTTTACCCATATGGGCGGTAACTGAAAATCACGTAAGATTTCACTAAACTTAACTAAACTGCCCATTTATCTCTGTCCCGGCAGTGGCTGGTTTAGAGAAGTTTCACTGTATAACCAAATAAAGCCACTTATTATTTATGTGGGTTCTAAAATGTACTACATTCATTATCAAAAATATAATCAAATCTCCAAACCCTCAAGTTGATTATTTAATCAGTTATGGAGAAAGTATGTTGTACATATATTGTTATGAAATAAGCATTTTGACCACAAACAAATCTGTATTTATATACACTTTAACATGCATGATGTATCTGACACAGGTTAAATTGTATGGCTGGAATATTTAGGTAGGAAATGGTGTGTTTATACTAACAATATATTAGCTTTCATACTATCCTGCTTCATGTATGTGACCAACCATTGACTTGAATTCATGCAGTACATTACATTTTAAGGTAGATATTGGAATCAATCTGTAAAACCTGTTGATTGACAGGTCTTTGGTATGAGTTGTCTTGTTGTGAAACATGTAAAGAGGGTACTAAAAAACATGCCGTGTTTGGAAAAAACTACCGGTATTGTTTAATAACTGTGGCAAGGTCCAGTTTGGGTTTCTACATGTCCATCAGATAGCTATGATAGAAACTGTATTTGTGTTGCACTAAAGCTGTAACCAAACACTTTCAGATACAATGCAGTGTGTTTTATATTAGTACTTGTTAAACAAATTTTTGCATGAAAATTGAAGAGGAATACTAATTTTAGTTTTTGTATAAATGAATTTCTGCTGTTAATGACAACACTAAATTAAATGTTGTCTCCAGTCTTAGAATACTAATTATGTACCATATATTTTATATCATTGACAATATAATGCTGTTTACATGTTGCTCATAAAGTACTGATGTGGAATGCAGGCAAGACATTTCTCTGTGTCACACTTGTGGCATTCTGCTGCTGGGCGGCATCCAGTTCCTGTCTGTTGGTTGTGGTATCCTGCTGCTAGATGGCATCCGATTCCTGTCTGTTGGTTGTGGCATCCTGCTGCTGGGCGGCATCCTATTCTTGTCTGTTGGTTGTGGTACCCTGCTGCTGGACGGCATCCGATTCCTGTCTGTTGGTTGTGGTATCCTGCTGCTGGGTGGCATCTGATTCCTGACTGTTGGTTGTGGTATCCTGCTGCTGGATGGCATCCGATTCCTGTCTGTTGGTTGTGGCATCCTGCTGCTGGCGGCATCCCATTCTTTTCTGTTGGTTGTGGTATCCTGCTGCTGGACGGCATCCGATTCCTATCTGTTGGTTGTGGTATCCTGCTGCTGGGCGGCATCCGATTCCTGTCTGTTGGTTGTGGTATCCTGCTGCTGGGCGGCATCCGATTCTTGTCTGTTGGTTGTGGTATCCTGCTGCTGTACAGCATCCGATTCCTGTCTGTTGGTTTTTGTATCCTGCTGCTGGGCGGCATCCGATTCCTGTCTGTTGGTTGTCGTATCCTGCTGCTGGATGGCATCCGATTCCTGTCTGTTGGTTGTGGTATTGCCTGAGCAGTACTATCCACTATAAAGCTTGTACAAATAATGATTTGATGTTCCAACAGTATATGTTTATTGGCTATTTGACCCAAGTGCTTTTGCTAGTTAATGGCTCATTACATGACAGGATAAAACTAATTACATGAATTTTATATTGTTTGTCACATTCCTGTTTGCTTTTGATGATAAAAATTGAGTTGCAGTGTATTATATAACAAGTCATTGAGATGATTTAGTGGAACACTAATTTTGATGATCCAGTATTGTCAAACTATATATTAAGTATGTGCACTATATTTTGGTTTAACATTTTAATTGCTATGGTTTGAAATGTTATTTAATTAATCCATGTAAAAAAACGGTAAAAAAAATAATTCACAAATATTGATGTATTGCAAAGTATACATCAAAGTGTGTTAAACACACATATACACATAGTGTGGTATTTTTTGTAGTCAACAGTAGTTCAGTCTAAACTGGCAGTTTAAAAAATTGTCTTATATCTTGTAGACTTACAAAGTCAAAGATAGAGAGAACGAGGAAATCAATTGTTGGAGGTGGAAATGGTCAATTTGATGACAGTTACTGGTCATATAGTAAATCTTGTATCAAACATCCACTGACAGTATCCCTCACTGACCCCCAAATGGAGGAGAAGGCTGTCAGAATGTTCCACTGTATACTTATGTATTCTGGAGTAGAGGAGCCAGGTATGTAGATCTGTATAAAGGCTCACTGAAGTATCCCTTACTGACCCCCAGATGGAGGAGAAGGCTGTCAGAATGTTCCACTGTATACTTATGTATTCTGGAGTCGAGGAGCCAGGTATGTAGATCTGTATAAAGGCTCTCTGAAGTCTCCCTTAGTGACCCCCAGATAGAGGAGAAGGCTGTCAGAATGTTCCACTGTATACTTATGTATTCTGGAGTAGAGGAGCCAGGTATGTAGATCTGTATAAAGGCTCTCTGAAGTCCCCCTTAGTGACCCCCAGATGGAGGAGAAGGCTGTCAGGTAAAAATGAAGAATGTTCCTTGCTGTCTGTATCCCTAGAGAGGATCAATCTATGGTACAGATCTGTAAAATTAGCATTAAGACTACCTGACATTGAAGAGAACTATTTTACTACATGTAAATCCCTTACAGATTAAGTATTTATAGGATAATTAATTGGGCGGAGTGAATATCCAAAATATGATCACAAGTGCCGCATAACGCATCTGATTAAACGAGTGTGCGGAACTTGTTCCGCACACGAGTTTAATCTGATGCTTTATGCAGCACGAGTGATCATATTTTGGATATTCACGATGCCCACTTGATTATCCTATTTATTATATAGATCCAAATTGTTTTCGTAAAATTTTAATGCTTAATCCAAAATTTTATGAATGGAGGATGAATATCTGTATAGTACAAAACCATTGTGACATTTTGGCGGGAAAAAACCTGAGAGTGAAAATAAACGATAATTTTCACATGTGATTTACCGTGATTTCTGTCACTCGGAAAATTCGATATTTCATCTCTATCTATATAATAAGTATTGATTTGATCTGGTGAATGAATCGAATATGAAAACTTAAGAAATTTTGGGCCAATATACATGAAGTGCAAACTAAGGATCAACCTAGCCATATAAGACATATTTTATCTATTTGTGTTAATTATGTATTTGTAGGTAAAGATGAGAAACCAGACTTGATGAGTTTGGTGCAGAATTTAATGCAGACCTGTCTAGAAAATGATCAGCTGTGTAATGAATTCTACCTACAACTGGCTAAACAGACTACAGATCACCCAGGTACACTAACATGCCAAACAGAGAGTGTTAAACTTTATATTTACTGTTCTCAATCTCAAAAACATTGAAATAAGTCTTGACAATTCTAAAACGAAATGTATCACTGTTTGTAGTATGGTATATTTTATAAACATGCTTCCAATGATTTGGAGATTTAGTTTATTATAATAAATGAATTAAGACATAAATCTGTTATTAACAGGACAAAGAAGGAATCATTTTGAAATTTTATGTTGATTGGCCAAAGGCTTGTCAAGCTGGTTCCCAGTTGCTGCTGGCTATAGAAAAGAAACAGTAACTGACTTTGATATTGTTACTAGTTATTTTCAACTTGCGTCCTAAATAAATTTGGACAAACGGACATGCATAGACTCATTTTACAAAAATCATTGCGCTTTTTGGATACATTTAGGTATTTTAATTGCACCATTATGAAGCTAAACGCGTAAATTTACCCATGGTGCAGCCCAAAATGATCCCTGCAAAGTCAGTTTGATAACAGATTTCAGGGTTGGATTTTCATGGTTAATATAAGATATATTGTTTATATTTAGATCCCTGGGGGTTCTCTCTGGGTACTCCAGCTTCCTCCCCCAATAAAAACTGGACGCCACGATATAGCTGAAAAATTGCTGAATGTGGCGTTAAAACACAATTCAAACAAACAAACAATATATTTAGATCCCAACATTCAGGTCAATAAAATGATATCTTGTTTATATTTAGATCCCAACAGCCAGGTCAATAAAAGAAACTGGCAGCTAATGGCTTTAACTACTAGTTGTACCTTCCCATCCAATACCAGGGTACAGAAGTATATACAGTGTCACCTGAGGAAATGTTCATTGGATCCCACCAGTGAGGAAGGCAAATTTGCCAGGTTCTGTCACAAGGTTAGACTTTATTTAGCATGTTTAGGTGTTTTACACTGTTGTCAGTGGAAATATTTTTGTCACATGGATCAGAATTTCTGAATGACAACTTAAATGGGTTTTTGTCAGGGTTTAATGTCATTTGTTCCGCTATATTGTGGTGTCTAGTTTGTATTGGCGGTGCCCTGTGAAAACTCCTGAAATTAGGAGTAGAAGTTATTATCATTTAATTACATTTTCAATTTTTTTTTGACTTTGAAATCTTTAATAGACTGTAAAAGAACTGATAAGCCAAACAGTATGTATAAGGCATGTTTTTTCTATTTTACTTTTTTGGTTATTGAAAACTATACTAAATAAAGAGAAACTATAACAGCCACAAAAATCAGAAAGAAATAATTGACAAATACAAGCATTGTTTTATTTGGCGTTTCCATCTTGTGGATATAAATTGTCTTCCTTGTTGAGAAAATAGATTCTTGAGAGACTTTAATTTAGTCAATTATGATAAGATTTAACATTTCTATTGCTTGTTTGATAGAATACCTAGTCTTTATTGTAACTTAAAGACTTAATTGTATAACATGGTGTACAGTCATATGTAAAGTTGTAAACATTGATTAACATTGAACGAGTATGCTTTGTTGTACTATTGTACACCTTCTGTAAATATTATAAATATAGAAATTTGTTTTGGAGTTCAAAATGTGTGTAAGTAGTAAGCTTTATGAATCTTAACAGACTCTAACTGAGATATTCTACTTTCAGTGCTTTAGTAGAACTTTAGAACATAAGAAGAGAAAGTTCCCACCATCCAGGAAGGAAATTAAATGTCTGATAGAAAGGTAATTTTAAATTCTTATTATGTTGTATTTTATTTTATGAATTTTATTTGTATGCCCCTGCGATGACATGTCGGGGGGCATTAAGTTTTACTCATGTCCGTCCCTACGTATGCCCGAAGAATTTCCGTCAAGCTTTTGTCAGAAACCGTTCATGAGAACAATTTGAAATTGGCAGGGTGGATCAGTATCACAAGTTGTACGTCCTAAGCAACTTTCAGACCTGTCAAACAACTACTTCCTGTTTGGGACTTCATTTAGCTGGGGCATCTGTGTCCCATGGACACATTCTTCGATTTTTTTATATAAATAATTGATTTCCATTACAACAGCTGGTTACCCATCAATTGCCTTTATTTGGATGCATGAATAATGAGAAAATATTACAGTTGGAATGACTGATAAGTAATTATACACAACAATTTCTGATTAAGGTACAGCTCTCAGGTACTAAACACCCAAGACTTCTTACTCACTTGTTGAAAACAAAACAAAACACAATAAGACCATACAAGTACCTTTGGTTTTTATTTATTTCCAGGAGACCTATATATGACAGAGTTTACTTTATGAATGGAGAGAACAGAAGTATAGAATTTGATTCTGCAGCGACTTGTGAAGAGGTATCGTCTTATGTATAACAATGAATGTAAATAAGTAACCATGTAAGCCCTGTATCAGCTGACATCAGGCATTATTTATACCCTAGATATTTCTAACTTTCATAATGATTGAGATTTGAAAATAACAAAACATAAAAAATCACAAAAATAATACCATAAAGCCACTGTTAGAGGAAAAGTACTTGGGTTACACATACATTAATGATTTGTTTGATCTACAGTGCCATCTAGCTTAGGTTACACATACATCAATGATTTGTTTGATCTACAGTGCCATCTAGCTTAGGTTACACATACATCAATGATTTGTTTGATCTACACCTTCACCTGCAGTGCCATCTAGCTTAGGTTACACATACATCAATGATTTGTTTGATCTACAGTGCCATCTAGCTTAGGTTACACATACATCAATGATTTGTTTGATCTACAGTGCCATCTAGCTTAGGTTACACATACATTAATGATTTGTTTGATCTACAGTGCCATCTAGCTTAGGTTACACATACATTAATGATTTGTTTGATCTACAGTGCCATCTAGCTTAGGTTACACATACATTAATGATTTGTTTGATCTACAGTGCCATCTAGCTTAGGTTACACATACATTAATGATTTGTTTGATCTACACCTTCACCTGCAGTGCCATCTAGCTTAGGTTACACATACATCAATGATTTGTTTGATCTACAGTGCCATCTAGCTTAGGTTACACATACATCAATGATTTGTTTGATCTGCAGTGCCATCTAGCTTAGGTTACACATACATCAATGATTTGTTTGATCTACAGTGCCATCTAGCTTAGGTTACACATACATCAATGATTTGTTTGATCTACAGTGCCATCTAGCTTAGGTTACACATACATCAATGATTTGTTTGATCTACAGTGCCATCTAGCTTAGGTTACACATACATCAATGATTTGTTTGATCTACAGTGCCATCTAGCTTAGGTTACACATACATCAATGATTTGTTTGATCTGCAGTGCCATCTAGCTTAGGTTACACATACATCAATGATTTGTTTGATCTACAGTGCCATCTAGCTTAGGTTACACATACATTAATGATTTGTTTGATCTACACCTTCACCTGCAGTGCCATCTAGCTTAGGTTACACATACATCAATGATTTGTTTGATCTACAGTGCCATCTAGCTTAGGTTACACATACATCAATGATTTGTTTGATCTGCAGTGCCATCTAGCTTAGGTTACACATACATCAATGATTTGTTTGATCTACAGTGCCATCTAGCTTAGGTTACACATACATTAATGATTTGTTTGATCTACAGTGCCATCTAGCTTAGGTTACACATACATCAATGATTTGTTTGATCTACAGTGCCATCTAGCTTAGGTTACACATACATCAATGATTTGTTTGATCTGCAGTGCCATCTAGCTTAGGTTACACATACATCAATGATTTGTTTGATCTACAGTGCCATCTAGCTTAGGTTACACATACATTAATGATTTGTTTGATCTACAGTGCCATCTAGCTTAGGTTACACATACATCAATGATTTGTTTGATCTACAGTGCCATCTAGCTTAGGTTACACATACATCAATGATTTGTTTGATCTGCAGTGCCATCTAGCTTAGGTTACACATACATCAATGATTTGTTTGATCTACAGTGCCATCTAGCTTAGGTTACACATACATTAATGATTTGTTTGATCTACAGTGCCATCTAGCTTAGGTTACACATACATCAATGATTTGTTTGATCTACAGTGCCATCTAGCTTAGGTTACACATACATTAATGATTTGTTTGATCTGCAGTGCCATCTAGCTTAGGTTACACATACATCAATGATTTGTTTGATCTGCAGTGCCATCTAGCTTAGGTTACACATACATCAATGATTTGTTTGATCTACAGTGCCATCTAGCTTAGGTTACACATACATTAATGATTTGTTTGATCTACAGTGCCATCTAGCTTAGGTTACACATACATCAATGATTTGTTTGATCTACAGTGCCATCTAGCTTAGGTTACACATACATCAATGATTTGTTTCATCTACAGTGCCATCTAGCTTAGGTTACACATACATCAATGATTTGTTTGATCTACAGTGCCATCTAGCTTAGGTTACACATACATCAATGATTTGTTTGATCTACAGTGCCATCTAGCTTAGGTTACACATACATTAATGATTTGTTTGATCTACAGTGCCATCTAGCTTAGGTTACACATACATCAATGATTTGTTTGATCTACACCTTCACCTGCAGTGCCATCTAGCTTAGGTTACACATACATCAATGATTTGTTTGATCTACAGTGCCATCTAGCTTAGGTTACACATACATCAATGATTTGTTTGATCTACACCTTCACCTGCAGTGCCATCTAGCTTAGGTTACACATACATTAATGATTTGTTTGATCTACAGTGCCATCTAGCTTAGGTTACACATACATCAATGATTTGTTTGATCTGCAGTGCCATCTAGCTTAGGTTACACATACATCAATGATTTTTTTGATCTACACCTTCACCTGCAGTGCCATCTAGCTTAGGTTACACATACATTAATGATTTGTTTGATCTACAGTGCCATCTAGCTTAGGTTACACATACATCAATGATTTGCTTGATCTACAGTGCCCTCTAGCTTAGGTTACACATACATCAATGATTTGTTTGATCTACAGTGCCATCTAGCTTAGGTTACACATACATCAATGATTTGTTTGATCTACAGTGCCATCTAGCTTAGGTTACACATACATCAATGATTTGTTTGATCTACAGTGCCATCTAGCTTAGGTTACACATACATTAATGATTTGTTTGATCTGCAGTGCCATCTAGCTTAGGTTACACATACATCAATGATTTGTTTGATCTACAGTGCCATCTAGCTTAGGTTACACATACATCAATGATTTGTTTGATCTACAGTGCCATCTAGCTTAGGTTACACATACATTAATGATTTGTTTGATCTACAGTGCCATCTAGCTTAGGTTACACATACATTAATGATTTGTTTGATCTACAGTGCCATCTAGCTTAGGTTACACATACATCAATGATTTGTTTGATCTACAGTGCCATCTAGCTTAGGTTACACATACATCAATGATTTGTTTGATCTACAGTGCCATCTAGCTTAGGTTACACATACATCAATGATTTGTTTGATCTACAGTGCCATCTAGCTTAGGTTACACATACATTAATGATTTGTTTGATCTACAGTGCCATCTAGCTTAGGTTACACATACATTAATGATTTGTTTGATCTACAGTGCCATCTAGCTTAGGTTACACATACATCAATGATTTGTTTGATCTACAGTGCCATCTAGCTTAGGTTACACATACATTAATGATTTGTTTGATCTACAGTGCCATCTAGCTTAGGTTACACATACATTAATGATTTGTTTGATCTACAGTGCCATCTAGCTTAGGTTACACATACATTAATGATTTGTTTGATCTACAGTGCCATCTAGCTTAGGTTACACATACATCAATGATTTGTTTGATCTACAGTGCCATCTAGCTTAGGTTACACATACATTAATGATTTGTTTGATCTACAGTGCCATCTAGCTTAGGTTACACATACATCAATGATTTGTTTGATCTACAGTGCCATCTAGCTTAGGTTACACATACATTAATGATTTGTTTGATCTACAGTGCCATCTAGCTTAGGTTACACATACATCAATGATTTGTTTGATCTACAGTGCCATCTAGCTTAGGTTACACATACATCAATGATTTGTTTGATCTACAGTGCCATCTAGCTTAGGTTACACATACATCAATGATTTGTTTGATCTACAGTGCCATCTAGCTTAGGTTACACATGCATTAATGATTTGTTTGATCTACAGTGCCATCTAGCTTAGGTTACACATACATTAATGATTTGTTTGATCTACAGTGCCATCTAGCTTAGGTTACACATACATCAATGATTTGTTTGATCTACAGTGCCATCTAGCTTAGGTTACACATACATCAATGATTTGTTTGATCTACAGTGCCATCTAGCTTAGGTTACACATACATTAATGATTTGTTTGATCTACAGTGCCATCTAGCTTAGGTTACACATACATCAATGATTTGTTTGATCTACAGTGCCATCTAGCTTAGGTTACACATACATCAATGATTTGTTTGATCTACAGTGCCATCTAGCTTAGGTTACACATACATCAATGATTTGTTTGATCTACAGTGCCATCTAGCTTAGGTTACACATACATCAATGATTTGTTTGATCTACAGTGCCATCTAGCTTAGGTTACACATACATCAATGATTTGTTTGATCTACAGTGCCATCTAGCTTAGGTTACACATACATCAATGATTTGTTTGATCTACAGTGCCATCTAGCTTAGGTTACACATACATTAATGATTTGTTTGATCTACAGTGCCATCTAGCTTAGGTTACACATACATCAATGATTTGTTTGATCTACAGTGCCATCTAGCTTAGGTTACACATACATCAATGATTTGTTTGATCTACAGTGCCATCTAGCTTAGGTTACACATACATCAATGATTTGTTTGATCTACAGTGCCATCTAGCTTAGGTTACACATACATCAATGATTTGTTTGATCTACAGTGCCATCTAGCTTAGGTTACACATACATCAATGATTTGTTTGATCTACAGTGCCATCTAGCTTAGGTTACACATACATCAATGATTTGTTTGATCTACAGTGCCATCTAGCTTAGGTTACACATACATCAATGATTTGTTTGATCTACAGTGCCATCTAGCTTAGGTTACACATACATCAATGATTTGTTTGATCTACAGTGCCATCTAGCTTAGGTTACACATACATCAATGATTTGTTTGATCTACAGTGCCATCTAGCTTAGGTTACACATACATTAATGATTTGTTTGATCTACAGTGCCATCTAGCTTAGGTTACACATACATTAATGATTTGTTTGATCTACAGTGCCATCTAGCTTAGGTTACACATACATTAATGATTTGTTTGATCTACAGTGCCATCTAGCTTAGGTTACACATACATCAATGATTTGTTTGATCTACAGTGCCATCTAGCTTAGGTTACACATACATCAATGATTTGTTTGATCTGCAGTGCCATCTAGCTTAGGTTACACATACATCAATGATTTGTTTGATCTACAGTGCCATCTAGCTTAGGTTACACATACATCAATGATTTGTTTGATCTACAGTGCCATCTAGCTTAGGTTACACATACATCAATGATTTGTTTGATCTACAGTGCCATCTAGCTTAGGTTACACATACATCAATGATTTGTTTGATCTACAGTGCCATCTAGCTTAGGTTACACATACATCAATGATTTGTTTGATCTACAGTGCCATCTAGCTTAGGTTACACATACATCAATGATTTGTTTGATCTACAGTGCCATCTAGCTTAGGTTACACATACATCAATGATTTGTTTGATCTACAGTGCCATCTAGCTTAGGTTACACATACATCAATGATTTGTTTGATCTACAGTGCCATCTAGCTTAGGTTACACATACATCAATGATTTGTTTGATCTACAGTGCCATCTAGCTTAGGTTACACATACATCAATGATTTGTTTGATCTACAGTGCCATCTAGCTTAGGTTACACATACATTAATGATTTGTTTGATCTACAGTGCCATCTAGCTTAGGTTACACATACATCAATGATTTGTTTGATCTACAGTGCCATCTAGCTTAGGTTACACATACATTAATGATTTGTTTGATCTACAGTGCCATCTAGCTTAGGTTACACATACATCAATGATTTGTTTGATCTACACCTTCACCTACAGTGCCATCTAGCTTAGGTTACACATACATCAATGATTTGTTTGATCTGCAGTGCCATCTAGCTTAGGTTACACATACATCAATGATTTGTTTGATCTACAGTGCCATCTAGCTTAGGTTACACATACATCAATGATTTGTTTGATCTACAGTGCCATCTAGCTTAGGTTACACATACATCAATGATTTGTTTGATCTACAGTGCCATCTAGCTTAGGTTACACATACATCAATGATTTGTTTGATCTACAGTGCCATCTAGCTTAGGTTACACATACATTAATGATTTGTTTGATCTGCAGTGCCATCTAGCTTAGGTTACACATACATCAATGATTTGTTTGATCTACAGTGCCATCTAGCTTAGGTTACACATACATCAATGATTTGTTTGATCTACAGTGCCATCTAGCTTAGGTTACACATACATCAATGATTTGTTTGATCTACAGTGCCATCTAGCTTAGGTTACACATACATCAATGATTTGTTTGATCTACAGTGCCATCTAGCTTAGGTTACACATACATCAATGATTTGTTTGATCTGCAGTGCCATCTAGCTTAGGTTACACATACATCAATGATTTGTTTGATCTACAGTGCCATCTAGCTTAGGTTACACATACATCAATGATTTGTTTGATCTGCAGTGCCATCTAGCTTAGGTTACACATACATCAATGATTTGTTTGATCTACAGTGCCATCTAGCTTAGGTTACACATACATCAATGATTTGTTTGATCTACAGTGCCATCTAGCTTAGGTTACACATACATTAATGATTTGTTTGATCTACAGTGCCATCTAGCTTAGGTTACACATACATCAATGATTTGTTTGATCTACAGTGCCATCTAGCTTAGGTTACACATACATTAATGATTTGTTTGATCTACAGTGCCATCTAGCTTAGGTTACACATACATTAATGATTTGTTTGATCTACAGTGCCATCTAGCTTAGGTTACACATACATCAATGATTTGTTTGATCTACACCTTCAACTGCAGTGCCATCTAGCTTAGGTTACACATACATCAATGATTTGTTTGATCTACAGTGCCATCTAGCACATTGTTTTATAGTTGAAGTTTGTTTCTGTTGTAGGTAATCAAAACAGTGAAAGCCAAAATAGGAATGAGATCTGATGCCGATTGTTTTGCTCTGTATGAACAGATTGGTGGATCAGGTAGGTTTGATACATTCGTTTTCAGGACCAATTATTCCACCTTCAGACAGGAGTTTGTAGTATATATGAAACATTTATGACTGGTCCAATAGACTTGTCTTCTGTTACATGACTGGTCCAATAGACTTGTCTTCTGTTACATGACTGGTCCGATAGACTTGTCTTCTGTCACATGACTGGTCCAATAGACTTGTCTTCTGTCACATGACTGGTCCAATAGACATGTCTTCTGTCACATGACTGGTCCAATAGACTTGTCTTCTGTCACATGACTGGTCCGATAGACTTGTCTTCTGTCACATGACTGGTCCGATAGACTTGTCTTCTGTCACATGACTGGTCCGATAGACTTGTCTTCTGTCACATGACTGGTCCGATAGAATTGTCTTCTGTCACATGACTGGTCCGATAGACTTGTCTTCTGTCACATGACTGGTCCGATAGACTTGTCTTCTGTCACATGACTGGTCTGATAGACTTGTCTTCTGTCACATGACTGGTCCGATAGACTTGTCTTCTGTCACATGACTGGTCCGATAGACTTGTCTTCTGTCACATGACTGGTCCAATAGACTTGTCTTCTGTCACATGACTGGTCCGATAGACTTGTCTTCTGTCACATGACTGGTCCGATAGACTTGTCTTCTGTCACATGACTGGTCCGATAGACTTGTCTTCTGTCACATGACTGGTCCATTAGACTTGTCTTCTGTCACATGACTGGTCCAATAGACTTGTCTTCTGTCACATGACTGGTCCGATAGACTTGTCTTCTGTCACATGACTGGTCCGATAGACTTGTCTTCTGTCACATGACTGGTCCAATAGACTTGTCTTCTGTCACATGACTGGTCAGATAGACTTGTCTTCTGTCACATGACTGGTCCGATAGACTTGTCTTCTGTCACATGACTGGTCCGATAGACTTGTCTTCTGTTACATGACTGGTCCGATAGACTTGTCTTCTGTTACATGACTGGTCCGATAGACTTGTCTTCTGTCACATGACTGGTCTGATAGACTTGTCTTCTGTCACATGACTGGTCCGATAGACTTGTCTTCTGTCACATGACTGGTCCAATAGACTTGTCTTCTGTCACATGACTGGTCCAATAGACTTGTCTTCTGTCACATGACTGGTCCAATAGACTTGTCTTCTGTCACATGACTGGTCCAATAGACTTGTCTTCTGTCACATGACTGGTCCGATAGACTTGTCTTCTGTCACATGACTGGTCCAATAGACTTGTCTTCTGTCGCATGACTTATGGTTCCATTTGAATATTAGATGAGATGAAGAAGACAAATATCACAATAACATGACAAGTGTTAAATGTTAACTTGATAGATACAATCCTTCTCATCGATGGCTAACCGACAGACATGACGGAAACTTTAACAGTATGTGTGAACAGATTAATGGTATAAAATATAGAATTTTGCTCTCCTTAATGTTTCTATATTTGAATATGACAAAGCAATACACAAATATCTGCTGCTTCTGTTGAACATTAATTCAATAGACATATGACCATATTTAACAATTTTACAAAGCAATACACAAATATCTCCTGCTTTTGTTGAATATTAATTCAATTGGCATATGACCATATTTAACAATTTTACAGAACGCTGCATGAATTTGGATGAAAAGTTATCAGATACACTCAGTAAATGGGAGAGACTTTCTAGAGGTGCCGTTCGGGATAACAGATTGATATTTAAGGTAAGAATCTTCTCGTACGTTAATGTATCAAATTGGTAAATTATTGATCTTACTATAGCTTGGTGTGGATGTATATAGATTTATAAATGTACCTTAGTTTTAGTTCTGTATTAAAGAGTAAATCTCCTGTTCATTTGATATAAGACTGGGCTTAAGACATTATTGTCCACATTTTTTGTACTTTGACTGTCAACATTTGTATCTACTTACAGAAACGTCTGTTTATCTCGCCATACATTAACCCACTTGACCCAGTAGAATGTGATCTTGTCTTCCATCAACTTATAGAGGATATGTTTGAACAGAGAGTACCATTAACTGTTGAAGATGCAGTAAGTTTTTCAAATGATTCAATGTTTCCTCCTTAGAACGGCGGTAAAGATGTACTTGTTTATACATGTTATATGCGGAGTATTTTTATATACCTGTCAAAGACGGGTCATATTATGGGAACACCCATGGCGGGCGAGCGAGCAGCGTCCACAGCGATGTCCGCTTTCTAACTCGAACAGTTGTTGTTAGATCTTCATGAAATTTGGGGAAACTTTCTATGGGCATAATATCTCGGCCAAGTTCTAAAACCAGCCAAATCACTTCAGAGTTATGCCCCTTTATACAAAAAATGGCTAATTTGCCTTGTCCGCTCTCTAACTCACAGTTGTTGTCCGATCTTCATGAAACTTAGAGGAAATGTTTATGGGCACAATATCTCGGCCAAGTTTGAAAAAACAGCCAAATTATTTCAGCCACTTCATAGTTATGGCCCTTTATTTATACAAAAAAGGGCAAAATCGCCTTGTCCGCTCTCTAACTCAAACAGATGTTGTCCGATCTTCATGAAACTTGGAGAAAATGTTTATGGGCATAATAGCTTGGCCAAGTTCGAAAACCAGGCAAATCACTCAGCCACTTCAGAGTTATGGCCGTTTAATTTTTTTGCAAAATAAGACAAATTTTTGAAAGGCTTATTTTGTGGCATTTTGACACTTGTTTGTATAATTATTACAACACTTTTAAATCTAATCTATGAAGCAAGATTGCTTGAATTAACAAGTTCTGTACATTAAAGTGTTTGTTAGGAAAATAGCTTCCTGTAGAAGATTAACCATACAAAATTATCAGTTATTGCCCCGGAGGGTACAGGATATACAATCACCGCCATGGCAGTCTTCCTTAAATGGGCCTTACCACAGAACCTGGCAGACATAATTTGGTTTGGTCAGTTTCAAAGTTTCATAGTTTCACAGTGGACTTACCAAATGTCAGTCATATATCCTAAAATTGCATTAATGTCCAGCAAGAAATTGGTTAAAAGTATTTTTTTAACATACCAAGGAACTCTGCCACGTAGATGTCACTAGTGGTATTATGCAATAGTTTATGTTGGCATATTTTAGGTTCAACTTTGTGCCTTGAAAATTCAGTCAGAGATGGATGAACTAAAAACAGCAGATATAGATTACAGGTAATGAACATATGTTAATTTTAGAATGGTGGAAATATTTTTTTTTCGTGGTTTATGTACAGCGAGAACTGATCCAAAGTCGTCTAGATCTAATAATCTGACCAACAGTTGAAAACAATCCTTAAATTTAAATTCAATTTAATAAAAAGAAACAATATTTAGCATTGACACTTGTTGCTTGCAGAAAAATACATGTATAGTTACTGTGACTTCATCAAAAAAACTTGTTACTGACAAGTTCCAAAAAATGAATAATGTTGTTTTCTCAATATAACAAATATTTCAGTGATTGTACAAGAATATTTTCACTTGGTACCTTGAATTGCATGTATATGTTATATTTCCCTCCGTTGGCATATATAACATATACAGTCAATTTCAGGTTCCTTGAGAACATTGATCATAATCATTGGGAATTTTTATATAATATATGTCATAACTACCCAAGAATCAAATTTTATTAAATCCTCATATTTATATAGATACTTATTATGAAAGGCGATTCATTGAAAGTTATATGTAAACCCTTTTTTATGTTTTCAGTTCTGTAGTGAGAATTTTACCTCGAGACATGAGAGGTAGTGTTAAGGTGGAGGACATCAGAACAGCTCACCTCAATATAACAAACATGACACCAAACCAGGCAATTCTGGCATTCATAGAAATGCTCAAATCATGGCAACTGTTTGGATCTACATTGTTTGAAGTGTCAGTAAGTACCAAATACACAGCATCAGACTAACAAACAATCTCCACGCAAAGGATTCTGGGTATCCTACTACAACCACAATCACCTCTGCCATACATTGGTTGACGCCATGAGAGATTCATGGCGGATACCCTTCGCATACAAACGTAGTAATTGCAATGTAAAACTGTATCAAAAGTGTATAAATAGTAAAATATATTCAAATATAAAAGATCTGGTGTATTATTTTACATTTTACAAACATTATTCTTTGTTTACAAACGTTTACATGCAGAGGACAAATGTAGTCCCACAGTGAATAGGGATGACGTGTGGCAGAGGTTATTTCTGGGAACCAGTTATCTGCGGGAGAGTGACTAACAAATGACTTGTAAATGACTGAATTTACTGCAGTATAAATTGTACCTGAATTAACTTCCTTGTTGCTGCTTGTATGATACAGTCTAATTTTTCTGTTGTCTCACTATGAATGTTCTAACCAAAGTTCGATATGTAGTAAAGGCAAAAGAGGCAACTAAATCATCTCTGATTTCAGTTGTTTCAAAATTGTTAGCACTGGAAAGTTAAACATTTTATATGTATATTTAAAGCTTCTTTTACTGTATAAGTTGTTTGCAGTTGTACTTTGAGGACATACAAACAGTTGTATGTATAGAGGTTTCATCATCCTTTATATACTTGGAACACACTCAAAAATTTCAACTTAATGGTTACGAATAATTTGTATTTTCAGCAATCCTATACAACATCACTACCCAAGACACTGTTCTTAGCCATCAACCAGAAAGGAGTGTCATTGCTTGAAATCAAATCATTTGTAAGTATAATTATTCCATTTATACAAGTAGTACATTTTTATTGGGATTTTTTTCAAAGCAAAATCAACGGTTTTATGGCCACTAAATGTTTATTGAAATTGTTTATGTCCCCATGACAACAGTTGAGGATAATATTAATTGACCTTTGTTTGTTTAAATTGTTACCCAATAATATTATTAATGGATAATTTTGCTGTATTTTAATTAGTCCAATGCCTACTACTTGATTTTTTTTTACTTTGCCTTTTTGCGAATTGCATGGTTAATAAAATTGGAATGAATAAATTGTGTTATGTTTCACAAATTAGCCAAACATATTTTAAATTCACCAACTCTTAGGTCAATGGGCCAGTTTTCAGCTCCAATAACTTCAAAATATTACAATTAATTATATTATTATAGTTTACTATGGAAACAAGTACTGAAATTAATTAGATATTAGGAGCAAAAACTTTTTTTTCTCGCTCAAAATTGCACGTGGGTGAAATTACTGTCTGGGAATATACACGTAGACAGTTATTTGTTTGATGTGCAAAAGCGCTTCAAATTTAAAAGCTCTAATCAGTCCCCATCAAAACATTCATGTGTTCTTGTTTTTGTTCAGCTCGGTATAATAATACAGATATGGCGTTTAATAGACTTCTGGTAATATCATAATTATTAAATCTTGAAAGAGTTATTTTATAATTATGGATATAACCTGTATAAAAGGCCATAACTGTATATTATTTTGCCTGGGGAAATTAATATTGTTGTCAGTATCTGAAATTGTTGTTATTTTTATGTTTTAATTTCTAGAAATAGCTTATTATTCATCTGTACATATTCAGTTGCCGAGTACCAATGATGTTAGTTGCAAATATAAATAATTACAAAATGATAGTGATTTGTCTTCATTGTACAATAATATAAAAATACAGTCTTCCTCTTTAATAGGTACAAGTTTTATATATTGACAGACTGTATTTGTATATATAATGAAAAACCAAAGATGTAAACATATTTTCTATGAATGTAAGCCTAAAAAGTTTGTATATTTGATAAATATTTATGCTAATTTCTCCTTCCAGTATTAATAGGAATCATTTTTAGGCATGACTTAAAGTTATTTTTTCATCACAATAAGTGCTTAAGTGATGTATGCTGTCCTATCAAATAGGTCTGTTAGGGATTGTCAAAAGTAGAAAAGTATTTACCCAACTCATGATTAAAAGAACCTTGACAGACCCCTGTTTTGTTCATGATGTCTTCATAGTAAGACAATACAGCTGAGACAGATATTTCAGCATAAGATAGCATAAACATCTTTAACTAGGGAAAATACACTAAAATCTAAATAAAAACATTTCTGATAGCATAACAGTGGGATTGGTGTCTTTGTAAATCTTTAGGTTTAATTTGCAGGCTGCTCATTTGATGAAATAAAATTTTTAGACAAAATTCTGTCTTGTTTCAGGATGTGTTGGATTCCCACGACTTTACAGAAGTTGTTCATTCTAGTCCTGCTATAAAGAGTATAATGATTGTCGTAGGTCACATGGCCACGGGGTCAAAGTACATGTTTAATTCTAACCAGGTAGGTCACATGGCCACAGGTTCAAAGTACATGTTTAATTCTAACCAGGTAGGTCACATGGCCACAGGGTCAAAGTACATGTTAAATTCTAACCAGGTAGGTCACATGACCACAGGGTCAAAGTACATGTTTTATTCTAACCAGGTAGGTCACATGGCCACGGGGTCAAAGTACATGTTTAATTCTAACAAGGTAGGTCACATGGCCACGGGATCAAAGTTCATGTTTTATTCAAACCAGGTAGGTCACATGGCCACAGGGTCAAAGTAAAGGTAAAATTTTAACCAAGTAGGTCACATGGCCACAGGTCAAAAGGTTATGTTTAATTCTAATCAGAAGTTGTTCATTCTAGTCCTGCTATAAAGAGTATAATGATTGTCGTAGGTCACATGGCCACGGGGTCAAAGTACATGTTTAATTTTAACCAGGTAGGTCACATGACCACAGGGTCAAAGTACATGTTTTATTCTAACCAGAAGGTCACATGGCCACGGGGTCAAAGTACATGTTTAATTCTAACAAGGTAGATCACATGGCCACAGGGTCAAAGTTCATGTTTTATTCAAACCAGGTAGGTCACATGGCCACAGGGTCAAAGTACATGTTAAATTTTAACCAAGTAGGTCACATGGCCACAGGTCAAAAGGTTATGTTTAATTCTAATCAGTTAGGCTATAGACATTTCATTTTAGATATTTTTACAGATAGACCAAGGTTTGCTCATTTCTTTTTGGTGTTTTATTTGTGGTTTTACTTTTGGTTTAATGTTTTGAATTTAAAGAGCAAAAAAGGTTCTAAAAAAATTCTATCTTTCTTGAAGGAAATAAAAAAAAAATTTATAAATTTAGAAGATGTGTTAATAGTGTTTTTTTCTGAATTGCAGGCCTATGAGATAGCACACTTAATCAAAGATTATATAGATGAGTTACAGACACGTTGTATGATACCTAAGGCCAGACCAGACAGTATATACCAGAGTAACAGGGTGTCATCAGTATATATTGATGACCATACATTTGAAACATTACAAACACTTGTGTGACAATAAAATGGCTTGTTATTTCTGTCAAAATGGCTGGTATAGTATAAGGTGATTGTCACGACCTATCTGGTATATGTAGTCATGTATCCAATAGTCACTATTTATTTAAAATCTAAGAAAATATATTTTGTAATATTTCAATGTTTGTTTAACATGACTAACAGATAAATCAAAATAAGGATTTCAAATGGTAGCCATATTTGTCTATATTTGTTTCATACTAACGCCATAGAACAAACTAACTACAGCTGGTGCAATATTTGTTTAAATTGTTTTAGTAAGATTTGTATACAGCGAAATCTGTTTAAACTATGAATAGTAAAGCATTGACAGCCCTTAAAGTGATCTTGAGTGGTGAACGGTTCTAGATGATTTGTCCCGTCAACCCTAGCATGTGCTGTCTATATGAATAGTCTTTGTAAAACTGACACTGCATGTATTTTGGAAATTGTATGATTAATTATGTAAACCGTATCACTAAAACACTTTCTTGGTAAACAGCCTGTTGTCAGTATAATATGTCCATGTCAGTTACTCCATGTTACTAAATCCTGTCTGGCATTCCAATCAACTTGAATACAGACACATTTTGATATTGTCGTGATGTAGCTGAAAAAACTCTCTTATAACAATTTCATCATCTTGGTTTTATAAATTGAAGGAAATTGTTGTTTGTATTATGGGGGATGAAGGTGTAATAATCTGACTACCGGGTACATGTTCTCTCTTATCATATGTAGTTATGTGAGGGCAGATTATAAACACAGTCCTTTATATTATACCTATCACAGCTGGGGTAATAGTTTAACACGTTTCCATCTGAAATGTCTGCCATCTGGACATAAAACATATTTTCTAATTCAAAGTATTTACTCCTTCTGTTTCCCAGTATCACCAGGTTATCTCATCTGTTGTTTTGTTCATTTTACATAGTCTGGTATACTTGGCATCTATAATAAACCATGCAATAATAATTTAGATTTTTTTCCTATTTTGACTTTGGATTTATTGTGATTAATCACATTATTTCACAACTTAATGGTGTTTTACCTCCAAGTACAAAAACTGTAATAAAAATTCAGTGGTATTTATTTGTGGGACCATGCGTGCATACGGGTCCATCTGTGGACCATAGTGTTCATATTCTATCTCTTTTGAGGTAAACTATATTAGTGTAAATATATTGTGAATATTTAAATTTATTTAATGAGGCCATATTGTTATGTTGTCATGGTGACAGAGGAGCTTTAAGCTTAACTAGTGCCTTCCAATTGTTTGTTTTCTTTGTTTCTGTTTAGTTGAAAATCAAATCGGCTACATATATTTACTGATGAAGTTGAACTAACTGCTACTCATTTGAAACAAAGATTTTTGTATACCTGATTTCTAACCTTAATATTACTTAATGCAACAATTGAACATTTCCTGACATGTACTTAAGCCAAACTCTTTTAGATCATCTGCACCTAAGATCCATGTAGCTTATTGCCTTTACTTTGTATCTGTTGTCAAAAAGTCAAGACTAGCATCAATTAAGACAAAATCGTCATTTTTTATAGCAGTTGTTACCTTTTTTGGCTTTCATCTTGGAAACTTCAGTTGGTAGAGAGAGAGCTTAAATGTTCACCAAGACGAGATTTACAAAGAAGTTATTAAGACCAAAATTGTCAATCAGCTCATTCTATGAGTTATTTATCTTTGATATTGTTTTTTTATGTTTTATCTTATTGCCTAGAAACTAAAGAGCAAAATTGATAGCAAGATCGAAATGTATAAAACAATTTTTTTGTGTGATGTGAAGATTAAGTTATTTGTCAGTGATTACAAGCTACTTGGATCATCTGGTAATTGTATTGCAGGAAATACTAGTTATATGTCTGTGATGGACATTTTACTTATATAAACAAGAACTTGTAAAAGCTAGAAACTTTTAAAACTCATATAACTTAAGTTTAACAGTTATGTTGGATCTTTATGTCAAGAAAGTAAACCAAATATATAACAGTTGTGTTTTGTCAAAATAACTTACATAAAAAGCATGCTATTTAAAAGATTCATTTGTATTCAAATGCACCGTAATATTTATATTACACAGCTGTTCCAAGGTGTTTTTGTACAGTAATGCTATGACCAAATTTATGATGCATGTATTAGTATTTTAATATTTACGTTAAACATATGTACTAGATAAAATGACAATGTGATACATGTGTACTGTCTTGAATGTCATAACTGTAATAACTAAATGTGCTTATCTATATAATCTAGTCTGTGTTTACAGAGATTTACATATTTTATCATTATTTATTGATTGACAGGTGTTTTGAACCTTTTATAGTGCTTTGTTATTTAATAAATGCTATCACAATTATTGATTTTGTTCCAGTAAAACAGGAGGCACCTGGGAAAGGCCCTACTTTTTCAGTGGATCATTTTATTATGCTTGTAATGAAACATGACTGTATCCATCAGTGGTTACCCTATATAAGGACTGCTTTTCCTGTGTACTGAATATGCTTAAATAGACAGACCTGAAATTATGTTTTTTCTGTGACAGTTTTTTTAGTGGCACATTTTTGCCAAACCTGCAATTATGATCCAAACATACATGTTTGTCAAATAAATTTAAACAATATGAGGATTCTGAATTATTTATCGAGACTTTCAGGCAGTACGTGTTGGAGATTTATTTCTAAAGAACTTATTTCCTTTTCTTAGACTAAACTACTCCTAAAGTTGATATTGCTTACAAATTAATTGGTTAAAACAGTACAAGATGCAAGGTACAGGTAAAAGTGGGGGTGGTTCTATAGGGTGTTTGGGGGTGGATTGGAGGGAAGTGAAAAGAAGCCATTTCTAGAATGTAACTGGAACCTGCTTGCTAGATGTTATCTATCAAAACAGGCCAGATATCTTTTTTTTCAAGGTTTGTTTGTAAAATTGTTTAATGATTTGACATTATTATATACAAGTTATTATTATTTTTTGGCCTTGAATCTTTGTTTTGAAGATATTTCAATATTGCTGTCATCTAACAAAATGAAACTTGTAAAATTTCATTGTGACACATGTTTGTTTATACATGCTGCTGTAAAATTTCATTGTGACACATGTTTGTTTTAAACATGCTGCTGTATTATGTTTGTTGTTGTTATTTTATGTACTTATTGATGTGTTCAGCATTTTATATAACATAATAACTATGCAATTTTTTATGCATATTTTATATTTCATTTTTACTTTTTGTGTATTTAAGTGTTTAGTTTCAGCAACCTAATACTTATAACTGTATTTTTACTTTTATCATGACAAAGTTTTGAACAGTGCTAAATACTATTCTTCGTTCATAATTTTATCAGCAGAACGAACAAATGAAATTCTAATTGATTCACATTAAAAGGAAAATTCAGGTTGCAGTATTAATTTGACATTGGAGTACTATTTAAAAAAACACAAATCATTTGCATATGATGTTTGATATCTTTTTGTACTTTAAATTGAGTATTTTTCGAGTTAAACCAGAAATAAATAAAAAGAGATAAAAGTCTTAAAAAATGTTTATTAAATACTGTGTTTCACAACTAGGTACAGCCGGTTTAATGAAATTGTAAATTTAAGAGCTTGTTTTATTTATGTTTACAAAATAAAACTAGTATATTAAAATCATCAATGATAACATATTGATTTCTTAAACAGTTGCATAAATTACAAACAATATATAAAAATACAGTTTACATGTATTCATTTGTTCAGATCAATCCCTGGCTTTGGAAAACTTAGAAATATCTATACATTACTATTTATGATCTACCTGCAAAAAGGCTTATTTGGGTTTTTGGTTAACGATACATATAAACACAATCTCTGATCATATCAGTACTCACTTAGAAAAAATATTCAATCATTTGTGAGAAAATGATAGTTGACATATGCAGCTCAAATTTAAAATCAAAATCCCATTGTGATAATCTGGGAGTTGCTGGTTTTTATATGTCACTGGTTATGCCTAAATATGATGGAATATTCCACGTCCTCTTGCAGTTTCTAACACAAGGTAAATTAGTCCTAGATATATTTTGTGGCTGGTATAATATTTTAGAATTGACAGTGAAGTTTATATTTTCTGAAGGATTAAGTTGTGAATTCTTTGATACTGTTTGGCAAGTATTTGAAAATCATTTGGTATTTAGATAGCTTTACATTTATTGTTTAGGTGTAACAAATGTAATATACTGTTAACTTCTGAATTTTAAGATTTTATATGGCAGTATGAATCTCTGTATTTATTGTGCAATGTTTAACATTGGATTTATCTATTTGCTGGAGTCTCATCTGTTTTGTTATATAGTTTTATTATGTGCAATCATTAACCCATGTGATGTAATATCTTGTCAATAAATTTATTTTCCTAAGGTATTTATATTCTGAATGAAAGTTTTACTGCAATTGGTGAAGATTTTCATCCTGATCTACCATACATTTAAATTTTTCATATTTCTTTAACTGAATCATCACTTATACTATTTAGATGCTCCAGTACAAAGCCTACTTTTTTGCCATTCATGGGGTTTCATTATTCAAAATAAATTAATTTTGCCCCTCCTTTTTTTCAGATGTTCATAAATTAATAAATAAACCATTCTGCGTATCTGGTTCATTTTAGGATGCCTGTGTTTTTGCCATTTATCAGTACAGGATGTTTTGGAGTTCAGTTAATTAAAATAAATTCATATTCATTTTGCCCCTCCTTTTTTGTCAAATGTTCGTAACTTAATAAATAAGCCATTTAATGTCCCATTAGATGTCGAATTTCATTTACGTATCGATTGTGTTTAGGGTACAACATTGTGTTGTCGTTTTATGCCAGTTGAAAAGACTTGCATTGATCTCGAATGACATTTACTAGGCAAAGTTATCTCACCAACGCTTGTATATGAACAAGTGGTAAGGCTGTGATTGTTGACTTTCAATAACACATTTCACTGCAGAAATTTATTAACATGGAAACTTGATCTCAATAAAGATCAATCAGATAATAACTATGGACTTATCTTGAGCTCACAAAGACCTCAGATGGATGTCAGGTATACATGTTTCCTGTTCATCTACAATTCACACTGTGTTCTCGGAAACCTCTTATCTATTTTGAACAAGTATACTTTAAAATTTTCGTTGCTGTCATGGTATTGTTTTGCACAGTATCTCTGCTGTCCATTCAATATCATCTAAATTACTTGAAAAAAAGATTGTTTCAATTGTTGAAACCACCTTTTTATGTCAAATTTAGCTAAATTTGAACTTAAGCGCCCTAAAAAATAAAACGAGGGTTTAGTCATATTATTGTCGAATATGTCGGAAGGAAAAAAAATTAAATGAAAAAAAAACAATTTTCTTTTTAACAGAAGACAATCCAAGTTGCAAAACTTGTGTCCTATCTCCATGGTTTCTTTTGAACAATAAAATGGCCTCGTTGCAAACCTGACTGGTAAATCTCTTCCATTTAACTTGAAGGAATCGCTTAATAAAACGAGTTGATAATATGTCCTTTTGATCGTATTACGATTCTTCTCGGCCACAAATTCTGATTATAAAACCATATTAGAGTTATATACAAACAACTTTTTACAGATTGAACTAATAGTAACTCTGAATGGCCATCTGATGGTCCTCTATAAAGTTTCTAATGTTGATGTCTATCGCAATTTCCAGATGGAAACATTTGCCATATATTCCTTAAATACTGTTCGGTAACCCAATGACTGGTTGAATAAATGTCGGTAGTACATGTACAACACTTGTACATTGTTCACAAGAAGCCTATTACAATCTTGTTTTTGATTGAGTTAATAAACTGCGTGGAGGATATTTTCTAAATAATTGTATATAAGGACTAGATTCTCTTTTGGCTCTTACTGAATCAAGCTGTATCTATGTTAGTCTCTTGTCGATCCCTAGCCATTGTGGTACACCTATTACCTTTATACCTTTACATCCATGTCTAAATCACCTGCCTAGTAATTCTAGGAACGACCCTACCATTCAAATCCATATTTTCTATACAGCTTTTAAACACCCTTAGAAAAATTACAAAAATAAAATAAAATGCCACTAGTAACATTAAATAATGGTATGTTGTATTGCGCGCCAATGATCGTCTGTGTCTTATTAATCAAGCTGTGTGTCTGACGCTTTTCAATGATGCAGGACACGATTTTTTAGATTTATGACCTGTTGCTTCACCTATATTTAGATTTTTTTTATCAGATTCCGGTTTAAAGTTCATTTTGTTGTAGTCGTTTGGCTTTGTGGCATGTATGTTTACATATGATAATCGTTTATTCATTACGTAACAATAACACTACAGCCTCGAATACACCATTGGATGTATTTAATCTTTTAACTAAACATGTTGTCAATAGAGTCTTTCGCTCTTGTGAAATTCAAAGATACATAAAAATGTAGCAACGAACAACAAGAGCCAAAAACCAAGGGACAGTTACAAATCCGGATAGACAAACACAACACAAAAATCAAAAACATAAAACACAGAAAGAGAGTAACCCGAACCCAATAAAAACCACGGGTGCACTCAGGTGCTCCGGACGAGTAAGCAGTGCCTGCCTCTAATTAGACACCCGTGGAGTTACTCATTGTCTTGTCTAGGGAAAAGCCAAATCCATGAATAGGAAACACTACCTTTGACTCAGCGAAAATGTCAGATCGTATTTGAGAGACTGATTTCCCGTAACGATCAATTAAGTCGTGGTGCCGACCATAGAACTTCTGGAGAGATAACATCAACCTAGGTACAACAAACCCTTGTTTGATTAGTTTAGCAGTCAACAGCAGTGATCGGTCTAGAAAATCTGAATAACGATATCAGGATCTAGAATAACGTATAAGTTGTAAAATGTACAAACCATACGCTGGAGCTGCTGGAATGTTGCTGTCGATGAACGGGAAGTTGACAATTGGAAAGTTGAAGTCATCACGCTTGTCGTAGAGCCTAGTTTGTAGTTTTCCTGAGTCTATTTCTAGAAGTAGGTCTAAGAAAGAGGCTGATCTTAGTGTATTGGTGGTTTCTTTAATTTCAAGCTCGCTAGGGTAAATTGAATGTAAATAGTCACCAAATTTAGCATTATTGAGGGACAAAACATCATCAGTATAGCGGAATGTGAAATTAAAGGTCTGGGCCAGAGTCTTTTCTTTCTTCTTCAATAGGCCTTCTCGGAACTCTGCCTCATAGGAGTACAAAAACAGGTCGGCGAGGAGAGGAGCACAATTAGTACCCATTGGAATAAACGAATACTGTCGATGTTGCAACATACAGTAAGAATCCTGTTGTAGCACACAACAAAACGCACAAAAAGCACAACCATTTGGCCGATTTATTTGAAATCCCAATAGGCACGCAATGAATAGTAAGATGCAACTTCGATAAAGGGTTGTCAACGTATTCCCACTTATTAAGTATCTACGAATAAATCATCTTTAGAACTGATATTCGTTTAATACATTATAATCTGAAAAGTAATGTTAAGAATTCATGTACAAAAGATGATTCCTGCCAGACAAAGCAAACAATTCAAGAATTTGATTGTGTATAAACTGTTCTATAAATATAACGCACAAGATCCAACAGTATACATTTAAAGTTTACAACTAATGTATCAGAATATATAACACATAAATATTTTTTAAAAAAACATGTGTCATCTCTTTCATTATGTTTTATGTTTACTGTACAATTCAACGACTAATAGTGTTACCATTGCTTTAACTTGGTTTACCACACCATTTCTTTTGAAATGCATGTACCAAGTCAGGATGATTGCTGTAGCTGTTATTTTTGTTGGTTCTATAGATTGCCAGATAAAGTACACTATTTTCACCTTAAAGCAAAAACTAAATTTATTTTTTTTAACAAGATCCATAGTGTTTAATTTATTGAAAGAAAACCGATATAAAACAGCAAACGTTGTCAAACAAACGACGAATGCAATGTGTTTAAAAATTATTGGTAATTTATCTTGCTGGAATAATTGATCGATTGAGTTTTGTGCCATTTATTAACAAACTTACAAGGAAAAGAGAACACAACTGTGAGTTTGAAGTATTGTACACTTTGACCTTCAATATAAGTTAATGTTTGTCTAGAGCCTTGACCTTCCTTATAAGGAAAGGTCGTGTCCAGATGTACGGCATATTTGTTCTTTCCACTTGTTAGCAACACCCCTGCACGCATGTCTGAATCTTCTGTCAAATATACTGTATACAACTGGATTAACGGCCGCACTCAGAAAATATGAACGTAAGAAAAATCTATAAACAACCTTTCTATTTAAATCCACATCTTCCACAAAATTCTTCACTGTATTGTCTATAATTACAAGAATTAGAAATGGAAAACAAGCAATTATATAAGAGATTGTCACTATAAACATTATATATGTTGTATTTCGTGCCATTTTACGTTTACGTCTAATTTGATCCAGTTGTGTATCTGCTGCGTGTTGAATAAAATGACTGGTCTGTTTAAAAGTCCCATTACTTGAATCTGAGACAAGGTGGGATTGAGATTCAGCAGCTGCGGAAATCTCTTTGTTGTTTAGAAGTCTGTCTTTTCTTAACGGGCGTATTTTGTCGACCTTATTCATATTTTTTATCATTTGTATATCCTGGTTCTGTAAATGATCAAGTATATTGACATGCGCTTTAAAAATGTCGTTGTCAGTTTCAGATGCCCTTGATTTGCCACGCCATCTTTCATTTTTGAACGCCAATAATCGAACTTTTCGGTGAATCATTGAGTAGAACACAATTAAAATTATTAATGATGCGATAAATAACAACAACATTACAACATTGTAAATAAATGGATACGTTGTATTGTTGTACTGGTCAATGACGTAACATTCAGTTCGTGTTAAGTTTACTGATGCATGAATGAAATGTGTTGATTTGACTCCATACATAACAAACAATGGCCAAATAAAACAAACAGTAGCAAAAAACAAGCAGATGCACAACCATTTTTGTGTTGTGTTTGTAATTTGAAATCCATGAGGTCGACATACTTTCAGATATCTGTCAGTAGCAATGGAGAGTAAAATGCAGCTGCTATACAAAATTGTCAAAGCATTTCCTGTTCTCGAAAATTTGCAAAGCAACGGATTATCAAATTCGTACTGATTTAAAACATTCACAATTTCGAGCGGAATATCTACAATACATGTGCACAAATCAATAATAGCTAGACATATCAAGAAAATTCTAGTGTTTGACTGTATATAAACGGTACCATAGATATAGCAGACAACGGAATTCCCGATCAGTCCAAAGACTCCAATTAATCCAAGGTACACTGTTATTGGTATGTGCTTATATGTGCTTACCAGATTAAGCTCTGAAAGAAAATTTGACGAATTTCTTAAATCCATTTTTTGACAGAATTTTCTAAGAACATAGTTAACCGGATGTGCCGTGATATCCCGGTAAGTATTTTTCTTCTAACCCTCTTTATGTCCTTCCGACAATTGTTCTTCTTCCTCTTTATTAGATGTTTTAAAGTTTCTTTTAGTTAATGCATTGTTATTGCATACAATAGTGGCCTCACAAGGGCCGTTTATAAAGATAAATATGAATTTAACAAAATCATACCACACAATTGTCTAAAATTAAGAAACAAATATATTTTGTATCGAATATAGTGGTGTCAGTAACTAACAACACAAGCAAACATATGAAACAATAAAAAGTAAAAAAACAGTAAGAATGAAACATATTAACAAGCCGTGTAACGTGTAAACTCAATGTAGAAATAAACACATTTGAGATCATTTTCTTACTGCTTATAAAATCCCCCATATACATTCGCTCTTTGTTAATGCTAAGAGTTAAAACTATTTGCTCCCTTAACCCAAAATTAAAAAGACGTTTTACTAAAAAAACAACACTTTAAGGTACCCCCTTTTAAATTTTGCTATTTGGTGTAAATGATAGAGATAGATTACAATAAACAATAAGGGAAAACATTGCAAAAGTCTGAAATGGCCGGGTTGCAAAGCAAGTGCCTTAATAAATAGGGAATGGTTTACAGTTTGTTGGAAGAAGGTTTTTGATCAGTTTAAAAAATATAGGAGTTGTACACTTCAGATTTACGATGGGGGGGGGGGCAAGATCTTTTCTATTAACGTGTTTTGGACATTTTTACGTGTGTGTTGCCTGTTTTTTTTAAATTTTTAAATAAAGCAACTGTTAACTGCTTTTCAATGACTATCTGTTACCTGTTTTTTTTTAAATTGACATTGTTAATTACTGTTATAATGAAAATAAAAACCTTGTTTGCTGTTAATAGTCAGAACACTGTTAATTGTTTTACAGATTTTATCTCTGTTATCTGTTAACTCATTTTATTCACCATTTGTTTTAATGTAACTGAGTCTTCCTATGAAAGGTGGAATATTCATAAGATCAAATACTAGTGACTATGGACACACTGATTAATTGTATTGTCCATCGATGTGATTCTGCTTTTATCTATTTTTTTCCATTTATGAACGTATTGTTTAATGATTTCTCATGTAAATTGTTACTACTGTTGTCTGTTTTGGGAAAAATAAAAAAAGTGTTTACCTGTTAATGGACCCCTCTCTAGCCCCTCTACAAAGAAAAGCAGACAACTCAAGGAGATTTGTAGAAGTTTCGTATATGGTTTGCATTCTTAGAAATACCTTTTTTATTAATCGACGTCCGGCAGAGGTTTTCAACGGAATTAATTTTGTTGATAAATGAGCTTGACTAAATTTATTTTTGGATAAGTGACGATCTACTTTCAAGTAACCAGTGTAACAAAGACGACGGCGATCAAATTAATAATTTGTTAATTTTCTTGTGGTCGTTAAAGAAAAAAAATAGATTTAAGTTAAAACTTAGTTTGTTCATTTTTATCAAAACCAAGAGATGGTTTATGGAATAACATTTGGGTAAAATTAAAAAAATATATATTCATATTACTTGCGATTAATTTCTATTACCTCAAACATATTATTTCTAAATAAACAAAATGTGTCGATTTTACACCATACAATACGAACGCAGTCCATGTAAAGACAATTGTAGTACAAAACAAAAACGAAGCACAACCATTTTGCCCATTTATTTGTTATTTGAAATCTAATATTTTGAAGTATCTGTCGACGGCAATGGAAAGTAAGATAGACGTTCCATACAGGGTTGTCAATGTATTTAGATTTCTAAAGAATGTACACAGCAATCGTTCTGGGAATTCATACTCGTTCAATAAATTAATAATATCTAACGGAAAGTAAAGAATACATACGCGCAGGTTGATTACTGCGAGACAAAGCAAAAAAATTTTAGAATTTGAATGTGCATAAACTGTTCCATAGATATAACAGACTATTAAATTCCCAATCAGTCTACTTACGGCTACTAAACCAAGAAAGCTACTACCGGAATATTACGAAAGGCCCCAGTTCGATCGAGGTTTGACAGAAGCCCTGACGAGTGTACGTTATCCATTATATCTGAAAACTCATCACAATTTAAATGTTTACTTATATATTGTTTGTTTGTTTGTTTGATGTTTGACGCCACTTTCAGCCATTTTTCATCTATTTCATGGCGTCCAGTTTTTATTGGGAGAGGAAGCCGGATTACCCGGAGAAAACCCCGATCTGCGGCAAGAAAACTGACAATCCTTGTCAATTAAGATTGGAGTCGAGTAAACTCTGCCTGCAGTGAGACTCCAACCCGCAATCTGTGTTGACAGACCACGTGATCAATAGTGGACGAACTACCTTAACCACTCGGCCACCGAGGCCCCACTAATATATTAAAAAGTATCGTATTAAATAGGATATAATAGGAAGTGACAAGCACACTTTTAACTATCGTAAAAATCCGGTTAAATTGTATGTAAATGAATGTAATAACAAAATACCGAACACCGAGGAAACTGTCAAAAAATACAATCCAAAAAGTCAACAAGTCTAAGGAACCGGTAAGCTAAAAAACAAAAGTATAGTAACTACAGCAATAGTCCTGACGTTATCCATGCATTTTAAAAGAAATGATGGGTTAAACCAGGTTTTGTGGCATGCCAAACCACCTGCTTCCATTACTGTAGTATGTGACTTGGTTTGTTGATTAAAATGGATGGGTATCATATACCACTAGTCAGTTTGTTTGTTTGTTTGCTTGTATGATGTTTAACGCCACTTTCAGCAATTTTTCAGCTATTTCAAGGCGTCCAGTTTTTATTGGGGGAGGAAGCCGGAGTACCCGGAGAGAACCCCGGACCTAAGGTAGGAAAACTGGTAATCCTTGTCAATTAAGATTGAAGTCGAGTACACCCTGTCCGCAGTGAGACTCGAACCCGCAACCTCAGGGTTGACAGACGACGTGAGAAATAGTGGACGAACTACCTTAACCACTCGGCCACCGACACCCCACTAATATATTAAAAAGTATCGTATTAAATGGGATATAATAGGAAGTGATAAGCACACTTTTATCTATCGTAAAAATCCGGTTAAATTGTATGTAAATGAATGTACTAACAAAATTCCGAACACCGAGGAAACTGTCAAAAAATACAATCCAAAAAGTCAAAAAGTCTGAGGAACCGGTAAACTAAAAATCAAAAAGTATAGTAACTACAGTAATGGTCCTGACGTTATCCATGCATTACAAAAGAAATGATAGGTTAAACCGGGTTTTGTGGCATGCCAAACCACCTGCTTCCATTACTGTAGTATTTGACTTGGTTTGTTGATTAAAATGGATAGGTGTCATATACCACTAGTCAGTTATATGTGTATCCAACAATCATTGTAGCACACTCACTGAACACTGAATTCGAAAATTGGGAAAGCTAACTGTGTCGTTTAAAAACTTATTTCTTTCAAATATATAAACAAGACCTAACATTACCAACACAGGTGTATTGGTGAATAAAACCAATCAATTCTTTGCTTTTAGAATGTGACACAGTTAACAGCTGAGCAAGTCATCGTCAGCACTGAGAAATCATTGCAATACATATCAGAGCTATACAGAAACATCAAAATACAAAACATTACACACAATAAGCTGTTCGATGCAACACGACAGGAAATGAATCTCAAAACAACGTTCAAGATCGAACAAAGTATACGTATTCTAAGTTAGGTATTATATAACATAAAAACATTCAAAAACAGGTGCCTCTGGTGCTCTGATATCTCATCTTCTCTGTCATTATGTTTGTGTTCACTGTACAATTCAGTAACTATTATGGTTTACCCCTATGTACAATTTTACTTGTGCTTTGAATGCTCAGTAACTGGTCGTATGAAAACATTCTATAGCATTGTTCTAGATTATGTAAATGTTTTCTAAAACGTGTAAATTTTGTCTGAGACTAAATATAACATAAATGACAAACAAACTGCTTTGATTAAATAGTGCAATATTTCTTTCTTTTTGTATTATATTTTAGAACAGACTTTTGATTGATTAGTTGTACTGTTTAGGTCAACACGTCTTGTTTCTAGTTGGTATTCAGTGAACCATATTTTCAAATACTGATCTGTGAATTATAAAGTAATGGCCTGCGCATAGAATATGTTTGAAAGAAAACATTGTCGCGAGCGTAAATCATTTTCATCTAAAACCTATTTTTCTTATCATGATGCATAGCGTTTTATATATTTTAAATAAAGCGATTGAAAACAGCAAACGTTACTATACGACGAAGGCAACGAGAAATCACGGCATTGAAATTAAGCTGGCCGTAATGATTTCATGCTCAATTTATGCGGGTTTTTTTATTGTACACGATTGACCTTCACTGTAAGGTAATGTTATGTCCAGAGCTTTGGCCTTCCTTATGAGGAAATGTTGTGTCCAGATTTATGGCAGAACGTAAGAAAAATCTTAAAACCACCTTTCTGTTTAAATCCATATCCTCCACAAAGTTCTTCACTGTATTGTCTAAAATCACAAGAATAAGAAATGGCAAACTAGCAATTATAAACGAAATTGTCACTATAAACATTAAATACGTTGTATTTCGCGTTAATTTACCTTTACGTCTGCTTTGAGCAAGATGTGTATCTGCTGCGCGTTCTAAAACCCCATTACTTGAAGCTGAAACGATGTGGTATTGCGATTCAACCGACAAGGAAAGTCTGTCATTTCCTGATGGCCGTGTTTTGTTGACCTTACTCATATTTATTATCATTGGTACATTCTGGTTCTGCTCATGATGAATGCTGTTTTGAGAGGATATCTTGATATGCGCAGTAACAATTTCGTTGTCAGTTTCAAGTGCGTCTGATTTCCTAAGCCATTTTTCATTTTTGAATGCAAATAATCGAACTTTCCGATGAATCATTTTGTAGAATACAATCAACATTATCAATGCTGCAATAAATAACAACAGCATTACAACATTGTAAATAACTGGATACATTGTATTCTTGTATTGGTCATCCACGGAACATTCAGTTCGAGTTAAGTTAACTGAAGCATAAACAAAACGAGTCGATTTGACACCATACATAACAAACATAGTCCATGTTATACAAACAGTAGCAAAAAACATCCCAATGCACAACCTTTTTCCTGTTGTGTTTGAAATCTGATATCCATGTGGTCGACATATTTTAAGATATCTATCGGTTGCAATGACGAGTAAAACGCCACTGCTGTAAAAAGTTGTCAAAGCATTTCCAATTCTCGAACATTTGCAAAGCATTGGTTTATTAAATTCGTACTGATTTAAAACATTCATAATCTGAAGCGGGATATCTACAACACATGTGCACAAATCAATAATAGCTAGACATAACAAGAAAAGTCTAGAACTTGACTGCGTATAAACTGTTCCATATATATAGCAGACAACGGAATTCCCGATCAGTCCAAAGACTCCCATTAATCCAAGGTACACTGCTATTGGTACGTGCTTATATGTGCTTACTAAGTTGAGTTCTGAAAGAACCGGATGTACCTAGAAATCAGTTTCCTTTTAACACTCTTAATTTCCTTCCGCTAGGTGTCTCTTCCTCATTTACTTAAGTGTATTTAATTGTGTTTATTTTTAACTGTATAGTACTACACACAGTAGTGGCATCATCGTGACTGTTTATTTTTAACTGTATAGTACTACACACAGTAGTGGCATCATCGTGACCGTTTATTTTTAACTGTATAGTACTACACACAGTAGTGGCATCATCGTGACCGTTTATTTTTAACTGTATAGTACTACACACAGTAGTGGCATCATCGTGACCGTTTATTTTTAACTGTATAGTACTACACACAGTAGTGGCATCATCGTGACCGTTTATTTTTAACTGTATAGTACTACACACAGTAGTGGCATCATCGTGACCGTTAAAAAGACCGTTTATTATCACTCCATCCTTTACTTATATTATCTAACAACTTACAAATTTGTTTCTTTTTCTTTTCAGAAATCACGCAATGTACTATTACATATATACAGATGAAACCTAATTGTCACAGAAAAGCAAATATTAAAGCAAATAATAGATTTAAAATCAAAATGAATAATTTCATGTATTAAAATAAAAGATCGAACACCTTATTTTCAAACAAACTGATACCGCCAAAAAACTTTTATGATAATAATCGCTTTCTATAAACATAATATTTTAGTACTAATTGTGGAGAAAGATCATATCAGACTTTACCCTACATATTATAGTATAATCTTTTTTACATATATATTCATACTAGGAAGAGATTCGATAGGAATATTTCTTCTTCTTTTCAATATTCTCCGTTAAATGCAAAAGGTAAAGTAATAACTCCAAATCGGGATATTTCGTCTTCACAAATTTGCCTTTATATGTTTAAGGGTTTTTATTTCTTCTTCACATATTTGCCTTTATATGTTTAAGGGTTTTTATTTCTTTTTCACAAATTTGCCTTTAGATGTTTAAGGGTTTTTATTTCTTCTTCACATATTTGCCTTTAGATGTTTAAGGGTTTTTATTTCTTTTTCACAAATTTGCCTTTAGATGTTTAAGGGTTTTTATTTCTTCTTCACAAATTTGCCTTTAGATGTTTAAGGGTTTTTATTTCTTCTTCACAAATTTGCCTTTCGATGTTTAAGGGTTTTTATTTCTTCTTCACAAATTTGCCTTTAGATGTTTAAGGGTTTTTATTTCTTCTTCACAAATTTGCCTTTAGATGTTTAAGGGTTTTTATTCCTTCTTCACAAATTTGACTTTAGATGTTTAAGGGTTTTTATTTCTTCTTCACAAATTTGCCTTTAGATGTTTAAGGGTTTTTATTTCTTCTTCACAAATTTGCCTTTAGCTGTTTATGGGTTTTTGTAAGTTTACTATTGTGTCATTATAAGGTTATTTAAAAGCTCTTATAGTTTCCTTAATTTTGTAAACGTTCCTTTTTACACTTTCGACATAAAATGTCAGTATGCAAATCTTGGTAAATGATTTAGTAAACACCAATGTCTACGTGTTGTTTTATCAAGAGGATAAATTGTGTTTTCAGACTACAATGGAAACGCCGCCTGCTTTATTCGCTGTCAATTACCATATCACCTCATAAAACATAAACTAATTGTTTTGTTGTTGGCGAATAACAAATATGAATCAAATATTTTAGGCATTAAATGCTTCCTGAAGCCGTAAGACAAAGAATTGAAAGCTTAAATAAAATAAGATTTCTTATCCTCTTAACAGAATGTGAAATTCTAGCTGCCTTGTCATCAGGAAGATCAAGGAATAACCTTGGCTATCAGAGATACTTAGTTGTTTCTCAAGAACCACTTGGCCAATTCAAATCAAAGTTGCAAAAAATATTCTAAGAATAAAGAGGATTCAAGTTTGGTCAAATAGTGTGTAAATCTTTAATTAAGTGTCGATTGTAAATGGAAGAGTATGAAAGGGCTGATATGTTTTAATTATTCAATTAAGAGTACATGTGTATAAAAACAATGCCGTTATGTTATAAAAAAAATCTGTGTGATTATTTTTATTTGTCTGATGACAGGACTTGGCTGGTGAATTGATGTCGGATGACGTTTACATGGCATAATTATCGCAACAACTCTTATTTATGAATACACAATGAAATTGTCCTCGCAATTAAAACAAGTGGTAAGTACAGAAATCTCTGAAATTTACTTTGTCACCTTAAAATTTGACCTCAATTAAAGGTCAACAAGAATATACCCATTAGCTAACTTCAAGCTCACAAAGACCAAAGGTCAATGTCAGGTAGTTTTACACCTAAGCGCACATTTTTGCCGCTCGTCTACAATTTACACTGTTATCTCCTCAGAAACCTTACATCCACATGGAACCAGACTATTAGAGGATCTTCGTTGCTTTTATTTTATTGCTTTGAACGGTTTTCCATTAATGGTCTCCATTACTGAAAAAAACACTGTATGAATTGCTGAAACCATCTTTTTCTAGCAAAATAAGCTAACTGTGGCGTCCTAACAAATAAAATGTGGGTGTTATCGTACTATTGTTGAATTAGTCGGAATAAAATAAACCAATAAAAATATTTGCCTAAGAAACTTTTGTTCGTGTTCAACGATGACCAGCTTGCAAACTTGTGTCTGGTAAATCACCCTTATATTTAATACTTAGTTATAGCTCTCTATAAAAATAATATAAGTAACTGAAAGGAATAGATTTAAAGATCGTGTTAAAAATATGCAGAATTGGTCGTCGGTTACAAATGAAGGTAATAACAAAATAGAGAACACTGATGAACTGTCAAAACAGATCAAATCATAGATACCGACAACTCCAGAATCAACCACTAAAAATATAGTAACTACATCAATGGTCTTGACTTGGTACAGGCATTTCAAAAGAAATGGTGGGTTAAACCTGGTTTTATGGCATGCAAAACCTCCCGCTTTCATTACTGCAGTATTTAAGTTGATTAGTTGATAAAAAGGGATAGGTATCATATACCACTAGTCAATAATATGTGTATCCAACAATCATCGTAGCACATTCACTGGACACTGATTTAAAAAAATTGGGGAAACTTTTCAAACGAGAATATTTTTCGACAAGAAAGTGGTGCCCATAGTAAAACTTATTAAAGGCGCGGACGAGTCGTTTTTCTTGTAACCTTGGTCTATAAGTTTATCCCGAAGAAATAGATGTCGTTTGCAAAAATCAGTATACTTGCTGCAAACTCTTGCATACCTGATCAATTGAGTAATAATGTAACCATATGGAGATACATTTTTGGATAGATTATTTAACGGATTGAAATAAGCGATAAAATACCAAAGTGGCAATCAAATTGCAAAGTCTAAAACCCTAATACGAAGCCACGGGACAAACAACAAACACAGAACACAAAAAGCAATACGAACTTTCAAGAATATGAGCGTAAACTCATGTGCTTCTCATAGTAAATTTGAATGACCGTTTCTGATGTAGGTGTCTGTCGCAATTTCCAGATATCCACAATGTTGAAAAATTTAGTATAGATTCCATAACTATTTGTCTGAAACCTGCTGACCAATTAAATAAATGATGGTAGTAAAACATTTGGCTTGTTGAGTAATACTTACAAGATACTTTTTGGGACTGATTTGATATGTTGAATATATCATATTAAAATTTTCACTTTTAAATAAACACTGGAAATCCAACCACTGAAACCGCGAGAAATAGAAAATTATTAGAACCAAATGATGCAACAGCTCTTCAGTAATCATTTCAGAGATTGGATTTACATAAACTCTTGCATCGGCCACAAAAAGACTTCTCTCAAAGAGATGTGCTGCCATGATTAACATGCAAATGCACTCAGTAAATATTCACTATGTATATAAAGTAGATCATAGGCGACCAAACCGACACACTTTGTGCATTTTTTCCTTGGAGACAAAAATATTTGATATCGTATTTTAATGTCTTGTAAACCTTAAGCTGTTCGTATGGTTATCGGATGATCATTTTATAGCATTGTTCTAGAGTAGGCAAATGCTTTCTAAAACGGATAAATTTTGTCTTTGAGACTAAATATAAACTGAATTAAAACATTTTTTCTTGATTAAGAATTCAATATTTCTTTCTCTTTGTATGATATTTTAAAATAGATATGATAAATTTGTTCTACGATTTAGATCAACACGTCTTGGTTCTGGTTGGTATTAAGTGAACACATATTTTTACATATTACAAGAATAACTGATCAGTTAATTATACAGAAATGGCGTGCGCATAGAATATGATTAAAAGAAAACATGGTCGCGAGGGTAAATCACTTTCATCTTACACCTTTTTTTATTAACGTGGTGCATAGTGTTTTATATATTCAAATAAAAGCGATCGAAAACAGGAATTGTTGTCAACCATACTTAGAACGCACCGGGCAATTACGGCATGCAAATTTAGCTTGCCGGAATTTGATTGTGTATCAACTGTTCCATAGATATAACAGACTATAAAATTCCTAATCAGTCCGCTTACTGCTACTAAACCAAGGAAAGCTACTGCTTCAATTCCGAAAACTCATCACAATTTTTAATGTTTATCTTATAAGTATCGTATTAAATGGGATATAAAAAAGAAGTGACAAGCACATTTTTATCTATCGTCAAAATCGTGTTAAATTTTATGTAAAAGAATGTAATAACAAAACACCGAACACAGAGAAACTGTCAAAAAGACATACCACAAATCAGTTTGAGAAACCTACAAACTCAAGAACAAACAAACAAAAATATAGTTACTTGAGATAAGGCCCTGGCGTGGTAAAAGCATTTTTAAAAAAATGGTGGGTTAAACCTGATTTTATGGCATGCCAGACCTCCCGCTTCCATTACTGTAGTACCTGAGTTGGTTAGTTGATTGCAATTGATGGGTATCATACACCACTAGTCACTAGTAGGTGGATCCAACAATCATCGTAGCACACTCACTGAACACTGAATTTAAATGTTGGGAAAACTAATTGTGTCATTTGAAGTCTAATTTCTTTCAAATATTTAAGCAAGACCTACTGAAGTATTGGTGAATAAAATCAATCAATTCTTTGCTTTTAGAATGTTACACAGTTAACGGCTGATCAAGTCCTGGTCAGCATTGAGAAATCATTGCAATACGGATCAGAGGTATACAGAAACATCAAATTACATAACATTACACACAATAACCTGTTCGATGCAACACGACTGGAAATGAATCTCAAAACAACGTACAAGATCGAACACAGTATACGTATTCAAAGTTTACGACTCTGCATATTTAAATAACATAAAAACAGGTGCCTTTGCATGGTGCTCTGATGTCTCATCTTCTCTTTCATTATGTTTGTGTTTACTTTACTTACAATTCAGTAACTATTATGGTTTACCCATATGTACAATTTTACTTGTGCTTTAAATTCAGTAACTGGTCGTATGGAAATCAATAGTACTGTTCTAGAGTATGCAAAAATGTTTTATAAAACGGACAAATTTTGTCTGAGACTAAATATAAACTGAATTAAAAATAATTTGCATTGTTCAATATTTCTTTCTGTTGTGTTATATTTTAGAATAGATTTTCGATTGATTAGTTGTACTGTTTAGGTCAACACGTCTTGGTTCTGGTTTGTATTAAGTGAACACAAATATTAAAAGAACAATTAATTTGTAAATTATACAGAAATGGTGTGCGCATATAATATGTTAAAAAGAAAACATGGTCGCGAGGGTTAATCGTTTTCATCTAAAACCTATTTTTATTTTCATGATGCATAGTGTTTTATATATATAATAAAAGCGGTATAAAAAAGCAATTGATGTCCACCATACGTCGAAAGCAACGAGAACTTACGGCATGGAAATTTAGATTGCTGGAATGATCCATTGATGTTCATTTCAACCAATGACAAAATATCTAGGAAACGAGAACACAACTATGCGTTTTGTATTAATGTAAACTTTTGAACTTCAACATAAGGTTATGTTTTGTCCAGAGCTATGACCTTCCTTATGAGGAAATGTTGTGTCCAGATTTATGGCAGATTTGTTCTTTCCACTTGTTAGCAACACCCCTGCATGCATGTCTGAATCTTCTGTCAAATATGCTGTATATAATTGGATTTACAGCCAAACTTAGGAAATATGAACGTAAGAAAAATCTATAAACGACCCTACCGTTCAAATCCATATTTTCTGTAAAGTTTTCCATCACGCTTCTTAAAATTACAAGAATAAGGTAAGGTAAACTTGTAACAATAAACGAAAATGTCACTATTAACATTAAAGATGTTGTTCTGCGCGCTAATGATCGTCTGCATCTTATTCGATCAAGCTGTGGGTCTAACGCTTGGTGTTTAAAATGACTTTTCTTTTCTATTACGTCAGCCGTAGAACCAGGTAACGATTCCTTAGATTTACGACAAGTTGCTTTACCTATATTTATATGTTTATTAGATTCAGGTCGAAAGTTCATTATGTCCTTGTTGTTTGACTTTGAGACATGTATGTCAACATATTGGTTGACTTCTGCCGTTTTAGTACTGGCTAACCGTTTTATATTTTTTATTTCATCGTTGTTTGTTACAGTTTTATTGGTATCTTCATCACAGTTTGAAGTATCTGAAAGGCTATCCCTTCTTTCATGTTTGTAGGCAAAGAATCGCACTTTCTGTCCAATCAAAGAGTAGAAAATGATTAACAATATCAATGCAGCCACGAATAACAGAAGCCATAGACAATTGTATACTATTGGATATATTTCATCTTTAAACTTGTCGTCAATTGAGCATTCCGTTCTTGTTAAATTTACAGATAAATAAACAAAATGTGTCGATTTTACACCATACAATAGGAACACAGGCCATGTAAAGACAATTGTATCACAAAACAAAATGAAGCACAACCATTTTGCCCATTTATTTGTTATTTGAAATCCAAATGGATGGCATATTTTGAAGTATCTGTCGATGGCAATGAAAAGTAAGATAGAAGTTCCATAGAGGGTTGTCAATGTATTCAGACTTCTGGAGAATTCACACAGCAACCGTTCATGTAATTCATATTCGTCCATTACATTAATAATATCTAACGGAATGTCAAGAATGCATACGCACAAGTTGATTCCTGCGAGACAAAGCAAATAAAATTCTTGAATTTGATTGTGTATAAACTGTTCCATAGATATAACAGGCTATGAAATTCCCAATCAGTCCACTTACTGCTACTAAGCCAAGGAAAGCTACTACCGGAATATTACAATAGGTTTCAGCTCGATTGAGGTTTGACAGAAGCTCTGACGAGTGTACGTTATCCATTATATCCGAAAACTCATCACAATTTAAATGTTTGACTAACATAAAAAAGTATCGTATTAAACAGGATATAAATAGGAAGTGACAAGCACATTTTTATCTATCGCAAAAATCCAGTTAAATTATATGTAAATGAAGGTAATAACAAAATACCGAACACAGAGTAAACTGTCAAAAAGGACAATCCACCAATCAAAGTCTGAAAAACCGGCTAATTCAGAACCAAGAAACAAAAATATAGTAACTACAGCGATGGCCCTGACGTGGTCCATGCATTTCAAAAGAAATGATGGGTTAAACCAGGTTTTATGGCATGCCAGAATTCCCGCTTCTATTACTGTAGTATGTGACTTGGTTTGTTGATTAAAATGGATTGGTATCATATACCACTAGTCAGTAATAAGTGTATCCAACAATCATCGTAGCATACTCAATTAACACTTAATTCAAAAATTGGAACAACTAATTATGTTGTTTGAGGTCTTATTTCTTTGAAATATTTCAAAAAGACCTAATATTACTGATGCAGGAGTATTGGTGAAAATACAGCAATCAATTCTTTGCTTTTAGAATGTTACACAGTTAACGGCTGATCAAGTCCTGGTCAGCACGGATAAATCATTGCAATGCAGATCAGAGGTATACAGAAACATCAAACTTATAGTTATACGGCATTATAAAATTACACACAATAAGCTATTCGATGCAACACGACTGGAAATGGATCTCAATACAACGTACAAGATCGAACACAGTTTATGCATTGGTTTACGACTCTGCATATTTAAATTAGGAATTATATAACATAAAAACATTCAAAAATAGGTGCCTTTGGTGCTCTGATATCTCATCTTCTGTCATTATGTTTGTGTTTTTTGTACAATTCAGTAACTATTATGGTTTGCCCCTATGTATCATTCTATAGCATTGTTCTAGAGTATGTAAATGTTTTCTAACACGTATAAATTTTGTCTGAGACTAAATATAACCTGAATTACAAACAAACTGCTTTGATTAAATAGTGCAATATTTCTTTCTTTTTGAATTATATTTTAGAAAAGACTTTCGATTGATTCGTTATACGCGTCTTGGTTCTGGTTGGTATTAAGTGAACACATATTTTCAAATATTACAAGAACAATTAATTTGTAAATTATACAGAAATGGCGTGCGCATATAATATGTTAACAAGAAAACATGGTCGCGAGGGTTAATCGTTTTCATCTAAAACCTATTTTTATTATCATGATGCATAGTGTTATATATATATATAATAAAAGCGGTTTAAAAAAGCAATTGATGTCCACCATACGTCGAAAGCAACGAGAACTTACGGCATGGAAATTTAGATTGCTGGAATGATCCATTGATGTTCATTTCAACCAATGACAAAATATCTAAGAAACGAGAACACAACTATGCGTTTTGTATTGATGTAAACTTTTGATCTTCAATATAAGGTTATGTTTTGTCCAGAGCTATGACCTTCCTTATGAGGAAATGTTGTGTCCAGATTTATGGCAGATTTGTTCGTTCCACTTTTTAGCAACACCTCTGCACGCATGTCTGAATCTTCTGTCAAATATGCTGTATATAATTGGATTTACGGCCGCACTTAGGAAATATGAACGTAAGAAAAATCTATAAACAACCTGTTTGTTTAAATCCATATCGTCCACAAAGTTCTTCACAGTATTGTCTAAAATCACAAGAATTAGAAATGGCAAACTAGCAATTATAAATGAAATGGTCACTATAAACATTAAATATGTTGTATTTCGCGCCAATTTACGTTTACGTCTGATTTGATCAAGTTGTGTATCGGATGCGTGTTGAATAAAATGACTAGTCTTTTTTAACGTCCCGTTACTTGAATCTGAGGCAACGTGGGATTGAGACTCAACAGCCGAGGACATCTCTTGGTTATTTTTTGATGGACGTATTTTGTCGACTTCAGTAAGATTTTTGATCATTGGTACTTTTTGGTTATGTACATTATTAATACTGCCGTGTGCCCTATTGACGCGCACAGTATCGATATCGTCGTCAGTTTCCAGTGCGTCAGAGTGGCTACCACGTCTTTCATTTTTGAATGCAAAGAATCGAACTTTCCGTCCAATCATTGAGTAGAACACAATCAACATTACCAACGCTGCGATAAATAACAGCAGCATTACAACATTGTAAATAACTGGATACATTGTATTCTTGTATTGGTCATCCACGGAACATTCAGTTCGAGTTAAGTTAACTGAAGCATAAACAAAATGAGTCGATTTGACACCATACATAACAAACATAGGCCATGTTATACCAACAGTAGCAAAAAACAGGCTCAGGCACAACCTTTTTCCTGTTGTGTTTGAAATCTGAAATCCATGTGGTCGACATATTTTAAGATATCTGTCTGTAGCAATGGAAAGTAAAATGCCACTGCTATAAAAAGTAGTCAAAGCATTCCCAGTTCTAGAAAATTTACAAAGCAATGGTTTATTAAATTCGTACTGATTCAAAACATTCACAATCTCAAGCGGGATATCCACAATACATGTGCCCAAATCTATAGTAGCCATGCAGATCAAGAAAATTCTAGAATTTGACTGCGTATAAACTGTTCCATATATATAGCAGACAACGGAATTCCCGATCAGTCCAAGGACCCCAATTAATCCAAGGTACACTGCTATTGGTATGTGCATATATGTGCTCACAAGATTGAGATCTGCAAGAAAATTTGATGAATTTCTTAAATCCATTCTGTTACACTAACGTCTATCAAATACATTACTTCATACAACTTACATGCTAACGGAGTTCCGGTGAAATCTTAATAAGCTATTTCCTTAAACGAAATATTAACCCTCTCATATCCTTCAGATCGTCTTATCCCCATTTACATAAGTGTGGATTGTTTTGTTTTATTTCTCGTTACAACAATTTGTTCACTTATGATTAAATAACTGTATTGTAATTACATACATCAGAGGCATTAGAAACAAGGCCGTTTATCAAGAATAATAGGTTCTTATATACGTTTTTGAAAAAGCATAGTTGATAAAAAAAAGTGAAAGATACACGACCTTTCCCAAAAGCGCATGAAAGTATCTATTTCGTACATCGCGATATCCTATACAGGGGGCATAATCTTTTCTGTTAGTGTGTTAACTTGTTTTTGTTTTAAATAAAGCATCTGTTAACTGTTTTTCAATCATTAGCTGTTATCTGTTTTTTAAAATTGGTATTCTTGTTAACTGTTATAATGAAAATGAAAACCCTGTTTGCTGTTAATAGTCAGAACACTGTTAACTGGTTTTTAGATTTTTTATCTGTTCAGTTATCTGTTTAATTGATTGTATTTACCACTTTTTAATGTAATTGAGTGTTCCTATGAATTAAGGAATATACATATTATCACATACTAGTTAACACTGATTAATCATGTCAATGTTTGCATTTTCTCGCCACATCGCCCTTCGATAAGATTCTGCTGAACTTACGGTTTCTGTTTTAGCATGTAAATTGCTGTTATCTGTTATCATTTTAAATTTACTGATATCTGTTTTGGTACAAAATTGTGTTACTATAAGCGATCATAAGCTATTGGTTCGCTATCGATTAAAACTATGTGGTATTTACTCACATTAAAGGTATTGGAATCGTGACCTTTTATCAATATTAATAGGTTCTTACATACGTTTTTTCTTTGGGAGGGGGGAACCGGGTGATCATTCACTATTGATGTATTTTGCTATAACAACGTTCTGTTTTATGCATTTTAATAGGATGATGATAAGAGTACAGATGTGTGCGCGTGAGCTCATCTGTACTGGATCGTCTGTAACAGAAATCTGCCATTTACGGAAGAATAACAAAACAATATCAGCTTAACAACAACTGTCTTGCGCTGAATGAAAAATAAGTCTAAATAAATTTTACGAGCTCTAACCATATGCAATTAACGAGTGAGGTTTATGAACCCATGTGCATATTTATATAACACGCATACATATTCACTTCTTGATCTCGTTTTTTATTTTGAAGACAAAACTATCTTAAAAAACTTAAAATTTAACATTTAAAATTACATCGTAAAAACTACGAGGCGACGTTTTATAGTTATTCCCTCAAAAATTCGATTTTCTGATATATCAGAAATTGTACCTTTTTCTGTCAAAAAATAATTTTTCGAAATTTTTGATAACAAATAATCGTTTTTCTGATATAAAAAATACCTGATTTTTTCTAATATCAAGAAATATATTTTCTGATATAAAAAAATAATTTGGTTTATTATATTATTTAAAAACATTGATATCATAATAATATTTATGAAATACAAAATAAGGAATAAATAGTAAAACGTCGCCTAATATTAAACCTACTGAGGTAGTACATTGTTACTGCGACGGTCATCAAAGTAATATAATCACGGAAATCGAAATTTACATCAAACAATTAAGAACAAGTACCTATTAATATATTGTTAAAATAGCGAGATACTATTGAACAAATCGTCACTTCCGTATAAATACCAACAAAAGGCTTAAGATTTACATGCAGTGTTTATTAAGAGTTATAATCCACGATTTCAAGTTATTAAGTAGAGTATTACGGAAACATTGGAATTTAAATGAAAAATACGTGAAGAAAACTTCTTTGTACCACCAATGCACATACATCTGATAAACGACTGTAAAAATTCAGTTCAAATCAATGGTAACTCCAAGTAGTTTAACCTCATCTTCATATTTGATATTATGACCATTAAATATAAAGCTCATATTTATAAGCGAGTCTTTTTACAAACAGCATTAACCTAAAATATTTCACTGTAACAAAAATCTTACGGGACCTAACATAGAACCCTGTGGAATCCCTTTATAAATATTCCACAAAGGAATTAAGAACTTTTTTCACACAGTTTTCGTTCAGTAATGTTACTTTTAAGTTTTACTAATAACAATTCATTAAGCGAGCAATCAGTTTGAGATACATCAGTATTGCAGACAGATGCTATTAGTAATACAGTCAGTTTACGAGGTGGACACAAAAAATATAAGGAATGCATGAAACAATTTACGAGATACTGCATCACTTGTGAATGACTGTATAAAATGTATAAAAAATTATCCCGGAGATGAAATTTCATTTCATTTGCTTTAGTTCTGTTCTTAGAAAAGCAATGTTATCCTTGCTAAGAGAAACAAACTTGGCGGCAGCATATTGTTTGTGTATTTTGTCGCCAAATCACGTGATTTCAGGGTTTATAGAAAATTACGAGATTTCACCAAGACAGAATACAAGAAGAGTTTATAGTTGGTAGAAATTCCCGTGAATTCAACGAGGCATGACCCAATAATTGTAAAAGACACACTTTAGCCAAGCACAAGACAATATCTTTAACAGAGTCGGGATAAATAATATTATCTAACGATTTTTGTCAGTCTTAAGTAATCCTGACAGCATATAACCAGTTCTAACTCCTGACAGAAATATAGTAGATCTAGTTTCAAGGAATTTAATAATTTGAATAAACAATCTAATTATTGCGTTTTGTAAACTTTTATTTTAAACAAAAAGACAAGTTCAACATGAATTATGGCAGTTATCGATTAACAGGGGTCATTATCCTATTTTGGAATGAATGTCTTTATAACATGGCAGCATTGAAAAAATAGCTGCTATTGCTTAAGAGAGATATTTTGAAAGGTATGACATTACTGTAGAACAAGACTTTCAGTAGTATAGAAGTGCACGTTCTGGCAGAGGAGGAGGTAATTAGAGCGAGTGTGAAACCCTTATTGGGTAATATGAGATCGCATTGAACCCCTTAACGGTAACGCAATATCTTCCTCAGACACGTCAACAATTTAATAACCCCGTAGGTTAATTTGATGCATTTAGAAATTTGATATAGTATAGTGTTTTTTATTTCTATAATAAAATGTATTTTAAGCACCTGCTATTTTGTCTGATACCAGAAATTTGTTGAGCGTTTTTTAAGAGTAACTATTACAAATATAAACCAAGACGTAAATGACCACACTACCTCGTCTTATTCTCTAGAGAGTATTAACGTACATTCCTATTTAGTATGGAATCAGTGTACAGGGAGTATTAACATTATTAAATGGACAGGTTGTATCATTTTACTAGGAATAGCAGTGTACACCCGTGGAGTTACACGCAACATTTACCGTTATGAAAGGATAGACATTGGAAAAATGTATTGCATACAAATACATGCAAACAATCCGAGAGTGGAATGGAATGGAATTCAAGCCGATGTTCTACATGTTATTTCCCAGTTTGCAAAACTCCACTGGAAGTAACTATCGACATTTGTCATTTGATAAAGGATAAACCTACAATAAAAGGAATTCCACTAACAACAGGTCAATGACAGTACGTACTCGTTATCCTTACAACAACACATTTAACAATCCATACAATTTCCACAGTTACAGGAATAAATGTTTGTAAACTTCAGTTCTTATTTGTTTTTGTTTCTTTTTAAAGTAGGTAAACCTATCCAACCTTTTCATATAAACTTGATTTTTAATGCTCCAATTCTAGCAAAGTATATATCTGAACAACATTCACCATAGACCGGAAGCTGATCAAGGAATATTATCCCATTGGTTTTGATATGAAATATTTATGATAGACAAACTCAATATCACAAAAGGCAAACTACAGAAAAGCTATATCTAAAGTCTACATTTGTTCTGTAATAATCTTTTTAATAACATACTATTCTAAACAAAACAAATGTGCGTGGTATAGAACATCAATCATTTAACACGTGTTCTCTAATCCTTTATTGAATCGAGTGGCTGAGATTTAAAATGATTGTCATCTGTACAACAAAGATTTACGGAAAATCATTGATTCTAACAGTGATTAAGTCATTTTCTAAATTTACTGACTAGAAATTTCAGAAAATATTTTAATTCTAATGTTTTTTTCTATTTCAAGGTGTAGATAGCCTTAGCCGGATTTGATATAACGTTTTGGAATTTTGGTGATATAAGCTCTACTACATCTTAATCATTTGGATTTTTTACATATTGTTTGGGTTTGAGCGCCACTGATGAGTCTTGATTAGACGAAACGCGCGTCTGGCGAAGAAAATTTTTTTGTTAACCTTGGTATCTTTGACGCCATTTTATTTACATTGTATAGTTAATGGTTAGACATTTATCTTGATAAATAGACACAGCTGAAATTTATAGTGCTTCAATTTGTTGTAACTGATAGGTCAGAAAGGTAAAAAAAAAGATAGTGGCGCAAATTATTGGCGTAATTAATATGACTGAAAGGGGAGAAAGTGGCGCAAATTTTAATTTTATTCATATGACCTATGAATAAAGGTAAAAAAGAAAGGTAACAAATGTCTAAGGTAATTGATATGTTTGAAAAGGTACAAAAAAGGAGGGGGGGAGAGAAACACATTTTGTGAATCTTTAAACCCTTTGATTTTGTAATTTAATATTTATTACAAACAATTTATTGACAGTTTATAGTGATAAACTGACAATTGTTTAAATCCTTTCATTAGCTATTAAAACTGTTGTTATAATAGTTTTATATTAAACTAATAGTTTCATAAAAAAGAATATGCATTCTTAACAAGTAAAAAAACTTAATAGAAATCACAGGAATAAAAGACCATCACACAATACAATACCAAATTAAAAGATAAATTTTATCAATTAAAAGACCACATTATTATACCATAATAAACATGGTCAAAACAATTTATTAAGAGGAAAATATATGTCATATATATTCATGAGATCATCAATATTAATTGTAGCAACACCATAAAATGAGGTATCATAATGGTCCTTACTATCCATCCAAGTTCAATGGGGATTTATTGACAGATTTTACCCGTTTCAAAGCTTTTCCCTGAGGTAAAACTACAGGTACTTTTTCTTACAGATTACAACTACTAAGACAATTACAACTTATTTATTCGCAAACAAGCTCGCTGCACGGAGAAAATATAAATGAATGAGTTGACAATCAAGTCAGATGATTTGTATTTCTTGGAATGAGCTCAAGTTGCATAAAAACCATTATAAGAACAGTTTTAATGGCTGGTGTAAAGGACTTAAACAATTGACAGTTTATAAACTGTATAAAGGTAACATAAGTAAACCATTATTTGGATTGTAATAAATATTAAATTACAAAACCATAGGTTTACAGACTCAAAACGTGTTTTGCTTCCTATCTTTTTTACCTTTTTAAACAGATCAATTACCGAAAACATTTCCGCCACTTTCTTTTTGCACCTTTAATAAAATTGCAAATATTGCACCTCTTTCCTTTTCAGTCAAATAAATTACCCATAAAATTTGCGCCACTTTGATTTTCACCTTTGTAACCTATCAGTTACAACTTATAGCAGCACTATAAATTTCAGCTATGTCTATTTATCAAGATAAATGTCTAACCATTAACTATTCAATGTAAATCATTGTTGTGGGATACAGATGTGGAATACGAGTCACTCGATTCAATAAAGGATTGGAGACCACGTGTTAAATGGTTGATGTTCTATACCACGATCCTTTGTTTTGTTTTATAATAGTATGTTATTAAAAAGGTTATTACAGAACAAATGTAGACTTTAGATCTTTTCTGTAGTTTGCCTTTTGTGATATTGGGTTTGTCTATCATAAATATTTCATATCAAATTGAATGTGATAATATTCCCTGATCAGCTTCCGAATAAGGGTTTCAATTACCATCACGCTCGCTCAAATTAACTCCTCCTGTGCCCTCGCTCAAATTAACTCCTCATGTGCCCTCGCTCAAATTAACTCCTCCTGTGCCAGAACGTTCACTTCTATACTACCAATGTATCTACAGTGGAAGCACTTTCTAAAGTGTGTAATGTGATATAATGTGACCAAAACATTGAAATAAAAGAAGAAAGTCATTCTTAAAATTTAGGGTTGAAATTCTAGAAATCTTTGTGTACACTTATACCTTTTTGCCCATTTTAATGAAATTTAACCTTATAAGTGTTATGCCCAAAGTATGAAGTTTCAATTAAAAGACACATTTAAAAAAAAAAAGATGTCGCTCGTTCGGTTACTGTTGCTCAGGACTATCAAATTGGATAATGGCCCCTGACAGAAGTTTACCTTTACGCAATTTTTACCAATACTGCACAGGATGTGGATGTCATAAAAAGTTATCTTGATTTTTACGTGGAGCTTTCTTTGCAGAATATTTTAGCTCTTTAAAATTTCTCATTATTATAGTTTCAAATCAAAACAGGTTAACAAAACTGATCGGTCAACAAGGATAAGTGATAAAATACGAACGTAGGCACAAACATAACACAAAGAAGAAATCAAACACAAAAAACAAAATTAAGTATCCCGAACCCAATCAACTGATAAACAAACTCGGGTGATCCGGACGAGCAAGCAATTCATATCAACGTCATATCCAGGAAAAATTGGGACAAATATCAATGATTTGTTAATTACGGCCATGTTACTCTTTGGCAGATATTTTCAACCCGATTATTTTTACTGTTTACAGTTTCTGCTTACGTTTTATCAACAGGCATTGAAATATATGGATCTTTATCGATTAAAATAAACCTTGAAATTTATAATTAAAACATCTATTTATATAACTATATTATCAAAACCATACGTCCAAAAAGTAGAACATTGTTACCTGGCATTGAGAACAAGCCAATATCGAGGTACTCCTGGCATCTAATAGCATTACAATAAATTGTTACACATATAATGATGAAAAGTATTTTAAATAATAGTATCAAATTCCTTATTAAGGAAATCCTTAAACTATTAAAATTAGTGTGTTAATTAAATGTCTGATATAATGTACCTAGTTAACGCGTCAGTATCAGAAAAAACTAATAATTTGAGAAAATGGCGCAAAATTTACTGAGTTTGGCCTAATATATATTGCGAAGAAATAACGCCTAAATATGGTATAGTAGACGTTTGGGCAGATATATACTGTTTAGAAACAACGCCCAACTATGGTAGGTTAAGTGCAGAGGTACTTATGATTAGACTCTTTAAAGATGATTAAGTTACAGACAAGTTTTTCTTCCATTCTCAACCTAATCTTACTGATTCATTTTAATTAAGAGTACATTTTATTTAATTCTAAGCATATTGAATCGAATCTGTCTTTATTTCTGACGTTCCATTTAAAAAATTAAATTATTACTACAAAATATAATTTCCATAATAATTTCAATAAAACAAATAATAAAATTTAATGAAAAGTAAATCACGTAATAAATTTTTGGTCAATAAAAAATGTATACATTCAAAACTAAAAGATTTTAGTACTTTGTTAACAAGTGCAATACATTGTATTATTAATTTACCGGTAAAAAATTCTTCTGCACTGGGACATTCCCAGTGCTTGACCCACACATGTGGCTAATGGGAGAGGGCCTCTCGTGTTGGGGGTTATCTGGTATTAATAAGGAAGGTTTGACCACGAACCATAGTAGGTAACGTGCACGAAAAATGCCGAGCTCCTTGAATTTGAATTTCAAACATTTTATTGATATAAATCAAAGGGTATTGGATAACAGGCATAGCCTATATAAATCCTATCCCAACATTTTCAAGATGGAATGTAATTAAATCGCAGATAATAAATATTTTACAGGCAACAATAATAATAGTAATCATATTTCAGTCCAGTCACAGAATACTCATTTATACTACATCTGTACTATAATTATAGGGACAATATGTAACTTTTGTGAACCCAGGTGTAAGTTAATTTTAAGCAAGGTAATTCATCACTATACTGAGTACTCTGTGAGAGAAGTGAATCATGATACAGTTTGTACTATTGCAATTAGTATACATAATACAAAGATTAAAGTTAATTCCATATTATATGTGGTAAATGTCTCATTTAATAAATTTATAAATAAAAATAAGTATTTATTGAGTACAGAGCAGAAGAAAGCTGTACAAGTTGTTTTTTTTTGTGTATTTGTAGAGAAGGGCAAATTTTGAAAAACTGTTTTAACTGAGAAAATAGAAAAGGTATTAGTCAAGTATAGAAGAAAATAACCAAAAAGAAAAGGAAAAAAAATGTATGTAATGATAACAGAACAGTTAGGTGGATAGATGAATAAATGAACATAATGGCAAATACTAGTAAGAAGAAAAATTGAATAAAATAAAATAAAGTAAATAACATTAACAATATAAATAACATAGGAGCAATGGGTTGGTGAACAGATGTCATCAATTCTTGATAACTGCAAATGAAGCAAGGTATACATACATGTACATGTACTAGTATTTAGGATCTTTAACTCTTATATAAATATGCATGTGTTTGGGCAATATACTTGTAGGTAAAATTTATAATATTATTGAAATCTGTGTGTACTATTAATATATTCAAGGACAGTATTTGTTATTTCAGCATTTTCCTCTGGAGACAGTTCTAATGAACCATGTAGTAAAACATTTACATTTAGTATTGGTTCAAAATTTCTAAGACGGTTAAATAACAGTCTTCGGGGGTTGTCATAGAGGGGACATACATATAAATAATGAAAGTTATCCTCAATGTCACCACATGCACAGAACGGACTCTCAGATAAATGTGATTGGTAAAGGTGTTGGTTTAAGTTGCTAACATTGTTCCGCAGTTGACAATATACTATATTAAGTTTACGTGGGCCAAGGGAATAATGACAAGGGGGCTTCTCTATCTCATTATTCAATTTATTCTTGAATTCGGACAGAGAGGTGATACTTTGTATACCTATATCCAGTTTATTCCACATATCTAGGGTATCCGGGAAGAAGCTTTTTTGATAAGAGATTGTACGGGCATGTGGTATATCAAAATATCTAGGCTTTCTGATATTATAATTCTCATTTATATTGATTTGGGAAAGTACGAGATCAGAAATGTAAGATGGGAGATATCCATGTAAAGCCTTAAAGATAAAAATCAGTTTTTGGTTTTTTCGCCTATTTTGCAGAGAATCCCACCCAAGTTCTTTATATAACTTAAATTTTGGAGTACCTCGTCGCATACCAGTAATTATTCTGGCAGCATCATATTGTACAGACTAATAGGTTAGACTCCTCCTGAGTACAATTGTCAAAGATAACATTTCCATACTCAAGGATAGGTCTAATAAAGGCAATGTACAATTTTTCTAAAGAGTTTCTATCAATATTATATTTGAGCATGCGCAAGATATTTAGCCTGGCGCAGGCCGAGCTCCTTGCACGATAAAGGCCCATTTTGTAGATGTAAGAAAAGAGTAGGCTCGTTGTAACTGCTACAGTCCTACCCAATACTCGGTTCTTTTCCAGTTTTGTTCCCAGAAGTCCATCCCTATTTACCCTTTGATTTATTGTTTTGTACACTTGTTCTCCGGTAAGCAGAATTTATTCTTTATAGATACATTTTGTATTACTCGCTGAAACCACAACCATTTAACTTGCAAAGGGGGGGGGGCTGGTTTTTTTCCTAAAAAAATATTTTGAAAATGATTTTTGATGAAAAAAATATTTTGGAAGCAGAGGGTAAGAAAAAAAATATTATGAAGAAGGATTTCTGCTATATAAATTAATGCTAATAATGAAAAAAAAATTCTGTCGCGATGCCTTCAAAAAATAAATATTTCAAGTTAAATGGTCTATCCCTAATCAAGACAACTAATAGAATATAAAGCTAAAACAAACAACACAGAATATATAGCTAGAACGAACAACACAGAATACATAGCAAAAACGAACAACACAGAATATATAGCTAAAACAAACAACACAGAATACATAACAAAAAACGAACAACACAGAATATATAGCTAGAACGAACAACACAGAATACATAGCAAAAACGAACAACACAAAATATATAGCTAGAACGAACAACACAGAATACATAGCAAAAACGAACAACACAGAATATATAGCTAGAACGAACAACACAGAATACATAGCAAAAACGAACAACACAAAATATATAGCTAGAACGAACAACACAGAATACATAGCTAAAACGAACAACACAGAATACATAGCAAAAACGAACAACACAGAATATATAGCTAAAACAAACAACACAGAATACATAGCTGAAACGGACAACACAAAATATATAGCTACAACAAAGCAACACGGAATACATAACAAAAACGAACAACACAGAATATATAGCTAAAACGAACAACACAGAATATATAGCTAAAATAAACAACACAGAATACATAGCTAAAACGAACAACACAGAATATATAACTAAAACAAACAACACAGAATACATAACAAAAACGAACAACACAGAATACACAGCTAAAACGAACAACACAAAATATATAGCTACAACAAAGCAACACGGAATACATAACAAAAACGAACAACACAGAATATATAGCTAAAACGAACAACACAGAATATATAGCTAAAACAAACAACACAGAATACATAACAAAAACGAACAACACAGAATATATAGCTAAAACGAACAACACAGAATATATAGCTAAAACAAACAACACAAAATACATAACAAAAACTAACAACACAGAATACATAGCTAAAACGAACAACACAAAATATAAGGCAAAAATGAACAACACAAAATATATAGCTAGAACGAACAACACAGAATACATAGCTAAAACGAACAACAGAAAATATATAGCAAAAACGAACAACACAGAATATATAGCTAAAACGAACAACACAAAATATATAGAAAAAACGAACAACACAGAATATATAGCTAAAACGAACAACACAAAATATATAGCTAGAACAAACAACTCAGAATATATAGCTAGAACGAACAACTCAGAATATATATACAAAAACAGGTAAAATATTCATTAAAAGTCAATACCTCCTATAAGGAGTCTTGTACCAATTGTAAACATGTTGACTTATTTGTCGCTATAAATGGTTGCATGATAATTGACAAAAATGCTTAAATTGAAACAATCGTAATTATAATGGTGTTCAAAAATAGTCAAGGCCCATTACCCAATGAAAAACGTTGATTTATATAGTTCCTGTTACGTTCAGACACAGTCATTTTGTACAAAGATGTCAATTTCAAAAGTCAAGTTCATTACAATGACAATATTTGAATATTGGAATACTCTCAACAACTATCCATAACTGATAAACATAATCAAATAAAACTGAAATGTGAACTGTTAAAAAATACCTTCCTGAAGTAAATCAGAAAATATCTAGTGCTGATTGTGTTGAGATGTCTCCCAAACGAACCCCTTTGCCCTTTATTCTTGAGCATGTTGAACCCCCCCCCCCCCAAAAAAAAAAATACACATGATATTCTTAATTTGTGCAAGCGTTAAAATCTACCTAGATATCACGAGTAGACATTTTATGACATATACAATGTCTATCACGAGTAGAAAATCAAAATCACACAGATTTTTCCAAAGCGCATGAAAGTACATATTTCTTCCGCAAACCAACAACTTTAACATCGCGATATTCTATAGACTAACTTTTGTCTAAGACTTCATTGTCTCCGACATCCAATCGGTATTTCTGTCAGTCAAGGGGTAAGTCAATGCCGGGAAAAGAATGACCATGTTGGAGATCAAATGTGTGCCTATCAATAAGCTTGCGGAGGTGACCAGAACATTTCTTCGGGCAGATTGAGGCTAACCTTACGTTTGCTTGACAGCACGATATCCGCGAAGTAGACATATGTAAATGCTGCCGTTACTATAAAAAAACCCCCCACAAAACTCAAAGTTACGAACGAGTCTTGATAAGCATATCAAATTAAAATGACAATTAACAAAGGGGTAGTACTGTACCTATAACCACTACAGACAATACGGTCATAAGTTAATATTGTTATTGGCCACAAGGTCACGTTCTGCTATTAGTCACGTGTTTCCTGGTACTCATTCATCCTGGTACTAATGCAAAATTTAAATCAGGAAATTTATGTTCATTTCCTCCAAGTCTTTAAATTAGTTATTTCCTAAAAACATGTCATTAAATACAGACATCATGAGTGAGAGCAAACTGTTTTGTATTTCATTTGAAAACACAACTGTTAAAGCAAATAGTTTGTATAATGAACAGAATTTGCCATCTTTGGTTTTTCTTGTGATCATGTTCGTGATTGGTATCCTAGGAAATATTTTAGTATTAATCATATACAACAAGAAATTCCAGCGTTCTAATTACAGAGTCTATGTGTTGTTTTTAGCCGGTGTTGATACAGCGTTCTGTCTAACTGTTCTTCCGTTCTATCTGTTAAATATTTTATTTCGCTTTAGTTTTGTCTGGGATGTACTTTGCCGCGCTGGATGTTTTCTTGCGACATATTTGTCTCTGACGTCTTTAATCATCTTAGTGATGGTCGCCATAGATCGATATATTGTTATTCAGAAACCAATGCGGAAAAAAATTGGCCAGATTCACGCCATGAAAAGTTGTATAGCAGCCGTGTTTTTGTCCGGAGTCTTATCTTGGTACAGTCTCTTATTGTATGGTTTAAGAGAAGATGTTATCAATGCTACAAAAATAGCGTATTGTGCACCAATACACAAACTATCAGGAATTAATAACTATATTCTACTGGCGTGTTCTGTATTACTCGCGTCGTTTTTCGTAATAGCATACAGAGGAATATGGTCTAAAATAAAACTTCATGCCCGAAGCACCAGACGAAAAACAGTTCTGATATACGTAGCTATCACAGCAGTCTTCTCTTTAACTACAATTGCGACTATCAGTTTAAATATTTTTCGGCAAAATGACAACGGAGCGTTACTTTGTCGACTTGGGAGAATTTGGGAATCCGTTATTATGACTTTTTCCCTTGTTCACTGCCTTAACCACGTGACTAACCCTCTAATCTACTACTGGAGGGACCAAAGATTTAGAACAGGTGTTCAATCTTTGTTTTGCTGTTCGTCATCAATGGAAAAGCCTGGCGAATCTGACAACGGTTCCTCTAAAAGTACTACCTCGGCTAGAGCGACCGGGACACAGTGAAATAAAGTACGGTATAAAACAAACAGAGAATTGTTTTTTGAGTAGAGAAATTAGAGTGTACATTCCACACATAGATAATTTTATGTTATAAATTTCCTTTATTAAAACAATATTGACACTTTAATTATGGTTCTGATTTATCAGTAAATGGACATATAAACGCTTTGTTTCTTCTTAAGTTACAAAATATTTTTCAGTACAGAAGTAATTATATAGCCAACATTGTAAAAAATATGTGAGAATTAGTTAAAACGTGTTCCCGATCGTAACCGTGACTTTAAACAATAAGCCCACACTAGGAAGTATTGTGTTGAATAGATATTACGCTCATTATTCATATTTCGGTTGGATGAGTAAAAGTGGGGTACGAGCCAGATGGAAGCTCGGAAATCAAGGCTTCCACTTAGTTTTGGCAAAAAAAATCTATATAATAAAAACACGAGAGGGATCAAGGTACGTTTAGACAACAAAATAACTATGATTGCGCCGGAAATTCTCATCCGTTCCAGTTCCGGAATGGTACGTAATTTCATTCACAAGTCATGTGATTATGTATGCCAGTTACGTTCCACTATTACAAAAATTGTCATCAAAGATACCAAGATTATGTAATTAACTACGCCAGACGCGCATATTTTTATCGTACTTTTATATACTAAATCCGACTATTGCAATCACCACATTGCACTTCAGTCAAGGTTCGCTCGACTCTGGCAAGTGTTTCATTTTTACTTTTTTTTTCAAAATCAAAAGAACAGTTAAAAATGTATTCAAATGGAAGTAAATTTTGCACACTGCTTAAAAAAACTCTCATGCCACATAATTACTCTAACAAGTGCCAAGTGAAGAAGTACCAGCACTACAGGTATATTAACATTACAAACCTGCAAGTTTGTGATTCTGTCTATAGTATTATGATCAGAACTGGTTGCCCCGCCAACATGTTTCCAATGGGACCCAGACTTCCTAGAGCCTGTATGTGGTCGAGAGCCAAATTACCGCTTCAGAGTAAACGTTACCCAAGTTGAATTCTTACCTTTGTAACAAGTCTAGTTGTATTAGCTTCTTCAGTTGTCTTTAATGCCCAAATCCTCAAATAAAGATAAAGAATCCCTAAATCCCCCATCAACAACGAAGATGTCATCTTCATAAACCCAGTTTTTAATGTGATCGACGTTTGTTTTGATTATATGGTTTAATATTGATGCATCATTGTTCTTTGAATCTGCTAAATAAGGTCCAACAATAGTCAGAAAATATCCCGTGTTGGTAACAATAACCATTGGTTTTAGCAATGGTCTTCCTTTATGAAAACTAAATGACCTCCTCTGAAACTTAAAATTGTCACTTTTTTTAATGTAAACATAAGTACCATCAAGAACTAAAATTACTTGTGTATTAGTGCCATCACCAAATAATGTCTTAGGAATGCACAAAAAGGAAGGGAAAGAAATCAATAATAAGACGTACAGGTTTTAAATGTACATGGTGCAATCGGACAAAACAAAATGGCGAAACGTTTTGAAAATCACGTTAACTACGATATGAAAAACTGAAAATGCGTATTGACCGCAGCTGTTAACAAAGAAAAGACTTGTACAGATCTGCTTGGTCTAAAATGGTTTAAATTTGATTTCAATATCTAAGATGTTGTGACATGCGGCCCATGTTAAAATCGGGATTTTGTGTGATGAAATAAGCAAAAATTCCGTCTTTTCGCAGTTCATCTCCACATTTAAGGGGTCAAAATTCAAACATACATCAAGCTACAGTAAAAATCAATTTTGCTTTGAAAGAGCCATTTCATCAATATGTTTTAAATACAAATAACGATATATAAGCCTCTCACGGGTGGGCAACTTCCTATATAAAGGTATACGTATATGTGCCAAAAATATGGGTAGGTTTTTTGAAAATTTATATAAAAATGGGTATGCCTTTTAATCTTAATTAAAAAAAAATCTGGTCTCATATAAATATGGGTCATGTTTAGAATATAATAAAGTGTAATTTTAATAATGACATTGTGTTTTCTTCTTCACTATGTTATCATTTTGTGTATATAAATATGACCTTCTTTTAAGTTTACTGAATATAAATATGGGTTATGAAAATTGTTCATTTTATATAAATATGGGTTGTGAAAATTGCTCATTTTATATAAATATGGGTCATGAAAATTGAAATTTTATATAAATATGGGTCATGAAAATTGGAAATTTTATATAAATATGGGTATTGAATTCAAATCAAAAATGGCACATCCCCACCCTAAAAATTACCAAGTTAACCCCCCCCCCCCCCCCCGTGAAGCCTCTGCAATTTTTTTCTACACTAATATACTTAATGTATGATGTTTACACTACTATCCCCGGTTTGTAACAAATGCGGACTTTGTATGTTATTCCACAAAGGAATATTTCTGTCTTGATATTTGTATTTTTACTTCATTTCAAACACTGCAGATGCACGTACACACATAAATATGTATGAAATCGGACACTTGACGTCATGGTTTGTTGACGTTTTCTATTAACGTGATTTGAGGCGCCAAATTACCGAAAGTAGAAAAAAACATGTAAAACAGAATAAAAACTCATTAAACCCGTTATTGTCCCCATATCAATATTATTCTGGGAATTTGATTGGTCTGTTAAACGTCTTTACGAAGCAATATACCCAGGACGTTGCGAAGTCATATAACCGTTAGCACAATAGTATGCAAGATGCGTTCATATCAGAAATAGTAATTTATTTTGCGTCATATACAGGATGATAACATCTTGGACAAAAGGTCCAAATGCGTATTTTTTTTGCAGCAGAAAACTTGCCTAATTTTTAGTTAAACCAGTTATTGACTGCATTTGAATGAAAACAACATAAATGTATTGGAAGATTAGCCTACTTCAATTGTTTACTGGCTCCTTATGTACTGGAACATTAGCCCACTTCAATTGTTTACTGGCTCCTTATGTACTGGAACATTAGCCCACTTCAATTGTTTACTGGCTCCTTATGTACTGGAACATTAGCCCACTTCAATTGTTTACTGGCTCCTTATGTACTGGAACATTAGCCCACTTCAATTGTTTACTGGCTCCTTATGTACTGGAACATTAGCCCACTTCAATTGTCTACTGGCTCCTTATGTACTGGAACATTAGCCCACTTCAATTGTTTACTGGCTCCTTATGTACTGGAACATTAGCCCACTTCAATTGTTTACTGGCTCCTTATGTACTGGAACATTAGCCTACTTCAATTGTTTATTGGCTCCTTGTGTATTGGATGTACACTTAATTTGGGCCCATCAAATTACCAAATGATGTTGGCAAATCAGTTATCATAACCTCCAGAACTGGATATTGCAACATAAATTCTGGCATTTCAAATATATTTACAACCAGCAAAGAAGTTTAAATAAAAATCGGCAGTGAACACAATTACTCTTCATGAGCAATGAAAATTGCATTATATTGTTATTATGTAAAATATCATAATTCGGTTATGTCATTTATGCCCAGAACATGCGACAGCTATTACTGCTAATGAGCAACTTATATACATGTATTGCAATCTTAAGATAATGAAGAACTGATCCTAAACTTTAACATAGCTTATGGATGACAAGTGTGGACACAGAAAAACGTCTCGCCTGCATTCCGCATCAGTAACGAAAATAAATTTCGTCATAAGCATTAGGTAAATAGCATTAAATATCAGCAGCAGCCTGTATACAAAATATTGTCACCATATCCTGCATAGTTACAGGGAAACAGCCGTAACCCAAAAACTTTAACGTAGTCGCTGGACCGTGAAATTGAGGTCAAGGTCAGGTGGAACTTACCAGACAGTCATGTACTATTCATCAGCAACCTATACACCAAATATTGTCATCCTACCATGTGTAGTTACAGAGGAACTGTCGTAACCCAAAAACTTTAACGTAGTCGCTGAACGGTGAAATTGAGGTCAAGGTCAGGTGACACTTACCAGACAGTCATGTACTAGTCATCAGCAACCTATACACCAAATATTGTCATACTACCATGCATAGTTACAGAGGAACTGTCGTAACCCAAAAACTTTAACGTAGTCGCTGGACCGTGAAATTGAAATCAAGGTCAGGTGACACCTACCAGACAGTCATGTACTAGTCATCAGCAACCTATACACCAAATATTGTCATCCTACCATGCGTAGTTAGAGGAACTGTCGTAACCCCAAAACTTTAACGTAGTCGCTGGACCGTGAAATTGAGGTCAAGGTCAGGTGACACCTACCAGACAGTCATGTACTAGTCATCAGCAACCTATACACCAAATATTGTCATCCTACCATGCGTAGTTACAGAGGAACTGTCGTAACCCAAAAACTTTAACGTAGTCGCTGGACCGTGAAATTGAGGTCAAGGTCAGGTGACACCTACCAGACAGTCATGTACTAGTCATCAGCAACCTATACACCAAATATTGTCATCCTACCATGCGTAGTTACAGAGGAACTGTCGTAACCCAAAAACTTTAACATAGTTGCTGGACCGTGAAATTGAGGTCAAGGTCAGGTGACACCTACCAGACAGTCATGTACTAGTCATCAGCAACCTATACACCAAATATTGTCATCCTACCATGCGTAGTTACAGAGGAACTGTCGTAACCCAAAAACTTTAACGTAGTCGCTGGACCGTGAAATTGAGGTCAAGGTCAGGTGACAACTACCAGACAGTCATGTACTAGTCATCAGCAACCTATACACCAAATATTGTCATCCTACCATGCATAGTTACAGAGGAACTGTCGTAACCCCAAAACTTTAACGTAGTCACTGGACCGTGAAATTGAGGTCAAGGTCAGGTGACACCTACCAGACAGTCATGTACTAGTCAACAGCAACCTATACACCAAATATTGTCATCCTACCATGCGTAGTTACAGAGGAACTGTCGTAACCCCAAAACTTTAACGTAGTCGCTGGACCGTGAAATTGAGGTCAAGGTCAGGTGACACCTACCAGACAGTCATGTACTAGTCATCAGCAACCTATACACCAAATATTGTCATCCTACCATGCGTAGTTACAGAGGAACTGTCGTAACCCAAAAACTTTAACGTAGTCGCTGGACCGTGAAATTGAGGTCAAGGTCAGGTGACACCTACCAGACAGTCATGTACTAGTCATCAGCAACCTATACACCAAATATTGTCATCCTACCATGCGTAGTTACAGAGGAACTGTCGTAACCCAAAAACTTTAACATAGTTGCTGGACCGTGAAATTGAGGTCAAGGTCAGGTGACACCTACCAGACAGTCATGTACTAGTCATCAGCAACCTATACACCAAATATTGTCATCCTACCATGCGTAGTTACAGAGGAACTGTCGTAACCCCAAAACTTTAACGTAGTCGCTGGACCGTGAAATTGAGGTCAAGGTCAGGTGACACCTACCAGACAGTCATGTACTAGTCATCAGCAACCTATACACCAAATATTGTCATCCTACCATGCGTAGTTACAGAGGAACTGTCGTAACCCAAAAACTTTAACGTAGTCGCTGGACCGTGAAATTGAGGTCAAGGTCAGGTGACACCTACCAGACAGTCATGTACTAGTCATCAGCAACCTATACACCAAATATTGTCATCCTACCATGCGTAGTTACAGAGGAACTGTCGTAACCCAAAAACTTTAACATAGTTGCTGGACCGTGAAATTGAGGTCAAGGTCAGGTGACACCTACCAGACAGTCATGTACTAGTCATCAGCAACCTATACACCAAATATTGTCATCCTACCATGCGTAGTTACAGAGGAACTGTCGTAACCCAAAAACTTTAACGTAGTCGCTGGACCGTGAAATTGAGGTCAAGGTCAGGTGACACCTACCAGACAGTCATGTACTAGTCATCAGCAACCTATACACCAAATATTGTCATCCTACCATGCATAGTTACAGAGGAACTGTCGTAACCCCAAAACTTTAACGTAGTCGCTGGACCGTGAAATTGAGGTCAAGGTCAGGTGACACCTACCAGACAGTCATGTACTAGTCATCAGCAACCTATACACCAAATATTGTCATCCTACCATGCGTAGTTACAGAGGAACTGTCGTAACCCAAAAACTTTAACGTAGTCACTGGACCGTGAAATTGAGGTCAAGGTCAGGTGACACCTACCAGACAGTCATGTACTAGTCATCAGCAACCTATACACCAAATATTGTCATCCTACCATGCGTAGTTACAGAGGAACTGTCGTAACCCAAAAACTTTAACGTAGTCACTGGACCGTGAAATTGAGGTCAAGGTCAGGTGACAGGTGACTGACTGGCAAGTACTCATCATAAGCTACCTCTGGACCAAATATGATGGACCTAGGGCTTGGGCTTACAAAGATATGAAGCAAGATGTCAAGTGTTTACGCCGCCGCCGCCAGATTCCCATACATGTCTCGCCTCCAGCGACTTTCGTCGCAGGCGAGACAATAAAAATGAGGTCAAGGTCGGGTTACACATCCCGACTATCATTTACTGCTGATGAGTAAAGAATATACCCATGTTACCCTATCATGCATGGTTACTGAAAAATTAAGGACCTAATCTTACAACTTGAACATATCAATTGGACCATTTAATTGAGGTCAAGGTCAGGTAACACCTACCAAACTGTTATGTCCTGATCATTAGCAACGTATATACCAAAAATAGGCCATTTAATGGGACATTAAATTATACCTAACCACGTTGCATTCATGAACACATTTCACTGAATTACATATCAGCCTACAGGAACAGCTGACAATGATAACAGTCAGAAGACAAATTTTACCTTGACCATGGACCATAAAAATTATTTCGAATTCGAACAACTCACAAACTACATAAGGGATTGTGCTGAAAATTCAACCTGATCTTCATTTTATAGTATTCAACAGCTGTGAAAATTATAAAAAAAATCAGTTGATACGTTGTGGTGAAAATTGAACTTGATCTTCATTTTATAGTATTTTATAGCTGTGCAAAGTTTAAATAAAATCTGTTGATGCATTTTCAAGTTATCATCTGAAAACAACAGAGGCACGGACAGACGACAATAGACACTCATATCCATATGGAGGGTATCACACAATACCCCGCCACTTTGTGTGGAGGGTATAAAATTTGTCATCCTACCATGTGTACATAGAAACCGACCGAATCCAAAAAGATTAAGGTAGCTTTTAGTTAATACATGTTTTTATGGACTTATGAATGTATACATTGGCCTCTTACTTCGTTCTTGGTCTCTATATATTTTCATCAAATCAATAAAAACATGTATATACCTCATCAAAATAATACCCTTGCCACCAAAACCTGTATATACATCTACGTCTTGCCTTAAGCAACATTTATCACAGGTGAAACATTAAGTGTCTTACGAAGCAAAACAAATGTAATAAAAGCCAATTAGAAGTAACGATTCCATACAATCGGCATCAAATTTGGAATCTTTGTACAACATTATGATTCTGCCTTCTAGTGAAGGTAAATTAGATTATTAGAATTGTCTACATAAGAGAACAGCTTGCCCAATGAACTTTATAAAAGGCCTCACATGCATTATTCCTGAAGGTTCAGTATAAACTGGTCAAGCTATTTCAATGTGAAAGATTTAATGCAAACACCAGATTGCAATGGCAAAAAGAATAATTCACACTGATTAAGCGAGCTAAAAATGCATATTAAAATAATGCCCACTCCGTCACTTTGATTAACATAATATCTTCAGTGAGATTTCTATTGTTGTCAATTCTGTTAGTCAAGAAACTTGATTAAATTGTATACTAGGAATGTAACATTTCATACAGTCATGTGACCAAGAAATGTAACATTTCATACAGTCATGTGACCAAGGAATGTAACATTTCATACAGTCATGTGACCAAAGAATGTAACATTTCATTCAGTCATGTGACCAAAGAATGTAACATTTCATACAGTCATGTGACCAAAGAATGTAACATTTCATACAGTCATGTGACCATAGACATATTACTTTGAAGTATCATAAAAATAATGTCCTTTTATTATATGGAATTACTATTCTGTGGAATACACATATTAAATGCATCCTCCATAATTTCTTAAAAGCAAAAATAACAAGAGTTATATAATCCTGTATTTCATACAGATATGATACAATGATTGATTTCCTGAGAGTCATTACAGTTTTCTGGTATCAAAATAATCCAAAGAATGGATTTGCATAGGCCATAGGTTTCACATTTGGATGTGGCTGAAATATAAAACAAACAATTAATGTACTCATGATTGATTGGTTGGTTTGTAGTCATCTTTTGACAACTTTCCTTTTTGGAATAAAATAAAGTCTTATATCAATTTGTTTAAATATTTACTAGAGGAATATGTTTTTACAATTCGAGTCCAAAGTTGAAATACTGAATGCCATATTCCAGCGAACCACCTTTCCAAACAAGTTTTTACAATGTTTCCTTTTTATAAATAAATTACGTCATATACCAAGAAATTTGTTATAAAATTTACTAGAGGGAATATATTAACCAGTATTGATCAGGTTCTATATGTTGAACAAAAATTAGTATCAAAGGTGAAAAAATCGTGTTCGATTTTAGTTGAGAAAAAACCTTCCGGTAAAGTTTTTAATATTTGAATCAAGATAATTAAATTAATTTTATATACATTGTGTAGAAATTGTTATTATCTTTTAGAATCTGTTTGAATTACATCAATATGCTTATCAGTTCAAAAGTAATAAGCAAAAATATACAAAAAAAACCCTTCTGGTTTTTTCCACCCTTCCACAAATTAGGCACTCCCACACAAGCTTATTGTGGTTAGTTCTGTCCCCTAATTGTCTCTGCTGTTAAATCATTTGGCACCGTAAATAAATCATAAATACATCTAATGTTGTACTTACAACTGCTTCAAAGGAAGTAAACTTAGGCGTTAGATCATCACCAGTTATATTGATAAAAGCTCCTTTGTTCCCCATTGTATCACTAAAATATAACATGTCATTATATCAGTAGAAATGGTTCTTGTCTGATGTTTCTCAGCAGACAACTTAGAATTGTGTATAGTAACAGTTCAGTAGGACTTAGTGATACATTATATCAGTAGAAATGGTTCTTGCCAGATGTTTCTCAGCAGACAACTTAGAATTGTGTATAGTTACAGTTCAGTAAGACTTAATAATAGTGATACAATTTATCATTCTACTATATAAACAGCTTACAAAAGATAGTTGCTAAAATATTTATTACCATGTAATGAACCAAGTCTCTCATTACAAAAGTACCAATAAACTGTATATCAGTATGAACTTCAAGATTGACGGCACAAGAACACTGTTTTATAAAACTGATTATTTTTCATCCATAACCATGATAACTGAAGAGCCTAATTTGAGTTTTATACAAAAACTGACTTTTTCGAGTTGGTCATTTCTTGCCTATTAAGGCAGTTAGTATTACTATAACCCCTGGCTGTACACTTACCAGTAATTAGGAGCAGATAACACTGTTATACATGCCATCATGGGACACTTCATATGAACACAGGACTAACTATCTATAACCCCTGGCTGTACACTTACCAGTATTTAGGAGCAGATAACACTGTTATACATGCCATCATGGGGCACTTCATATGAACACAGGACTAACTATCTATAACCCCTGGCTGTACACTTACCAGTAATTAGGAGCAGAGAACTTTTAAACATTTGCCATCATGGGGCACTTCATATGAACACAGGACTAACTATCTATAACCCCTGGCTGTACACTTACCAGTAATTAGGAGCAGAGAACTTTTAAACATTTGCCATTATGTGACACTTCATATGAACACAGGACTAACTATCTATAACCCCTGGCTGTACACTTACCAGTAATTAGGAGCAGAGAACTTTTAAACATTTGCCATCATGGGGCACTTCATATGAACACAGGACTAACTATCTATAACCCCTGGCCGTACACTTACCAGTAATTAGGAGCAGAGGACACTGTTATACATTTGCCATCATGTGACACTTCATATGAACACAGGACTAACTATCTATAACCCCTGGCCGTACACTTACCAGTATTTAGGAGCAGATAACACTGTTATACATGCCATCATGGGACACTTCATATGAACACAGGACTAACTATCTATAACCCCTGGCCGTACACTTACCAGTAATTAGGAGCAGATAACACTGTTATACATGCCATCATGGGACACTTCATATGAACACAGGACTAACTATCTATAACCCCTGGCTGTACACTTACCAGTAATTAGGAGCAGATAACACTGTTATACATGCCATCATGGGACACTTCATATGAACACAGGACTAACTATCTATAACCCCTGGCTGTACACTTACCAGTAATTAGGAGCAGATAACACTGTTATACATTTGCCATCATGTGACACTTCATATGAACACAGGACTAACTATCTATAACCCCTGGCTGTACACTTATCAGTAATTAGGAGCAGAGAACTTTTAAACATTTGCCATCATGGGGCACTTCATATGAACACAGGACTAACTATCTATAACCCCTGGCCGTACACTTACCAGTAATTAGGAGCAGAGAACTTTTAAACATTTGCCATCATGGGGCACTTCATATGAACACAGGACTAACTATCTATAACCCCTGGCTGTACACTTACCAGTAATTAGGAGCAGAGAACTTTTAAACATTTGCCATCATGGGGCACTTCATATGAACACAGGACTAACTATCTATAACCCCTGGCTGTACACTTACCAGTAATTAGGAGCAGAGAACTTTTAAACATTTGCCATCATGGGGCACTTCATATGAACACAGGACTAACTATCTATAACCCCTGGCTGTACACTTACCAGTAATTAGGAGCAGATAACACTGTTATACATGCCATCATGGGACACTTCATATGAACACAGGACTAACTATCTATAACCCCTGGCCGTACACTTATCAGTAATTAGGAGCAGATAACACTGTTATACATGCCATCATGGGACACTTCATATGAACACAGGACTAACTATCTATAACCCCTGGCCGTACACTTATCAGTAATTAGGAGCAGAGAACACTGTTATACATTTGCCATCATGTGGCACTTCATATCCATCTTGGACTAACTATCTATAACCCCTGGCCGTACACTTACCAGTAATTAGGAGCAGAGAACACTGTTATACATTTGCCATCATGGGGCACTTCATATAAACACAGGACTAACTATCTATAACCCCTGGCCGTACACTTACCAGTAATTAGGAGCAGAGAACTTTTAAACATTTGCCATCATGGGGCACTTCATATGAACACAGGACTAACTATCTATAACCCCTGGCCGTACACTTACCAGTAATTAGGAGCAGAGAACACTGTTATACATTTGCCATCATGGGGTACTTCATATGAACACAGGACTAACTATCTATAACCCCTGGCCGTACACTTACCAGTAATTAGGAGCAGAAAACACTGTTATACATTTGCCATCATGTGACACTTCATATGAACACAGGACTAACTATCTATAACCCCTGGCCGTACACTTATCAGTAATTAGGAGCAGATAACACTGTTATACATTTGCCATCATGGGGCACTTCATATGAACACAGGACTAACTATCTATAACCCCTGGCTGTACACTTACCAGTAATTAGGAGCAGAGAACACTGTTATACATTTGCCATCATGTGACACTTCATATGAACACAGGACTAACTATCTATAACCCCTGGCCATACACTTTCCAGTAATTAGGAGCATAGAACTTTTAAACATTTGCCATCATGGGGCACTTCATATGAACACAGGACTAACTATCTATAACCCCTGGCCGTACACTTACCAGTAATTAGGAGCAGAGAACACTGTTATACATTTGCCATCATGTGACACTTCATATGAACACAGGACTAACTATCTATAACCCCTGGCTGTACACTTACCAGTAATTAGGAGCAGAGAACACTGTTATACATTTGCCATCATGGGGCACTTCATATGAACACAGGACTAACTATCTATAACCCCTGGCCGTACACTTACAGTAATTAGGAGCAGAGAACTTTTAAACATTTGCCATCATGGGGCACTTCATATGAACACAGGACTAACTATCTATAACCCCTGGCCGTACACTTACCAGTAATTAGGAGCAGAGAACTTTTAAACATTTGCCATCACGGGGCACTTCATATGAACACAGGACTAACTATCTATAACCCCTGGCTGTACACTTACCAGTAATTAGGAGCAGAGAACTTTTAAACATTTGCCATCATGGGGCACTTCATATGAACACAGGACTAACTATCTATAACCCCTGGCCGTACACTTACCAGTATTAGGAGCAGAGAACTTTTAAACATTTGCCATCATGGGGCACTTCATATGAACACAGGACTAACTATCTATAACCCCTGGCCGTACACTTACCAGTAATTAGGAGCAGAGAACACTGTTATACATTTGCCATTATGTGACACTTCATATGAACACAGGACTAACTATCTATAACCCCTGGCCGTACACTTACCAGTAATTAGGAGCAGAGAACTTTTAAACATTTGCCATCATGGGGCACTTCATATGAACACAGGACTAACTATCTATAACCCCTGGCTGTACACTTACCAGTAATTAGGAGCAGAGAACACTGTTATACATTTGCCATTATGTGACACTTCATATGAACACAGGACTAACTATCTATAACCCCTGGCCGTACACTTACCAGTAATTAGGAGCAGAGAACTTTTAAACATTTGCCATCATGGGGCACTTCATATGAACACAGGACTAACTATCTATAACCCCTGGCTGTACACTTACCAGTAATTAGGAGCAGAGAACTTTTAAACATTTGCCATCATGGGGCACTTCATATGAACACAGGACTAACTATCTATAACCCCTGGCCGTACACTTACCAGTAATTAGGAGCAGAGAACTTTTAAACATTTGCCATCATGGGGCACTTCATATGAACACAGGACTAACTATCTATAACCCCTGGCCGTACACTTACCAGTAATTAGGAGCAGAGAACACTGTTATACATTTGCCATCATGGGGCACTTCATATGAACACAGGACTAACTATCTATAACCCCTGGCCGTACACTTACCAGTAATTAGGAGCAGAGAACACTGTTATACATTTGCCATCATGGGGCACTTCATATGAACACAGGACTAACTATCTATAACCCCTGGCCGTACACTTACCAGTAATTAGGAGCAGAGAACTTTTAAACATTTGCCATCATGGGGCACTTCATATGAACACAGGACTAACTATCTATAACCCCTGGCCGTACACTTACCAGTAATTAGGAGCAGAGAACACTGTTATACATTTGCCATCATGGGACACTTCATATGAACACAGGACTAACTATCTATAACCCCTGGCCGTACACTTACCAGTAATTAGGAGCAGAGAACTTTTAAACATTTGCCATCATGGGGCACTTCATATGAACACAGGACTAACTATCTATAACCCCTGGCTGTACACTTACCAGTAATTAGGAGCAGAGAACTTTTAAACATTTGCCATCATGGGGCACTTCATATGAACACAGGACTAACTATCTATAACTCCTGGCCGTACACTTACCAGTAATTAGGAGCAGAAAACACTGTTATACATTTGCCATCATGGGGCACTTCATATGAACACAGGACTAACTATCTATAACCCCTGGCCGTACACTTACCAGTAATTAGGAGCAGAAAACACTGTTATACATTTGCCATCATGTGACACTTCATATCCATCTTGCTTTACTTCATGACTTCTAACTACATAGTCCAATTTGTTTTTCTGCAAGAATTTTTTTGTAACGTCTGGTCCAAACATGGTCCCAACTCCTCGTTTACTGTCACTGGTCCCACACATCATCTGTGGATCGGACCACAGAAGTTCACACATTGGACCTTAAGTTAAAAGAAAAATCTGGTAATTTTCATAAGTATAATGAAATCACTGATACAATCTTGCAGTGTGGTCGAGTAAGAAAAAAATAGTCTAAAAGGGCAAGGCATTAAAATATACAAGTCTACAATAATGATTCTATAAGCAGGATAGCGATTCTCAAAGTATCAATAGCTTCAAGTATGGATAAATTCTGTACTGGTCACAAGACTTAATAAAAAAAATCAACCTCTTTTCAGCTCTTTAGTTCTAAAAAATCGCAAAAGTCTGACATTGCAAGGTTGTAAAATCATACATCATGTTTAGTGTTTACAGGAAAATAGACATTAAATGACAAAAATTGATTTTAAATTGAAAATATGAAGCTGTTACAACAAAAAATCATAACAACAAAACATCCAAATTAGAAATAAAGAATGATTTGACGTTTCTTAACACATTTGCTTTATTGAAACAAGAAAGCTGCAAATGCAGAAAATTATTTATTTCCAACAATTTTAGTCCATGCAACAACAACAAACAGTGAAATAAATTCAATAGTAAATCTAAAACAAGTGTGGACTGTGAGCACGCTCACAAAGGGATACCCCCGCTTCGCTACATATGATGTACTTCCTTCATGTAAAGTTTCATCAAAATCTGTCAAACGGTTTAGGAGGAGTTGCGCTTACGAGGTCTCACTCTAAATACTATATTTAAAAAGTCTTAGTCCAATTATCTCCCCTGAATAATATCCAACAGCGACAAAAATTCTTCATGCACATCTACATATGATGTACTTCCTTCATGTAAAGTTCATCAAAATGTGTCAAGCAGTTTAGGAGGAGAAGCACTTACAAGGGATGTGGACAGACGGACAGACAGACAGGGTGATTCCTATATACCCCCCAAAACAAGTTTCTGGGGGGTAAAATAATGCTATCATGGTAAGGAAAAGGGAGATTTTTTGGTAATTGTTCAATGTTGGTGACTGAACTACTCACTGTTTTTGAAGACTATTTAGAGTTCAAGTCTACTGTATAATCACTTACCACATTCTGGAGGTTTTGTTACGATCTAACATCACCTTCCACTTAATGGAGGTTGTTATGATCTAGCCAATACTTACCACTTTCTGGAGGTTGTTATGATCTAGCCAATACTTACCACTTTCTGGAGGTTGTTATGATCTATCCATCATTTACCACTCTGTAAGTTGTTTGTTATGATCTAGCCATCACTTACCCCATTCTGGAGGTTGTTTGTTACAATTCAGCTGTCACTTACCACTTTTTGGAGGTTGTTACGATGTAGCCATCAATTGCCACTTTCTGGAGGTTGTTTGTTACGATCTAGCTATAACTTATCACTTTCTGGAGGTTGTTTCTATCTAGCTATAATTAACCACTTTCTGGATTTGTTTGTTTACATCTAGCTATAACTTACCACTTTCTGGAGGTTGTTTGTTTCCATCTAGCTATAACTTACCACTTTCTGGAGGTTGTTAGTTTCCATCTAGCTATAACTTACCACTTTCTGGAGGTTGTTAGTTTCCATCTAGCTATAACTTACCACTTTTTGGAGGTTGTTTGTTTCTATCTAGCTATAATTAACCACTTTCTGGAGGCTGTTTGTTTCCATCTAGCTATAACTTACCACTTTCTGGAGGTTGTTTGTTTCGATCTAGCAATAACTTACCACTTTCTGGAGGTTGTTAGTTTCCATCTAGCTATAACTTACCACTTTCTGGAGGTTGTTTGTTTCGATCTAGCTATAACTTACCACTTTCTGGAGGTTGTTAGTTTCCATCTAGCTATAACTTACCACTTTCTGGAGGTTGTTAGTTTCCATCTAGCTATAACTTACCACTTTTTGGAGGTTGTTTGTTTCTATCTAGCTATAATTAACCACTTTCTGGAGGCTGTTTGTTTCCATCTAGCTATAACTTACCACTTTCTGGAGGTTGTTTGTTTCGATCTAGCTATAACTTACCACTTTCTGGAGGTTGTTTGTTTCCATCTAGCTATAACTTACCACTTTCCGGAGGTTGTTTGTTTCGATCTAGCTATAACTTACCACTTTCTGGAGGTTGTTTCGATCTAGCTATAACTTACCACTTTCTGGAGGTTGTTTGTTTTGATCTAGCTATAACTTACCACTTTCCGGAGGTTGTTTGTTTCGATCGAGCTATAACTTACCACTTTCTGGAGGTTGTTAGTTTCCATCTAGCTATAACTTACCACTTTCTGGAGGTTGTTTGTTTCGATCTAGCTATAACTTACCACTTTCTGGAGGTTGTTTGTTTCGATCTAGCTATAACTTACCACTTTCCGGAGGTTGTTTGTTTCCATCTAGCTATAACTTACCACTTTCTGGAGGTTGTTTGTTTCGATCTAGCCGTCGTATATCATCTAATGTTACATTCTCATCTCTGAATAGTCCACCATGCATTACCTGAAAATGTTGAAAATATTCACAAAACATTACCTCAACCAATGGTAATGACTGTAATATTCACAAAACATTACCTCAACCAATGGTATTGACTGTAATATTCACAAAACATTTCCTCAACCAATGGTAATGACTGTAAGTTTCTGTCAAATAGATTACAAATTATCATAATGTTCATGCAAACCTAAAATAATAGCAAACAAAAATGTTTTGCAACTTTTAGAATAGTAAACTAACAAAGTATTTTTTAACTGTTTACGGTTTCGTCAAGATGACACGTTTTATACCAATCTATAGGCAGCTGTACAGTTAGAAAAGAGGTTGTGTACCAATACAGGTAAAAAGATCAGATTTAACCCAATGATATTGAAGTTCTGTATATACTTACTAAGATTTTATTATTTATACAGTGACATAAAGGAAGCAGGTTAAATATTTCTGTAAATAGGTCAGCCATCTTGCTGTTATATCTACACTATGTTAAGGATGATGATGTCAAGGTGTTTCAGATTATTGTTCTTCCTGACGGCGGGGGTTCTCTCTGGGTACTCCGGCTTCCTCCCCAATAAAAACTAGACCACATGATATAGCTGAAAAATTGCTGAAAGTGGCATTAAAACACCATTCAAACAAACAAACAATTCTTCCTGACGGCCCCAAGGCTACATAACTACAGTAATGTTACATTTATTTACACATATACTATGGCAATTTTACAAGTGGATAAATATTTAAAAATAGGGCATCTAATGGGATAGTAAATGATACCCCTCCATCTAATGGGATAGTAAATGATATCCCACCATCTAATGGGATAGTAAATGATATCCCACCATCTAATGGGATAGTAAATGATATCCCACCATCTAATGGGATAGTAAATGATATCCCACCATCTAATGGGATAGTAAATGATATCCCACCATCTAATGGGATAGTAAATGATACCCCACCATCTAATGGGATAGTAAATGATACCCCACCATCTAATGGGATAGTAAACGATACCCCTCCATCTAATGGGATAGTAAATGATACCCCACCATCTAATGGGATAGTAAATGATATCCCACCATCTAATGGGATAGTAAACGATACCCCACCATCTAATGGGATAGTAAACGATACCCCACCATCTAATGGGATAGTAAATGATACCCCACCATCTAATGGGATAGTAAATGATACCCCACCATCTAATGGGATAGTAAATGATACCCCACCATCTAATGGGATAGTAAATGATACCCCACCATCTAATGGGATAGTAAATGATACCCCACCATCTAATGGGATAGTAAATGATACCCCACCATCTAATGGGATAGTAAATGATATCCCTCCATCTAATGGGATAGTAAATGATACCCCACCATCTAATGGGATAGTAAACGATACCCCACCATCTAATGGGATAGTAAATGATATCCCACCATCTAATGGGATAGTAAATGATACCCCACCATCTAATGGGATAGTAAATGATATCCCACCATCTAATGGGATAGTAAATGATACCCCACCATCTAATGGGATAGTAAACGATACCCCACCATCTAATGGGATAGTAAATGATATCCCACCATCTAATGGGATAGTAAATGATACCCCACCATGTTGCATTGCTTGGGATAGTAAATGATACCCCTCCATGTTGCATTGCTTTTAATATTCATGAACACATTTTACTTAATTACAAACATCCTGAATATAGCTGACATATTGCTTGCTGGACATAAAACAACAATAAATCAATCAACTAGATATCAGTGAGATTGTATCCATCTCTGTGGGCCCTGTTGACCTTGAGGTCACGGTCAAAAACCTTGGTGTGATACACATTGCCTTTATATTATCTTAACACATTCCAAATATCAAAAGACTGCCTAAAAAGATAAAACAAGTGTGGACACAGAAAAACGTCTCCCTGAATTCCGCATCAGTAACGAAAATAAATTTCGTCATAAGCATTACATAAATAGCATTAATTATGAGCAGCGGCCTGTATACCAAATATTGTCACCATACTATGCATAGTTTCAGAGGAACTGTCCTAATACAACAAGTGTGGACACAGAAAAACGTCTTGCCTGCATTCCGCATCAGTAACGAAAATAAATTTCGTCATAAGCATTACGTAAATAGCATTAAATATCAGCAGCGGCCTGTATACAAAATATTGTCACCATACCCTGCATAGTTACAGGGGAACAGCCGTAACCCAAAAACTTTTACGTAGTCACTGGACCGTGAAATTGAGGTCAAGATCAGGTGGAACCTACCAGACAGTCATGTACTATTAATCAGCAACCTATACACCAAATATTGTCATCCTACCATGCGTAGTTACAGAGGAACTGTCGCAACCCTAAAACTTTAACGTAGTCGCTGGACTGTGAAATTGAGGTCAAAGTCAGGTGACACCTACCAGACAGTCATGTACTAGTCATCAGCAACCTATACACCTAATATTGTCATCCTACCATGCATAGTTACAGAGGAACTGTCGTAACCCAAAAACTTTAACGAAGTCGCTGGACCGTGAAATTGAGGTCAAGGTCAGGTGACACCTACCAGACAGTCATGTACTAGTCATCAGCAACCTATACACCATATATTGTCATCCTACCATGCGTAGTTACAGAGGAACTGTCGTAACCCAAAAACTTTAACGTAGTCGCTGGACCGTGAAATTGAGGTCAAGGTCAGGTGACACCTACCAGACAGTCATGAACTAGTCATCAGCAACCTATACACCAAATATTGTCATCCTACCATGCGTAGTTACCGAGGAACTGTCGTAACCCAAAAACTTTAACGTAGTCGCTGGACCGTGAAATTGAGGTCAAGGTCAGGTGACACCTACCAGACAGTCATGTACTAGTCATCAGCAACCTATACACCAAATATTGTCATCCTACCATGCCTAGTTACAGAGGAACTGTCGTAACCCAAAAACTTTAACGTAGTCGCTGGACCGTGAAATTGAGGTCAAGGTCAGGTGACACCTACCAGACAGTCATGTACTCGTCATCAGCAACCTATACACCAAATATTGTCATCCTACCATGCGTAGTTACCGAGGAACTGTCGTAACCCAAAAACTTTAACGTAGTCGCTGGACCGTGAAATTGAGGTCAAGGTCAGGTGACACCTACCAGACAGTCATGTACTAGTCATCAGCAACCTATACACCATATATTGTCATCCTACCATGCGTAGTTACAGAGGAACTGTCGTAACCCAAAAACTTTAACGTAGTCACTGGACCGTGAAATTGAGGTCAAGGTCAGGTGACAGGTGACTGACTGGCAAGTACTCATCATAAGCTACCTCTGGACCAAATTTGATGGACCTAGGGCTTGGGCTTACAAAGATATGAAGCAAGATGTCAAGTGTTTACGCCGCCGCCGGATTCCCATACATATGTCTCGCGTCCAGCGACTTTCGTCGCAGGTTAGACAAAAACTTCAACGTAGTCCCTGAACCATGAAATTGAGGTCAAGGTCAGGGGACACCCACCAGACAATCATGTACTATTCATCAGCAGCCTATATACCAAATATTGTCATCCTACCATGCTTGGTAACAGGGGAACAGCAGTAACCTAAAAACTTAAATGTAGTCACTGGACCGTGAAATTGAGGTCAAGGTCACGTGGCACCTACCAGACAGTCATGTACTAGTCATCAGCAACCTATATACCAAATACTGTCATCCTACTATATATAGTTACAGAGAAACTGCAGTAACACAAAAACTTTAACATAGTCGCTGAACCGTGAAATTGAGGTCAAGGCCAGGTGACACCTACCAGACAGTCATGTACTAGTCATCAGCAACTTATATACAAAATATTGTCATCCAACCATTCGTGGTAACAGAGGAACTGTCATAACCCAAAAACTTTAACGTAGTCACTGGACCGTGAAATTGAGGTCAAGGTCAGGTGACACTTAACAGACAGTCATGTACTAGTCATCAGCAACCTATACACCAAATATTGTCATCCTACCATGCGTAGTTACAGAGGAACTGTCGTAACCCCAAAACTTTAATGTAGTCGCTGGACCGTGAAATTGAGGTCAAGGTCTGGTGACACCTACCAGACAGTCATGTACTAGTCATCAGCAACCTATACACCAAATATTGTCATCCTACCATGCGTAGTTACAGAGGAACTGTTGTAATCCAAAAACTTTAACGTAGTCGCTGGACCGTGAAATTGAGGTCAAGGTCAGGTGACACCTACCAGACAGTCATGTACTAGTCATCAGCAACCTATACACCAAATATTGTCATCCTACCATGCGTAGTTACAGAGGAACTGTCGTAACCCAAAAACTTTAACGTAGTCACTGGACCGTGAAATTGAGGTCAAGGTCAGGTGACACCTACCAGACAGTCATGTACTAGTCATCAGCAACCTATACACCAAATATTGTCATCCTACCATGCGTAGTTACAGAGGAACTGTCGTAACCCAAAAACTTTAACGTAGTCGCTGGACCGTGAAATTGAGGTCAAGGTCAGGTGACACCTACCAGACAGTCATGTACTAGTCATCAGCAACCTATACACCAAATATTGTCATCCTACCATGCGTAGTTACAGAGGAACTGTCGTAACCCAAAAACTTTAACGTAGTCACTGGACCGTGAAATTGAGGTCAAGGTCAGGTGACACCTACCAGACAGTCATGTACTAGTCATCAGCAACCTATACACCAAATATTGTCATCCTACCATGCATAGTTACAGAGGAACTGTCGTAACCCAAAAACTTTAACGTAGTCACTGGACCGTGAAATTGAGGTCAAGGTCAGGTGACAGGTGACTGACTGGCAAGTACTCATCATAAGCTACCTCTGGACCAAATTTGATGGACCTAGGGCTTGGGCTTACAAAGATATGAAGCAAGATGTCAAGTGTTTACGCCGCCGCCGCCGCCGGATTCCCATACATATGTCTCGCCTCCAGTGACTTTCGTCGCAGACGAGACAAAAAATGTAACAGCCCAGACAGGATTAGTTTCGAACGGACGGACGAATGGCCGGACAGAGTGATCACTATAGGGCATCCGCCACAAAGTGGCTGGGCCCTAATCAATCTTGATTACAAATCACCTTAAATGAACAGATGAGCACGGTAACAGTCCATCACAGCAGACAATTTTTACTTTGACCTTGGACCCTTAATAATAATTTTAAATTGGTCTTACTTAAAACCAACCGATAGGATTGTGCTGAAAATTAAACTTGACCTTAATGTTATAGTACTTAACAGCTGTGCAAAGTTTAAACAAAACATCTATTGAGGTATTTACAAGTTATCATCTGGAAAACACAGTGACATTATAGGATTAAACACCGTTTTCAATGGATTTATCGGTATATCAACAAGACCAACTCACTCACAAACTAATAAAAGACCGAAGGACTTTTATGATATGTTTGTGAGTGAGTTGGTCTTGTTGATATACCGATAAATCCATTGAAAACGGTGTTTAATCCTTATAATTCTTTAAAATTCCATTAAGAAATTAATTTATCTAGCGTGTTTCTCAACGTCATATTTCTTGTGTATTTGGTAGCGGCATTGACTGAACGTATGAATATTTTGTTTACTTTTACGTACGATTATTCCATAAACCATTTTCTGATTTTAATAAACACAATTAAGTTTTACATCAATCTATAACCTTATTTTCTGTATCGAACACAAGGAAAGTTTTAAAGTTAACAAATCATCAAAAATGATAATTCATCAAACAAATAATTTGTAAGTTGATCGCTACTTTCGATATTGAAAGCCGCCATCTTTGTTTACGTTGGTAACGGTAAAAATAGTTAGGTCAACGTCATTTATCCAAAAATAAATTAGGTCAACTTCATTTATCAAAAAATAAATTTTGTTGAAAACCTCAACCGGAAGTAATCTCAACCAATGAAATAAACGTATTTCTAAATATGCAAATCATATTAGAATTATAGGCCGACAGACGGACTGATTCGAATATCAATACAGAGGGTATCACATTGACACATAATACCACCACTTTGTGAGGTGGGATATAAAAACTGTATCAACAGACATATCCACAAAGTATTATTGACAACATTCAACATACAAACCAAAGGCTCCTAGCAGCCTGTAATCACTGACCAGGTGCCCTACTGGACACCCAGAATTTTTATTATGATTCTAACTGATTAATGATAACAAACACACAGCGATGCTGAGTCAGCACTATTATAAATATAAGGATATTTTGATTTGACTTCTCCTTCAAACCCATACATTTGGTTCATTGTTGCACTTTCATGGTTTCCTGTGAGAAATAGATAAAAAAAGTTATAAACAATCTAGCTTGATAAAACAAAATGTTTGGAAAGTTATACAACACTATCTTAACAAGAATAAATTGTTAGAAAATGCTTATATACATGTAAACTGAAATGTCCGAGATATAGACAACAAATCTGCTTTAAAGGTACTATCATTCATTTGTATTTTCTTAAAATACAATTTCTGTTCATATTTTAAATAATTTCTGGTGCTGATAAAAAATTAGTCTATTGCCATTATGTTTGTTTATCATTGTTAAAATGAATACACAAGTGATGAGAAATATTTTGAAACCAAACCTATTTGTAAACATTTAGTAATCAACAAAGATCATAAATGTTTTTGAAATCCGTAAACAATTTGCCATCAACACATGATAATCAATGACTATAAGCGACTTTACCTGCACTAGCATTACCGATGGCATTTCCATTTGATGTATCAAGTTAAAGTTAGAAGTAAATAAAATATACATTCATTCTTCTCAGATGAGCAATAATAAGAAAAAGACCACAGATAATACACAACCTTTTTACAAAAACAAACTTAAGTCAATCCATATACACCAAATATTAGTACAATTTTCTCAGTAAGCTTAAAAATGTACTTCCTATTTATGGAAACGGAACAATAACACTGGGATGCAGTGGACCAATATTAAAAAATGTGATTTTCTTATCACATCAGACAATTATCTAAATCAAGCACCACAACAAATCTTTATGATAGAACACAATAATTGAGGACAGCAGCATTCTAAAGGCTATTCCAATAAAAAATACACGTCTCCTAGTAAAGAAATGTTTTAATTTCTGTTATGTATGGGTAGTTCTAATTTCTTCAATAAAAATACATGTCTCCTATGAAAGAAATGTTTTAATTTCTGTTGTTTATGGGTAGTTCTAACTTCTTTCTTTTAACTAGGTACTATATCTTTTAGTTTAATAGCTCTTTCACATGTCTGTATAAAAATTATCATACAGTACAGTCAGTGTGTTGCTGTGATGTTTCTTGCATTTGCAAATGAGTGGAAAATGGGTTGGAATTGTTGCCCGTCATAAATTATAATAAATATTCTTTCTTTCTTTCTTAAATCTATCTTTCTTCCTTTAGTTATTCTTCATTTGAGCTATGTTGGTAAAATAGACATCGTGTCCATAAATTTTCTTTTTTTATATATATGGTATATTAATTTTGATTTTGGTTTTGAAGGCTCTATAGAGCTTATGTCTATTATTAAATACTACTTGAAGTAAAATAAGATACTCTGTATGAAACAAACTCACCCAAACTTATAAACCTAAGAAAGATGATTGTTAAGTTTCCAATATTGCATTTCCGAACGATTGCAATTTAAAAAAATATATATTGATAGTATTGCTTAATTGTAAGAAATATTTCAGATATTCGTGCCAAATGTTATGTCTTGTGTGCTTGTCTTTATCATATTAGACCATTCAGATATCTCAACCAAATGTTATGTCTTGTATGCTTGTCATTTTAGACCAGCTCGTAAAATTACATTTTATTATTAACAGGATATCCTTCAAACTGAGGTGCATCTTATAACTAAGTGTATATATTATTAAAGACTTACTATCACTCAAGGTTTACAATACCACTCTGATGTACTATTTACCTGCCAGTTTTCAACACCTGACAGCGGGAGACAACTTAGTTTAATTGTCATATTGCATTATTGCATTATACGCAGGTTTCAATTAACAAATCTATTTCCTTTAACCGCAAATTGACATACAAATTTATGCACGTTGATTTGTTTGAAAAGTGAATCTTCTTTTCGGTTATCAATGTTGATTTAATTGCAATAATTACTTATAAACTTTTTCTCTGAGGTATTGTCACATATAATACGATAAACCAAACAAACTTAACAATTTAATTGATATCGAGAAAGTTTATGAATGTTCTGAAACTAGAAACACAAAAACTGCATATGCTTAATCATTAAAAATGTGTATCATATGAAAAGGTTCATTTTTTTCTAACTGACAAACAAGGTGATAGCTAATCACACACAAAAATAAATAATCGCAGGATTTTCTTCCTTTTTCAGAGTTAATAAACCACAAACGTTCTTTTTCTTATTTTTGCTTATTCACATATATAAAAATATTAGTTTTTTTTATATAGGTATTGAACACTTAAAAAAAATGAACTGATTTTGTTCTGAAAACATGCTAGTGGATGCATACGATTTCCATTTCAGTTAATTTCTTTGGCAAAAACGACACTGCAGTCAGTTTTTCTGTATTTAATTGAATAAATTTATCTGCCGATTTAATCGTATCATGATATGAAAATTTACGTCAACGAAAAGTATCCTTAATATATTATTTGTACAAAAGAAGAAAATGTAACATACATGTACTTGTATCAACAGTTTCTTAGTTTCAAATTCTTACAGAATAGTGTTAATATATGCTGATAACATGTATAATCACACCCACGTAAAATTTTGCACGTTTTTATGCGGCATCCATGAATCCCGTGGAAAGTTCAAAATATCTAAATTTTTTTTATAGAAAATTAGTAATTCATGGGCAGAATTTGAGTGGCTTTTGCATGATGCCCATGCATGGGCCATGGAAAATCACAGAATTCTGTTGTATTGTATTGTTTAACAAGCCTTAGAAATGATCTACTGTTGTCTATAACTCTTACCTCGTGCCATGAAAAAATTATCTGGATATAAAAGTTTAAAACTAAATAAGGTAAAAATACATTCCACTGAGAATGACCCTCGATCAACAAAATCACCATTAAATAACTGATCAGAGTTAAGGAACTTGTAAATTATATTTGTAAAATCAACAAGACTGGGGTATCACATGTATATTTTAATATCATAGAATACACGGAAAATATATTTCTAAACAAAAATGAAAGATCTAGACAATGCTTTAGGACGATTGTCTATACATTATACCAACCTGTCTTGTATATGAAATGAGAGGCCAAGCGGTAATTCGTCTACTATTGATCACATGGTCTCTCAACACTTATGTTACGGGTTCAAGTCTCCCTGGCGTCAGAGTGCACTCAACTCGAACCTTAATTGACAAGGATTGCAAGTTGTCCTCCACTATTAAAACCAAAATGGCATGATATAGCTGCAAAATTGCTGAAAATTGCATAAAATAACATTCAAACAAAAAAACAAATATATTTGAAATAGTACACATATATGACATGCAAAAAATCTGTACATCTAGGGGCTATTTTCATCAAATATATTCAAATCTTTTATTGGGTAAATAGAGTATAATTAAAGCATGTCTTTATTGCCATACATGTAAAGGATACATAAGGATTATCTACAGAAGGAAGGCCGTTCAACTTAAATATGTTCAGCAGATCATAATACTGCCCATGTATATCGCCACATATTGTGAATTTCTTTCCCTAAAATATACAAATAACAAATAAGTAAACAATATTTATAATGTATTTATTTGTTACTATGTAAATTAATCAAGGGGTGTTTTCCTATTATTGCTATTTTGCAGTATTTTCCTTTGATCTTTGTGTGCGATATTATTCCATCTCACTCTACTAGGGTGAGCTTGCGCCAATCTCAGCTCGCTGTCAAGACGTCGTTAAGTAAACACTGTGACGTCACAATGTTACAAAACAGCAATAAACAGATTATTTACGTTTTATGAAACTCGATGCATTTTCTCGTCATCTCATCTTCTTGTTTCTTTGACCAAAAAAAAAAAGAAATAAATTAATGTTACTGACAATTTTGTTTAACATTTTAAGCCATAATTACCTTTGGCACTGTAATATCAACTAATGAAGGTAACTTTTGAAATAATGCTTTAATCTGGAGTAAAATCTGGAAAAATAAAAAACACAAAGATGACTGATAAATATCTGGGTCATATCAGTGCTTTCATTCAACAAATTCTAAAAGGTAGTAAATGAATTAAAAATTTGGAATAGTAAATAGCATGTATTGTCCATGGTGTCTATATAACACAAGATGTTTGATTGATTGATTGATTGATGGATGGATTGATTGGATGTTTATTTTATGTCAAGTGAGCAGTATTTCAGCTATATTCAGGACAAAACAAGTCAACAAACAATTAATCCACTGAAAAAGTATGGGGTATGGGTACGGGCTGAAATTTAGCCTTTGTAGTGGATACGAGCCTACTCTTATCAACATGTACACAATCGACCTTTATCTTGCGAGGAGCATGGCACTCTTCACAGACTACCCACTGTGGTCCATTGTCAGGCTTTTGTATTGTGACCTGACAACTCCCCAACGAGAAGGCATCCCTTATATGCCATCTGGGGACATGCTGGGCAGCTTTGTGGGTCGAGCACAGGATATATGTACAAAGCCTCGTGTACTGGTCGTTAACATGCCATTCTTCTGTGGTGGTTGTTGTCATTGATAAAAATAGATTTCTTGATGTGGGAAACAACTATCCGTATTATTGTAATTGTAGCCTCATAAAGATTTATTTCAAAAAGAGATCAGCTCAAAAAAATTGGATATAAATAAAAAAAGATTAAGAATTGAAATTATATTTTTTTAAATCGTCTATATTATTTTTACCTGAAATGCAAACTTATTGTGTAACTTTTTCTGGTCTTTAAATGTTTCTAACAGATCTTGGGCAAATTTTAACGTAACCAGACCATTATCTAACACAGGACCTGTGTAATCCTCTTCTATAGCTACAACATAAATTATTGACAATCAGTAAATGAGCCAATTGGCTAAAACCAACTACCTGTTACATTTGAATATGTTAGCAGTGCAGAACTTCAGAATTTTAGTACCTAACACATTTTAATCAATGTTTTTCATTGGATAATTGCCATGACTATTTTAAAACAGAACTGGCCTTATCTAAGCCATGTCATATTTTACATAGTGACAGTGACTATACCAGTTCTGTAAATTTACTGTGGGTAATATACTGAAAGTTAATAAATTTCCACGCTTTTTATCTGGATACAACAAAATTATCTCCCTTTAAAGTTTGTCACATGACATGTTAATGGTGGACTAATAGTTGAACATGACCAGCTGTAACAACAGGTAAGGTAATGATATTAACCATAATTTAATTAAAGTTTCTTCTATATTCCAGTAATTTTACCTACGATATTGTGTTATGTACTACAATATTACAGACTTCTCACTCTGAGACAGTTTTCCTATTCTTCCGTAAATGGCCGATTTCTGGTACAGATGACCCAGTACAGATGAGCTCACGTGCACACATCTGTACATGTTACGTCATCCAATCAAAACGCCAGAAACAAGAAAGTTGTTATGGAAGCATAACAACATTTTTGTTTGACGTTCTTGTTTCTGGCATTCTGATTGGACTTCAGAGACAATGGAGTCTAAAACAATGAAGAGTCTATAGGATATAGTGATGTGAAAGTTGTTGGTTTACAGAAGAAATAGGTACTTTCATGTGCTTTTGGGAAAGCCCGTGTGATCTTTCACTCGTGATAGAAATTTTTATGTCTTTTGGCTCGTTCCGCTGCGCTCCATTCACGAAAAGACATAAAATTTCTATCACTTGTAAAGATCAACCGGTCTTTCCCAAAAACGTATGAAAGAACCTATTACAGTGTTTTCTGGAGAGGTGCTAGCTCATGTTCTACTCAACAGACAACACTTTAGTAAAACAGTTCCCTCTGTATAGAAGTCTATATAAATAAATAGTATTTTTCTGAATTTAAGTTTCCTTGGTAACACTATCGTAAGGAGTCAGAAATGGCCAGTTCAACATGTTCAATATACAATTTACATTCTCCCTACAACTTAAGTCCAGTTTAACTGCCAAATTCACAACTAATTTGGCATTTCAACACTATTGTTAAACCTGAAAGGTTTTTCATCTATATAACATAATAGAGAGGTTAAACTTTATTAGAATACATATGAATAGAAGAAATACAGAAAATTTTTATTTGAAGCCAAAGAATCGGGTGAAAATATGGATCTTTTTACAAGTATTGTCCCCAGTTCAGAGCTGAATGTAAATATTCTTTGTATTCTACTATATACTTGATCATTTTTATCCAATTATTGACCATATATTTAGTTTCCATATTTACAATTTTCCACCACACTTACTGTACTTAGTGGCCCACAATGCAATGCATGGGCAAAGTCCAAAGCTTTATTTGTATAGTATAAAGAAAAAAAAGCCAAATATTTGTACTCCCTTGTTGGTTTGTTTTGAACAGTGTTTAACACCACTTTTGGGCCCTCGGTGGCCGAGTGGTCAAGGTAGTTCATCTACTATTGATCATGTGGTCTGTCAACACTGAGATTGCGGGTTCGATTCTCACTTCAGGCAGGGTGTACTCGACTCCAATCTTAATTGACAAGGATTGCCAGTTTTCCTACCACAGGTTGAGGGTTTTCTCTGGGTACTCAGGCTTCCTCCCCCAATAAAAACTGGACGCCATGATATAGCTGAAAAATTGCTGAAAGTGGTGTTAAAACACCATTCAAACAAACAAACAAAAAAACACAACTTTCAGCAGTTGTTCTGTTATATCATGGTGTCCAGTTTTCATTTGGAGAGAAAGCAAAGGTAGCCAGTAAAAACCTGGGCCTAGAACCATAAAATCTTTTTGAATAAAAAATGTTTTGCTCAGCATGAGAATTTTCTCTATTACTATGACTACAAATGAAAATAAAAGTTTTGATTGGATGAAATTGAGAATAAAAAAATTCTCAGCAAAGAAAATGTATATGGCACTGGGGCCTGGTCCATCTGAAGGAAATCATTGTCAGCTAGGCTGGAGGCACAATTAGCTACAGTAAGGCTCAAACTCGCAACCTTAGTGTTGATAAATTCTCATATGTTGTAAGGTTTTAAACAGTTCTACATGTAACACTGGAACAAACTGCTTCATGCATATAATATACCCATCCTGTCAGGTTTATTTGAATATGGATCTAACTTACACAAAGAATCCAAGTCTATAGTTTCAGACACTGGCTTATGGATCTAACTTACTCAAAGAATCCAAGTCTATAGTTTCAGACACTGGCTTATGGATCTAACTTACACAAAGAATCCAAGTCTATAGTTTCAGACACTGGCTTATGGATCTAACTTACTCAAAGAATCCAAGTCTATAGTTTCAGACACTGGCTTATGGATCTAACTTACTCAAAGAATCCAAGTCTATAGTTTCAGACACTGGCTTATGGATCTAACTTACTCAAAGAATCCAAGTCTATAGTTTCAGACACTGGCTTATGGATCTAACTTACTCAAAGAATCCAAGTCTATAGTTTCAGACACTGGCTTCTCCTCCACTGCTATGGCTTTTTCAAATGCAATTCTTTTGACAATTTTACTGCATTCATTATATTTCCCCCTGGCATCTTTATCATTGGGCTTCACTTTAACTACCTGGAAATGACACATTGTAATCAATGTAGAGTCTAAACAGATAACAGAATAATTAGTCTGAAGGCTGGCAAACAATGAGCAGAAATAAGTTGTTAGATATATATATTGCAGACAGAATATGCTGAGATGATTAAAGTCAGAGACCATGAACATCCAGACTATTTCTGCTGTGAATAGAATTATACAGAGAACATCATTACCTACATACACTGTTTGCATTTTTGTGGACAAGATTGTAAATATCAGAAATATTAGCGAATGGAATTATTGGAGATTTTTTTTTTCCAGAAAACCCTTTGTTGAGATATAGAAAATACATGTAACAAGAAATCTCTAATTTACAGAAATATTTTTTTTTGGCTATTTGTATCTATTGTAGTAAGAAAAGCCTTTTTTTGTGAAAAATTGTTTGAGTTATCACATGTGTTTCATTAAATGTAGATCTGGGTTCCGTTTCATAAAGCGATCGTTAGCTTAACGTGCACATTATCCCATTTAAATTGCATGGGATAACGAGTACGTTAATTAGCGATCGCTTTATGAAACGGCACCTTGGTAACTTCAATAAGGCAGGTATGAAATCTGTGTTTTTTTATAATAAGAGACTATACTTACAGCCTCAAAATCTTTAAGTGCCAGTTTGAACTTCCCCAAAGCCATATTAGCTGAGGCTCTTCGATAGTATGCCTAAAATAGTCCCAGAAAACAAATCAGAAAAGCATATCTCTTAATATGTTAATAGGAGTAGATGAAAACAAAGTGAAAACTACTTCAGATGTATCATCGAATCCATGGAAATAACTGTCAACACACTGCTTCATGATGAGGGACCATCAAACTTTAATAGGGCATGTGTAGTTCAAAATTTTATCCCACCATTTGCTGTAAAGGTTTATGATAATACAAACAATATTATTATAACAGTTTGTGACCTGAAGATGTAATGCCAATAGTTCTACTCTCATAAAGGAAAGGCTACATGTAACCAACAAACATTTACAATGTGTATGTGTCCAACTGTAGTTCCAGCTAATGCAAAGCCAAAAAGCTCTGTCCTCACACCCCAAGTTCAACTGTAAACCATGTAGCCTTAGCTAATGCAAAGCCAAAAAGCTCTGTCCTCACACAACAAGTCCAACTGTAAAGGCCCTGTAGCCTTAGCTAATGCAAAGCCAAAAAGCTCTGTCCTCACACAACAAGTCCAACTGTAAAGGCCCTGTAGCCTCAGCTAATGCAAAGCCAAAAAGCTCTGTCCTCACACCCCATTTCCAACTGTAAACCATGTAGCCTTAGCTAATGCAAAGCCAAAACGCACTGTCCCTACACCCCATTTCCAACTGTAATTGTGAAGGCCCCGTAGCCTTAGCTAATGCAAAGCCAAAAAGCACTGTACTCACCCCATGTCCAACTGTAAAGGCCCCGTAGCCTTAGCTAATGCAAAGCCAAAAAGCTCTGTCCTCACACCCCATGTCCAACTGTAAAGGCCCCGTAGCCTTAGCTAATGCAAAGCCAAAAAGCACTGTCCTCACCCCATGTCCAACTGTAAAGGCCCCGTAGCCTTAGCTAATGCAAAGCCAAAAAGCACTGTCCTCACCCCAAGTTCAACTGTAAAGGCCCCGTAGCCTCAGCTAATGCAAAGCCAAAAAGCTCTGTACTCACACCCCAAGTCCAACTGTAAAGGCCCTGTAGCCTTAGCTAATGCAAAGCCAAAACACACTGTCCTCACCCCATGTCCAACTGTAAAGGCCCCGTAGCCTTAGCTAATGCAAAGCCAAAAAGCTCTGTCCTCACACCCCAAGTCCAACTGTAAAGGCCCTGTAGCCTTAGCTAATGCAAGGCCTAAAGATCTGTATTCCCAAATGGTGTTCAACTGTAAAGGCCCTGTAGCCTTATCTAATGCAAGGCCTAAATATCTGTATTCACAAATGGTGTCCAACTGTAAAGGCCCTGTAGCCTTAGCTAATGCAAGGCCTAAATATCTGTATTCACAAATGGTGTCCAACTGTAAAGGCCCTCTGTAGCCTTAGCTAATGCAAGGCCTAAATATCTGTATTCACAAATGGTGTCCAACTGTAAAGGCTTTGTAGCCTAATATAATGTCAGACAAAAACGCACTGGTGTCCAAGTGTAAAGGCTTTGCAATTCTCTACCCAGAAAAATGGTAAGTCTACAAGTAGTCAACAAATGTCTATGTATGATCGTTCAAAATGGGGAATATTAATAGCATGACCTAAAAAAGACCTGCCCTGATATAAGTCGCTAACCGACCAGAAATCAACAAACCTTTATATATGATCTGTCTAGTTGTAGAGCTTTTGTTGCATCAGCTAATGCCAAGCCAAACAGCTCTGTCCTGATATAAGCAAAGCTTCTGTTTCCATAGTAAGCTGCTATATTTGGACATATTTCAATGGCCCTGGAATACCATTCTATTGCTGGTCCATATTCTCCATCTAAAATTAATATGCACATACAACTTTTAGCAGTTTCTGCATTAAGATTTAAAATTGTTCTACATACAAGTAGAGAATACTTGTGTTAATGAAATATATCTCTCATCATCTTTATTATACTAGGGATTGAACTTAATATTTTTCTTGTAGAGCCAGCGGGGCCCCTTTTTTATCAGAAATCAAGAAGGCCATTAGTACATATGTAGTACATGAATTTATACGTTCTTGTTTTGTGTCCCTACATTGGTCGAACACTAGGCTTACTAGTAATTGGGTGTTTTAGTCAAAACATGCATTTTGTTTTCTAATAAAAGATTAATTATATATGATTTAAGATTTGTCAGGTTTGTACCACAGATAATCAATTTTAAAAAGATGTAGCAGACATATTTTTTTCACTAAATATATAAGTATAAAAGATTGCCAAAAAATATATGTTGCAATGCTACTGACTGTCTAAAGTTGGAATCAGGAAACCTCATCCAATAAAATTAAAATACAGATTGCTCTTTTAGAATGCGATGTTTTACCTTAGGTATGTTTACAACAAAATTATTTTAATTACCACCAAATATAGATGTCAAATTTGGGGGCTACCAGCTTCAGATAAAGTCCTATTTGGTCAGTGAATCACACTACATAACATTTGTTAGTAGTTCTTGACAAATTAAATTAATTAACAACACTGTTTGTGATAATTTTTTTTGCACATGTAAATACTAGTAGGGTACAAACTTGGAAATTTTACACAAAACTGGCTTGCTATAGATCTTTGATGTTAATTGGAAATTGTGGTTTGATAGTTAAAACAATGCCACATAGTTAAAACAATGCCACCTGCCAGAACCAACACTGACATAGAAGGTTAATATTGGTACCACCGCCTCAACACCAACCGTAAAAATAACAGGGGTAACAAAGTGTTGTATACATTGGCACCACAACTCTTTTCAGAAGTGTTGTTTATACCACTGAACGCATGCACAGTTTAATTCCAAATGTAAACTGAAGAAGATTCAAAGAAAACAAAGACAATACAGAAATTACTTTTCGACATAATTTTCTTTATAATATAGTAATATTTTTTCCCCATTGTATTTCATTTAATGATTAACTACAAAAAATATTTTCTCAGATAACAAAATTTCTGGTTTGCACATTGTATAATCCGCTCGATGGAGAAAATATTTTTTGTAGTTAATACTTATAAATAAATTCAAACAATAGAATAAACTCAACAATTTTATTTTTGTAACTGGACATTTTTGGAAAAAAGACATCAATGATGTCTTTTGGCGCGTGTCTCCAGGATGATCAAATTTGTTTTCCATCCTCTGATAGAAAATATTTTCCAACCAATCAAAAGTCAGTATTCTCGCAAAATTTATTTATATAGCAATAAAGTGCAATATATTTTCATATTTTACACTGAATCTCTGTCTTTTGTGTAATTTCCGGGAAAAGTACAGATGTGTTCCGAACATCGGCTTTTATACTGTTGTTTGGTAAACAAACATGGTCGAAAATGAAATACATGATCTGCTCTCAAGGGGAAAATTAGCAGAACCGCTTGAAACTGAACAAATAGAAGTTAATTCGATTGTAGATAAAAGTAAAATTAAAGAATTCATAGCCCAACAAAGGAAAAAATTGAGTGTAAACTGTACAAAAAAAATTTAAATATCATGTACAAGTGGCTAGTTTCAAAGCAGAAATTTATATTCACAACAATAAGGAGCAACAAATAAAAACACAAAATTGAAAAAAAATCTTTTTATTTTATGTAAATCTACATCAAAATATATATCTGTAATATTGACCAAGTGAAAATATGATAATATTGGACCTAGTGAAATATTACAAAGATAATGAATAATCACTTAAAAGCACAAAAAAATTATTACTATATAATAAAAGGGCTATTGCATGAATATTGGGAAATATTGTCCCTCGCAAGATGTTATACTGCACTCGCAAGCTCGTGGAATATAACACTTGCTCGGGACAATATTTCCCAATATTCATGCAATAACCCTATAATATTGTTGTTGTTCATCGTTATAATAGTAGCTATGATAATAAATAAAAGGTAAAAAAATGTGTATGTAATTCTTTTAAGATGACATTGAATCCAAACCTATAGAAAATAATGTAAAATACATACATACAAAATCCAAAATAATCTCGAAATACAGACGTGACAACGTGTTTTTTATATTACCCACTATATACCGTGGTCGTGGTTTTTTCATTCAGAAATTCACCACGATACGCCACGGTGGTATTCTGCGGTACATCGTGTTATGTCCACTACATATCGTGACCCACCGTGTTGACCACGGTGGATTTTCAATTTCCTTTCATGCTTACACAGTGAAAAAATTAAAATGTTGCGATTTAATTGAGAGATTTGTGTTAAAATATGCCATTTTAATACGTTTTTTTGACAACAAAACAAATCTGCGTTCTTGCTAATCTATTCATTATACGAGAAAACCTTAAAGTTTATTGTCACTGATTTCGATTGACAATTATTCCATTAACGTGTTCTAAAAGGTTAGAACACCGCATTTTGGCCTTAAAATTGTCAAAATCTTTGCTATTCTATCGTCAAAATTTCCCTGTCAGCGCCCCTGATTAATGTTCCAACCGTTTGAACTTTTACCGGATGTAAATTGTGTCACACCTTAAATCGATCGATTATCTAAGTATTGTCCAGTCTTGATTTAATCAAGCACATGCTCTCAAACATTTAAATAAACTTGTGTATTGTATAATTTTATAATTAACAGGTGAAAACGCGGCTTCACATTTTTAGCGGTAAAATAGCACATTACACAATAAATACGAGACTTGTAAAGAAATACACAATAAATGCGATACTTGTAAAGAAATTCGTTTTAAAAACTTTAAAATATAAACCGACTTAAAATGCTACATTTTGATTTTTCAAATTTGTGAAATTATCACTTTAAATATTAATGTCGCAGAATATATCGTTCCATGAATGATTTTATACTCGATTCGTATTCGGTGTTGAACCACGTGTGTTAAAAAAATACAATCGTGATATAGAATCAACCAAAATAGTCGTTTCAGTGTTAAAAGCCTGACACATCATCAACTTTTGATGTAGAAAAGACTTTAGTAGCATTCTTATAATTTCTATTATATTACGACAAGACCCTATGTCCGCAAACTGACGTTCGTATTGGCGCGCAAAAAAAAAAAACAACAACAACAAAAAATAAAGAAGAAAAAAAAGAACAAACCAATAAACAAATATGCTGTTGAGTAAATTCTGGCAATTATTTTATATTAATATGAGTGTGGACAAATCAGTTCTTTCGTCTTCAAAAAATAATTTTATTCCGATTTGTTTTGTTAATGTTATAACAGACGTAAGGAACTATGCATATTTTATTGTTTGATCAATGTACCACAATACAACACAAAATTAAGAATTAGTATTTGTATTTAGAGAACTAAAGCAAGTCTAAAAGGGGTCTGATCTCGAGAACATTCATCCCAATAAATACTATGTCATGCAAAAACTACGAAACTGCGAGTTAATTTTAACGGGAACTTTATACAAATAACACGTCTGTGTCGATTTAAAAAATTGTCAGTTTTGCGTAGGGTATATCTAGCTCAGAAGCACGTCACTACTTTTTTATATAAACCTGTTATATTAATTGTTATAGTTTAAAACGCCATTGCCCAATGTAAATGTGTATTTAGAATTGTGCGTACGTAAGACTTCATTCAACCTTGTGAAACAAGCGCCTGTACCATTTCGTAGTTAAACTATATTTTATGTGGCGATTCTCGTTTATAAACTTTTCACATATTTATTATTCCTGCTGCATGTTGGCTTCATTTTAGTAATTTATTTGTTGTATCCCATCCTGTTAACGAGTTTTATATAACGATACGTGATGTAAACTTTTGTTCGCGTTTGTTAAAACAACTCTGGTTTTAAATACCAAATAAAGAAAAAGATCGCTGCTCAACTGCCTGTTTTCTGTCGAAAAGGATTTATAATTGATTAAAGAAAGTTCGCGTACAACTTCAGGACAATTCGTTAGATGTTGTAATACACTCAAAAACGTGAATTCGTAATGTGACAATTCAAATCCGGATAATTTACCGAACTTGTTCAGGGTAATATTTAATGCATAACACATGCATCCGGTTGAACAAATATTCGATCTTCAATCTACCGGCACATTAAATCATTATTAATCATCAACAAATAAAATGCATGTGCAAATTATTCTTAAGCACTGTTTAAAAATGTTCTCTTTTCATTCGGGTAACGATGTTTAAACCCGCAATCAATTAAATGACAACGTTTATGTTGTCATTTACCACCGCGGAGATATCGTGGCCGGACCCCTGTGGCGACATGCCATGGTAGACTGAACTCCCTCATATGCATCCACCGTGGTAAGATTACCTGAGAAAATTCTTAACTACGATAGTAGGCGTGGATATACCATGGTGGGTGATAGAGGAAAGGATTAACTTCCATGGTGGGTCAGTGTTTTTTATAAAAAAACACGTTGTTCCCTCTGTAACCTAACAGACAGTTATACAGCAAAAAATGTGTACGAAATGGCTGTGTTATTGGATGGTACATGAATTGAAATTGAAAAATTCTACATGGTTTAAATTTTTTATTGTATGAATTGTCATGATTTGCAAGTACTAGTACAGGCAATTTACATATGGGATAAAATGGTTTTTTATATGTTACGAAAATGGCAGGTACGAAACGACTATAAATGGACAGGTATTATTCATGTCAGTATTTTATCGTGAAAGTTTTTCTCGTGAGTTTTGCCTTTCGTTTATTAGAAGATAATGCTCTTATTTTTCTTGGATTATGATGTAAATGGCAATGAAGATCAACAGGAAATGTTTACTTTTAAAATGTTCATTCGCCTTTTCCTTAAGTTTTTCAGCTTCTGCTTTCTGTTCTTCCGGTACTTCCAAGTTTAGCGTTTCATAGTTGGGTTGATTTTGTGAATTCTGGTCTATGTTTTCATTATTTTGTGCCACATTTTCTGTAACTTCAAAATCCGCCATGCCTTTACATAGTTACATATAAAAGGAGAGTTCGTGGTAGGGGCAATTACTCTGTAACTCTGAGATGTGTTACCATAAAACCATAATGAAGATTTCTCCCTTTTTTCACTAAAAAACTTTTTTTTTTAAATCGGAGCCTAACAGACAAGTCGCTCGCTGAAAACTTTTTGCATTTTTTGTATATCAATTTCACGATCAATTTGCATTGTAATATACCCCTTTGTTGTTTCTGGAATCAATCAATCAATCAATCAATCAATCAATCAATCAATCAATCAATCAATCAATCAATCAATCAATCAATCAATCAATCGGGTTCGTTCAAAGCTCATTCGAGCCAGTTATTGTTGTACAAATGCACCGAATTAAAATAAAGTTTTCGTATTAGTAAATCAATCAATCAATCAATCATTTCTAAGCGATAAGATAAGATAAGATTTAAAGATGATGTTAAGACAGTTGCAGAGATTGCAGAAACATGGGACAAAATTTGTGGCTGAGCATTTCGCACTCTGTTTCAAACCCCTCCTGTTACAAACTATATTATTTATTCGAACCTGGGAGAGAGATGCATTGAATTTTATTCAAGTAACCTTTTTAAAATAGGATGTTATATTATGCACTTAAGAGTATTAACTCCACTTAGTTATATATTTATATTTATTTATTTATTAGAACTAACACATTTACATCAAATGGTTATGGCAACAGATATAAAGTGGAACAAACATGATACATGTAGATGTAACTAAAAACAAATAACATAAAACATGGAGGGTGATTATAAATGAGAAATTCTGACCAGATATATGATGAGAGTGACAGTGGTTATATTAATGGGGAAAAAAGTAATACAAATATGATAAAAAAGAAATCTATGGTTACGACAAGATAGAGCTTCTTAAGACATTAACTAATATGATTGGCTAGTATTTTCAATATTACGTTTGACTCGCTGTTAAATATTGTGTATATTAAGGGGCTTGATATATTAGTAGTCCTATTTATCTTTTGATTCAGTAAACCATTCATGAATCCGATTTTATTTTTACTATCCAATCAGAATGCTCCGTTATAATTAGCCGATGTGTAAACAAAGCTTCCGCCATCTTTGTCCCACAAGCAAACTATTTGTACAGTTGTGGGAACGGCATAATTTTCAATCGTTTTAAGAAAATGGTTCTTAGTTGTGAATGTGGTACATGTAATTCCGATGAAAGGTACCCAGATCGAATGCAAGGATATATATTTATACCATTTCCAAAGATTAAACGAGATTTAAAGAAATGTCTACGCTTGAAAACGTGTGGAAGTCCCAATGATCAGCTCAATATTAACAAAATAAATAAACATAAAGCAGCTGCAATCCTTGTAGAGATTTAAGCAACCCTACTATGTGAGAACAATGCCCGCTTAGTCTAAAAAAGAATAAATGATTATGTGATGGTGTGCACGTCTTCAATTTCAAATGGATTTTAAAGTCTGTTATTGAATCTACCCTAATTCAATTATGATATACAATGTTACAGGAACAATGCTCTTTTTTTATGTGTTCCCGTGTAAAAACTATTGGATTTATATATAATTATATAATGGACTTAATTAATTGTTAATGAACATTACTTACATAACGTTACACGTATTTCAGATTTATGTTCTTTTTTCGGCTATGAATTTTTCCGATTTTAAACAGACAAAAAAATCTTTAGTAAACATCGGGTTTTTTATTGTATTGATACATCTTTATCCAATTAATTAGCAGTTATCGATTCCCAGTTCTCTGTAGATGTGTAGGAAATACTCTCTGACAGCGTATGTAAATACGCGTGCACACATTGCCAGTTAAGACAGATTACATAAATATAAAATTTAACCGCAATTTCGGAATAGAAAAACATACACAGCTTTACATGTGCAATAGAATTCAGAAAGTTTCGGTTCAGGTCTAATTTCAATACGAAGACTTTTTCTCATAGATCGCCAGCATTTTGTATCAAAGGCAACGCGGACGGTCAATTTATTTAAGATATTCTGTTATCGTGAATATAATAACCCTGGGTGAAATAATTCTAATCATCCCTTTTTCCAAAACTCTTTGGATAAGAAATTTCTTTCTTGTAGGTACAACATATCTATATTTTCCGGAATTTTGTCGAGACAATCGATAGTAATATTGGCATCACGATGATGCTGAGCCGCCATTTTGAAAGAAGCTTGTGGCGCATAGAAACAATAACTAAGGAGGCGGGGCTTATCTTCTTATCTCGGAACCATGAATTGTTTATTTTGTGTATAAATTTGATTCTCGCTTGATCATAAGCTGGACAGCTTAAGAGGAAGTGCAATTCATCTTCAATTTCGCTACTTGTACAACAACGACAGAGTCTATCTTCCAATGGTATATTTAGGTATCGACCTTTTTCTACATAAAGTGAGTGAGCACTAACTCGTATTTTAAAAAGGATAGATTTGTCTTTTCTTAGTTTACAATGGTCAACATAGGGGGGTCTGAAGTTTGGTTTATGTAGTTTCGAAAAGAAATTTAGTTTTGAATTTTGCATTATTTCTTTCTCTAGCTTTTGGAATGCAGTATCGTTTATTCTCTCTTTAATTTGGATTAACTGTAGCTTAATTCCAAGGGGGTTTTCAGTTAGTTAGTTGAATCCAAGTTTTTTGATAAGGTTTTTAACATTCTTTATCCAGGAATTGTTTGTCTCAGTGGCTATACAAACTTTGCAGCAAAGGGAGTTTTCAGATTCCATTATGTGTAGCCAGTATTTAATTGCTAGAAATTGTATATTCGTATATAAAGGTAATCTATTGAGTTCTGATAAGCAAGCAGCATTGGATGCTTTATAGTGGACCCCGAGCGCTTCTTTTATAAATTTGGTGTGCAGGTGTTCATATGCGTCAGAGTTTTTAAATTCTTTTCCTATTCCCCATACTTCACTGCCATATAGAGCAATAGGGACAACGAGTGTATCAAATAATTTTTCTACTAGTTTGCACGAATTATCAAGACTAATAGCTTTTTTAATTTTGAAAAAACGCTTTTCTTGCCTTTTCCATTAATAAGGAACTGCACAGGTTCAGGTTACTTGTATGTTGTAAGGTCATACCTAAGTAGCAGTAAGATTTTACTGTATCATTTTATTCATAATTGTATTTGAAGAAATTTCTATGGGTTTTTCCATTAGAATTGAAGACCATGACGTTGGACTTATTGGTGTTTACCTCAAATTTCCATGATTCACAGAAATCATGTGGCACATTTAGGCATGTTTGTAACCTGTCTGAGTTTGATAAGAGGACAATGTCGTCAGCAAATAACAAGGAATTTATAACAGTGTCACTAATAATAATTGGGTCGGTGTTAGCTTTTTTCAAATTGTCTACAAGCCCATTGATATACAGTAAAACCTGTATAAACCGGCTACCCATGGGGCCGAACAATATGACCGGTTTGGACAGTGGGCCGGTTTGTTCGGATATGGAAAATCACCGGAAGTGAAGATAAAAATGGGGGGTTTAAAAGACTACGGACACCTTTGATGCACACTCGCTTTATATGCAGCGGAATACATGAAAGAAATATAATTAAATGTATTATATATTAAATCAAACGTATTATACACACTGATATTTGATTGATATATACGAGAGTAATAATTACTCAATACTTTACCGCAAAATACATGTCAGGGGTTCCTTGTCTTTTCTCCGTTTTTCTTCGCACGATAGTGTCCTCTGTTAGTGATGGCATAAGCAAATGAAACTACAGGTAGCGATATTCTTTACTGTTTGCAAAGTTTATCATGTATGCTATGTGTCGTCGCATATCGTCAGACTTAAATCTTTACGAGATCGTTTGGCGAAGGAGTATCTTAATCGTCAAATTTTCTCTCTCCATTTTTACTTTTGAAATTATTGGTTTTGAAAACGAATCACATGTATCTAAAACATCGGTTCATTAATAGGATTCACTTTTGAAAATAATGCAAATTATGAAAATTAAATTAATGGTTTTGAAAACTATTCACCTTTGTTGTACGCTTTGGTTCGTTAATTAAATACGCCCTCAAGGAGACCTCACAAGTCATGTAAATTACCTTGTTTGGATAGCTATCAATTGATTAAATAAATACATCTGGTCATGTAAATTATTCGGTTTAAACAGGTAAATTTTAATTGGGAAATGTGTATTGGGCCTGGACATAATGGTCGTAATTCGGAATACACGAGGTCCGGTTTATACAGGTTAAATTAATGAAGGACTTCCAGGGGAAAAAATGGGACCTATAAATTTTCGACCGGAATCGACAGGGAACCGGTTTATTCAGGGGCCGGTTTTAAAAGGTTTTGTATATATTAAATAGTATAGGGCTAAGTACATCACCCTGTTTTACACCACATTTAGAAACAAATTCTTCGCTCAGACCAGACTGGAATTTTATCCTGCTTTTTGTGTCTTCATAAATAGAGCTAATGAGATTGTAAATTATGCTTGGCATTTTTAGTTCTAGTAAGACTTAGAGCAGACCTTTTCTCCAAACTGTATCAAATGCCTTACGGAGGTCGATGAAAGCTGCAAAGACTTTCTTTTTACTTCTCTTATTGTGTTCTACTATGGATTTTAGAGTAAAAATATGGTCGGTTGTGCGAGACTTTTCTTTCAATCCGATTTGGTTTTCGCTTATGATGTTGTTTTTAAATACAAACTCGTTAATTCTTGTGTATAGAACTTTGTTAAATTATTTGCCTAAGTTGAATGTTATGGAAATTCCTCTATAGTTAGATGGATCATTTTTATTACCCTTTTTATGTATTAATGTAATGAGACTCTCATTCCATATCATAGGAAATGTTCCTAGGTTGAAAATTAAGTTGAATAGTTTTGTTATTGAATCAATGATACATTGAGCACCATTTTAAAGCATTTCATTTGATATCAGGTCCATAGCAGCTGATTTCCTATTCTTAAGGGTTTTAATAGATTGAAGTATTTCTTCGGTTCTAATTGGTTGATTAAATTCACAGTTTTCGTCATTTTTCATATCACATTTTAATCTTTCTAGTTTCGCAATGATGTTTTTATGGAAGTTTGTTTCATTAACCTTAGAATCTCCTGAGTGTAGGTGTTTAAAGAATTTAAAAAATTCAGATTCATTGACTGTCTCGTTAGAGTTTTCTGGCGATTTGGTAAGTTTATTTAGGAGCTCCCAAAATGATTTTGGGTTATTATCAATATTTGCGTGCAGGTCAGAGTAAATTTGATTTTTATATCTTTTTTCTTCTTGTTTACATTTTCTTCTCAGTTTTGAACAGAGAGGGTAATACTGTTTCCTGTAATGCCCATTGTAGGGATATTTATCGACCAAAAAAGCATAATGTTTTACTGTTTTATATAGTTCTTTACAGGAGTCAGAAGAGAACCGAGGTTTTTGTTTTTTACGCCTTTTACATGTTTTAGTATTAAAACGTCTTTTCACAAATTTGGCCGAGGCCATTGCTGCCTCTTGTAAAATTGTATTGAAGTTTTTGACGGCCTCGTCAGTATGTACGAAATCTTTATTTAGGAATTCTTGAAACTTTCCTTTAAATTCAGAGCTCCCGAAGATAGAGGAATAACTAATTATTGAATCAACATTCCACAAAAATTTACCTGGAAGTGATTCTAGTGGCGGGTTGTATAATCTTTCAAGGAAGGATGTGAATAAAGTACAACTAATAGCACAATAATCTGATAATGTAGTAAAATTGTGTACAGTAAAATTACTAATGACAAGATCTGTAGATGCAACTGCATAGTCAACTACACTAGTGCCATTATATTTGATACATGTAAATTTACCATAAAGGTTACCAATACATCTACCATTTAATATTCGTAGCCCAGTTTCCTTACATAGCTCAATTAACAATTTGCCACTTTTATTTGGTTTCTTGTCTGAATTATTTCTGGGTGTACATGTATCTGAAACGTAGTTGATATCATCACAATTTGGATATAAATTTTCATCTCACCTAACAAAGTCATCAGATGTATTTGTATAAGCATTGAAATCTCCCTGGACTAGAACATCTCCTAGTTGATTGTAAAGTTCTATTTTTCTGAGAAGGGTTTGGTATAGTTCGTTAACGTCATTGTTTGGCACTGTGGGGTTTTCTGGTGAGAAGTATATAAATGCAAGGTAATGAGATACTGACGGTCTGTATCTCATTGTAGTGAGTCTGAAAAACAGACTTGAGACACTTGAACAGAAAGCTTATCATCTTTACATGCCATTAGAAAAGTGTGATAAACTTCTCTTGTGATTATTTTTAAATAAACATATCTCCCCCCTAGAACCTCAAATTCCAAAATGGTGAGTCTTTAGACCAATTATCCCTAAGCACCAAAAATAACTGGGACATGACATGTCTCAGATTTTGCTGATTTTCATTTCATAAGTTGCAATTGATCATTGCATCACAATAAGATGACTGTTTGTTATGATTGACCATGGTTGCCATGGTAACCGAGTTGGTCATTTTTTATCATTTCTCATAATGCAAAATAGCCTATATTCAATTTCCAATTTGTTATTAAAAAATCAATGCATATTCAATACAAGGTTTTATTTGCTTAATTCAATACCTCATTGACAATATTCAAAACAGTTTCAAGACTAAACAAAAGATGTCTATAGAAAACACTGTCAAAGATGGTTACCATTGTAACTTGTGAAAAAAAAGCCATTTCTGTATTGTTCAGTATTTCCACGAAACTACTGTTTCTTAAGGTTAAATTAAATCATCCTTAATTATTATTTTTAACAGACATCCTATAAACTTAAAATGACATTGAAATCATTTCAGGGTACAGTGTCTCAAGGTCAAGGTCAACTAGAAATTGAGCTTTCAAATATGAAAATCTCGAAGTAAAATCAGTTTTAAGTGACCTTGAGAACAACACAAGTGACCTTGAAAGTTTTCTAAGGTCATACTATGTTGAAAAGATTATTATAGGTAAATATGATGACAACAATTGTTATCTTGGCTCATATTAGAAGTATGGTCATAGATATATGGTAACCAACTTTAACAGTGTTTTCTAAAGACGTTTTTTCTTACCCCTTTGAGATTTTAAAAATTTTTGAATATTAATCATCAATCTATGTAATTATATTCATGATGAGTATTTGTGATTGGTGCATTTTCTGAAAATGAAGTCAGAAAAGTGGCAAAAATGGTAATATTTTTTACCAAAAATTATAGAGAATAATGCACTATTTCTTGACATGTTCAATAGTCTCAGTCTGATCCCACATATATTTAAAGTGTTGTAACTGTTTTGAATATTGTCAATGAGATATTGAATTAAGCAAATAAAAAAATTCTATTGAATATGAATTGATTTTCCCCTGAAAAATTGGGATTTGAATATTGCCCTTTTCACTATATTTTAATCGGCCCAAAATGGCCGCCACGGTTACCATTGCAACCGAAGTCAAATCATAACAAACAATCATTATTTTGTGATCCAATGGTCAATTTCAACTTATAAAATGAAAATCAGCAAAATCTGAGACATGTCATGTCTCACCCTTTATGGAAATCCTTTGATCCTTATGGAGAATTGGTGTTAATATCACGTGATGACGCTCAGCAAAACGTTTCAAATTGTTACTGGAAAGTGAAAACGACAAAGCAATTTAAGTTTAGAGCATTGACTATGAAATCTCTAACCAAGCGTGAATGGGCGTAAGAAAAATGTCTGAAAATAACATGAGTTAAAATAAAAGTGTACTTACTTACTCAATCAATCAATCAATCAATCAATCAATCAATGACGACATCGACATTAAATGGAATGATAGTTAAGAACGTATTGTTGCTTTTTAATTGACTTCTACAAGTTTCATCCGACCATCAAAATGACTTTCTAATTCTCTGGCCAAATAAGATACTTTATTGATACAACACATCTAGTCAAAACGGAATTATGACAACAGATAAACATCAATTTCTATCCCCCAAAAGCATTGTTCACGCAGTATCCCTTGCAGTAAAGCTTTACGTAGCAAAATAATTCCCTCAACAAAAATACCCCAAACCATCGTCTCAATAAACATCAAGAAAACAACAAAAACACCACAGAGGCAACAAGCCTCAGTGTATCCAGAGATTAATAGGTTCTTACATGCATCTCTGGGAAAGATCGGGTGATTTTCCACGAGTGATATAGAAATTATGTAGCATAGCAGGATGACGACAGACAAATGACGGGCATTGCTTGATACATAGCGATTAATTCATCGTTTTCGACCGATGTCTTGTATTACATCGTGTCGAGTGGATCGTTTACCATACTGCAAAGACGACTTTTTCCTGCCAAAAACTTTACCGCAGGCTTTATTCCAGACGAAGTTTAACCATAAGCTTAGATACCTTGCGATTAGAGATATGTCTAATTCGGCTATAACAGGTATAAAGGGAGATAATTAAGAAATTGTTCAAGTATTATGTAGGAGATATCGAGGTGATTCAAACCAAATTTTGTACATTTCAACGATATGTAAAAGGGATTGGAATTCAATTTATCAATTCAAAGCTTTTGCCATCACTTGACGTCCAACCTTCTCTTGATTAAGTATCACTAAACGTACCCTACAACCTATAAAATTTAGTTTTGGGAATTACACTTAAATAGCAGAGAACATCTCTATGCTTGTAGAATATAGAAGTCTTAATTTTTTTTGTTGGAACGTGAACACAGAATGTAGAGGAAAGATGGTGAATACAATAAGGCATACATGTGTTTAATAGCTGGATGGAAAGATGAGACAAAATAAACTAGAGTAAAAACACCTGTGAGCAATGCTCACCATTCATACCCCCCGCTTCACAATTACTTTGAAAATTCAGGTGTTCTTAATTATGAAATTGAAACTTTATCTAGTTAAACGTGAATGCAGATAATACATGTAACCCTCCCCAATCCCCCAAAGAATGGCATCCCCTATGTCAATGACAAAGTCCATGTTTTTCTATGGCAAACCTCCAATAATATTCTGATAAAAATGTTTAATATCCAATGCACAATGGCAATATGTGACCAAGATTCTGTATAAGTTTCAACAAATTCCATTCAGCGGTGTAGGAGGAATTGTAAATAAAAGATGGGTATCCGATTATGTCCATTACAAACTCCATGTTTTTCTATGGGAAACCCCAAATATCATTCCAATCAAAATGTTAAATATCTCCTGCACAATGGCACTATGTGACATGGATTCTGTGTAAGTTTCAACAAATTCCATTCAGTGGTGTAGGAATGAGTTGCACATAAGAGATGGGTATCCCTTATGTCCATGACAAAGTCCATGTTTTTCTATGGGAAACCCCAAATATCATTCCAATCGAAATGTTATATATCTAGTGCACAGTGGCAATATGTGACAACATTCTGTGTAAGTTTCATCAAATTCCATTTAGTGGTGTAGGAGGAGTCGCACATAAGAAATGGGTATCCCCTTTTGTCAATGACAGTCCATGTTGTTCTATGGGAAACCCCAAATATCATTCCGATCAAAATAATAAATATCTTTGCACAATGGCACTATGTGACAAGGATTCTGTGTAAGTTTCAACAAATTCCATTCAGTGGTGTAGGAGGAGTTGCACATAAGACAAGAGGACCCCCTTAGGTCAATGACAATGTCCATGTTTTTCTATGGGAAACCCCAAATATCGATCCGATCAAAATGTTTAATATCTCCTGCACAATGGCACTATGTGACAAGGATGCTGTGTAAGTTTCTTTAAATTCCATTCAGTGGTGTAGGAGGAGTTGCACATAAGAGATGAGGCCCCCCTTAGGTCAATGACAATGTCCATGTTTTTCTATGGGAAACCCCAAATATCGATCCGATCAAAATGTTTAATATCTCCTGCACAATGGCACTATGTGACAAGCATTCTGTGTAAGTTTCATTAAATTCCATTCAGTGGTGTAGGAGGAGTTGCACATAAGAGATAGGGACCCCCTTAGGTCAATGACAAAGTCCATGTTTTTCTATGGGAAACCCCAAATATCATTCCGATCAAAATGTTAAATATCTCCTGCACAATGGCACTATGAGACAAAGATTCTGTGTAAGTTTCATCAAATTCCTTTCAGTGGTGTAGGAGGAGTTGCAAATAATAGAAAGTGTAACGGACGGACGGAAGGACGGACGGACGGACACCATGAACACTATATACCCCCCGCTTTTCAAGCGGGGGGTATAATAAAAGAAAAAAAAACTGAAAGTAAAATTATGTAACTTGGCACAAAAGATTTGTACAAGGTCCTTTACAAACAGTCCCCATTTTGTCTTGATCTGGCAATGGCAATCCTGGTTACTGATATAAGCTGATATGTTAAAACCTTCTCATCTAAAAGAAGTAAAAATGTTTTGTAACAAGCTTTAAACAATGTCTGTATTTTCTTTCTGAAGAGTTACTACTCTCTGATTGGACTTGAACAGCTGAATGACTGAAATTTAAAACAAATTTGGCAAACCCATATGGATTGTAGCATTTAATGATTAACATAGGGAGTTGAAACATAGGGAATACTAGTTTCTGATGGGTTGAAATTACAATAAAATTATTTCTTCTGAAACTACAAGATATAATGATGGTCATTTTACAGGGTTTGAAGTATAGTACATGTAGGTCTTTTACAAAAATTTCTCAGGCACACAGCCAAATTTCTGGGGAAGTGCCGAATTTGAGCTATACAGAACCTCTTGTTCATATATGTTTCTATATACACGTTTATCCCTAAACCTTTGTGCATTGGAAAGAGTGTTATGGCATGATAATCAAAACATGTTTCATGTTAAGATTTTAATATTTGTGTTACAAAAACAGACAAAAGCAGTTACTGCAACAAAAATATCATTAAAAGATATCTCACAAAATGTCTAACAAATTCACGGTGAACAATTCAATTGTAAACTCTATTACATATGTATGATAAAAATGATATTTACTGACAGTAAAAAATGTTAGTAGTTTGAGGGAGGGTGTATTATTATAATACAATGTATACAAGTAAAGATGAGAACCATCTCCTTACAAATGAATTTAATCAGTCTTACTTTTTTACACAGCAACAGTATGAAGACATTTGCTATTGGGGAACTTTTGACATCCTTAATGAAGTAATAAAATAACACAGCAACAATATGAAGACATTTGCTATTGGGGAACTATTGACATCCTTAATGAAGTAATAAAATTGCTTTAAACATCCTCTTCTCCTCAATTCTGCACAAGATATTCCATATTTAAGAAAATGATGTCTCCCGGGTATTAGATTAGATATTTAAGTCTTGTTAGACCTGCTGTATCTATATACATGTACCTATACCAGAATTCTTTTTTCAGACTAATTTTTTCCAAAAAGTTGTTAGACATGTGTTAGTACATGTACAAAAAGGACTTCAACCAACTTAGAACAGTAGAACCAGAAGGTTTTTACCATGAAAAGTCTCCAAGTTAACACAGTCTGGAGATCACTTCTTGTATTATAATTAGGAAGGACAGTTATACATTATCAATGTCATTTTCATGTATAGCCAATACTTATGTTAGTAATCCCTTCAATTTAGTGCTTTTACATCTAACTACAATATATACTTGTTCCAGACTGTATTACTTGGTACTCCTGCTCACTTAAAGAAGCTGTTTAAGGAAAGGCTTCAAATAATTTCCTATTTCATAAAAAAAAAAATGAATTATCAATTCTGCGCCGAGTAATAAAGTTTTTTTTAACATTTTTTGCCCTAGATAAGTAATCCAATTTTTCTGAAAGTTACAAAACTCTCATTAACTTCAAAAACTACATTAGGAACTATAGATATTGTACTGCTCTAGAGAAGTATGAAATGGAAATATCTTTCAAACAACTTTTTAACCGTACAAAGAAATTCCATGAGATAGAAAATGATTTAAATTATATTCTGCACGATAATATTCCAATATTTATGAGAAAACTCTTTCATTCAAGTTTCATTGTGAAAATTCACATCAATCTAATTAAAATTAAATCTTTCACTAGCTCCCCTCTTTGTGCTATCGACATAGATTGAATTCACATTTAAATGATACACGAGTAAAAACAAACATGATGACATGTATTTGTACCCTGTTTCCCATGACAACATATTTTCTGTACATCTTGGTATTAAATGTACATTCATATCTCTCTAGATTTATCTACACATCAGTATACAATAATCTACATAAAATAATAAGCACTATAAATAGAAACAAAATTTGACAATACATAGTATAAACATTTTGATTTGATTAGAAAACATAACAAAGATTTCTGCATGTTACATCAAGTTCATATAAGTCTGTTATAAGTTGTTCAGCCTGCTGTTTGATATCATAACATTCAATTGAAATTATTCTACTTCATCTCAACATACAAATCATTTCATTTAGTACATAGAATATGATTTTCTGCACATGGTCAAAATGTGCAAATATATAAGGTCTATGAAAAAAAGTGACATTATGACAAGCAGTTCATATTTGATCTGCAGAAAAATTAATTATTTATCATGTTTTTCCAATAAGATTATCAAACAGCCTTCATCAACACAAACAGAAGGTTGATAACTTAAGGTCAAAGGTCAATGTGAGGTCAAACATTGTGAACTCAGTGATAAGGTCAATATAAACTCCAGGCAAACACTGATGTTAAAATATAAATGACAGACAATACGGAATAGGTTACAGTAACAGCTAAGGGTAAGATAGCATAACCCTGAAAGGGGCTAAATATGGAGTAGGATACAGTAACAGCTAACGGTAAGATAGCATAACCCTGAAAGGGGCTAAATATGGAGTAGGATACAGTAACAGCTAACGGTAAGATAGCATAACCCTGAAAGGGGCTAACACATGAACTAACTGGATGTGTAAAATTTAAAGTTTATGGTTGTTACCCACCATCGACTGAAATAATAATAGAATCTTTCTTATGTTACCCACCCCTGACTGAACTCCTCATAGAATCTTTCTTATGTTACCCAACCCTGACTGTACTCCTCATAGAATCTTTATGTTACCCACCCCTGACTGAACTCCTCATAGAATCTTTCTGATGTTACCCACCCCAACTGAACTCCTCATAGAATCTTCCTTATGTTACCCACCCCCCGACTGAAATCCTCATAGAATCTTCCTTATGTCATCCAACACCGACTGAACTAATCATAAACTCTGTCTTATGTTACCCACCCCCCGACTGAACTCCTCATAGAATCTTCCTTATGTCATCCAACACCGACTGAACTAATCATAAACTCTGTCTTATGTTACCCACCCCCCGACTGATCTCCTCATAGAATCTTCCTTATGTCATCCAACACTGACTGAACTAATCATAAACTCTGTCTTATGTTACCCCCCCCCCCCCCCCCCGACTGATCTCCTCATAGAATCTTCCTTATGTTACCCACCAACGACTAAACTTCAAACAGAACTCTTTATAGATTTCTTCCTTATTGACACCCACCCCGACTGAACTCCTCATAGAATCTTCCTTATTGATTGTCAAGTACAGTAAATAAAGACAAATTAGACAAAATATGTATTTCTCCTTAAAAAACTGCAGAAATGTAAAAATGGATGAATACTGTTAATATAGTGAGCAATTTCAGGCTACCAAGACCAGTCTTGTGGTATCGACCAAATTACAGCTGTATAAATACACACACATGTCCATTCCAATCACTACCAGATGTGTGGCATCGATGTGTTATGCTAAATGTATGCAACTGTCCAGACCCGATAAAAGTAGTTTCAACTTCAACAAAGCATTTATATATAAAATATAGTCCCTTACATCACACGAATTATGAAGCATATTTCATTCATAGAATGAGAGCCATTCCATTCACTATGATGTCAAATAGTAATTCCGACAAAAGTACAAACATCTTGTATCCCCTACATACATGTATATGATACAAGGTTTTGTATCACCCAGATTGTATTGATCACTAAATTTTCAGATTTTGATGAATTTTAGATAACATGGTTTATAGGAACACTAATATTCTAGTTTTAAAGGATACAACACTCTGAGACATGTGCTAATAAAGTGTGCTTATGGAAGAATCAGCAAAGACCGTTCTTTTATATTGGTCTGACCATACAACTAACAACTATTACATTCCTGGCAAAGATTGCTATTGATTTTGCAAATGTGGTGGTTTTTAAGAAATAAATATGAAATAAACAGAAAACATCAATTACTATTAAGTATAATATAGCAGCTGAATTGACTGCGTAAACATTATGTATTCTGAATTGACTGTGTAAACATTATGTATTCTGAATTGACTGTGTAAACATTATGTATTCTGAATTGACTGTGTAAACATGTATTCTGTATTGACTGTGTAAACATTATGTATTCTGAATTGTTTACATTTATAATTGAATGCAAAATGAGGTAATCTTCACTTAAAAATATAAAAAAGGAAGGATTCCTAAAATCCTTGCAATCCTCACAAAGGGCCCTGTAAATCAAATTGTTGATTACCTAAATATGTATTACAATGTGTCTGTTACCAGTAAAGTTTGATGTATGGTTCATTACAATGTGTCTGTTACCAGTAAAGTTTGATGTATGGTTCAGCTGTGTCATGGTTTAATTTGAGTTTTGCTACAATAGATCAAGTTGTATCTAGTAAAATGATATCACATGATAATACAATGTAAAACAAACTACAACATGACAGGTAGCCTCATCTGACAACAGTCATGGATAAACAGAATGAACACAGGCTGTTAGATGTACATAGTTCCTGGATGACTAGATCCATCACCAATGTCTAATTCAAATTCGTCATGGAGGTGAATACGACTAACTGAAGCCGTTGCCATAGCAATATCAGGCATTGTTTCACTAAGTACACTGTCATGACATGGATTAATATCAGGCTGCTGCAAAAGAAGAACAAATCCACACTCGTCTTGTTTTAAAGAAGAACAAATCCACACTCGTCTTGTTTTAAGAAAGCTTTACAATGAAATAACATCAATTTAAGTATGAGATGATCTTTAAAGATTCTAATTTGATATGCAGATAAAAGTATTATAAAAGAAAACAAACTGCTAAGTGTTACATTTAAAATTATATGGCCCTACCATCTGTACAAGACAATCATCTATACCATGTAATACAAATAATCTATCCTTTTTTGTTCAGAAAAATTAATTTCATCCTTATAAAGTTCCGTCCGAGATAAAAACTGCATTTGACAATGGTTCTGTAAATAAACTTTGACAGAGAAAGAGGAAATTAGTTCTTATTTTGATATTTGGCTGCACTGAACTGTAGCATGGACAGTGATAGTGGATTTTATTATTTATTAAGATTTGTCTCCCTTTATCAGTAATTGACAACATTAAGAGTTTTCATTCAGAGTGATAAATTCTTTTGTGTATATGTGTGCAATATAAAAAACTTACAGGATAAAGTGATCTAGTGGGCGATACCATCTGTACAGGTTTAGTGGGACTACCATGTCGACTTCTTCGACTTAGTGGTGGACTCTGACGTCGTTTGATAGGCAGTAACGGATTGGTCCTGACAGGTGTCGGTGGTTGTCGTCGTACTTCATTTGAGTGATAGAAATGACTATTTTGTAATATTTCTACAGTCGTATCAGGTAACCCAAATTCCCTAACAATTCGTAGCTGAATCTGATAGTTGACAGAACGTCTATCACAGTAAGGAAGAGCTAATGCTCGGGAAGTCAATTTACTGTCCTGTAATTCCTTCTCTCTTTGTATCATTATATTTAAAGTAGATTTATCTGGTACTGAAATAAAAAAAAAGGTAAATTACATGTACTCATGGTGGTATAAGGTAAATTACATGTACTCATGGTGGTATAGGGTAAATTACATGTACTCATGGTGGTATAAGGTAAATTACATGTACTCATGGTGGTATAGGGTAAATTACATGTACTTGAGGTGGTATAACATGTACTTGTGTTGTCATGTACTCATGGTGGTATTCTACCTTGACCATTGATGGACTTCCTCTAGCATCAATAGGCTTCATTCCCACCTGATATGTATTATATATCTTAAAGTTTCATTGAAATCAAATGCACGCTTTTTGAGTTATTGTCTGGAAATGTTTTTTTTTTGTAAAAATTTCTAACAATTTTTGGCAAATGTGACCTTTAAATTTGATGGATTTCCTCCAAAATCAATAGGCTTTTGCTTCTGATCCATGTATTACGAAACTATATTCAAATAGTTTCATATCAAATGCAATCTTTTTGTGTTATTGTCCAGAAACATCTTTTTTGTAAACATTTCTAACGTTTTTGTGGATTGCGACCTTGAAATTTGATGGATTTCCACCAAAATTGACAAGCTTCTTACCAACCTGATATATAACGGTATCCCAAAGTTTCATTCAAAATGGATGCAAACATTTTGAATTATCATCCGGAAACCAAATTTGGACAGATGAATGAACAGACAGACATGAGGACCACCATTACGCCGTACTCTGTAGAGCAGGGGTATAATAAATATGTTTATTTTATACAATATACAAACCAGGAATAGTACCAGCTACGATATCTACAGTGGAGCTACCACTAGGATTGTACGGTACAAATGTGTGTAGATACTGACGATCTTCTACCATGTATAATGTATCTGGTATGGAGGACATCTGTATCGTCCGTACACGGCCAGCCTCATGATCTTGGTCCTGAGAAAGTTGTTCTTCTAAAACAGCCTGTAAGTATAGCAAAAAAAAACACAGCCTGAATTTAAAGGAGGAAAAACAGGTAAAAAAAATAAAGGAAGAAAAAAACCACCGACAGGACAAATAAGTAATATAAATTACATGTGACCAAAATGCAGTTACAAAAAATATTTTTAGTCCAGAACATTTAAATGTAGCAAGCAGTTAGCTTGGAATTTTCAAAAAATGTGTCAATACAAACTTGTTTAACTATTCAATAAAATGAGCACTGAATAATATATGAAATGCCAAGAATAATCAATGTATATAAGTGACTTAAAAGTGGAAGTTTCTATTAAGACCTCCCAGTCTTTGGTTTCCTTGACCTTGATCATTTCTATAGTTTCTGTGTTGACCTTGGACCATTTCTATATCATTCCTATGTTAATCTAGTTTTGATGCTGATGGCAGATTTATGTTTTTTCTTCTCATACCATTCTGACCTTTATATGAGTGAATGTCAAATGATGAGTAAGACAAGTACTATCGACTTCTTCCATATTCAGACAACACATCTCAATTTGTACAGCAAGTACTAATTTACTCATTTGTTTTTTGGTTTTGACGGTTTGACTGGACTAGGGACATGCTCAATGAAAAAGGGGAGGAAGGATAGCTGTTAATCTTGAAACTTTGCATTGTATAGAAAAGATCAAGCTAAGCTGAACCCTGTTACCAAGGACTGTTGTCATACTTTACCTTGGCTTCTTCAACATATGGAGTAAACAACCTTGGCCTGGTAAATGTACCGCAACACTTGTCACGTATCCACGTGGAAACAGGTATTATCTGACACTCGTCACCCATCATATGTAATGGTGGCGAACTTATTAATCCTCGCTTTATTGCACTATTCAATATGTCATTGTTATATGGTATCACATGATCTATTCTAACCAATGAAATCAAATCACACAGAATGTCTCGTAATTCGGTATCATTTAGGTCTCGCTTCTTAACTCCTTTTTTACTAATACTGTGAGCTGTATGACTGAGTATATTTGGCTCTGAAATGACAAAGGATTACAGTGCACATATAATTTATAAGTCTATAGCTGTATGTTTATAGATATAATATTCCAGAAATGTAATATTGTTTGGAACTACACAGACAATGAAGAATAATCTTTCCTTATGATTCCTTTATTTTTTATTTTCAGATCCTAACCACCACAAAAAGTGCCATGCAATCCCCAATTAATTTTTTACTGGAATAGCTTACAAGAGTACAATATGCAGTAGCAGATACTCATAACAATATTTTATAGAACAACAGCAGTATATTGATACTATAGACATCAGTACTGTCAAAATTGAACATAAACTAGTCTTTTCAGTTTTAGTACAGGTATAATTAGTTTACGAAGAAGACATCATTGACAATTACATCAAATCCATAAAGGGTCTTATATAATTGAGATCAAGTGCTTATTCAAACAACACGGTCTTCAGATATTTTTTTTCTGTATTTGTCCTTGTCTAGTTTCTTTGAAGACTAGTTTCAACAACCAGAGCCTAATGTAACTAGAGGCTCCAGGAGCCTGTATCGCTTACCTGAACCTGAAACCAAACAACCCTTTTTTATCCAGCTTTTCATTGCTATAAGGAATTGCCCAACACTTCTGCAAAAATCATTAATTTTGACCTTTCAAGGGAAATAACTCCTATAAGGAGGAGCTTTTGATGCTTAGAGGGAGAAGGGAGGTTCACTTCAAATTTGCTGTACCTGTTATACTTTTTTAACTACCAGTCGAAAACTCTCTCGACTCCCACCCACCCCCCTTTTTTCATTTTTTCTATTTTAAGCCAACGTAGCTATGTAGGTAGTTAGGTGTCATGATTTGCAAAATTTTGGTAGAGGACGTCCTAAAGATGATGTGTGAAATGTTTCAAAGCAGTCCTTTCATTGGTTAAAGAGGAGAAGATTTTTTAAAATCAAGTAAAATTGATTAAAAAATGTTCAAGGAGAATAATTAATAAACGGTTAATCTGACAATCTTGACCCTTAGTCATTTTTGTAGATCTCATAGAGCAGAACAATTAAGCAATGCTAACTTTTTCTCTAGTTCTAATAATTTTCAAGATTTTGAGGCAAAAATGGCAAAAATCATCAATTTTGACAATTCAAGGGCAATAACTCCTACAAGGAGTCATCATACAACTTTGACCCAATGGAGTGTTTTGTAGAGCTTTAGATGCTGAAGAAGGAAGGTCTGTTCGGTTTTCCTGTATCTGTTATACTTTTTGAACTATAAGCAAAAAACTGTATTTTGACCCCCCTGTTCTATTTTTAGCCATGGCAGCCATGTTGGTTGGTCTGAGGCCATGATTTGGGAAAACTTGGTAGAGGACATTTTACTGATGATGTGTGCAAAGTTTCAAAGCAATCCCTTCAGTGGTTTTGGAGGAGAAGATTTTTGAAGAAAAGTTAAAGACGACGACGGACGACGAAGGACCACAAGTGATGGCAATAACTCACATGACCCTTCGGCTCAGGTGAGCTAAAAATGAATAATGTTAAAATCAATAGCAATACTGAGATGCTTTGCAATAAGAAATACACAGTGATCTTCCAGAAAAATATATCCAGCACACTCAGCAATTTATAAATTTTAATTGTGTAATGCTTCACAAACATCATAACTTTTTTCTTGCAATACTATAATTTACTAAATAGTGGTTGGTTATATATCAGGCCGAAATAACAGTCAAAACCATTGGCAATCTGGGTCAGCCAATCAAATGTCTTCCTGCTGATTACTGACAAGAGAAATAGTACATGTAGTTCGTTATAGCAGACTGAGGTACCAGTCAAAACCATTGACAATCTGGGTCAGCCAATCAAAGGTCTTCCTGCTGATTACTGATGAGAGAAGTTTGTTATAGCAGACTGAGGTACCAGTCATAACCATCGACAATCTGGGTCAGCCAAATGTTGATTACTTATCAGAGACACTGCCATTAATGCATGTCAATAATAATAATAAATGTTCATTTCTCACCTCTTTCTTCAATCTTTTTCACTAAATGATGTTCTCCCCATTTCAGCACTGCAGTTAAAATGTCTAGCTCTCCTGCCTGTGAAAAATCAATAAAAACAAACTGGAAACTAATATCCTACATGTACTAGAAATGTATATTGTTATGCAAGTACAACAACTTTCAAGAATGATTCATTACCATTGTTTATAAATGGTTCTACATGTAAGAGGTCATGACCTCAGTATAAACAATACAATTACAATCTTCTGTCCATAATGTTTAGTCTGTAAGAATAACAAGGCAAGATTGCCACACACAGCCAGATGTACACAGTATCTAATTGCCAAAGAGGTGTGAGAAAATAAAAAAATGGGAACATTTTATTTGTGAAACATTTAGTTATGAGACAAAATAATAAGCATGTATTATTAGGATTGATATCTGGGAAAGAGCTTAGAAACTTACACGATAAAACTACATCAGAATGTGCTAACGTCAGTAGAGAGTTTAATACAATTTCCTTTCAATATTGTTTATTGCTGAAATGGTCCCCCATACTTCTACAAAATTTGACAAATCAAAAAGGTGGTCGAGTATGCTCATAGATGTACATGGAACAACAATTAATCCTATCAAACATCAAAGCAATCCACTGAACAGTTTCAGAGGTGCATCCATTAGATCCACTATTGTATTATTTTACTGAATGATCAAAGTTCCATTACTCCTACTTAATTTGACGAATCAAAATTATGGGGTATAGTATGCACATCTACACATCATAACAATTAATCCTACCAAATATCAATCTGCCAAGCGATTTCAGAGGAGATGCGTCCACAGAGTGCAGTGGACGGACAGAGGGACGAATAACAATATATCAATCTGTCAAGTGGTTTCAGAGATGTGATTACAAAGTTGTGTGGACAGACAGATGGACAAAGGGCATAACAATTTAGGTCCAATGCTTTGCCGCAATAGGCAACAACAAATCACATGTAATTATACAACAATTTTGTGCATGTTCCCTCTAATCATCATGCAGCTTCCTTTTTGTTTGTTTCTATTGATGACAAAATGTATCTTGGTACTAGTAGAGTACATGTACCTTAAAATTGTTGGCAGTAAAACAAGGGGAATTACCTGCAGGAAATCTGAACACAGTATATCCATCAAGTGCTCTTTTGTAAGTTCAAAAAACATAGGAGAATGTATTATCTGTAAAAACTCTTCTTTCATAAATTGTAAGGCCTGCCTCCTAACCCACTGAGATCCATGGGGCTCTGAACTCCATGTAAGGATGCTGAGTATATTGTCTACTGACATATTCTCTGTTATAATATCTTCACAACCTGTAAAACAAATCACTGTACACTCAAATTGTTTTAGGTTTAAAATGCTTTTATCTTTTAGTAGCACTGACCTAGACCAGACCTTTTTTTTGGTGAATACAATGTATTAATACTATAGATGTCCACCTTCTCAACTGCAAGCATATTTAAGGTAAGAAAAAATCATGAATGCTGTGGTTTATCATTGTTTAACCATGGGCAGGCCATTTATGTTGTTATTTCATCTCGAGGGCTCAGAATAAAATAAAAACATAAATGGCTAGCCCATGGTAAAATCATGACAAACCACAGACTATGTAATTATTTTGATTCTAATATGACTATTACAGTACATTTAGAATATTCAAGGTACCTTTCAGCCAAAAACATTTCTACCATAAATAAAATGAAATGACTGTTCAGGTAAAAAGCTGATTATGATGTTGAAATATATGAGAAAATCTTGCTTTGACATCACAATGAAATTTGTTCATCGATTATGACATTAGTTGCAGTTTGCTCATACATAAATTATTTTTTTACCATGGTTGTGGTCTCAAAAAAGTTTAAAGCATGTCATATAACAATAGGAACCAAATTTCACAGATGAACAAAATTGTACATGTTTAAAGAGTGTAACACACTTGCAGGATAAAAACCCCTTTTTCTAAATATTGAAAACAAGTCTACTATTGATCACATGGTCTGTCAACATTGAGATTGTGGGTTCGAGTCTCAGGCAGGGTGTACGATATATGGTGGTGTTTGTCCTTACCACTTATCTTCATAGTACTAGTATGTGCACTTGGAAATCAGCAATTATAAATTAATATCCTGAACACTTTTCCAGAAATTTTTTTTTTTTAAATTTTGTTTGTTTGAAAAGATCAAAATATAAAAAACTTTCAACTATTTGGAACAGTTTTAGTCCATTAGCAAATTTCTTTTCAAAATGTAATTACAATGTTTAAAAAGGCAATTTTAAAAATATGAAAACTCCACTCAAACAGATGAATGGAATTTTTCCTGTAATCTTGTCATAACAAGTTTTAAAGGTATTAATGGCCTCTGATAATAATAGTCAGTGCCAACATGTATTAGGAAATAAATGACATTATTTGTATTGTAACGCCCACATCCTAATTGTAAAATAAAGTCATGACATCATACAGGTAATAGAGTAGGATGTCATAGGTTTATATTTGTTTTAGACAAATACAGATGTTTTTGTTTTCACAAAAAGAACTTTTTGTTATCATTTGACAAAAGTTTGAGAGTTTTATGTAGTTTTTCATTAACCATACCTTGTGATAAAATAGGAAAATCTAGGAACTGGCCTATTTGGTACACTTCCATAGCTTCATCTACCAAAGTCATTTGTCCTTTGCCTGCGACGATTGCCTGAGCTTCACTTAAACTACACATACTAGCACTGCCCCGTAATATCAACGACAAATCCACACTGTCCTGATATATAGCATTCAATAATACCCTGGCATATTTACGTGGAATCACACTTTCATCCAGCACAATTAGAGAAGTTGTTTGTAACGTCCGTTCTGTCAATTCTTCACCAGATCGTGCACGTCTTAATAATAAATTACGGAAAAATGGAGAGCGTGCAGCTAAAACACATTTATGACATGGTAATTCTAATTTTTTTACTTTACAAACTCCATCGGAAGGAAGTTCATGTGATATTGAATCAGAACATTCTACATCACATGAGAACACCAACAATGCATCACAATAATCACCGGAATCTAGCAATGTTCGTAAGTCATATTCCAGTTGATTAGGTAATCCAAACTCATCTGCTAATTTCAATAAAATTTCCCTGTGATCTTTACGTAATTCTTCCAAATTAATTGAATCAGTATATAAATATCTTAACAAAATAGCAAACAGTGATACGTCCACGCCTACTGTTTTTAACTTAACAGGAACTTGTGAACCGAATGTATGGTACCGTAACAAGTTTCTAAAATATGGACTTCTTGAAGACAGTAAAGCCCTATGAGCTGGGAAACATGCTCCCCGATACACTAGGTCTACGTCTGTACATAACTTGCTGTCAAACAACTGTGACAAATCCTGTCTAAACGAGTTAGCAGGAGGTCGTGCAAGATTGGCTGCTATTGCTAGTTCTTTTAAGGCTACCAATGCCTCATATTCCTGTATTAAACAGTTTACATCCCTGAAAGACCAGGTTGAAATTAAGTCACGTAGCGCTTTACCATAATCCAGTGAACGACTATGTCTACGTGAACGTGTCAATTTTTTCCTCAGTGTAGCAAACTTAGATGCCTTTTTCTTTTTCTCCCTGATACTGACATCTGTCTCTGATACTGTATACTGATGACCTAGCCTAGGAAACTGTGGAGACTTAGCTCCCGAACTATTGGTCTCCAGGTAGGAAGAGTTAGCTCCCATTTTTGACTGATTGTTACTTCACCTTCATTCCAAGTAGTTCTTTACATCTGTAAAAAAAATACAATTTTATCAGTTACAAAATATTTAACATTCATACAAGTTATCTGTTGTGGACAGTATCCATGGTTGTCAACCCTTTCTGTAATCCCTTATCTATTAATTAAAATACTAGTCCTTCACAAAACAAGAACAGTTTATATACAAACCACTGCAGAATGTGTCACAAGGTTTTAATCTTCAACAAAATGCATATGATATGTAATCTGAACTTGATTAGATAAAAAATATTTCTTAACAAGTTGAATTGCTTTTTTTGTTGTTGATATTAATTGCAATTACTATGGCTAAAAATAAAACAGAAAGCATGACTTTTAATCAATTCAATTAAAAGGCACAATATAATGGAGTGTTCATAACCACAATGTAAAATGAAAGTATTGGTGGTGCATCAGGATAAAAAAAACCACCCAACTTTAATGTAGTCCTCATTCATGGATTTTTTGGTTACAGCTCATTAACTTGTACACTAAACATATATCAGAATGAGTGCCTTACACTGAGTGCATCCTAGCAATTGTAGTAGTTTGTGATACATGTATATCCTTGTAAAATCAGGTACAATAAAGAATACAAATGATACATGTAGTTTAACATGATCATTTGGACAAAAATAGTTCCTTTATTGAATAACAGAATAAAGTTGTCAAATACTTTTAAAAGGAACACCACCTACATTTAGTAATATAATTAGTCACACATCATATATATGTTATATACACCAGTTAATGGTGTACGATAAAGGACAAATCATAAACAGTCCTATACATTTCTGTGGTAACATAAATGTCACCAATCTACCATCTAACAATATTTCAAGTGACAATATCACTCTTGGCCTAACAAGGAAGTCTGCTCTAGTGATGTTTATTACATGTTTGTTTACAATATTGATGACGTTCCTCGTGGGAATTCTACAACAGCTTTTTTTTTACATGAAACGCAAAGAAATGGAGAAATCTATTGGATAAATCATAATACAAGACTGCAGTACTGTATATATGAACCAGTAATATTGAATCTTTAAATGCTCAATATGTAGAAATTTTCATACATTTCTCTCATGGTGGTATTTTGGAATGACAAATTGTTTGATTGACAGTTTATAAGTCCTCAATCAAAGGACAAAGAAAAGGTCTTCTATTGAGATTTATGTCAATTTTTTAAAAATAATTTTGACCAATACTAAATGCTAGCGCCTCCTATAGGAGCTGGGATTGCTTACCTGAACCTGAAACCAACCGAACAACTATGCAATTATCCTTTTTTATAAAGCTTTCTTTCTGACAGAACTGTCCAATACTTCTGTTTAAGTGGAATAACTCCCATAAGTAGTCCTGCACAGAATATCATTTTATAGTAGATCTGGAAGAGCTGAATAATTTTGTATTGAAAAGGTTTTCTCTAGCTCTTATGGATTTCGAAATATTGAGCAAAAATTTAAAAAATCTACAATTTTGACGATTAAGCGGCAATAACTCCTATAAGGTGTCATTATACAACTAAAACTCAATTTAGAGTCTTGTAGAGCTTTTGATGCTGAGGAAGGAGGGTCACTTTAAATTTCATACATCTGTTATACTACATTGTATTTGAACAATAAGCCAAAAACTATATCTTTACCCCACTGTACTAATTTAGTCATGGCGGGCATGATGGTTGGTCAGTTTCCATTATTCAATCATGGTAGAGAACATCCTAAAAATAATGTGTGCAAAGTTTCAAAATTATCCCTTCATGGGTTTTTGAGTAGAAGATTTTCAGAGAAAAGAGAAAATTGAAAGCAAATAGTCATATAGGTCATAAAACTCCTAAAACGGGTCTTTGGACAAATTCGATCCTTTAAATCATTTGTATACATCTTGTGTAGATCTAAATGAACTGAACAATTTTGCAATGCGAACTTTCTCTCTAGTTGCAATGATTTTCAAGATTTAAATGTAGAGGAAAAACTGAAAAACCCTTTCATGTGAACAATGGCACTATGAGACTATGATTCTGTGAAAGCATCAAAATCATAAAAGTCAATTCTGAAGTGAAACGGGAGTTGCAGATGAGAGGTGTACCCCCAAGTGTAATGGATTGACAGACACCTCATCACTATCTATTCCCCTTTTTTCTCCTGAAATCACAATTAATGATTAATCCAAGAAATGTATCCAATTAAAACTTTAAAAAAAACTTTCTCACATGTGAAATATTAAAATATAGGCTTCCTTATTGCAAAATCTGAAGAACTTATTTATTATTTCCTAATTGGTCAACAACAAATTCCCTTCAATTACAAAAAAAAATCGCAAAAGTCTGGAATGGCCCTGTGCCTTAATAAATAGGAAATGGTTTACCATTTATTGGAAGAAGGATTTGGGTTTGTATAAAAAATTGTAGTAGAGTTGATTACACAAAATAGGTACAATGTTCTGCAAATGTTCAGACAAGTTCCTAAGTCTGGAAAATTAGGGAAAAACTCGTGGAACAATTCCATAATAGCAGGTGCACAACTTCCAATACATGTGCAATCTTTCTGTGAAGTTTCAGAGATCTGGGTTGAAAACTGTAGGAGAAGTTGATTATACAAAATAGGTAATGTCTTCTGAAAATACTCAGAAAAATGAGTTCCTAAGTCCGGAAAATTACAGAAAAAATCCCCGTAAAATTTGAAAAGATTGTATTTCAAAGAACAAATGAAATCACCTACTTTAAAGACTGGACAAATTATACTGTACAGTAGTATAAGGGATATTTGATTACAAGGAAAAATGGTATTCCTATGGACAATTATTATCACTAGCCAAAAATAACAACAATATACTTGCCAACTAGGTAACAGATATCAATCAATTTATTATGAAACTGTTTACTAAACAGAAGTTAGTTGGGCATATAATGAACCTATCTGGTATATAGAGGGAATGTTTTATGATGAAAGACGGTGAACATATTTCAAATGATAAAATGGTGCCAAAAAATTATATCATGATAAAATCCTGATGGCTTACTTAGAAATTTTACTCTAATCTTAACATATAGTTTTTCGTGATACCTAGAGCCTTGTTTTTTAACAGATTAATTATTACAGTTGGAAATATCTGCAATTTTTAATTTATGCCACAGGGAAGCCAGACACTAGAATATATTCTGTCTCCTAACTGACTGTTTGCTAGGATAAATCAGTTTAATGTTATTAATATACTAGTATACTCTTCAATTATCTTGCCCCCTACCCCCCCCCCCCCTTTTAAAAACAAATCCTTATCTTGAAGACATAACTTTAGTATTCCTGATCACATCTACAGTTAAAAGTGTGCTGTGACTGACCAACACTTATATAGTGGAGAAAACCTGTTAGTTGACAAACATTCCCAAGATCAAAATAGCATTTGTTTAGTAAAGGGGAAGAAAAATTACAAATAAATAGACACAAAAAAATTAAAAAATTCGACAGATGTGGGACCGTCTGAAGAAGCTTTTAAAAATAAGTACTGTATCTCACAATTGGGTCCCAAGACAAAATTCATGCAAATGTTCTAAAACAGGAACAGTTATCTGATTGCATACTGTTGTGTACATGTACAGTGTACCTAACATGTATCAATTTAAAATATGAATGCATTATATATATGCATGTGACTCGGGAGAAGAGGAACTGTCCCCCAGTATGTGATGAGTATAAAAGATAATACAAAGGAACAAATGAATAGAATAATAAGTAAAATAATAATTTATTACAGGTCTGCAAATGGACAGTGCTCAAGGATGTGTGTGCAATATACATACACTCCACCTAGTGTCCAGTGCAGACTAGACACAAACGGACAGTGCTCAAGGATGTGTGTGCAATATACACACACTCCACCTAGTGTCCAGTGCAGACTAGACACAAACGGACAGTGCTCAAGGATGTGTGTGCAATATACACACACTCCACCTAGTGTCCAGTGCAGACTAGACACAAACGGACAGTGCTCAAGGATGTGTGTGCAATATACACACACTCCACCTAGTGTCCAGTACTAACAGTTTGTCACCTATTAAGACCAATATGAACAAGCCACAATAAGTTGTATCAATTTACATGTGTAACTGTAACTTACCATGATATTCCAGAAAAACAGAATTTCCTGTTTCTTTAATAATATTTTAAAATAGATCTTATGAATACTGAAAATGCTCTTGGCACACTTACCTGATATTTGAGAAACATCCAACACTTACTAACATATACAACTTCCGCTGTTACAAAGTGTCACAGTTAGGACAAACTCTTGTCATTTTTACATGGTAATCATTTTAATTCACTCCTTAAATGACCTCTGACCTTATTAAAACACTTTTTGTGTTGTTACAAGAAAACTCCCTTCAGGTGAAAATTTTGTTTATCTGTTTCTTACTCCACAAACTAAGTAGATGTATATATAACTTAATTATACTAAAAAGAGTTTCCATTAATTGAAATTGATATCTGTTGGAGCAGTAAAGCTAATGTCTACTTATCTCTCATTATGATGTAATATACAAGGCACCTCCTACTTACATCATTTTTTAAAGAGATCATGATAAGATCCTAACTTTTCTCCAAGTATTTATTAGCTACTGTCAAAACATTCATAATACAACACTCTGTTTAATAGTAAAACACAAATTTACATTGAAATTAAAAGATTTATTTTCCAAAGAGAGTTATTTGTGTACATATAGATGTAATAGGTATTAATTGGTAAAGATCAATAATGTTGATTGATTGAATGTTTGCTTAAACATCCAATATAAATTAAATTTAAATCTTTCACTAGCTCCCCCTTTTTGTTATTGTCGAAATAAAGCGACAATAACAAAAGGGGGAGCTTGTGAAACATTTAATTTTAATTAGATTGCTTAAACATCCAGTGCAACATTTCAATATTTAGGACGAGGAAATTTCAAACAATAAATCCAGGGAAAAGGGGGATGAACTAATTTTGACTGCCACCAGGGAAGTATAGAATTAAGGCTGTTGTAGCAGCTACAATATTGGTGTAGACAGTAGGAATCTATTCCACCAATATTGGTGTAGACAGTAGGAATCTATTCTACCAATATTGGTGTAGACAGTAGGAATCTATTCTTTCAATATTGGTGTAGACAGTAGGAATCTAGTCTACCAATATTGGTGTAGACAGTAGGAATCTATTCTACCAATATTGGTGTAGACAGTAGGAATCTAGTCTACCAATATTGGTGTAGACAGTAGGAATCTAGTCTACCAATATTGGTGTAGACAGTAGGAATCTAGTCTACCAATATTGGTGTAGACAGTAGGAATCTAGTCTACCAATATTGGTGTAGACAGTAGGAATCTATTCTACCAATATTGGTGTAGACAGTAGGAATCTATTCTACCAATATTGGTGTAGACAGTAGGAATCTATTCTACCAATATTGGTGTAGACAGTAGGAATCTATTCTACCAATATTGGTGTAGACAGTAGGAATCTATTCTACCAATATTGGTGTAGACAGTAGGAATCTATTCTTTCAATATTGGTGTAGACAGTAGGAATCTATTCTACCAATATTGGTGTAGACAGTAGGAATCTATTCTACCAATATTGGTGTAGACAGTAGGAATCTATTCTACCAATATTGGTGTAGACAGTAGGAATCTATTCTACCAATATTGGTGTAGACAGTAGGAATCTATTCTACCAATATTGGTGTAGACAGTAAGAATCTATTCTACCAATATTGGTGTAGACAGTAGGAATCTATTCTACAAATATTGTTATAGGTATTTATATAATTCTGGCATGTTCTGATGTATAATGATGGATGAAGTTGGCTCTCTTTATTACACTAACAGATGAAGACATAACACTGAACTTTAACCTTACAAATTCCTTTGAACTTAGGATTAAAGACCTATAATAGACTATGATAATTAAATTTATATGCAGTACAACATGATGGTTCCATCTGATATCAACACACAAACACTCTATTTATTTTATTTACACTCAGCTGGGAGCTATATATGTTATCAATTCTAGAAAGTTAAAAAGCATTCTAGTACATGTTTAATGAATGATATTAACCAACAACAGTTAATAACACAATACAAATATTTAAGACAGACATGTGAAGACAGACAAAGAAATGCTGTTCATACAGCCCTACATATATTGTGATAAGAAATGTCAATCCAATTTTTTATTCATATCAATTTTTTTAATCAAATGGAGAGGCTACATGCAAAGTTTTTTGTACAAGGGGAAGTTTTAGTTCCATTTTGTTATGAAGTATCATATAACATATGAAGTATCCTATGAAGTCATATTTAAAAACATGGTGTTGAATAAAGAATGATGTACCTAGGACTATCATTGTAGTTGTTAAATTAAATTCACTGCAAACACAATTGTTAAGATATAAGGTAAATAATAGTGGAATGTTAGGAAGAAAGCACAAACCATCTGTTTTAAACTGTTATATAAAAGAATTTTCCTCAATTATTTAAATGACTTTCATCTTTACAAACATTATCTTATCTGTTTTAGACTAATCACTTAGCATTCTAACAAACCTTTACTCAACAGAAACAAGATCTTTTAACATTCTGTAGGGATAACTCATGTATTGTTAGAAATTTGTTTATAACATCTCAAATTATCCACGTCATTAAGACAAATTATATTAAAATGCCTGACAGGAATCATGTTTGAAATCACAAATGCTTTTAAATAAATAAAACCCGATTCAATTTTCACCAAGAAAACCATGTACTAATACTCCTACGATCATATGTAAATAACACAGGACATGAGGAAACCAGTTTTTCTCATTTTGAATTAAAAATGCAGTGAATTTTTTACAGCAAATTTTTTTTAGAAAATTATATTTTCAAAACAGACTTTTCTGTACCTGATCTAACTATTATATACAATGCTGGGCTGTAATTGTACCTGTATGTGTAGCCTTGGGAGGCAGCTGTCTTCTGTAGATTTAAAATAATACAACCAGAATTCAGAAATCATTGATTTTTTTCTAGTAATTAAGCAACTAAAATCAGCAAACCCCCCCCCCCCCCCCCCCAAACTTTCAAAAACACAATTTCACAAATATGCATACACCAGAGAGTGGAGTGGTGTCCCCAGATTCACTGCCTCCTCTTTGATGCAACTGAATTTATAGTCGTGATTGTAATTTAGATTAATGAATTTGAATATATACATGTACCTATTCTAATGTCAAAGATAATGTTTAAAATAAATTTACACAGGAAGAACAAGGTAAGACATGGAATTAGTTGTGTATACATCCTATCAGATTCCATATGTCTTCTATCTCATGCCCTTTATCATCACCACACTAAATTTAATCTTCAAAGTGCTTATTAATCTTTTTTATGCAAGAAATAAAATATTAAATAAAACATAAATATGGGCTTTCCCACAAGTTACAGCTGTGTGGAACATTATTCTATTACAGGCTAGTCTGTCAACTATTGTATTTATACTATGTAACTTGCCAATAAAGGCCAGTTCAGTTGCCTTAAAAAATAACTTGCCATAACAATTCACAAATATATGGTCTGCATAGGTTTTACCAAACATCTGTTATAGTTAATACTGAGAAATTAGAAAATGACCTTGACCTCTGACCTTGTATGTTTTCAAGGTCAAGAGTCATAAGAGTCGTGGGTGAAGTCCCCATGCCTCTACTATCAATAGTTAATGAGTTATGAATGAAAAAATAATAATCAATATTTGTAATGGGAGCTAACTCCTGTAAGTTGAAGTCAAATCGTATACTTCCAAATGTGATAAATTTGCATGTTTGTAAGGCCAACATTTACCTACTAGTATTATAAGGGGTCATCCATAATTGTCAACATTTTTCACAAGTTTGCAAAGAGCACTCTTTTTGAAAACCCCCTCCCTCCCTCCAAAAGAGTACGTCAACATTTTTTGCAAGTCTGCACATCCACGTTACCGGAAGTTATAGAACGTACCGAAAAAATGTTGAAATTGAACCCCCTCCCCCCTATAGTGCTCTTTGCAAACTCGTGAAAAATGTTGACAATTATGGATGACCCCTAAGTTATTGCCTTCCTGTAACTGTTTCAAAGGAGAAGCCATGGCAAGACAATGTCAACATCTAGAACGTGACTTGACCTTTGTCCATTTTCAAATCAATTTTGACCAACGGTGATATTGTCCTATTTAAATATCAGTTGAAGTTACTCAGATATTGCCATTTACAATAAATCAATAAATTGAATTGATGCAGGGAAGATACTTCTTAATTCAAGCAAGAGCTTAATATGATCTACATTTTGGTAAAGGTTTCAGTTTTGTATCTACATGTATTATGGTTAAGGATGAGATCTGCACACAAAAAATACAAGGTCAAAAATTGATATGCACAGGGGTGCAAAAGCGGAGTTGCCTATTTTATTAACCAAAACTTTCATTAAAATCGGTTGAGAACTTTTTGAGTTATGATCCGGAAACCACTAATTCAAAGAAATTTTCTAACATTTTTCTGTCACTGTGACCTTGACCTTGAGCGGATTTACCCCAAAATCAATAAGGTTCCTCCTCTTATCGTAATGTATGTCTAGTTGTGGGGAACAGGTCTGCAAAAAATCTTAAAGATATCCCAGAAAACAAAAAAGGTATGCCAAAAAAACATGCCAAAAATTGTCAGGAGTGCAACACTTTTTTGTGACACTTTAAAAAAATGTCATTTTTTAAAAGGTCACCAAATTACCAGTTTTAGGGTATCTTGTTGTGACTGCTCTGGTGCAGCAAAGGTATATTTATGATTTTATTTTGGTTTAATCAAGGAAAAAATTTCTACCAAGAACTAAATGCAACGTTGCATAATTTGTGTTGCACTCACGATAGGGTAGTTTTTTCAGAACAATATTTTCATACTTTTTAAAAGGCAACATACTTTCTTTTGATATCTCTCAATTAGTTAACACCTGAAACTGTGTAATAAAAAAGAATTATGCACATATTGCTAGATTTGACAATTTTGTGACCTTTTAAAAAATGACATATTTAGGTGTAACAGAAAAGTGTTGCACTCCTGACAATTTTGGCATGTTTTTTTTGGCATAACTTTTTTGTTTCCTGATATATCTTCAAGATTTTTTGCAGACATGTTCCCCACAACTAGACATACATTTTCAACTATTTAGAAATAATATATCTTATTAATTTGACAAAATTAGAGGACCATAATCTGTTGGGGTCAATTTTTTTTAAACAGCTTATATATTAATTTTGTTCTTTCTCAAATATCCTATTGAAAATGTTAAGATATAGGAAATTTGTTCCCAGCAATATCACAAAATTACCTCAGTACTTTTTAAAGAATGTATTTCCTTCTTTTACTTGTTTTAACAGGAGTGCAACAAAATCAGACTAAAATTAGTACTTTTTCCACAACCTACCATTTTCAAAAGATTTAACTTTATCATGAAATTTTTTTTCTCAATGGATGACTTACAATTACATTTTGATAATTTTGTTGCCATATGCAAAAATATTACTACTTTTGACTTAATAAAAAATTTTAAGAGGTAGATAACAAAAGAATTTTTAAAAATTCTTGAAAAAAAATATTTTTTTTTAAAAAGTACAATTGCATATTTTTCAAAATCTTGCACAGGAAGTCATTAGTATTTGTTACATTGTTTAAGAAAACAGCAACAAGTTATATGAAACATAACATTGTTAAACTGAAGTAAAATGTATAAATGTTAAGAGTGTTTTATATTTCAAAATTTGTTCAATAAAATATAATAAAAACTTTATTTCTTACCTTTTTTGATTTATTTCAACGTATGCACATTTGGAAATTATGAACAAAAACTTGATATGCTCATGTTTAAATTTGACATTTTTTTCACATCTTGGGGACAGGGTCATATTTTTGTAAACAGCCCTTATCATTATTCCATGAAAAAAACACCAGATATAGGGACTATTTTTCTATCTACTTTAGTACTTGTAGCAGTACAAGGTATTCACAAATAAAAATAGATCAACAAAAATATTTGTATATGTGTAGACATAAACTTCATTCATTAGTTCTTGTATCATAATATCCTAACAGTTTGTTATGAGCATGCCATGTTTATCTGATCAAATTTCCAAAGAAGATAGATATAATAACATTACATTAAACCGAGAAATAATTCTTCTGTTCAGTACACTTTCACTTGGACAAAGTTGTGCTGATCCAATTTGCTTCATAGGACACCCATCTACAGAACTTAGCATGATGTCAATAATTATGCATCTTTATTCTGTGAATATAAGTGGAGCTCATATACTTATCAAAGAAAATTGTTAAAGTACAATACTCTTTGAAAGAACTGAAGTTTGACACCAATTAAAAGTGTTTGTTTATTAAAAAAATTACGATTTTTTTATTATGGGCTGTTGTACATTACTTTTCTTTGTTGTTCACTTCCAGGGCTCGCGTTGGAGGGCGACTCGGGCGAAAAAGTCGCCTGATCGTGGTCCCACTTCGCCGTCGATCATCTTCAAAAGCGAAGTGAAGTCGCCCTTTCATTTTGTAGAATCGCCTTATGTCACCTTTCAAATTTTATTACCATTTTGGTAAGAAATCTTCATATTTTTGATAACGCGTCATGTTTATTATGTTTACGTGCTAAAGTTGAACTGGTACCCTTTTAACTTTTATTTGGTATATAGGTGTAGGACCACCATAGATTTTTTACTCTTCGGCTATATTAAAATTTGATAATTTTGACTTATCCTAGAAAATTTACCTTTGTTTCAAATTAAGTGACACTTCTGTCCCCTATAAAAATGCACTGGCTGAACATTCTGTCAAAATTTCACAATATGTTTCATTGCATATAAGAAAAAACGCTCAACCTGAAGTCCACGTGGTCTAAAAATCTACTTTCACTTTCTATTTCAGTCCAAAAATAGTGCTTGTCCCTAATTGACTCTCAACATTTTTATGTTCATTTAAAACCAATAAAACTTTATCCTCAAGTTTCCTAGAATATTCAGCTTTCCAAAAATACCAAATTTATTCTGGTATCATGTGCGGTTCAAATTCTATATGATGCAAGAGTGAACCTGTCTGTTGACTAGTACTACTTTTACGTACAACCCGGTATTTGGTGGTCCTACACCTATAAAGCATAGGTTTACAATATAACTGAAAACCAGTTCAGACCACAAGAATTTGTGAAAATTTCCGGAGCGGATATGAATTTGGTGCCGGTGATTGCAAATATACTATGCTGATAGTGGTGAAATGAGTTTTGCAATGATAGACACGTAGTAAAAATAGTATTTTGGCAGTTACTTAAAACAAATTAAAGTTAAATATATTTAAATACTTTTAATAGTGAATTTTACAATTTTAAATAATATAGTATGTGTCATAATGATGTAATTTTCTTCTTCTAGTTCGAATGGTACTTCATTATAAATCAATCAAAATGTGTATCAATGACAAAGAAACATTTATTTTAATGAACAGTTTTGTGACAGTTGATTCTTTTTTTATTGTTATGTTTCATACATGTATTTTTGAAAATGTGTGAAATAAGAATACTGAATAGTAAATCAAATCTTTGATACTTTATCCTCAATAATTTAAACTGCTAAAAAAACATAATAAAAATGCAAATGCCAACACTAATTTAAACAAAATAAAACTAAGTAAACAGGATGCTTTCTCGATATACTGCAACTTCTCCCTGTTTTCCACCCACTTCTCCATGTTCTATCCTCACAGTCATATCCAGTAAAAAAACAAATGGCGCGTAATATATTTGAAAGACGTAAATTGTTTGAAAATATGTTAAATACACATATTGTTTGCCGGTTTTTTATTGGAATTACACATTTACTGATAAATTGGAAGTCTGTGTGAAGTATTTGGCCCAGATTTACAAGTATCTTGTAAACCATCAGGCGACTTAAGGGAAATGACAGGGTGACTTCGACTTCGCTTTTGAGGCACCTTAGGGCGACTTCAGGTCTTAGTAAGGCGACTTTGTTGCCAACTTCGCCCAGTGTGGTGAGCCCTGCATATCATCAGGGCTCGCGTTGGAGGGCGACTCGGGCGCAGAAGTCGCTTTATCGTGGTCCCACTTCGCCCTCGATCATCTTCCAAAGCGAAGTGAAGTCGCCCTATCATTTTGTAGAATCGCCTAATGTCGCCTTTAAAATTTAATTCCCATTTTCAGGGGTCACCACACTCTAAAAAAGTAGGGAGAAGTGACTTCTCCCTGGCAGCAAAACAGGGAGAAGTCAGGCCCTGATAGGGAGACTTCAGGAGACACTAGGGAGAAGTCAGGGGGACCGTACAAATAAGTAATTTCGCAGTAGTTACATACATTTTTCATTATTTACATCAATTTCCAGGATTATTTCTCTTGTGTTTTAAAACCATAACACACTTAGATTCAGTTTTTTCTTTCTTTTTCATTATTATTCATGGTATGCAATATCAAACAGCACATAACCTTTATCGTTTATCAAAGTTGTACTGATCCAAATTGCTTCACAGGGACACCCATCTACAGAACTTATCATGATGTCAATAATTACTATACATCTTTATTCTTTCAAGTAAAGCTCAAATACTTATAAAAGAAAATTGTTAAAGTACATTCTCTTTGAAAGAACTGAAGTTTGAAACCAATTAAAAGTGTTTGTTTATCAAAAATATTACGATTTTTAATTATGGGCCGTTGTACATTACTTTTCTTCGTAGTTCACTTCCGGTAATTAGTCACATCCGGTAAATAAACAAATGGCGCGTAATACATTTGAAAGACGTAAATCGTTTGAAAATATGTTAAATACGCATATTGTTTGCCGTTTTTTATTGGAATTACACATTCACTGATAAATTGGTAGTCAGAGTGAAGTATTTGGACCAGATTTACAAGTATCTTATGCGAACCATCGGGCGACTTAAGGGAAATGACAGGGCGACTTCGACTTCGCTTTTGAGGCGCCTTAGGGCGACTTCAGGTCCTAGTGGGGCGACTTTGTCGCCCACTTCGCCCAGTGTGGTGAGCCCTGCATTTTGGTAAGAATCGTCGTATTTTTGATACCGTGTCATGTTTATTTTGTTTACGCGCCACAAAGTCTACTGGTACCCGTTTAATTTGTATTAAGTATATAAACATGATAAAGCGCAGGTTTAAAATATGACCGAAAACCAGTTCAGTGCAAAAAACATTAAATTTTCCGGAGCGGATATGAATTTGGTACCGGAGATTGCAAATGTACTACGCTGATAGGAATGAAATGAGTATTGCAATGACAGAAACGTAGTAAAAAAGTATTTTAGCAGTTACTTTAAACAAATTTAAGTGAAATATTTAAAAATAATTTTAATAGTGAATTTTACCATTTTACATAATATAATATGTGTCACAATGATGTAATTTTCTACTTTTACTCTAGTTCTTAGTAGTTCATTATAATTCAATCAATTTGTGTACTAATAACAAAGAAACATTAATTTTAATGAACAGTTTTGTGACAGTTTATTCTTTTTTCATTGTTATGTTTAATACATGTATTTATGAAAATGTGTGAAATAAGTATACTGAATAGTGAATCAAATCTTTGATACATTATCCTCAATAAATTAAACTGCTAACATAACGATAAGAATGCAAATGCCAACACTTATGTAAAAAAAACAAAGAAAACAGGACGCTTTCGCGACATATACTGGTAATGCAACTTCCCACTTCTCCCTGTTCTATCCTCACTTCTCCCTGTCAGCCACCCAAAAGAGAAGTGACTTCTCCCTATCATTTTGACCCAGTGTGAGCCCTGATCATGCGCAATTGTATGTTTTTGTGGTTGTCTTTTCATGATCACACATGTAATTAGCTCATTATCATTCAATGTTACATGAAACAGACTTATTGTTGATTCTGCTATTGAAAAAGATGATACAAAAAGCACCAAACACATTATTTTTTACATAAACAAATAAAGTAAACAAGTGCGGACACAGAAAAATGTCTCGCCTGCATTCCGCATCAGTAACAAAAATAAATTTCGTCATAAGCATTAAGTAAATAGCATAAAATATCAGCAGCGGCCTGTATACAAAATATTGTCACCATACCCTGCATAGTTACAGGGGAACAGCCGTAACCCAAAAACTTAAAGGTAGTCGCTGGACCGTGAAATTGAGGTCAAGGTCAGGTGGAACCTACCAGACAGTCATGTACTATTCATCAGCAACCTATATACCAAATATTGTCATCCTACCATGCGTAGTTACAGAGGAACTATCGTAACCCAAAAACTTTAACGTAGTCGCTGGACCGTGAAATTGAGGTCAAGGTCAGGTGACACCTACCAGACAGTCATGTACTAGTCATCAGCAACTTATACACCAAATATTGTCATCCTACCATGCGTAAATACAGAGGAACTATCGTAACCCAAAAACTTTAACGTAGTCGCTGGACCGTGAAATTGAGGTCAAGGTCAGGTGACACCTACCAGACAGTCATGTACTAGTCATCAGTAACCTATACACCAAATATTGTCATCCTACCATGCGTAGTTACAGAGGAACTGTTGTAACCCAAAAACTTTAACGTAGTCGCTGGACCGTGAAATTGAGGTCAAGGTCAGGTGACAGGTGACTGACTGGCAAGTACTCATCATAAGCTACCTCTGGACCAAATTTGATGGACCTAGGGCTTGGGCTTACAAAGATATGAAGCAAGATGTCAAGTGTTTACACCGTCGCCGCCGGATTCCCATACATATGTCTCGCCTCCAGCGACTTTCGTCGCAGGCGAGACAAAAACTTATAAAACTGTAAAGAAAGTGAATATTGTTGCATCTTGACAGTGCATGTGGTAGAACGAAAATCGTACCCTCAATTTTTTTTTTTTTTTGCGAGGGTACGAATCTAGTCCCATTACTCGTAATGTAGCAGAGCGGAAGTGAATCACTCCCGGCACTTTGATGTCCAAAAGAAGTTGCATATACCATCAAACATGGTCGATCTTGATATCTTTTGACTGTGTCACCATTTTTTCATCGGTTTCATGTTTAAAACCGATCAATATTGATACTAAATGAGAGTTATTGCCGTTTTTAATAACCCGCTGTGATTTGTGTATTAATAATTGACATTCGTGCCTCTTTTTAATTACATTTACTACATGAAACACATTGAAAAACCCGAAAATGAATGGCCAGTTGCATCTTGGGTAATACATATGTAAATTACTGGATTCTTACTACGGAATGGTTGTTATAGTATGCAAATTAGCACGTTTATAACAAAATTAAGTCACATTATCCATATATAGAAAAATGATCAACATAGCATTTTCCACTTGCATCTTCCAAGACAAAAAAGAAATTTCTTCAATAAAGATCATTTCCTGTTAGTTTTGCAATGTCTAAAGCTTAAATAACTTTAAGAAGATGAATATTATGTTTGAATTTTGTATAAATAGACCAAAGTTAGAATTTTTTATTTGCTACAGTACGAGCAATAGGACTGAATTCTGCCGTTAATCAGACAAATCACAAAACTAACTTAGGATTATAATGGCAGTAAAATTCAGCCTATGCATGTGGTAGCCTGTGGTAACCTGTAGTGTCATGTGGTATACAGTCACACAGATTAGGAATGGGGCTGTTTGCTTTGGGAACACTTTCATTTTCCAGAGGCACAGAAAAAAACAGTTACCGGATGTTCCAGTGGACCAGAATATTTCATTAAGGCTCTCACACAACGCCAAAAATATGCTATATAAAATGAATGATTTACACTGTTAACAAAATCTTTTCTGAGAATGGTGGACAGAATACCCCAGCAATACTTGAGCGATTTTTGACTGGTCCAAGCGTATCATATCGGTTCTGTCAGTTGGACTGATTATGTGAGGACTGGATATACCATCACCAACTGCCCTATACTAAAGGCTAAATGTAAGCTATATACTTAACTTACCACCACAAAACTGCCCTAAATTATATAAAACAAATATTCTGTAATTATTTCTCCGAGATTCCAAAGAACAAATTGAAACAACTGAATTTGTAGGCTATTCTAATATGCCTACTAGTATGTCTTGTCCATATAATGAATACGTAAAAGAATATCATATATGTATCATACTGTCATATCCAATATTTTCGTAGCTCTGAGAATGTCAAGTCGCGAAGGCTTAAATAAAAGATATAGACAGTTCATTTAACGTCTGCATTGATCTAAATTAAAGACACTTGAGTTAATTTAAACAGAAACTCAAACACTAGATTATGAAGCTTAAATATAAAAACATAAACATGAAAAATTTACCTTGACACTGCCTCACCCTGGAACCTGTAATTACAGTCCAGCACAAAATATGTTTTTTTTTTGTTTCTTTATTCGAGTTGTGAATACAAAATATTTTTAATGTAAAATTTTGTAAAAGGTAAAATTTGTGTATTATGTGAATATCTTCAGTTTAAATATGTATTTCGTTCCATAAATGTAATTGACACAGTATAGTGTTGATTTTATTTTTATCGTTTCAACAACCGGTAAGCAAAGATGCACACGATTAGTCTCGATCATCCAGACGCTTAATTACATTTGTGCGTCTGGATTCATTTCTATATTGAACTCGTTACCATTACGCCCAAAACTGGGCGTAATTTTTGATTGGATGATATTTTTATTATCTAAAAAATTACTTCCGTTCATATCAAGAAGTGTATAAAAAGTTGTGCCAAAGTTTACATTTGAATATTTTTATAAAATATAACTTTATCTATTAATTAAACAAATATTATTGTTGTGCACAATCAAGAGTGAATCTGAATGTGACGTCATATTATAAGTATGCATGGTTTTCCTGGTTTAAAAATAGGGCCCTAAAAACAGAATCATTATTTTGTCTCCACCAATTGGTAGCGAAATTACAACAAGGTGATCCCAGACGCTATTATATATGCGTCTGGGTGATCGAGACAAGCACACGATATGTGATATTGATAGTTACAAGACTGTATTATTTTCAGTATAAATAGTAACAGTCGTATTTCGAAAAATGCTTATCCGAGACAGACACAATTAAACTCTAGAAGAATATACAATGAATGATGTACATACTTATAATACATTTATTTCAAAAGCATCTAAATTCATCATTCACATTAGTGTGGTTATTTCTATATTTAATACAAAGTTTTTTCTCTAAGTAGAATCAAATGACGTATATATTTATATGTGTATAAGTGAAGTCATATATATTTTTAGAATAAAACAATTGGGTCACTTGGATGAGCATAAGAGATGTACCAACACAAAAACAAAAAAAAGGGGGGGGGGGGGTAAATTAAAGATTTAATTTTAATTGGATTGCACCATTCACAGCCATTTATCGGAACGTACGTTGTCGCACGGGGGGGGGGGGGGGTGGGTAACTTGGTATATATTGGGTAATACGGATGTACGGCCCGGCGAATAGGTCACTTTTTTACCTCTCCAAAATATATGAATAGGTAGCTTTTTTCATTGAAAAATATATCATTGGGTAGTTGTAAATTATCTTAATATATCCATGCCTCAATTCTCATCTTAAGCATCTAAGCCTATGTAAAGCACAGTGACTTTGCAAACAAAGTGTTCCATTAACATCACTTGATCATTTTGGTAGTGAATGAACTATTTTGCCAATGGGGATGTGCTGTAATAATATATATGAATAGGTCTGATTTAATCATTCAATATATGATTAGGTCCCGTTTTATAACGTCCGAAATATATGAATATGGTGTGTTTTCAAATCTCCGTCCACAGACCTGTACCTAAAAGTATCCTTAGTTACCCCCCCCCCCCCCCGTTCGTTGTCGTAGCTTTAAAACACACAGGATTGTTGCGGACGGTGCAACGCCCACGTGTCAACACCATTTATTCATTCATTGGTAGTTTTAATTTGATAGTTCTAACACCAGACATCTATATCACACCAATCTAATTAAAATTATATCTTTCACTTCTTCCCCCCTTTTTGCTATGGTCGAACGCAGCGACCTATAACAAAAAGGGGGGAGCAAGTGAAAGATTTAATTTTAATTAGATTGATATCACACAAATTCATTTATAATTGTCTTTATTTTGGTTTACAAATATAATTTAAATATAGTTATAGTGCTTTTTATGTTGTGTCGTTTTAGTCACCACTATAAATGAATTATAACTTCACTGTGTAAACTCCTTACACAGTGAAGTTATAATTCAAACCCGTCTCTAGTGTTTTTGTCCTGCATATAGTACAGTCTATATATATATAATCTCGAAAAATTTATAATATCAATATATATATTTATATTATAAAGTATTAAATTTAAAAGGAAGTGAAAAGTAATGTGTAGGGACAAACACAATTCTAGGGCTTCACGTCACACTTTACTATATATTACTCTTTGTACATTTAGAAAAAATGCATTCTACCTGAAACAAAAACAAAATCCTCTGCTCTCGGCATCGGAGTTTGTAATGTCCGTGAGATGAGACGAGACGAGATGGGATGGGATGCCGGGGATGGGAAGGAAAAAGAAAAGGAAGCTTTATTTTCATTCGGAACAATATACAAAAATATTGCACGAGATCTATAGATTCAGTGTAAAATATGAAAATATACTGCACTTTATTGCTATACGAAATACAATGGGGAAAAATATTACTATATAATAAACAAAATATTACACGAGATAGAGCTTTTAACCGAATAAGAACACACAACACACTATATTCAAAGACACATAAGGCATACATAACAATACAAATATGCGTAAGACATACATATGACATGATCATGTAACAATAAGACATAAGAGGATAAATATATATGACAACACAAAGACATATAGGCACATAAAAGTAGTGGCACAATAAAACTAGCAGAGATTAAAAGTGATAATGACATATATAAACTAAACGCACAGATAAGAGAGCACTGTGTAGGTAATAGTGAACATGCTGTTTAAAGTGTAAAACGCACATATGAGAGTACATATATGTGATAAGCATAAAACAAAACGTAGTGCACCTTTCTTGCGCTTTTTCATTTTTTTTTTTATTCTTATCTGTACAAAAATGCCATGTTAAAGTGCAGAAGTTAACATTACAAAACTACTGAGAATGAAAGTATGAAAAATGGTGAGTGTACAAAAATGGTCCAGCAAAATTTCCAGACAGTCAAAAGCCTTGGACAGAACCATAAGAACAGCCGTAATATATAGATTTTTGTCCAAAGCTGAGCGACAATCTTTAAGAAGTCTAAGCAGTGTAGTTTGCCATCCATGTCTCTTATTAAAAGCACATAAATAAGGGTTAAAAATACCATCAAAATAATCAGCAAGTTGGATTTCTTAAACCTTTTCAAACTTTTTTGAAAAAATAGACAGCACACTGACCGGCCTAAAATTAGACATTTACAAAGGATTATTTTTCTTATTTAAAAGTGTAACTTGAGCTTCTTTAAGCCGATCGGGAAAAACAGAATGATTTATAGATAAGTTTATTAACAAAGTTAAATTTGGAATTATAGCCTCTTTACACTTTTTTACAATTTTGGCAGGTATGCCATCAACTTCTGTTGCCTTCTTGATAATAATTTTTCTTATAATCTGTAGACAAGCATACACAAAGCAACACAAAAACAGAAATAGAGTAACCCGAACCCAATAAAAACCATATGTGCACTCGGTGCACCATACGTTGGAGCTGCTGGAATGTTGCTGTCGATGAACGGGAAGTTGACAATAAGAAAGTTGAAGTCATCACTTTTGTCGTAGATTTTTTGTATTTTTCCTTAGTCTATTTCTAGAAGTAGGTCTAATTAAGAGGCTGACCTAAGTGTATTGGTAGTGTCTTTAATTTCAAGTTCGCTAAGCTAATTTACATTTAATGCCATTTTGAGGACATATATTTCTATTTGTAGCCAGGAATATACAAAATTATACCATAGACATATAATTATTGTCTTTGATATATAGTCCCAGTTTTAGACCAATAGCAATTGGTAACTGGATAACTATAGACACAAACGAATAAAATTTAATTTCATAATCTATAAAATCTCAAATAGAATATTTTACTATATTTTTACCTCACAACTTTGTATTAAGTTCAGACAACTTATAGAAAAAGTCAAGGACCATGGCCTCAAAAATTGCAATCGGATTACCTCGCATTCTAGACGGAAATTACCCAGAGGTGTTTATACATGAAATCAACACTATACGATTCAGATTTACTGCAGACCAGTCCATCAAAGTTCCTTTGACTTTGACAATGTGGGGGAACGCTGGAAAAATTTTGACGAGGAATGTAGCCTGGTCTAAGGTTATGACCCAACAGAGGGCAACGTATCTAGCAGGACCACCTAAATACAAAATTTCATTAAAGGTAAAGATTTTAACTCATGAAAAATTAATTTGATGTCCAACTTTGAAGTCAAACAAGGTCATCGATAAGAATTGTATATGACTATGGTCCTGCCACAGTGAGCAACGATGCTGGCAGGTCCATCTATATTTTTGTTATAAATACTCCCAAATGCAAAACGTGTTCGCATTACAAATGAAACAAATTACAGTACATATTTCCACTTATGTCAGCAAGCCCCGTCGAAGATTCTACGGACTACGGTAACTGATGCAAATCCCCGAAAAATTATCCGTCCACCAGTACGGGTAGTACTTAAATACGCCTGCATACGCCTGCCGTAATAGAAGTACGCCTGCAGAAAAAAGTATACGCCTGCCATCATATTTATACATTATATTAATTTTTTATGGTGTATTATGATGTAACATTAGTTTTAGAATGAATAATATGTATTTTTTTAGTTTTCAATAAAAGTTTTGAGGAATAACAGGCCATTCATTGTAACGGTGAATTGACAACATGATATAACGAGCAAGCGTAGTCTGTTCAGAAGATAGGTTTGGTTAAAAGATGGAAATTGAATATCATCCGAAATATTAAAAATGATTTGGTACCCATGTTTCACTATATGAAATTGCAACTGTAGACCAAAGAATATGAACATGTTTTTTTGTTCTCTTAGAATTCCTAGGTGAAAATGTTCTAATTATAATTCCAATAGAATTTTCAAAAAAACCCCATTAACTGCTGGATAAAAAGATCGAATTGATTTGCCAATGACATTTGAAGCAGCATGAATGACAAAAGCTCGATGGGTGCAGTTAAAGGAACAGTCCTGCAATGATTCATCAACAGTATCACTAACAATTAACAGTCAGTCCGTCGTGTTTATGGTCGTCAATGTAAAAAGCCCTATTCAAAATAATTTCAATAGATGTACGGTACCTTAATTCAGTAGCTAATTTTTCAGTTTTTGAAATTCCAAGGGATATGGCATTAAAAAGACAAAATTTGCCATTCCCTGTTGTCTTCACTGGCCAAAAAATCCGAATTGTTACCCAAAAGAGTGGTCGCTATACTGTCAGAGATCCTAATTATTCTAATTACATCAAATTCCTTTGAAGTTGAAATTATCTCACTTCTGAACATAAATCATAACCTGTCATTTTAATTGGATTAATTGGATTAGCGGTAATTTAACAATTGTTAATTATGGTGAGTAAAAATCAAGCATGACTTGATGATTGGATTACATTTCTTACACATTAATGTACATCAGTCAACTTGGATTTAGCATTGGGGTAAGTTCAATTTTATATATTCTGTATATATATTATGCTGCTTAATTGTTACAAAAAGTAAATTTTCATATTATTGATGTACTTGCGCATTAAATACATTTCTATCGCCATTTCATATAGATACGAATTCGTAACTCTTGTAAACCATAAGTCGGAAGACTTTATGACATTTTTATTCCAATAAAAGTAAATTATTATACAATAAATGAATTAATAAATAAATAGTCAAAATGTGGGATTGCATAAACTTATTTGATATAAGATATTTTGTTCAGTGCACATGCGTATACGCGCGTCCATACGGACATGACTTAACATAAGGTATTCGCTTAAAAAAAAGATAATAAATAAATAAAATACCATTTTTAAGGTTCAAACTGATTTATTTTACTATTTAAAGTTATTTCTTGGTGAAATATTAGTCACAAATAGTGGCAGGCGTACACTTTTTTACTGCAGGCGTAAATTTATTACGGCAGGCGTATGCAGGCGTATTTAAGTAGGACCGCACCAGTACTACAAGTGAACGATTTCTAGACAATCCGTCCCCTAGTCGATACGTCCCAGGTCGATTCGTTCCCTTGTCGTTCATCAGGCCCCAGGTCGATCCGGCCCCAGTAAAACCAAAGGTAGGGAAAATAAATAAAGAAGGTAGGTAAAATATAAAAAAAAAAACATTACAAGCTACATACAAGTTAATTATATATACATTAATACAAGCAATACTACGGAATGCAACATAACGGGATTCAATTCTATTTAAAAATATATTATCTATGTATTACACTTACTGCCTTGTAGTCTCGCTTTCTTCTGTATGACATCATAACAAATAGCAGTGGGACTTTCTTTACGCTGTTGTCTTTTTGTACAAAAGCATTGATCGAATACAGTTGCTTAAATGGTTTCTTCACAACTTTGAACGTTCCGTCCATATACCAACGTCTTGCCGTTTGCAGAAGCTCTAACTGCTTTGGAGTTGAAAACATTATATGTCGCATCTCGTCCACATGAATGTCCCCAACAACGAAGTCATCACAGGGGAGGAAATTCCTATCAATCTAAAAAGAAAAATTTCATTGAACATAGATAAAACCAAAAAAAACTCAAATCTGTGGGTTCAGCTGGGCGCAGTTTCTGGCGGCGTCTGTTTATGTTACGCTGAATATTTACTTGTTTTGGTAAGTTGAAGTCATTGTCGTCTATTCTCCATCGCACAGTCGACTATTTCACCAGATGTATGGCTTGTATGGCTGTTGTTCTGCCTCTACAAGAGCCTAAAAATATTGACAATCAATGTATAATTCATAATTAATATATAAAATGACTGTAATAAATTGTAATGTTAAACAATACGTAAATAAATTTAAAATGTGAAATATTCTACAACTCACTTTATGACTGTAATAATTTGAAATATTAAAGGGAAACTTCGCAAAAAAATGAAAATTTGATATGTTATACTTCAAATAAAAAGAAATATAATTGCCTTTTGATGTTTTATTGTATTCTTTACCGTTACGCTTCTAGAGTGGATTAAAGGTGATAAAATTTTGTGTATGGGGGCCGCCATATTGACAGTATTTTATCACATGACTGCGTTTGTGACGTGATAAATGTAATTATCCAGTAAATATGATAAATAATCCAGTTTACAAATATGTTTTTCTGCCTTAGCTCTGTGAAGAATATATAAACTGTGGCGATGACTAATGACCGGCTGACAACATAAGATTACCAAATACGTCTTAATGTTTTATTGCTCTTTGTTTTAATAAAAATATTTTTGGACGCAAATTTTAACCTGTCTTTATTTAACTCAGATATAATTTACCTAAATAATAATTGCAATAAAAGATATATTTATATGATTATTTTTATATAAAAAATAAAATTCCGTGGATAATTTTGCACGTCTTGAAACGGCAGTGAAACGTGAAAATGTTACAGGTAAATCATTACTCTTTTATGAAAGGTAATTAACAGAATTCGCAGGTAAACAAACAGGATGTTTATTGCAATTATTAGATCATTTGACGCCGACTTTGAAGTATGAATATTCGGACTTTTTCAAAAGCTAACCAGATTAAAGGTTAATCATGTTATTCGAAATTAGAAAGGCACACCCCTCCGGCCAAGACAGGTATGATTTGAATACACCGAAGTGTCAGAACACAGGATGTATATAAGATTTCGAATACCTTATAAAGATGCCAAGGCTGAGGAAACGTAAAACTTACACGTTAACTCAAATATACACAACATGTAAAAGTTTGGAAACTGTGTTACGCACACGCACAATAAATGTTACCAGTAATAATAATTATAATAATAACAATAATAATAATTATAAATGTAATAAACGTGAAGTGAAATTTGGATGCACGAAAACCAGAGTATTTAAAAATATTTCATTTAACGATCGTTATTTCTTAAATAGTCAACTTCGCAAATATTTTGTATAAAAAAGTTTCGTTCAATAAGTTGCTTAATCTGATTAAGTTGAAAATAATAATACGAATAATTTTCAATTTAATTAATATTTATGGACTTGTTTTCCTATCAAAACTGTGACTTTCTTTCCGTTTACCGTTGTTGCTGCTGTGGAAATAGTCTCAGGTCGAAGTCTTTAAATTAGTTAACTACTTGTTACACATGCAAGTCGGTTTTCTTGCTCTTATATATATCAGGAATACGAAACGTAATCTTTCCACAACCTTGTCTTATAATACAACCTTCTGTTATTGACCGTTTCGCGTTATTATCATACGACGACTTTTAAGGTACTTGGATGTCTAGTATCGCCATCTAGTGACGAGATGGTGACAAGATGGCGGACCTCCATAAGTGCATTTTTTACACGGTAAATTCCATGCAGAAACTTAACCACTGAAAATATAATAAAACATCAAGATGCAAATGTGTTTCTTTTTAGTTGAAGAATAACATATCAAATTTTCATTTTTTCGCGAAGTTTCCCTTTAAACAAAAGGATTTTTTTAATGTAGTACCAAATACTAAACATACATTGGCCCTTATCTGTGTCTTTTTCAACAGTCCAGGGGCACTAGGATCATGAGGATGGACATGAACAATAGGTCCTTGCACAAAGTTGTTACCATGCTGGATAACTGTCGCTTTACACCAAAGAATCTTGCTTCTAACACAGTTGTTATGCAAACAATTTAAAAATAATCAAAGGGTAATTACCTTTATGTGCACTGATCAAAACTGTTATCATCATTTAATTAATTGAAAACACTTTATTTTGTTTATTTAATTATTTAACTTATTTTAATTTATACTTTAACAATTTCCAATTAAAATCAATTACAATAAAATTAAATATAATTAAAAACCATACCATATTTTGTTTATTTAATTATTAAACTAATTTTAATCAACACTTTCCACTTAAAAACAGTTAAAATAAAATTAAATATAGTAATATACTTATAATTTTTTAACTGGGGACGGATCGACCAACAAATAGTGGACAAATCGACTAGGGGACAGATCGTCTGGGGCCAAATCGACTGGGGCCGGATCGACCTGGGAACGGAACGACCTGGTACCCAATTGAACGTATTTTGGTAAGGGTTTTTGTGTGATATGGGTATTGTTCATCTTATGCTCCTTTTGTAGATCAAGAAGGGTACTTTTTCAAATCAAAAATTATTTATTTCTTAGAGATATTCAGTATTTTGAAATATGGCAGTTTTTATGCCCCCGTGACGTCAAGCTTTCTCATAAACTCTTCATGAGAACAATTTGAAATTTGGCAGGATGGTACAGTATCACAAGTTGTACGTCCTAAGCGACTTTCAGACCTGTCCGACAACTACTTCCTCCTGTTTGCGACTGGGCTGATATGAAAACGTGTTAACACTAGTATGAAAATTTCTGTCAAGCTTTTCTCAGAAACCCTACACGAGAACAATTTGAAATTTGGCAGGGTGGTTCAGTTTCGCAAGTTTTACGTCCTGAGCGACTTTCAGACCTGTCGGACAACTACTTCCTGTTTTCAACTGCGCCGATGAAAAATGTGTTAACACTAGTATGAAAAATTCCGTCAAGCTTTTCTCAGAAACAAGACATGAGAACAGTTTGAAATTTTGCAGGGTGGTTCAGTATCGCACGTTGTACGTCCTAAGCCACTTTCAGACCTGTGGGACAACTACTTCCTGTTTGGGACTTCATTTAGCGGGGGCATCAGTGTCCCATGGACACATTCTTCAATTTTTTTGTTTTCATGGGGCGATTTTCCATAGTAAAATCAGAACAAAATTTTACGTTAGGAACAATCGATTGTTGTCTGCAGTTTAGGTGGGGAAAATCTCGCTGTTTGTCAGGATACCATTGAACATCAAGAAAACAGAACAAACTTTTTGTAAACAACGTATTATCCCTTTTGAAACAAATATGGCAACGATGCTGGCAGGTCCATCTATATTTTTGTTATAAATACTCCAAAATGCAAAACATGTTCGCAGTACAAGTACAACAAATTGCAGTACAAATTTTTGCTTATGTCAACAGGCCCTAAGTTGTGAATATCATATGCTGGAGCAGCTGGAATGTTGCTGTCGAAGAACTGTTTGGTATTTGAAGATAACATTAGAATTTAGCATTGAGTGTAACCTCTACCATCAGTGAACAATCCAGTTGGATGAGGTACCTGGGCCTACAATGCTTCTTCATAAGGGGCCCCCTATGAAGAAGCATTGTAGGCCCAGGTGTTTAAAAAAATTGTCTAGACAGCCCCCCCCCCTTTTTACCTTTATGAGACAAGATGAGAAGTCCTGGATTTTCCACTGACCATCCCCTATTTTTATTTTTTACCTTCAGTGTAAAAATAATTATTTCTTTTTTGCATGTCATTTTCCTGATAGAAATGGAAAAAAGAAATAAACAAGTTTGACAATAATCAGTCTAATTATTATTTAACATTGTGCCTAGTACAGTGTAGGATTGATTGTTATTGAAATTAAAACAAAAGTAAACTTTTTTTTTTCTTTTCAGGAAAAAATAGCTCTTGGAACTGTAATGTTGATTGGAGTTACAGGCCCCAGCTGGTGGATACTTGCAAATCTGAGAGATTACAGGGAAGGAAAGTTTTGAAGCCACGTGTTGATAGTGAACATTTATGAAAACATGTGCTGAACCTAGTTCTGACTAATCTTTAAAAAAATTGTAAATTTGTGATACATGTGCACATCAGTAAAACTTTAAGACTTAGATTGTGTTTAATTTTTTTCTTTTAAATATTCACTGAAGTCAGCGCAATACACAAATATAAGTTACATTTGTGGAACTTGTCACTTTATGAACATAGAGCTATTTTGCCAAACTGTAAACTGTTGTTATGGTTACTATAGGAACCCTATCAAATCTAAATTATATTAATTAATAAATTTGTTAGTGTTTAAGCTAGAAATCGAATCAGAAAGTGGGATAAAAAAGTCACATGACATAAATATTGATCCTGGTGCAATTCGACATTGTAGTTTCTGAGAAAATTTGAAGAGTTTAGATAATAAAAACAAAAATTTCCACAGCAGGAATTTTAAAGTCATCAGTTATACCATGTTGAAGAGAACCTTCAATGGAATTTTACTACAAATTACTTTTCAGTTGATGTCGTACTAACTGATGAGATGTTTAGTTTTAGAGAAGATGTTTTAAATTAATGCCAGTTGGAAAAAAGAAATATTTGTAGTTGTCATCATAAAAGTGTGATCAGTATGAAACAGGGAAGCTTTGAAGAGGGTTTCTATGCACATTGTTACTACATAATGAACAAAAAACAGTACTGTTTAGGCTATCATTTCGGCTTGGTCTGAAATAAGAAAACTTTGCATTGTGAGGGAAAAGATTTTAAATTCCGCAAATTAGCAACACGAATTGTCAAAGGGGTCCTTTTTAGCTCACAGGGTCAGGTGAGCTATTGTTATCACTTTGCATCCGTCGTTGTCGTCGGCATCTGTAAACTTTTTAGCTCACCTGACCGGAAGGGTCATGTGAGCTATTGCCATCACTTGGCGTCCGTCGTCGTTGTCGTCGTTAACTTTTCTTAAAAAATCTTCTCCAAAACCACTGAAGGTATTGCTTTGAAACTTTGCACACATCATCAGTAAAATGTCCTCTACCAAGTTTGCCCAAATCATGGCCTCAGACCAACCAACATGGCCACCATGGCTAAAAATAGAACAGGGGGGTCAAAATACAGTTTTTAGCTCACCTGACCCAAAGGGTCAGGTGAGCTATTGTTATCACTTTGCGTCCGTCGGCGGCGGCGGTTGCGGCGTCGTCGTTGTCGGCGTCTGTAAACTTTTTACATTTTAATCTTCTTCTCTGAAACCACTTGGCCAATTGAAACCAAACTTGGCCATAATGTTCATTGGATGGACCTTTACAAAGTTTGTGTTTTTTATTTTGATTGGTAAACCAATATGGCCGCCACCTCAAGACTTAGTTTAACATAGGACCCTATTGGAAAAAAGTTAAAAAGGGCTTCTTCTCTGAAACCGTTTAACCAATCAAAACAAAACTTACTAGCAATATTGTTTGGATGGTCCTCTATAAAGTTTGTGTTTTTGATGGGAATTGGAAATTCAAAATGGCGGCCACCGCAAGACTTAGTTTAACATAGAACCCTATGGGAAAAAGTTTTAAAAGGCTTCTTCTCTGAAACCGGTTAATCAATGGAAACAAAAACTTACTAGCAATATTGTTTGGATGGTCCTTTATAAAGTTTATGTTTTTTATGGCAATTGGAAATTCAAAATGGCCGCCACCGCAGCAGGACTTAGTTTAACATAGGACCCAATGGCAAATAAAAAAAATCTTCTCTATACAACGGGTTAACCAATGAAACAAAGCTTTCTAGTAATATTGTTTGGATGGTCCTATTTAAAGTTTATTGAAAATTACAGGACTTGTTTTAACATCAGGGAAATGCCATCTTCATTGCCTATAAAATCAGGTGAGCGATGAAGGCTCTTAAGAGCCTCTGGTTTGCTTATAGTTCAAGAAGTATAACAGATATTTTGCCATTTTTGCCTCAAAATCTTGAAAATTATTAAATCTAGAGAAAAAGTTAGCATTGCTTAATTGTTCTGCTCTATTAGGGCTACAAAAATGACTCAAGGGTCAAGATTGTCTGATTAACCGTTTAAGAGTTATTCCCCTTGAACTGTTTTTTTATACCCCCGCTCGACAGAGTCGGGGGTATATAGTGGTCCGTTCGTCCGTCCCCATTTGATTTCTGGATGATAATTCAAAAAGTTTACATCCGATTTGAATGAAATTTTGGGATATTGTTATATATCAGGTTGGTAAGAAGCCTATTGATTTTGGGGGAAATCAGTCAAATTTCAAGGTCACAGTCCACAAAAAACGTTAGAAATTTTTACAAAAAAGTTGTTTCCGGACAATAACTCAAAAAGTTTGCATTCAATTTGAATGAAACTTTGGGATATTGTTATATATCAGGTTTGTAAAAATCCTTCTGATTTTGGGGGAAATGGGTTAAATTCCAAGGTCACAGTCCACGAAAAACGTTAGAAATTTTTACAAAAAGTTGTTTCCAGACGATAACTCAAAAGTTTGCATGTGATTTGAATGAAACTTTGGGATATTGTTATATATCAGGTTGGTAAGAAGCCTATTGATTTTGGGGGAAATACGTCAAATTTCAAGGTCACAGTCCATGAAAAACGTTACAAATTTTTACAAAAAAGTTGTTTCTGGACAATAACTCAAAAAGTTTGCTTCCGATTTGCATGTGATTTGAATGAAACTTTGGGATATTGTTATATATCAGGTTGGTAAGAAGCCTATTGATTTTGGGGGAAATACGTCAAATTTCAAGGTCACAGTCCACGAAAAACGTTACAAATTTTTACAAAAAAGTTGTTTCTGGACAATAACTCAAAAAGTTTGCATCCGATTTTAATGCAACTGTAAAATATTGTTATATATTTTGTTGGGAAGAAGCCTATTGATTTTGGTGGAAATCTATCAAATTTCAAGGTCACAGTCCACGAAAAACGTTAGAAATTTTTACAAAATGCGGGGATATTAGTGATCGCTAGATCGACTTTGTCTAGTTTAATCGGTTTTAATTGATTTTTTAAAATCTTCTCCTCTGAAAAAAAAATGAAAGTACTGCTTTGAAACTTTGTACATATCATCCGTCAAATGTCCTCAACCAAGTTTGCACCAACCATGGCTGCAGATTAACCAACATGGCCACCATGGCTAAAAATAGGACGGAAAAAAGGGGGGGGGGGGGTAAAATACAGTTTTTGGCTTATATTTAAAAAAGTGTTACAGATACAGGAAAACCTAAGAGACCTGCCTTCATCTGCATCAAAAGCTCTACGAAACACTCCATTAGGTTGTAGTTGTATGATGACTCCTTATAGGAGTTATTGCTCTTTAATTGTTCAAATTGATTATTTTTGACATTTTTGCCTCAAAATCTTACAAATTATTAGAACTAGAGAAAAAGTTAGCATTGCTTAATTGTTCTGCTCTATGAGGGCTACAAAAATGACTTTAGAGTCAAGATTGTCTGATGAACCGTTAGAATTATTCTCCTTGAACATTTTTTTAATCAATTTTACTTGATTTAAAAAAATCTTCTCCTCTTTAACCTATGAAAAGACTGCTTTGAAACATTGCACACATCATCTTTAGGACGTCCTCTACCAAAATTTTGCATCAAAAGCTGCTCCTTATGGGAGTTATTTCCCTTAAAAGGTCAAAATTAATGATTTTTGCAGAAGTGTTGGCCAATTCCTTATAGCAACGAAAAGCTGGATAAAAAAGGGTTGTTTGGTTTCAGGTTCAGGTGAGCGATACAGGCGCCTGGGAGCCTCTAGTTACATTTTAATCTTCTTCTCCGCAACCACTTGGCCAATTGAAACCAACTTGGCCACAATGTTCATTGGATGGACCTTTACAAAGTTTGTGTTTTTTATTTGGATTGGTAAACCAATATGGCCACCACCACAAGACTTAGTTTAACATAGGACCCATTGGGAAAAAAGTTTAAAGGGGCTTCTTCTCTGAAAATGTTTAACCAATGTAAACAAAACTTACTAGTAATATTTTTTGGAAGGTCCTTGATAAATTTTATGTTTTCTATGCCAACTGGAAATTCAAAATGGCCACCAACACAGGACTTAGTTTAACATAGGACCCTATGGAAAAAAGCTTTTAAAGGCTTTTTCTCTTAAACCGGTTAATCAATGGAAACAAAAACTTACTAGCAATAATGTTTGGATGGTCCTCTATAAAGTTTATGTTTTTTATGGCAATTGGAAATTCAAAATGGCCGCTACCGCAGGACTTAGTTTAACATAGGACCCTATGGGAAAAAGCTTTTAAAGGCTTCTTCTCTGAAACCGGTTTATCAATTGAAACAAAAACTTACTAGCAATATTGTTTGGATGGTCCTTTATAAAGTTTATGTTTTTTATGGCAATTGGAAATTCAAAATGGCCGCCACCGCAGCAGGACTTAGTTTAACATAGGACCCAATGGCAAATAAAAAAAATCTTCTCTATACAACGGGTTAACCAATGAAACAAAGCTTTCTAGTAATATTGTTTGGATGGTCCTATTTAAAGTTTATTGAAAATTACAGGACTTGTTTTAACATCAGGGAAATGCCATCTTCATTGCCTATAAAATCAGGTGAGCGATACAGGCTCTTAAGAGCCTCTGGTTTGCTTATAGTTCAAGAAGTATAACAGATATTTTGCCATTTTTGCCTCAAAATCTTGAAAATTATTAAATCTAGAGAAAAAGTTAGCATTGCTTAATTGTTCTGCTCTATTAGGGCTACAAAAATGACTCAAGGGTCAAGATTGTCTGATTAACCGTTTAAGAGTTATTCCCCTTGAACTGTTTTTTTATACCCCCGCTCGACAGAGTCGGGGGTATATAGTGGTCCGTTCGTCCGTCCCCATTTGGTTTCTGGATGATAATTCAAAAAGTTTACATCCGATTTGAATGAAACTTTGGGATATTGTTATATATCAGGTTGGTAAGAAGCCTATTGATTTTGGGGGAAATCAGTCAAATTTCAAGGTCACAGTCCACAAAAAACGTTAGAAATTTTTACAAAAAAGTTGTTTCCGGACAATAACTCAAAAAGTTTGCATTCAATTTGAATGAAACTTTGGGATATTGTTATATATCAGGTTTGTAAAAATCCTTCTGATTTTGGGGGAAATGGGTTAAATTCCAAGGTCACAGTCCACGAAAAACGTTAGAAATTTTTACAAAAAAGTTGTTTCCAGACGATAACTCAAAAAGTTTGCATGTGATTTGAATGAAACTTTGGGATATTGTTATATATCAGGTTGGTAAGAAGCCTATTGATTTTGGGGGAAATACGTCAAATTTCAAGGTCACAGTCCATGAAAAACGTTACAAATTTTTACAAAAAAGTTGTTTCTGGACAATAACTCAAAAAGTTTGCATCCGATTTGCACGTGATTTGAATGAAACTTTGGGATATTGTTATATATCAGGTTGGTAAGAAGCCTATTGATTTTGGGGGAAATACGTCAAATTTCAAGGTCACAGTCCACGAAAAACGTTACAAATTTTTACAAAAAAGTTGTTTCTGGACAATAACTCAAAAAGTTTGCATCCGATTTTAATGCAACTGTAAAATATTGTTGTATATTTTGTTGGGAAGAAGCCTATTGATTTTGGTGGAAATCTATCAAATTTCAAGGTCACAGTCCACGAAAAACGTTAGAAATTTTTACAAAATGCGGGGATATTAGTGATCGCTAGATCGACTTTGTCTAGTTTAATCGGTTTTAATTGATTTTTAAAAATCTTCTCCTCTGAAAAAAAAATGAAAGTACTGCTTTGAAACTTTGTACATATCATCCGTCAAATGTCCTCAACCAAGTTTGCACCAACCATGGCTGCAGATTAACCAACATGGCCACCATGGCTAAAAATAGGACGGAAAAAGGGGGGGGGTAAAATACAGTTTTTGGCTTATATTTAAAAAAGTGTAACAGATACAGGAAAACCTAAGAGACCTGCCTTCATCTGCATCAAAAGCTCTACGAAACACTCCATTAGGTTGTAGTTGTATGATGACTCCTTATAGGAGTTATTGCTCTTTAATTGTTCAAATTGATTATTTTTGACATTTTTGCCTCAAAATCTTACAAATTATTAGAACTAGAGAAAAAGTTAGCATTGCTTAATTGTTCTGCTCTATGAGGGCTACAAAAATGACTTTAGAGTCAAGATTGTCTGATGAACCGTTAGAATTATTCTCCTTGAACATTTTTTTAATCAATTTTACTTGATTTAAAAAAATCTTCTCCTCTTTAACCTATGAAAAGACTGCTTTGAAACATTGCACACATCATCTTTAGGACGTCCTCTACCAAAATTTTGCATCAAAAGCTGCTCCTTATGGGAGTTATTTCCCTTAAAAGGTCAAAATTAATGATTTTTGCAGAAGTGTTGGCCAATTCCTTATAGCAACGAAAAGCTGGATAAAAAAGGGTTGTTTGGTTTCAGGTTCAGGTGAGCGATACAGGCGCCTGGGAGCCTCTAGTTACATTTTAATCTTCTTCTCCGCAACCACTTGGCCAATTGAAACCAACTTGGCCACAATGTTCATTGGATGGACCTTTACAAAGTTTGTGTTTTTTATTTGGATTGGTAAACCAATATGGCCACCACCACAAGACTTAGTTTAACATAGGACCCATTGGGAAAAAAGTTTAAAGGGGCTTCTTCTCTGAAAATGTTTAACCAATGTAAACAAAACTTACTAGTAATATTTTTTGGAAGGTCCTTGATAAATTTTATGTTTTCTATGCCAACTGGAAATTCAAAATGGCCACCAACACAGGACTTAGTTGAACATAGGACCCTATGGAAAAAAGCTTTTAAAGGCTTTTTCTCTTAAACCGGTTAATCAATGGAAACAAAAACTTACTAGCAATAATGTTTGGATGGTCCTCTATAAAGTTTATGTTTTTTATGGCAATTGGAAATTCAAAATGGCCGCTACCGCAGGACTTAGTTTAACATAGGACCCTATGGGAAAAAGCTTTTAAAGGCTTCTTCTCTGAAACCGGTTTATCAATTGAAACAAAAACTTACTAGCAATATTGTTTGGATGGTCCTTTATAAAGTTTATGTTTTTTATGGCAATTGGAAATTCAAAATGGCCGCCACCGCCGCAGGACTTAGTTTAACATAGGACCCAATGGCAAATAAAAAAAATCTTCTCTATACAACGGGTTAACCAATGAAACAAAGCTTTCTAGTAATATTGTTTGGATGGTCCTATTTAAAGTTTATTGAAAATTACAGGACTTGTTTTAACATCAGGGAAATGCCATCTTCATTGCCTATAAAATCAGGTGAGCGATACAGGCTCTTAAGAGCCTCTGGTTTGCTTATAGTTCAAGAAGTATAACAGATATTTTACCATTTTTGCCTCAAAATCTTGAAAATTATTAAATCTAGAGAAAAAGTTAGCATTGCTTAATTGTTCTGCTCTATTAGGGCTACAAAAATGACTCAAGGGTCAAGATTGTCTGATTAACCGTTTAAGAGTTATTCCCCTTGAACTGTTTTTTTATACCCCCGCTCGACAGAGTCGGGGGTATATAGTGGTCCGTTCGTCCGTCCCCATTTGGTTTCTGGATGATAATTCAAAAAGTTTACATCCGATTTGAATGAAACTTTGGGATATTGTTATATATCAGGTTGGTATGAAGCCTATTGATTTTGGGGGAAATCAGTCAAATTTCAAGGTCACAGTCCACAAAAAACGTTAGAAATTTTTACAAAAAAGTTGTTTCCGGACAATAACTCAAAAAGTTTGCATTCAATTTGAATGAAACTTTGGGATATTGTTATATATCAGGTTTGTAAAAATCCTTCTGATTTTGGGGGAAATGGGTTAAATTCCAAGGTCACAGTCCACGAAAAACGTTAGAAATTTTTACAAAAAAGTTGTTTCCAGACGATAACTCAAAAAGTTTGCATGTGATTTGAATGAAACTTTGGGATATTGTTATATATCAGGTTGGTAAGAAGCCTATTGATTTTGGGGGAAATACGTCAAATTTCAAGGTCACAGTCCATGAAAAACGTTACAAATTTTTACAAAAAAGTTGTTTCTGGACAATAACTCAAAAAGTTTGCATCCGATTTGCATGTGATTTGAATGAAACTTTGGGATATTGTTATATATCAGGTTGGTAAGAAGCCTATTGATTTTGGGGGAAATACGTCAAATTTCAAGGTCACAGTCCACGAAAAACGTTACAAATTTTTACAAAAAAGTTGTTTCTGGACAATAACTCAAAAAGTTTGCATCCGATTTTAATGCAACTGTAAAATATTGTTATATATTTTGTTGGGAAGAAGCCTATTGATTTTGGTGGAAATCTATCAAATTTCAAGGTCACAGTCCACGAAAAACGTTAGAAATTTGTACAAAATGCGGGGATATTAGTGATCGCTAGATCGACTTTGTCTAGTTTAATCGGTTTTAATTGATTTTTTAAAATCTTCTCCTCTGAAAAAAAATGAAAGTACTGCTTTGAAACTTTGTACATATCATCCGTCAAATGTCCTCAACCAAGTTTGCACCAACCATGGCTGCAGATTAACCAACATGGCCACCATGGCTAAAAATAGGACGGAAAGGGGGGGGGGGGGTAAAATACAGTTTTTGGCTTATATTTAAAAAAGTGTAACAGATACAGGAAAACCTAAGAGACCTGCCTTCATCTGCATCAAAAGCTCTACGAAACACTCCATTAGGTTGTAGTTGTATGATGACTAATTATAGGAGTTATTGCTCTTTAATTGTTCAAATTGATTATTTTTGACATTTTTGCCTCAAAATCTTACAAATTATTAGAACTAGAGAAAAAGTTAGCATTGCTTAATTGTTCTGCTCTATGAGGGCTACAAAAATGACTTTAGAGTCAAGATTGTCTGATGAACCGTTAGAATTATTCTCCTTGAACATTTTTTTAATCAATTTTACTTGATTTAAAAAAATCTTCTCCTCTTTAACCTATGAAAAGACTGCTTTGAAACATTGCACACATCATCTTTAGGACGTCCTCTACCAAAATTTTGCATCAAAAGCTGCTCCTTATGGGAGTTATTTCCCTTAAAAGGTCAAAATTAATGATTTTTGCAGAAGTGTAGGCCAATTCCTTATAGCAACGAAAAGCTGGATAAAAAAGGGTTGTTTGGTTTCAGGTTCAGGTGAGCGATACAGGCGCCTGGGAGCCTCTAGTTACATTTTAATCTTCTTCTCCGCAACCACTTGGCCAATTGAAACCAACTTGGCCACAATGTTCATTGGATGGACCTTTACAAAGTTTGTGTTTTTTATTTGGATTGGTAAACCAATATGGCCACCACCACAAGACTTAGTTTAACATAGGACCCATTGGGAAAAAAGTTTAAAGGGGCTTCTTCTCTGAAAATGTTTAACCAATGTAAACAAAACTTAATAGCAATATTTTTTGGAAGGTCCTTGATAAATTTTATGTTTTCTATGCCAACTGGAAATTCAAAATGGCCACCAACACATAGGACCCTAAGGGAAAAAGTTTTGAAAGGCTTTTTCTCTGAAACCGGTTAACCTATGAAAACAAAAACTTACTAGCAATATTGTTTGGATGGTCATCTGTAAAGTTTGTGTTTTTTATGGCAATTGCCAATTCAACACAGTACTTAGTTTAACATAGGACCCTATGGGAAAATGTTTAAAAGGCTTCTTTTCTGAAACTGGGTAACCAATGGAAACAAAACTTACTAGCAATATTGTTTGGATGGTTCTCTTTAAAGTTTGTGTTTTTTATCTCAATAGGAAATTCAAAATGGCCACCACCACAGGACTTTGTTTAATATAGGACCCTATGGGAAAAAAGTTTAAAATGGCTTCTTCTCTGAAACCGGTTAACCTATGAAAACAAAAACTAGCTAGCAATATTGTTTGGATGGTCCTCTATAAAGTTTGTGTTTTTTATGGCGATTGGAAAATCAAAATGGACGCCACGGCAGGACTTGGTTTAACATAGGACCCTATGGGGAAAAAAGAACTAGAGGCTCCCAGGAGCCTGTAATCGCTCACCTGGAATCCAAATGACTTCAACTACATTAAAATTGTTGAAATTAACAGTTTCAGTCTAGTTGTTATAGTTTTAAGTTACTGTACAAAAACTAAACATTTCTTCAAAAATTTTTTGAAATACAATAACTCCTTTAAGATGCCATCAGACAATTTCTGAAAATTAAATGGTTTTAGGCATTGTCCTTTAGGGTACTTTAGAAATTTACAGTTTTACTCTACTAATAGGTGTGTTATAGACTAATGTATAATTCAAAAACTGTTCATTTGTCCAAATTCATAATGAAAGGGCAATAACTCCTATAAAGAGTCATCTTGCTATTTTGGACTAAGCAATCATTTGTAGTGCTTCTATTGCTGATCATTTGTGCAATTCACAGTTTTAATCTAGCTGCTATAGTTTTCAAGTTACAGGACAAAAATATAAAATTTCATAACAAAATTGTCATTTGAGGGCAATAACCCCTATAAGGAGTCATCTGACAATTTCAGACCAATTAAGTGAATTGTAGGGCTTTCATTGCTGATCATTTTTGCAATTTATTATTTCACTCTAGCTGTTATAGTTTTAAAGTTACAGGACAAAAACGGAAAATTTCATAAAAAAATTACCATTTAAGGGCAATAACTCATATAAGGAACCATCTAACATTTTCAGACCAATCAAGTGAATTGTAGGGCTTTTATTGCTGACCATTTTTGCCATTTACAGTTTCACTCTATCTCGTATAGTTTTCGGGTTATATTGTAAGTACCAAAACTTTTGTCAAAAATCATCAATAAAGGGCAATAACTCCTACAAGAAGCAAATACACAACTTCACACTAATAGCAACTATTGTAGACCTTAATGTGCTGATCAATTTAAAGTAACAGTTTTCTCTATAGCTGTGATAATTTTTTAGATAATGATCAAAAACCTGTGTTGACCCCCATGTTCTATTTTTAGTAATAGTGGCCATATTTGTCTGTTGATCAACACCCTGGGTACAAACTTGAAACAACGAACCCTAAGGATGATTGTTACCAAGTTTGAAAAAAATTGGCCCAATGGTTTCAGAGGAGAAGATTTTAGAAAAATTTTATGATGGACGACGGACGCCAAGTGATAGCAAAAGCTCACCTGGACCTTTGGTCCCGGTGAGCTAAAAAAGGCGTCTTCTCTGAAACCTGTTAACAAATGTAAACAAAACTTCCTAGCAATATTGTTTGGATGGTCCTCTATAAAGTTTATGTGTTTTATGACAATTGGATATTCAAAATGGCCACCAAAGCATTACATAGATTAACAGTAGACCCAATGTGTAAAAGTTTTATTGGGTTTCTTTTCTGAAACTGATTAACCAATGGAAACAAAACTTTCTAGTAATATTGTTTGGATGGTCGTCTTTAAAGTTTATTAAAAATTACAGGACTTACTTTAACATCAGGGAAATGCCATCTTTAGCTGACTGATAATCCAAGGGTGCTCCATGCTTTACTGGTAAATTTCATTCCTGCAAGATTTATTTAATTGGCCACTCAATTTTAAAAAGGGTCAAAAAGTTACAGCCCAGACACAAATTTGTCATTCAGAAAGCAATATTGTGACCTTGAGAACAAAGTTCAAGGTCAATGGTTGCCAACTATATTTTCCAACACGCTTCAATGAAAAGATCCAGCCACAAGCGAAATATCAAAAAGTCTACCTCAAAACATATAAAAATTTCAAGTCCAGACAGGAATTGGTCATTCAAAAAGTAGTAATACAATCTTGAAGTTGAGGTAAAAGTGTGGCCAACAATGGTATGTACATGTAGCATGTAAGATTAAATTGATCTATACACATTCCAAATATCAAGAGTCTACCTTAAAGGAGAAAAAGTGACAGCCTGGATACTATTTTTTCATTCAGAAAGCAATAATGCAGTACAAGGTCACCAAATATGGTACGCAACATACATGTATCACCTTGAAATGATCTACCAACTTGCCAAATATCAAAAGCCCACCTCAAAGGAAAAATAGTTATAGCCTGGACATGAATTCGTCATTTAGAAAGCAGAAATGTTACCTGGAGATTCAAGTTCAAGGTCAAGGTCATTAATCACAGTTTGCAACACATCACCTTGAAATTATCTTCCCACAAGCCAAATATCAGAAGACTTACATTACCTCAAAAGAAAAAAAGTAACAAGTCGGACACGATTTAGGACTGATCACTATAGGGTGTCTGCCACTAAGTGTCGCAGCCCTAATTATGATTACTTGTCTAAAAAAACCAACTACATTAAATTTGAAAATTATTTTTAATGTATGTGTCCAGAAGCCCCTTAATACTAGAAATATTTTGATTTGAATGCCACTTATTAGTCTCGATTATCTGTCTGGAGTCATTAATTTTATAATCTTAGTATCTTTCACTACATTTTCTTTTAGCCACAAAAAGAAACAAATCTACAAATTGTGTCTACATATTTTTTTATTATATAAAAACATAATTTAAAGGCACAACCTTGCCAACATTGATACATTAATAATATCACAAACGATACATGTATAATAAATATGTGCATATAAAAAATATAAAGTATTGTAAGACAATAACAAAAATGTTTATAACAAGGGTATTATCAAACTAACATTGTGACGGAATTCTCTGTTAATTATGCATGCATGCACATTAATTATATAATAATGTTGTGTTTAGCATTCACTATGCCAAAATAGTGGCCAGGGTTGAAGACATAGTGCACGACCCGAAGGGAAGTGCACTATGTCTTCAACCCTGGCCACTATTTTGGCATAGTGAATGCTAAACACAACATTATCATAATTATTATACTGACTGTCTTGACTTGGAAAATTATAACAGGAAGAAAAATAGGGCATTAATGGAACATTAAATGATTCCCCGCCACGTTGTGATGTAAAGTATTCCTTTCCAAACCTGGACATTTTCAGGCTATCACTCAGCTTCTTTCGTTGACCAGGATAAAAATACCTTATTTAAAGCACAGCAGTGATCAATCAATGATTACAAGTTAACCCCGCCCATTCACATGAATTACAATTGATTGACGTCCAAATCAATAGTTTTGTTAGGCAGGTGGAGAAACTATGAGGGCATAGTGCATGGAGCACAATTCGTTTAGAAAAATATGTCAAAATAGTAAAATATTTCTATTAAAGAACATTCTTACAGAAAGTATAATAATTTTTAATATTAATACTCACAGTTGTCTTGATATGTATTGTGATTAATTTAAACTTATCAATAACAATATTTACTGGTATTTTAAACATCTATTCAATCATATAAAAACTGTCCTAATGAATTTTTGAATGAAAAAATTGTCTGAAATGTAAGTCATACTCTTCTGTAAGTATGTTGTACTGCCATTCTACTGCTTGCTGTAGAAGTGAAAATGCTATAAAATGCCCATGTTTTACAAAAAATTAAAAACTCTAATAATTCATGAAGATTGAAAGTACCTAAAATTCAACAGACTGATAATTGTGTGTTGTAAGCATGCATATATAAACAAACATACATATATATGAACAAGTCTGAAACAATTACCAAAAATAGTCTAAGAACAAAACTTATTAAGCAACTGATACAACTTCCTCTGTAAATAATGGATTGCAAAACAATAAAAAGATATCAGATCTGAAATAGTTTATAAACATCTATCAATTAAGGCCAAACTTCTTATTTAATTGTGTTAATTTTTTCTTTTTAAGACTACAGTATAGAAAAAAAAATTCACCCTTCAAAAAAACAAACATAACACTATTGAGTGACTACCATTTACTGTTTTATTAAACAATATTTAATTATTCTGTTGCCATGGAATGAGTACCGTAATTTCCAGTGTATACTATGTATTATAGGCACACGTTCTTACAAGAGAATTCTCTTATTTTATGTGTTATATAAAATACAACTTACTTAAAGTGAATTCACTTACAAGTTTAATTTTATACATAATAACTTAATTAAGTTGATCACAACATCTTTTATGGAAAACCTTTGTATTATATACAGCAAATTACAGTACAGGGAAATATTAATAAATATTATATGAACAATATCAATCATGTTTGACTTTATCATGTTACATATGAGACTTATGTTATGGCACATAAATTTGTTTTTCATTTTGAATTTAATTATGAAATACCTGACTTATTACTGTAATTTTAATAAACAAATAAACGACAGAAGAAACTTAATGATGAACAAATTATTTTAGTTGTAATTAAAAAAAAACACCAATTCACAGCTTGAGGTCAGTTTATTCACATAAATAGTGTTTAAAATATAAAAAATGAATTAGGAAAAGTTCAAGGCCATTCAAATAAAACAAGTCAAGCCTGAATTTAGTCTTCTGGCCAGATACTAACAAATTACAAATGCCTCTACGTTAACTAGTTCCGTCTCTGGATACATGGACAGCCCACGTGCAGATGATAGAATATTGTGGAGTATTAAAAGCAATAGTAACTACAACTAAAACTCTACCAAGCAAAAAGAAAAGGAATTAAAAAATATATTCTATTCTAACCATGTAAATATCCAAAACTACATTACTACATTTTTGTCTGTTCCAAACCAGTATTTTATGCCCTTATATTTGTCTTTTATGCTATTTGGTTCTTTTTTAAATTTTGTAGAAATTATAATGGTGCAATTGCTACTCCCTGATAACATGGAAGAAAAATATCTGCGCAACAACTAAAACATTTTTTGCATAATATTTTTATGCTTACATTGTGGAACATCAAATATCAAAAATAACTAGACAAAGTCGATCTAGCGATCGCTGATACCCCCGCTTTTGTGAAAATTTCTAACGTTTTTCGTGGACTGCGACCTTGAAATTTGATGGATTTCCCCCAAAATCAAAAGGCTTTTTACCAACCTGATATATAACAATATCCCAAAGTTTCATTCAAATCGGATGCAAACTTTTTGAGTTATTGTCCGGAAACAACTTTTATGTTAAAATTTCTAACGTTTTTCGTGGACTGTGACCTTGAAATTTGATGGATTTCCCCCAAAATCAAAAGACTTTTTACCAACCTGATATATAACAATATCCCAAAGTTTCATTCAAATCGGATGCAAACTTTTTGAGTTATTGTCCGGAAACAACTTTTATGTTAAAATTTCTAACGTTTTTCGTGGACTGTGACCTTGAAATTTGACGGATTTCCCCCAAAATCGATAGGCTTCTTACCAACCTGATATATGACAATATCCTAAAGTTTCATTCAAATAGGATGTAAACTTTTTGATTTATTGTCCGGAAACAACTTTTTTGTTAAAATTTCTAACGTTTTTCGTGGACTGTGACCTTGAAATTTGACGGATTTCCCCCAAAATCGATAGGCTTCTTACCAACCTGATATATAACAATATCTTAAAGTTTCATTCAAATCGGATGCAAACTTTTTGAGTTATTGTCCGGAAACAACTTTTATGTTAAAATTTCTAACGTTTTTCGTGGACTGTGACCTTGAAATTTGACGGATTTCCCCCAAAATCGATAGCCATCTTACCAACCTGATATATGACAATATCCCAAAGTTTCATTCAAATCGGATGTAAACTTTTTGAATTATCATCCGGAAACCAAATGTGGACGGACGAACGGACGGACGGAAGGACGGACGGACGGACGGACGGACGGACATGAGGACCACTATATACCCCCGACTCTGTCGAGCGGGGGTATAAAAATATTTTACTTTCATGGATTGGAAGTTTTTCTATAAATGAGCATCAATGTCTTCTACTTTCTAAATATTTCATACAATCTGTAACGTGTTATGTAGTGGCCGTCATCTCTGGTCCCCTTGTAATTGAAAAATTGATTTGCACATAAAATTGTCATTAATACCAGTTGTCATGGTTAATATCAGTACTCAAGTTTCCAAAAGACTTGGAGGTCTAACTAATCAAACATTAAAAATATAGCAATACAAATGTGTAGACCAATCCACATGTATGGAACATGTTCCCGATGTGCTGAGTTTACTGCTTTGTTTTTTAGCTGTAATAAATAAGATTTAGGACAATAACAACCCATCTGGTCTATTACTGTTACAGCAGCCATGTTTGGTGGATCAAAACTCTGGATATAATTAATTTACTAGACATACTAGGGAACATTCAACAGAGTTTGGTTCTGATTGGATCAGTGGTGACAGAGATTTCTGTATTAAAGGTAACAGATACTATTGAGCTAAAAATTTAAAATAATTACAATAATAATAAAAACCCACTTAATTGTGTTTAACATTTGAATACACACCTAAACATATTTAACTATGAAAGACATGATATTTAATTAATAAATTTTCTCTCTCCAGGAAGTCTCATACTGTTGTTATGTCTTTTCTTCATCATGCGTGGGTTTGGATTTCCTTTCTGTAAAGCCACTAAGACCTCCACACCAGTACCATGGCCTAGAGATAACCACTTGATCACTCCACCTTCCTTATAATCTACAAAGATATAGTTCATAAACAAAATATTCAAATTGTTGGAAAATACCTAATCTATTTATACCAGCTTATAAAGAAGAAGAAAAGTGTCGCATCTGTTTTGCATTCAGTACAAATTAATAAATACCACCCACATATTCTAACAATATACATTTGCTCCGCTAGACTGTTTTAATACAAAATTATACCCCGCTTGGAAGAACTATATGATGCAGAATTCAGATAATTTGCTTATTGCTTTATCCTATAGTACAATATGGTGTAACCGATTTTATGCTCTTTGGTCACCTACTTCCTGTTTACAAATATTAAACATAAAAACTTCATATCTTGCCATATTTGGCAAAATATGGAATTCATTTATGGCATACCATTTAAAATTGGTGTAAGGTAACTTTCTAAACTTATGTACTAATAATTACCCATGAAGAGCAGCCCAATAGTGAATGAATGCTGGGATATATGTTGTTTTCTGCCATCCTTGATGTCAAATATAACTAATGAATCTACACTGGTCCCAGCTCCTCTGTCAACCTGTAAATATAACAGTTATTAATTTACACTGGTATCCTGTCAACATAAAAATACAACTAATGAGTCTACAACTGGTCCCAGGTCCTCTGTCAATCTGAAAATATAACTAATTAATCTACACTGGTCCCCAGTCAACCTAAAAATATAACTAATGAGTCTACACTGGTCCCATGTCAACATAAAAATATAACTTATGAGTGTACATTGGCACCAGCTCCTCTGTCAACCCGAAAATATATATATAGTCCTATATGAAAATCAGGTATTAAGGTATCCGACCCATAATTAAAGTTACCGTTTAATTTAATTTTTCGTCCAAGAAATACAGCTTTATTAAAGTAATGATACAAATTAAATATATTGATTTACTTTGAGACAATGTTCTGAGTAAAAAAAGTTAGTTACTCAAATAGTACTTCCAATGTTTGCGGAACATAACCAAGGTCTGCTTCATTGAAAAATGGACATCCAGGACACTATATAAATATGTTCACATGGTCAATTGTGACTGGATACCTAAAGTTAATGAAATACTGCATAACACTGGCTTGGAATGGTAACCTTTAACCATCAAGCAAATCAACTTTTACCAAATATTTTAGATACAATTACAAATTTGTATTGGATAATCTTTTACTACTCAGTCCTGTATATAAAGGTTACATGCAATGACACTGGGACTGTAATAGGTTCTGCTTTATACAGACATTACTTAATGCTTTCCAGTAAAAGCCATTCAATGATCACCAGACTGTCATCACTGGGCTTCTGAGTTTGAGCCTGACTTCAAACAAGATGATTGCTTGCTGGATGTTAAACATCAATTAATCAATCCATCATACAAGATGTGTTTGACCACAACATTTAAAGGATTGTTCATTTTTTACCAAAAGTTGGGGGTTCTCCTGGTATTCCAGCTTCCTCCCCATTAAAAATTGTATGATCTAGCTAAACCAAACAAAAAATACCATAACATTTACCTAAAATTTGGTGCAGAAAACAGGTTTATCTCCCTTTATTAAACATATAACAATATTTACCTCAAATTTGGTGCTGAATACAGGTTTATCTGCCTTTATTATACCAGACTTTCCAATCACTCTGCTGTTGGACCCAAATCTAAACCTGGTGTGAGGACTAAATATACAATATAATCTATTTAATGATAATATCTACGTTGTATGTGTTAATAAGAGCTGTACGAAAAAACAAAAATAGCAAGGAAACCAACAAGACCTGAAAGTCAAGGCCGGATTTAGACACACAAAACTAAAAACACAAAAACAGAAAGTGAGTAACATGAACCCAATGAAAAATAAAGTAAAGGAGCACTCTGTAGATCCATAAATAAAACCTCCCATTTCATGTTTATTTTCAACATTTGTTGACAGGTCTACAGTCATGTACTATACATGTTCAACCTATATACCAAATATTGTCATCCTACCAAGCATAGTTACTGAGGAACTGCTGTAACCCAAAAACTTTAACGTAGTCGCTGGACCATGAAATTGAGGTCAAGGTCAGGTGACACCTACCAGACAGTCATGTACTATACATGTTCAACCTATATAACAAATATTGTCATCATACCATGCATAGTTACTGAGGAACTACCATAATCCACAAACTTTAATATAGTCACTGGACCGTGAAAAGGTGAGGTAACTGACAGGTGATCCACTGGCATCTTAAGCTACCACAGGACCAAATTTGATGGATCTAGGGCTTAAGCTTGCAAAGATATAAAGCAAAGTTAAGCATTTATGCTGCCGCCAGGTTGCCATATATATGTATGTCTCGCTTCCATATTTAACCAAAAAAAATATTTTGCACATATATCTTCTGATTACATTTTCTTTAAAGGTATAAATGGCCTCTTAATGTATTCAAAAATATACAGTTAACTGGGTTTATACGGTCAGACAATAATACTGTCTTGTCACACATTATAATGGTTAGTTCATGGATCAGCCCACACCATGAAAGTTAGTATGAACAATAATCTTTCACAGTATGTCTATTTAAATACCCTGACCAACACCAACTCATATAAAGGAAAAGTTTAATTTGGCCTGCTGTAAGAGCTGGAATTATATAGAAATCTTAAGAGTTGTATTGAGTAACCATTATTTTAGTAATTGGTCAATGTAGATAATTGGTGGATTAGCATTGTGTGACTGGATGTGTTATGTTATCCTGTACTTACTTTTGAAGCCTAATTTTACAGTAGAAGTTGGTGACATTGCTGGGTAGTCTTGTACTTACTTTTGAAGCCTAATTTTACAGTAGAAGTTGGTGACATTGCTGTGTAGCCCTGTACTTACTTTTGAAGCCTAATTTTACAGTAGAAGTTGGTGACATTGCTGGGTAGTCTTGTACTTACTTTTGAAGCCTAATTTTACAGTAGAAGTTGGTGACATTGCTGGCTAGTCCTGTACTTACTTTTGAAGCCTAATTTTACAGTAGAAGTTGGTGACATTGCTGTGTAGCCCTGTACTTACTTTTGAAGCCTAATTTTACAGTAGAAGTTGGTGACATTGCTGGGTAGTCTTGTACTTACTTTTGAAGCCTAATTTTACAGTAGAAGTTGGTGACATTGCTGTGTAGCCCTGTACTTACTTTTGAAGCCTAATTTTACAGTAGAAGTTGGTGACATTGCTGGGTAGTCTTGTACTTACTTTTGAAGCCTAATTTTACAGTAGAAGTTGGTGACATTGCTGGCTAGTCCTGTACTTACTTTTGAAGCCTAATTTTACAGTAGAAGTTGGTGACATTGCTGTGTAGCCCTGTACTTACTTTTGAAGCCTAATTTTACAGTAGAAGTTGGTGACATTGCTGGGTAGTCTTGTACTTACTTTTGAAGCCTAATTTTACAGTAGAAGTTGGTGACATTGCTGGGTAGTCCTCACTCTACTTACTTTTGAAGCCTAATTTTACAGTAGAAGTTGGTGACATTGCTGGGTAGTCTTGTACTTACTTTTGAAGCCTAATTTTACAGTAGAAGTTGGTGACATTGCTGTGTAGTCCTGTACTTACTTTTGAAGCCTAATTTTACAGTAGAAGTTGGTGACATTGCTGGGTAGTCCTCACTCTACTTACTTTTGAAGCCTACTTTTACAGTAGAAGTTGGTGACATTGCTGTGTAGTCTTGTACTTACTTTTGAAGCCTAATTTTACAGTAGAAGTTGGTGACATTGCTGGGTAGTCTTGTACATACTTTTGAAGCCTAATTTTACAGTAGAAGTTGGTGACATTGCTGTGTAGTCTTGTACTTACTTTTGAAGCCTAATTTTACAGTAGAAGTTGGTGACATTGCTGGGTAGTCCTCACTCTACTTACTTTTGAAGCCTAATTTTACAGTAGAAGTTGGTGACATTGCTGGCTAGTCCTGTACTTACTTTTGAAGCCTAATTTTACAGTAGAAGTTGGTGACATTGCTGGGTAGTCCTGTACATGTACTTACTTTTGAAGCCTAATTTTACAGTAGAAGTTGGTGACATTGCTGGGTAGTCCTCACTCTACTTACTTTTGAAGCCTAATTTTACAGTAGAAGTTGGTGACATTGCTGGGTAGTCCTCACTCTACTTACTTTTGAAGCCTAATTTTACAGTAGAAGTTGGTGACATTGCTGGGTAGTCCTCACTCTACTTACTTTTGAAGCCTAATTTTACAGTAGAAGTTGGTGACATTGCTGGGTAGACCTCTTACTTCCTTGACCTCTCCAGTAATACTGTACATTTTCTCCTGATTGACAGTACTGCCACTCTCTGTAATGTATTACAACACAAGTATGAATAGAGAGGTAGAGGTCAGTAAAAACAGTTAAAACAAATGTCTGCTATACTGTCAAAACATAATAAAATACTTGTTGACATGGAAATCTGATTGAAATTAAAACCATTTCTAATCACTGTAGTCTCAACATGCCTTGTTTATTTACCTGCTTGCTATGTACAGTCTTATGTCAGTATAATAATGGTGACATTATGTTTTAGTTCAATATTGTTGCCATAGTAATTTATCCAATCTACACAAAATTTAGAAAGAAAATGTTTTCTCACACGATTTCCATGAGATTTAATGAGCCTGGAATATAAAAGATACAAAAGATTTATAAGAAAAGCTGTAGATTGATAACAAAATAGTGACACAAGATATAACATATAACATAAACCAGAGGCTATCAAGGGCCTGTATTGATGATTTTATGGGCAATGAAGATGTTAAAATAAGTCTTGTAATTTTCTATTTTCTACTTGCATAAATAACAGTATATTTCTTGAGACCATCAAATGAATCTTGTTGTTTGGTTTCAACTGGTTCAATAGTTTTAGATAGGAAGCTATTGTAACATCATCCTGTAGGTTTCTATGTTAATTTATAACATAATAGGCATTTTTCCTTTGATCTTTTTATGGATTAATCACACTTAATCTGTGTGTTGTGCAAAGTCATTGTTTAACATAAGAGGTTTCTTGTTAAACCAAAGTTTATGTCACCTGATAAATATCCCCATACAAATACAATTGAAGAAGTCGGGGCTTAGGTATGGTAATATTCAATCAAAATTTTACTTATTCCATAGTGTAAGCCCCACCTATTACCATCATTCAACATACCAACTGAACTACATAGATCATCAAGACTGACCATCTAGCATGTGATCATCTGACCACAATAATGTTATGACCATTTCAAATTCTATTGAATGAATTATGTTACAAAACATACATACCACGTCTTGTACCAGTTAAACTATGTAAACTACTCGACGCAAGCATCTCATAGTTTAAATACATTAACTGGTATATATAATATTTTATTCATTAAATTGCAGCCATTAAGGATTTTGTATCAAATAAGCTATTTTATAAATATTTTTGCAATTTAGAGTTTTCCTTTAGCTGTTATAGCTAATCCTTACAAGGCAAAAAATAATTTCATAAACTAAATGAAAAGTAGGCAGAAAATGAGCAGTGTGTTGCAACAGGCGGAAATTTGTAAGAAAATTGAATGCAAATCAAAATCTCGCACACTTTCATTATGTGTAAAAACATCCTTCTAAATAAAAATAATGTAGCTCTAAAATGAAGGAGAAAACATGTACACCTGCCTCAGCAATCTTGACTGTGAACTGAAAATAAAAATCCTATGGTCCTGCAATCCATCTGTATTCTGTATTTTTATTAACATGTTTCTGAATATAAATACTGTAGCTCTTAAATGTAGAAGAAGATAGATGGACAGACATATCACAGTTATCTGGCCTGCAAACTGAAAAGTTCAACTTTCTGTAGTTCACAAAAATAAAAATTCTTTGGCCTTGCCCACCTCCATTATCTGTTCAAATATCCTATCAAATATAAACACTAGAGCTTTAAAGATGAAGGATACTGTAGTTTTAAGAAATATTTCACAAAAATCAAAATCCTTTGAACCTGCAAAGCTCCATTATGTGTTCAAACATCCTACCAAATATAAACATTTAGCTTCTAAGATGAAGGAGAAGATATCCAGACAAAACATGTACCCTATATGGCCTGCAACCTACAAAGTCCAACTATCTCCAATTTGATGAAAATTTAATCAAAATCCTTTGGCCCTGCCCATCATCATTATGTATACAAACTTTCTGTAAAATGTAACTGTAGGAGGAGTTAGCCTGACAAGCTTATCCGGACGGAAAGACCTACTCACAGACAAGTGTTAATTAATATTATTTGTTTGTTTATTCGAATGGTGTTTAACGCCACTTTCAGCAGTTTTTCAGTTATATCATGGAGTCCCGTTTTTATTGGGAGAGGAAGCCAGAGTACCCTGAGAGAACCTGGACCTTTGGAAGGAAAACTGGCATTCCTTGTCAATTAAGGTTGGAGTCGATTACACCCTGCCCACAGTGGGACTCGAACCCACAACCTTAGTGCTGACAGACCACGTGATCAATAGTAGATGAACTACCTTAACCACTCAGCCACCGAGGCCCTAATTAATATCGTTGCAGGGCATACACAAATTTGCTTTTAAGGATTGATTGATTGATTGGATGTCTGCTTTACGTCCAGCGAGCAGTATTTCACCTATATTCAGGACGGGAACAAGTTAACAAACAATAAATCAACGGAAAATGGGGGTGGGATGGGTCATAGGGAATACAATTTTGACTGCCACTGGAAAAGTATGGGGTTTTGGGTAGGGGCGGAAAATTTAGCCTTTTGTAGCGGCTACAATGAGCCTACTCTTTTTTCGAAATCTACAAAATGGGTCTTTATCGTGCAAGGAGCGTGGCACTCTCCAAACACGTTACCCACTACAGTCTGCAGTCAGGCTTTCCGTATTATGACCTGACAACCCCCCAACGAGAGGGTCTCCCTTATCTGCCACTATGTCGAGCACTGCGAACAATTTTGAGACAAGTATGTGATTTTTAGGAATCCTCTTTGATCATTTTAGCAATTTATAATGTCAATCTGGCTCCTAAAGTTTTCAAATTAAATTGTAAATACTGAAAATTTAGAAACAAATTGTAATTAAAGAGCAATAACTCCTACAGTAAGTCATTTCACAGGACTAGCTGTGAAATTTGTAGAGCTTAATCTATTTGAGTTAAGGCCAACGATAAAAATGTTATTCTGCAGCTTTCCAATTGTACCTTCAGAACTATAGGTCAGTATGTAGAAAAATACTGTATATCTTTGAATATACAGTGACTTTTTGGGAGGAATGTAAGCATTCCTGGGAAGTGGGACGTCTTAGAGGAATGGCGGTAAAATTTCATCCGTAACTCAAAAGGTAAGTTAGAAAAATTATGATCTTGCAATGAAATATTATGATCCCCTTTCCGAGGAATTATAAAAATTTCTCCACAACCACTTTGCTTGTTGTGATGTAATGTGTGTATGTTGTCCTAATTAAAAAAGATCAATTAGATTAATTATTAATTTATAAGTGAAAGATATAAAATTAAAATTTTAATAATCATTTGCTTATTCACAGCTTGGCATATTTAGTGTCACAGGATAATCCAATAAGAGAAAGAGTTACTCGTGTCGTGTCAGAATTATAAATGTTGATCAAAATCATAATTTGGCAATAAACCTAAACATATATACTAATTTACATTACCAAGTATTTAAAATTACAATATAATATTTTTATTTTTTTTAATTAACTTTGACCGAAACATGTCCACAATATCCCACATGTTTCTGTATATAATTGTCACATAAATGCTTCATATTGAAGCCTAAAAAGATCACAATTGAACCATTGGAAAAAATATTTCAAAATTAGACGCAATTTTATCTTGTCAGTCAGGCAGATGTTTTAGCCATGTTGGTTAATCTGTGGCCATGGTTTGTGCAAACTTGGAAGAGGACATTAGACTGATGACGTGCACACAGTTTCAAAGCAGTCCTTTCAGTGGTTTTAGAGGAGAAGATTTTTTTAAATAAATTAAAACTGATTAAACTAGAGGCTCCCAGGAGCCTGTAATTGCTCACCTGAAAACCAAATGACTTCAAATAGATTTACATTTTTGAAATTAACAGTTTCAGTCTAGTTGTTATAGCTTTTAAGTTACTGTGCAAAAACTAAACATTTCTTCAAAAATTTTAGTTAAGTACAATAACTCCTATAAGGTGCCATCAGACAATTTCTGAAAATCAAATGGTTTGTAGGCCTTGACCTTAAAGGTAATTTAGAAATTTAAAGTTTTACTCTAGGTGTGTTATAGACTAATTTATAATACAAAAACTGATCATTTGTCCAAATTAATAATTAAGGGGCAATAACTACTATAAAGAATCATCTTACAATTTTGGACTAAGCAATCATTTGTAGGAATTGCTTTGCTGATCATTTGTGCAATTTACAGTTTCAATCTAGCTGCTAAAGTTTTCAAGTTTCAGGACAAAAATGGAAAATTTCATAAAAAATTGTCATTTAAGGGCAATAACTCCTATATGGAGTCATCTGACAATTTCAGACTTATATGGTTAATTGTAGGGCTTGTATTGCTGATCATTTTTGATACTAACAGTTTCACTTTAGCTGGTACAGTTTTTAAGTTACAGGATAAAAACAGAAAATTTAATAAAAAATTCTCATTTATCGACAATAACTAATATAAGGAGTTGTCCCACAATTTCAGACCAAATAAGTGATTTGTAGGGCCTTTATTGCTGATTATTAGTGCAATTTACAGTTTCAATCTAGCTGATATAGTTTCAAGTGAACTGTAGGGCTTGTATTGATGATCATTTTTTCTATTTACAGGTTTACTCTAGCTGTTACAGTTTTTAAGTTACAGGACAAAAACAGAAAATTTCATTAAAAAATTGCCATTTAAGGGCCATAACTCCTATAAGGAGTCATCTGACAATTTCAGACCAATGCAGTGAATTGTAGAGCTTGTATTGCTGATCATTTTTGCTATTACAGTTTTACTCTAGCTGTTATAGTTTTTAAGTTACAGGACAAAAACGGAAAATTTCATACTAAAATTGCCATTTAAGGGCAATAACTCCTAGGAGTCATCTTACAATTTCAGACAAATTAAGTGAATTGTAGGCCTTTTATTGCTGATCATTTTTGCTAAGTACAGTTCACTCTACCTCTTATAGCTTTCAAGTTATATTGTAAATGCCAAAAATTTTGTCATAAATCGTCATTAAAGGGCAATAACTCCTACAATAAGCCAATTCACAACTTCGCACTAAAAGCAACTATTGTAGACCTTAATGTGCTGCTCAATTTAAAGTAACAGTTTTCTCTATAGCTATTATAATTTTTGAGATAATGATCAAAAACATGTGTTGACACCCATGTTCTATTTTTAGTAACAGTGGCCATCTTTGTCTGTTGATCAACACCCTGGGTACAAATTTGAAACTAGGAACCCTAAGGATGATTGTGGCCAAGTTAGAAAAAAAATGACCTAGTGGTTTCAGAGGAGAAGATTTTTGAAAAAGTTTACAACGGACGATGGATGACAGACAATGGACGACAGAGGACAGACGATAGACAACAGACGCCAAGTGATAGCAAAAGCTCACATGGACCTTAGGTCCAGGTAATCTAAAAACAGTTCAAGAGTAATCACTCTTAAACATTTCATCAGACACTCATGACCCTCAAGATATTTTTGTAGCTCTAATAGAGAATAACAGTTAAGCAACGCTAACTTTTCTTTAGCTCTAAATATTTTCAACATTTTGAGGCAAAAATAGCAAAAATAGCAGAAGTTGTTGTACAACTTCGATCCAATGGAAAGTTTTGTACAGCTTTTGATGCTGAAGAAGTAGTCACTTCGGATTTCCTGTATCTGTTATACTGTAAGCATAAAAACTGTATTTTGATCCCCTTGTTCTATTTTTAGCCATGGTGGCCATGTTGGTTAATCTGTGGCCATGGTTTGTGCAAAGTTGGAAGAGGGCATTAGAAAAATAATGTGTACAAAGTTGCATGGCAGTCCTTTCAGTGGTTGCAGAGAAGGTTTCTAAAAATTAATTAAAACTGCTTAAAAAACAATTCAAGGGAAATAACCTTTAAACGGTTAATCAGACAACGTTGACCCTAAGTCAATATTTGTAGCTCTAATAGAGCAGAACAATTAAGCAATGCTAACTTTTTTCTACTTCTAATAATTTTCAAGATTTTGAGGCAAAATGGCAAAAATCATCAATTTAGACAATTAAAGGACAATAACTCCTACAAAGGAGTCGTCATACAACTTTTACCCAATGGAAAGTTTAGTACAGTTTTTTGATGCTGAAGAAGTAGTCTCTTCAGTTTTCCTGTATCTGTTATACTTTTTGATTGATTGATTGATTGATTGACTGGATGTCTGTTTTACGTCCAGCGAACAGTATTTTAGCTATATTCAGGATGGGAACAAGTTAACAAACGATAAATCAACGGAAAATGGGGGTGGGATGGGTCACATGGAATACAATTTTTACTGCCACTGGAAAAGTATGGAGTTTTAGGTAGGGGTGGAAAATTTAGCTTTTTGTAGCGACTACAATGAGCCTACTCTTTTTTATCGGAATCAACAAAAGGGGTCTTTATCGTGCAAGTAGCGTGGCACTCTCCAAACACGTTACCCACTACGGTCTGCGGTCAGGCTTTCCGTATTATGACCTGACAACCCCCCCCACGAGAGGGTCTCCCCTATCTGCCACCCGGGGATGCGCTAGGCTGCTCTGTGGGTCGAGCACTGGGAACCCTCCCAATATGGTCCCAGTATACTTTTTGAAATATAAGCCCAGAAACTCTATTTTGATTCCTTTGTTCTATTTTTAGCCATGGCAGCCATGTTGGTTAATCTGCGGCCATGGTTTGTGCAAAGTTGATTGAGGACATTGGACAGATGATGTGTACAAAGTTGCAAAGCAGTCCTTTCAGTGGTTTCATAGATTTTCAAAAATCAATAACTGGTTAAAAAACTATTAAAGCGGAATAACCCTTAAACAGTTAATCAGACAATCTTGACCCTAAGTCCATTTTTGTAGCTCTCATAGAGCAGAACAATTAAGCAATACTAACTTTTTACTAACTTCTAATAATTTTCAAGATTTTGAGGCAAAAATGGCAAAAATCATCAATTTCAACAATTAAAGGGCAATAACTCCTACAAAGGAGTCATCATACAACTTTGACCCAATGTAAAAGTTTTGTACAGCTTTTGATGCTGAAGGGAGTAGTCTCTTCGGTTTTCCTGCATCTGTTATACCTTTTGAACTGTAAGGCAAAAATTATATTTTGACCCCCCCCCCCCTCCTCTTCTATTTATAGCCAATTTGGTTGGTCTAAGGCAATTTGAGTGATGTGCTATTCTTAATTATTATTTGATGAGATTTGATGCACTATGATAAAAATAGAGGTAAAATGCTGAAGGTCTGAAAATTTGAAATATACTTTGACATTTTCCCCAATAGAAACTAGATCCCATGATCTAGCTAAAAACATTGCTGAAAGCAGCATAAAACCTTATTTAAACAAACAAACACAAATGTTTACAATTAACTTTATAATTAACTTAATCACCAATATCTTCTTCCAAATCTAAAATAATGATTTGCAATGTTTACATATGTCCATTTTCCAAGATTTTTCTGAATTATCAATTATATTTGCATATTATTTATGATTCATATCACATGTTCATAGTGAAAACAATTTGAAAAATCCACGCAGCTTGATCACTTAAAATCCTGATAAATTTACTTCATACAATTTGGACTTGAAAGTGTCTGGACTTCCTTTTGGTTTTACACAACCAATGAAGAGATTTCCTGTTGTAGATAAAGCAACAGAATAAGGATTACTGATTCCTAAATCCTTGGTACTGTAGTAAGTAATGAAATGTCCCCCACTGTCCAGTATATGGATTGTGTTAGTGTCTACTACAACAATGTTGTTTAAGGTTGTAGTAATGATGGCCTTAGGTCTGAATGATGCCTCCAGTAGGACTTAACACAGCCACTCTACCTCTCCAGTCACTATCTAACACATCTACCACACAGATGTTACCCTCACTGGTACTGGTTATTGTGAGAGGACAGATAAATAATGATTTGTTGATAGTGTCCAGTTCAAATGTTTATAGTCAGTCAAAACAATTTATAAAATCTATGCAGCTTGATCACTTAAAATCCTGAGAGATTAACTTCATACAATTTTGACTTCAACGTGTCTGGACTTCCTTTGGGGCTTACACAGCCAATGTAGAGATTTCCTGTTGTAGATAAAGCAACAGAATAAGGACCCATGATTCCTAAATCCTTGGTACTGTAGTAAGTAATGAAATGTCCCCCACTGTCCAGTATATGGATTGTGTGAGTATTGAGGTCTACTACAACAATGTTGTTTAAGGTTGTAGTAATGATGCCAGCAGTTTTGAATGGTATCTTGTTGTTAATGTCAGAGTGTCCACTGTATGTACTGATGATGCCTCCAGTAGGACTTAACACAACCACTCTATCTCTACCATCACTATCTAACCAATCTACCACACCGATGTTACCCTCACTGGTACTGGTTATTCTGTCAGGTAAGGTAAATAATGGTTTGTTGTTATTGTCATACTCATACTCAACCAGATGATTTCCCTTCTGATCCATCATAATAACAACATGTCTCCATGTGGCAGGGAATGATGGTCCTGGAGTCATGGCCCCTATGATTACTGTATTACTACTGGTAACATGGACAGCTATAGGTACCAATGGTACCACACTGTATTGAGAGTCTCTTATTTCCCCTGTCCTACTGACCTGTTTTAATGTTGAATTACCATCATTGATAAGGAGTTCATCACCAGGTGTCACTGCCATGCCAAACACCTCAGTGTTTAACCTTAATAACTCCTGGATGTTTTTTCCCTTAATGTGTATGTGTTGTAGGAGTTTTGATATACCATCACCAATCCACAATGAACCATCAGAGCATGCTGCTGTATAATCAATGCCCTGGAGATCTGATGTAAACTGATTTATAACTTTGAGTTCTACTTTGTTTTCCTGTTCCACTGCTGTATCCACAATCTTGAATGTTCCAATATTGTCTCTAGTTACCTCCCCTGGATAAAATTCTGGCACAGAGTTGTATTTGGTGTTGATCTGAATATTCTTGTCCATGGACAATTCAATTTTATCTGTTTCTTCAAAGAATTTTACTAAATCTGTAGATCTGATAAGTTCATCCATAGTGGTTTTTTGTTCCTGCAGAACTTTTTCCATCTTGTCTACTTCTTTTTGTTTTCCTTCCAAGTCTTCATGGACTTTTTTCCACTTATCATCAAGTTCATTTAAGAGTTCCTCCACAAGTTTCTCAACGGCCCTTTTCTGAGCAAGAATGTCTTTCTTACTTTTATCATACTTTGAATGTTCAGATTTCTTATGTTTGCTGATTTCTTCTTTCATTTTTGCCAAATTATTTAATTTTTTTTCTGTTATTGTCTTTGTGTCTCTTACTTTCTCCCTTTTGATCCCATATTCCTCCTCGTCCACTAAACTATGTCCATTGTGTATTTTAGTAAAGCATTTGACACAGATCAGTTCTTTACATGTTTTGCAATACACACAACATGGTTGATCAGAATGCTGTTTACAATTAAAATGCCTGAAAGCAATACTTTCTCCTGAATCCTGCTGTCCAACCTCTTTGATATCAATAATTCTATGATTATTTCCATTTTTGAATTTAGAATGAACCTGTTCTTTACACCTAATACACATCAACACATCACAGTCACAACACTTCCATTGGATCTTTGAACCTTCACTACACAGCTGACAACCAACGGGAATCTGTCCCTTTGGTAAGGATCTAGAAAATGCCATTTTGGAAAAAAGAAAAATGTCTGTCCAGTATATACTTCCTGGAAGCTATATGTAGTCTATTATTAGATTATTTAAATACCCGTATATCAAATTTCTTCAATGTCATAGGATATATATCAACAAGCAATAACATGTCAAGTTTAAAGTATTTAGTCAATTTACCTACAATTTGGGGGTGGGGAGGGGGTCAGATTATTGAACAGGAATGTTATGTTTAAAGTATTTTGACATAATTTAGTCAATTTACCTACAATTTGGGGGTGGGGAGGGGTCAGATTATTCCATTTTAAAGAATTGTGTGTTTAAACTATTATGAAATAATTTAGTCTATTTACCTACACTAGGGGGAAGTGGGCTGGGAGGGGGGGTCAGATTATTCCTTTAACTGACATAATAACAGGAATGTCCTTTTAAAGTAGAATTGTATGATATAATCTGCACAATTAATTTGGCATAATTTAGTCTATTTACCTACAATGGGGGTGGGGGGGGGCAGGGGATAGTCAGATTATTCCATTTAACAGGAATGTGAAGTTATCCAAAGCTAACTTGTTAATATGGTCATTATCACTAGATAAGTTGTAATCATTAAATGTCAACATTTTCTATTGTCATCTCAAAAACATAGATATTGACAATGTATTAATTAGACTTAAACAGAGTAAATGTGGGGCTCATGCCAAGTCCTTTAAGGTTTTAGTGCATTGACTTGACATAAACACAAAATATCTATTAGGCTTAGAAACAGAAAATTGGAGGCACCTGCCAATTCCTTCAATGTTTTAGTGTAATGACTTGACATAAAAAGGCTTCGAAATAGAGAAAATGGGAGGCTCATGTGGAGTCCAATAATATTTTAGTGTATTGACTTGACATAACCAGAGGCTCTCAAGGGCCTGTAACACTCACCTGATTTTATAGGCAATAAAGATGGCATTTTCCTTATGTTAAACTAAGTCCTGTAATTTTCAATTTTCGACTGGCATAAATAACATTATCTTTGTTGAGACCATCCAATGAATCTCAATGTTTGGATTGAACTACTTCAATAGTTCAGATAGGAAGCTATTTTAACACTGTTCTGAAGGTTTTTATGTTTATTAATTCCTATTATTGTGGCCATCATTTTTGATCAAATCAGCAAAACTAAGCATTGAAGGGAATCATCTGATAACCTTCACACACACTATCGCTTGAATCAGTTTTGCAGTTACAGAAAAGATGGCATTTGAAAATAAGACACCTCTGTTAAACCAAGTCTGAAATGGTAATGGTGGTCATTTTTACTGTCTAACTGGCATTAAAATTTTTTTAGTGGACAATCGGATAAATCTTCCTAATAACTTTTGTTTTGGATTAGTTAATTTGACGCCACAATATAGCTGTAAAATTGCTGAAAGTGGCGTTAAAACACCATTCAAACAAACAAACAAACAAACAACCAGAGGAGAATTTAAAAAATGTCTTCCATAAGTCACATGGTGGTGGCCATTTTTAATTTTAATTTTAAATTGGCATTAAAAACATAAACCTTATGGAGGACCATCAAATGAATACTGGTGATGAGTTTTCGTTCAATTGGTTAAACAGTTTCTGAAAAGAAGCCCTTTTAAAACTTTTTCCCTTAGTCTTTTTAAAACTAAGTCCTGTCCTGGCACCCATTTTGAATTTTCGATTAGCATAAAAATCATGAACTTTATATAGGACCATCCAAACAATATTGCAGGTAAGTTTTCTTTCCATTGTTTAACTGGTTTTAGAGAAGAAGCCTTTTTCAACCTTTCCCCCAAGGGTCCTATTTAACACTAAGTCCTGTGGTTGCAACCATTTTGAATGTCTGATTTGCATAGAAAACATAAACTTTATAGAGGACACACGGAACAGTATTGGTAGTAAAGTTTTGTTATGATTGGTTGACTGGTTTCAGATAAGAAGCCTTGTTTTAGCTTTTTTCCAATAGGGTTCTATGTTAAGTCCCATGGTGGCAGCCATATTAGTTTTTCAAAAAGAATAAAAAACACAAACCTTGTAAAGTTCTGTCCAATGAACATTCTGACCAAGTTTAATTTAAATGACCAAGTAGTTTCAGAAAAGATTAATCAAAGAGCAGACTGAACTGCTGGAAAGGTTGCTTTGCAAGTATTAAATGAGATCCCTGCCTCATGTCTGATTATAACACAAGTGAAAACATTTCACAGGCATATGTATCAACAGAAAATAAAACAAACCTAAGCAAAATAAATAAGAAAAATCAGGAATCATATTACCCGGTATAAATAAAAATGACGAAAAAAATCAGTTAGCAATCCTCATAATTGATAACCACAGCTCCCCTATGTCTAAAATGGCTTTGTCCAGGGCTTTGCTATGGGAAACTCAATAATAATAATAATAATAATAATTTTTATTTTAAGAGGGTAACACAGTTAATCTACAAACTAATCTTCCCTGAGGCTCTCAGACGGTGCATAGAAATTACAGAAAATACAGAAATAAACATAAAACTACAATACAGAAAATACAGAAATAAACATAAAACACATAAATACCAATGTCTATTATAAGTTTTTGTTGATCAAGACATTAATTCTGAAGCCTGAAGATATTTCATAACATTGATTTTAAATATATTGGTTGTCCTCGCATTTCGAATGGAAATTGGTAGTTTGTTCCACAAAATAGAACCAGAATATGTAAATAAATTTCTAAACAGTTCAGTTTTAATTTTTGGAATAATCAAATCTCCATGCGTTGCATTTCTTAGTGAATATGGTTTATTTTCTGCTACGTAGTTAAATTTTTCTGTTAAATAATCTGGTGCTTCTCCATTGAGTGATTTATAAACTAACAGATACTTATGGTATTCTATTCTTGTACCAACTTTCATTATTCCTAACTGTTTAAACAATGGATTTGATGGACATGTAGGTTCCTTATCTAGAATCAGCCAAACAGCCCTTTTCTGAAGTTTTAAAATTCTTTCTAGCCCATCAACCCCACAACCACTCCATATTATACAACAATAATCAGTTAGTGGGAGAATATAGCTATTATAAAGTTTTCCTTGTCTCTATATTTAAATGTTTCTTAATCTTTGTCAGGATATATAATCTAGAAGATATGACAATAAATCATTCAGGTCAAAATATTAGGTGCACAATTGCACCAGGTGACAAAAAATTCTGTGAGAGTTTCATCAAATCCCACCCAGTGGTGCAATTAAGTAGTTGTGGATAAGAGATAGGTATCTCCTACGTCAAAGAATGGCAAGTCTATGTTTCTTTATGGGAAATCCTAAATATCATTCAAAATGTAAAATGTACTATGTGACAAAAATTAAATTAAATTTTCATCAAAATTTAATCAGTGCTGATTGTGCAGAGGAGAATAAGAGATGGGTACCCCTAAGTGTAACGTATGGAAAGACAGACACTACCATCACTATGTAAAGTGGGGTATACAATACAATCCTACATCTAATAAATGCTTAAAACCTACTTAGAAACAGTGGTATATATATATATTTATATATAATATACATCTCGACAATTATGCAATGATACAATTGAAGATGTATCATAAATTAATAAATAAGACAAAATTGCTCAGTTTGCCCATTTCAGACATAATATTGGCACATGTTATAATGTTGGCATATAACTTGTATCCAATACATGTACATATATGTAAATGTCTCCCTATAAATATAAGTGATGACACAAGTTTCTAACAGATTAATATCTTTAAACAAGTATTATCTTTTAAAAAGACACATTTAACTTTTAGAGATGTATGTAAACAGGGACAGTCTATACTAAGTTACTATATTATAATTAGTATAGACTGCCCGTGATTTAAAGTAAAACGGAAACTGAACAAACAACAATAAGAAAAAAAAACTTATATCAACTAGAGTAAAAAAAACTGTAAGCAATGCTCCCCATTGATACCCCCCTTCATGATTTCTTCAAAAATGCACATGTTCTTACTTATGAACTTGAAACTTAATCTAGTGTAGGAAGAGTTGCAAATAAAACATGGGAACCCCCATCCCTCCCCCACCTCAAAGAATAGCAATGTCCATTTTTTTCTGTGGGAAACCCAAATATCAATCCGATCAAAATGTTAAATATCAGGCGCACAATGGCACTATTTGACAAAGATTCTGTTTAAGTTTCATTAAATTCCATTCCGTGGTGTAGGAGGAGTTGCACATAAGAGATGGGTATCCCCTTATGTCAATGACAATATCCATGTTACTAGTATTCTATGGGAAACCCCATTTTTGGATTGTTACAATGGATGGTGACCCATTTCAACTCGTGAAATGAGAAAAATAATTGTTCAGCATGAACTATAAAATAAATCAAAAGGACCGTAAATAAAATTGTGTCAGCTTTTACTATGGAATAATGTAGCGACATGGTGAGTGCCAAGTTTACATTGATAACAAGATCATTTTCAATCACAGATGTCAAATAAAGGATTTATTATTCTTGTTTCACAAACTCCAAAATGTTTCAATATTTTTATTAGTTAGAAAGCGTTATATTTAATTTCACTACTTGTATTTTTATTTACAACTTGTACATGTCATTCTGCCAACCTTAACAATTTTATAGATGGCGCTGTGCCAATTATGTACATTAACAAAGCAATCCTTTTCCATTCTTAAAATAGAACATTTTGAACACTGTCACATATCAGACATAATTAATTATGTTAAGAAATAACACAAACTTTTGTGTTAATTTCCATTTAATTAAACATGCAAAGAATTAGAAAGAATAAAATGTAGTAAAAATATTTAAAGTATCTGAACGATGACTTAATAACAAATACTTGTGTGGTGCCACATCATAAAATAGAATCTTTGCATCAAGATATGGAACAATATGAATGGCCACAATATTTGTGTGGTGCCACATCATAAGATAGAAGCTTGATATGGAACAATATGAATGGCCACAATATTTGTGTGGTACGTGCCACATCATAAGATAGAAGCTTGGCATCAAGAGCTAGATATGGAACAATATGAATGGCCACAATATTTGTGTAGTGCCACATCATAAGATAGAAGCTTGGCATCAAGAGCTAGATATGGAACAATATGAATGGCCACAATATTTGTGTAGTGCCACATCATAAGATAGAGCTTGGCATCAAGAGCTTGATATGGAACATATATGAATGGGCACAATACTTTTCATTATTACAGAAATGTTGTCAGAATTCTTATCTTAATAAGTTTTTACATACAACAAATCCAGAACTTTGTGTTTTTTGTAGATGAAGTGATGAAACTATTGAACATGTTTTTTATGATTGCAACGAAATAAAATTGTTCTGGAATAGACTTTTCACTTATGTTGTAATTATATTTCCAAATATCACTCTTGACAAAAAAGGTATTATATTAGGTTATATTAGTGAAACATTATTGTGTAATTTCCTTTTAATTGTAGCAAAGAATTATATTTATAAATGTAAAATAAAGGAAACTATTCCAACCATAGATAGTGTAAAGAAAACATTTGTATATTATAGGGATCTAGATTTGTATAATGAAAGGAAATACAACTCTAATAGAAGAGAACTATTTTGGGCCCCTGCACACAACGTTTTGATCATTGACAATTCAACAAATTAGTATACAATTAACCTGTATATATATATTTTTTTTCTTTTTACTAAGAGCAAGTCAAATTCTATATTATAGGATTAAACACCGTTTTCAATGGATTTATCGGTATATCAACAAGACCAACTCACTCACAAACATATCATAAAAGTCCTTTGAACAATTTTCTATCGTTGCAATCATAAAAAACATGTTCAATAGTTTCATCACTTCATCTACAAAAAACACAAAGTTCTGGATTTGTTGTATGTAAAAACTTATTAAGATAAGAATTCTGACAACATTTCTGTAATAATGAAAAGTATTGTGCCCATTCATATATGTTCCATATCAAGCTCTTGATGCCAAGCTCTATCTTATGATGTGGCACTACACAAATATTGTGGCCATTCATATTGTTCCATATCTAGCTCTTGATGCCAAGCTTCTATCTTATGATGTGGCACCACACAAATATTGTGCCCATTCATATATGTTCCATATCAAGCTCTTGATGCCAAGCTTCTATCTTATGATGTGGCAATACACAAATATTGTGCCCATTCATATTGTTCCATATCAAGCTTCTATCTTATGATGTGGCACCACACAAATATTGTTGCCATTCATATTGTTCCATATCAAGCTTCTATCTTATGATGTGGCACTACACAAATATTGTGGCCATTCATATTGTTCCATATCTAGCTCTTGATGCCAAGCTTCTATCTTATGATGTGGCACCACACAAATATTGTGGCCATTCATATTGTTCCATATCTAGCTCTTGATGCCAAGCTTCTATCTTATGATGTGGCAATACACAAATATTGTGCCCATTCATATTGTTCCATATCAAGCTTCTATCTTATGATGTGGCACCACACAAATATTGTTGCCATTCATATTGTTCCATATCAAGCTTCTATCTTATGATGTGGCACTACACAAATATTGTGGCCATTCATATTGTTCCATATCTAGCTCTTGATGCCAAGCTTCTATCTTATGATGTGGCACCACACAAATATTGTGGCCATTCATATTGTTCCATATCTAGCTCTTGATGCCAAGCTTCTATCTTATGATGTGGCACCACACAAATATTGTGCCCATTCATATTGTTCCATATCAAGCTCTTGATGCCAAGCTTCTATCTTATGATGTGGCACCACACAAATATTGTGGCCATTCATATTGTTCCATATCAAGCTTCTATCTTATGATGTGGCACCACACAAATATTGTTGCCATTCATATTGTTCCATATCAAGCTTCTATCTTATGATGTGGCACGTACCACACAAATATTGTGGCCATTCATATTGTTCCATATCAAGCTTCTATCTTATGATGTGGCACCACACAAATATTGTGCCCATTCATATTGTTCCATATCAATCTTCTATCTTATGATGTGGCACCACACAAATATTGTGGCCTTATAATTCTTTGAAATTGCATTAAGGAATTGATTTATCTAACGTGTTTCTCAACTTCATATTTCTTGTGTATTTGGTAGCTGGATTGACTGAACGTATGAATATTTTGTTTATTTTTACGTGTGATTATTCCATAATCCAATTTCTGATTTTAATAAACATAATTAAGTTTTATATCAATCTATAACCTTATTTTCTGTATCGAACACAAGGAAAGTTTTAAATTTAACAAATCATTTATGATTCATCAAACAAATAATTTATAAGCTGATCGCTACTTTCGATATTGAAAGCCGCCATCTTTGTTTACATTGGTTACGCTAAAAATAGTTCAGTCAACGTCATTTATCCTAAAATAAATTGAGTCAACTTCATTTATCAAAAAATATATTTCGTTAAAAACCACAACCGGAAGTAATCTAGACCAATCAAATAAACGTATTTCTAAATATGCAAATCAAATTAGAATTATACAAAATGAGAAAAGAGTGGATGGATACAAAATTAACTTTTTATTCAGAAAAATAAGTTATGAGAGGTGTTTTCCTTCTTTGTGTATTATGTGTGTATATAGTATATTACAATATATTATAAAAAATCATATAGTAGTTATTATGCATGTTATTCCTAAACCCCTAAAACCATTGTCAGGTGGCATTGTAAAGGGTATGTAAATTCCTGACTATTTGAAAATAAATAAAAAAAAAAAAGAATTAGAAACCGTCTAAAATGACGACCAAATGATCCCACACAAAAATCATTAAATCACTTCATAATAACATTGTCAAATATTAAACACCGATGCCACTGTCACTACTACATTTGTCGGAGTGCGCAATTTCAGTGAAACTGCTATAGTGTAATAAGTTAATTGTAACAATATTGATGACATGTATAGTAAAGTTGTTAAAGATAAATCAGTGCACCAATTCATGTTATTGATAGGTTCCCCCCTTGTGACCTATATTTTACAAGCGTAAGGTCACTATTACAGTAGTTTCTGTGCTGTATATTTGAGCATTAGCTATGCAACCTTCCCAAAAAGTAAAATGTTTACAGATGTTAACAATGCTGATATGAGGACAGATGCAAAGTGATGACAATTTGTTCACATGACCTATTGGGTCAGGTGAGCTAAAAATATAGAGGTTAAAAATATATACAATACAAGTGATAAAAAATTCCTTATAAACTAAAATTAATACTCATTAATTTAAAAAAAAAAACTTCAATACTACTTTAAATATTTTGAAGAAGGATAACTCATGAAAGCCAAACAGCTCATTCCCAGTGGTGCATTTTATACCGTTATAGTCTTGTGTATAAGTCAATATGAGGCTGAATGGACCAAAAAGAGCAAAATCAATTAAGCTGAAACACAGTCAATCATGGCATCCAGTTTTTATTGTGGGATTAAGCCAGAGTAGCAGGAGAAAATCCGGACCGTCAGTAGGCAAACTGGCAATCTTTATATCAATGAAGATTGGAGTTGAGTACACCATGCACACAGTGAGACACAAACACACAATGTCAGTGCTTACAGACCACGTGATCAATAGTAGACGAACTACCTTAACCACTCGGCCAACAAGCCCCCCATTCTGTAAGTGTATAACAATTTGGGTTTCCATTATTCTATTTAAATGAATTTTAAGTGCATTTTACCTTATATATACAATGCCACAAATATACCAATAACAAACAACTATCCATAAAATTAAAATACCATGTAAGTAAGTACCAACACCACTGCACCACAAAAGCTTTTCTATTGATACAATAAAATACCTTCATTTCTAAATCCTGTATCTGATTTTGCACGATAGATGGCTTTCGACCTTTTTGTCCATATTTTGTGACCTTAATAAATATGTAAGTTAAATCTAAAAAAGCTCTAGCCTCTTCAAAGGACTCCTAGAAATGTTTTAACTATGTTATACTCAAATTACAAAATATTTAACATATTTTTAAACAAAACATGACATAATTAAATAGCTGATCAGAACATAACATTAAAATTAACAGGTTTCACTTAGTTATAGATTCGAAATTTTAAGAAATATGCATGACTGCCATGTTGGTCTTCCCATCAAACACTAAGAAGTTTTGTAAAGCACATGCATTATTCCAGCACAATTACATTGCATTAAGCATATGCAGTTTCCATGGAGAAGTACACACATTGTCCTTAACAACCAAGATTGATACACACACACACAAACGATAGGAAACTCTCTATTGTACCGCTTGTACATAATTCCTGCAAAATTTGCTTCAATTCTCAGGAGTTACCAAACAACATTTAGACAGTCAAGAAACTTACTCATGACACCAGATAATTTCCTTTATAAGTATTATAGGGTTCAAATTTAATGTGACACGTAATATTGTTGTTTCATGGTCCATCAAGCAATATTTCAGCTACATTCAGGACATGAAAATTAGTTTTATGATTTACTTAACATTCTATTATCAAAAATAACAATTTCTTTACATTACATTTACATTTGTAATAAAATGGACAGTTTGTGAGAATAAAATTATCTTTCTCTTTTTAAAACAGCTAAAACTACTTCTAATATAATTACAAGTGTGGAAACAGAAAAATGTCTCACTTGCATGGTTACAGAGAAACGGACCTAATCCAAAAACTTTAACTTAGTCACTGGACCGTGAAATTGAGGTCAAGGTCAGGTGAAAACTACCAGACAGTCATGTACTATTCATCAGCAACCTATATACCAAATATTGTCATCCTACCATGTGTGGTTACAGATGAACTGCCATAACCCAAACACTTTAGCGTAGTCCCTGGACTGTGAAATTGAGGTCAAGGTCAGGTGACACCTAACAGATAGTTATGTACTATTCATCAGCCACCTGTATACCAAATATTGCCACCCTACCATGCATAGTTACAGAGGAACTGCCCTAATACAAAAACTTTAACATAGTCACTGGACCGTGAAATTGAGGTCAATGTCAGGTGACACCTAAAAGACAGTCATGTACTATTTATTAGCAACCTATATACCAAATATTGTCATCCTACCATGCGTGGTTTCAGATAAACTGTCTTAACCCAAAAACTTTAACCTAGTCGCTGGACCATGAAATTGAGGTCAAGGTCAGGTGACAACTACCAGACAGTCATGTACTATTCTTTAGCAACCTATATACTAAATATTGTCATCCTACTATGCGTGGTTACAGAGGAACTGCCGTAACTCAAAAACTTTAACATAGTCACTGGACCGTGAAATTGAGGTCAAGGTCAGGTGGCAGGTGACTGACTGGCAAGTACTAATCATAAGATACCATTGGACCAAATTTGATGGACCTAGGGATTGGGCTTACAAGATGTCCAAGTGTTTACGCCGCCACCGCTGCCGCCGGATTCCCATACATATGTCTTACCTCCAGCGACTTTCGTAGCAGGCAAACAAAAACTAGAGGCTCCCACGAGCCTGTAATCACTTACCTTGAACACAAATGACTTCAAGCTATTTTTCAATTTTTGTCCTTTAGGTTAATATAGTAATTTACAGTTTTACTCTAGATGTTATAGATTTTAATTTATAACATAAAAACTTATTATTATGTCCAAATTCATCATTAAATGGCAATAACTCCTAAAAAGAGGCATCTGACAATTTCAGACTAAGTAAGGATTTGTAGGCCTTGCCTTGTTGATCATTTGTACCATTTACAGTTTCAGATGTTATGGCATTTAAATTGTATTGTAAAACCTACAAATTTCACCAAAAATTGTTATGAAAGGGCAGTAACTCCTATAAGGAGTCATCAGACAATTTTTAGACAATAGAAGCAATTTGACTGGTTATCAATCTTGGTTGAGATATTATGCCCATAAACATTTTCCCCAAGTTTCCTGAATATCAGACAACAACTGTTCGAGTAAGAGAGCGAACTTTGCTGTTGAAGCGGCCCGTCCACCATGGGTGTTCCCATAATATGTAAAAATTGTCAATAAAGGGCAATTAACTCCTATATGGGGTGGACCAACAATTTTGGACCTAGTTTTTTGTAGGCATTGTCTTGCTGATCATTTAAGCAATTTAAAATTTCAATATGGCTCTTTAAGTTTTCAAGTTATTTTGTAAAACTGAAAATTTTATTACAAATTTTAATTGAAGGGCAATAACTCCTACTTGGAAATAAAATGAACATATCTAGAGCTGAATGTGTTGATCAATTTGAGGTTATGTTTTTATTTTTATAAACTATTATAATTTGAGATATATTTTTCCAAAAATGTGTGTTGACACCTATGTTCTATTTTAAGTAACAGCTGCCATCTTCGCCAATTGATCAACACTGGATATAAATTTAAAACTAAGGGGGGTTATGGCCAAGTTTGCAAAAGATTAACCAAGTGATTTTAGAGGAGAAGATTTGTTTAATAAGTTTATGACGAACGATTGATGCCAAGTTATAAGAATAGCTCACATGGACCTCTGGTCCAGGTCAGATAAAAAGTAAACATGGGTTATGTTTTTATTAAAAAATGATAACACATATGGATTACAAAGTAACCATTATACAGGATGGACTGTAGAGGTTTAAGCATGTGTTCACACACCATGGAGTATACACAGTTGACTGTAGAGGTTTACGCATATGAACACACACCATGGAGTATACACAGTTGACTGTAGAGGTATAAGCATATGAACACACACCATGGAGTAAATATATACAGAGCATGCCATGTTTAAACAAAAGTTAATTATATTAGGATTGGAATTACATGGGTTTAACTACAGGTAAGTCCTTATCATGTTACACAATTAACTCTAATTTAATGTTATTTATCAACAATTCTATATATATACTGAGCATCAGCACTACATGCACACCAGCTGTGCCTACTTGCCTGACTTATCTTCACTTATTATAGAAGGCTCATGACTTGAAGGAGCTAAGCAGAGAACAATAAATAAAATAAACAAACTAATCACCAATCAGATCTTTCTTAAGTGTTTAGGAAAACTTAAAACATGTTACAGACTACATCACAGATGTAATAAAATAATACAAAACAGTTTTCTATAGTATGTCTGATAGTCCCTTAAATAAGTCGAATAATTTCAATATACATTTTAAGTTCACTACACAAGAACCAGACCATGATATACTTACCAACTGAAGAGTCTTCGTGATCTCTGTAGGTAAAGGAGTTCAACCTGAAAATATATTCTATATTATTATACATATTATGTCAAAACTAAAGCACCAAAACATAGGCATTTAAATGTATAATATAAATTTATAGACTTTGGATGAGGTACTAGTAAATCTTTTCGAGTTCACTCATTAACCTGACTAAAACAATCTCATTAAAATTACATCTTCACTTGCTCCCCCTTTTTGCTATGGTCGCTGCATGTAGCTTACAACGCAGCGACCAATAACAAAAAGGGGGAAGCAAGTGAAAGATTTAATTTTAATTAGATTGTTTTAGTCAATAACTCAAATATTTATAGATTCAAAAGACAAACTATTATAGGATTAAACAATCAATGTGTAAACTCCGGCGACTCACTCACAAACAAAATAAAGTAAGAAGGACTTTATGTCATGTTTGATAAGTAGTCGCGGGAGTTAACACATTGACACTTCCTAAAACACAGTGTTTAATCCTTATAATTCTCTGAAAAAATCGTTCAAAGATAATTTTTGAAAATTTCTGGGCAGTATTTAGACAATGACTATATCACTAAAAGAATCAATGATATTACTGTAAGCACCGATGTGTGACTACTGGACTGGTGATACCCTTGGAACTACCAGTCCACCAGCAGAGGTATCGACCCAATAAAATGTCATCAAAGATACCAAGGTTAATAGAATTTACTGCCCCAGACGTGTGTTTCATCTAATCAAGACATCAGTGGCACTCAAACACAAACAATATTTAAAATCCAAATAATTAAGATGTTTTAAAGCTTTTATCACTAAAATTCCAAAACGTTATACCAAATCCAGCTAAGGCTATCTACACCTTGAAAATGGAAAAACCTTAAGCTGCAAAAACAGTTACTGAAACCCATCTAGAAATCAAAATGCACAAGGCCCAAAAGCATAGGAATATGCAAAACAATAGTACCAAAGGAATAATCTTTGTTCTTTAGATATTAATAGAAAAAAATACAGCAAAATGAAACCCCATTTTTTATTTATATTATATATATTATTTGAAATATAAATGGATAAAATTAGAAATCTTTGTGGCAGACAAAAAATTGTCCCCTCTCCCTTACAGTAAGCTAGTAAGACGCCATGTTGTTTACATTGGATACTGAACGTAGTCCGCTCAGAAGAAATATCAAATTTATAAATTATCTGAGATCACATAATTAAAGTGTTTTCATCCAATCAAAGCAGTTAATATAAATAAATTACAGCATGAATAGAATTATTGTATTGTAATTTGTATAAAATAATACAATTACATGAATAAAATGCATGTTTTTGATTGGTTTAAACACTATCAAAAATATGGTTTTGTCCACTGCACAGTTCTGCTGCAATAAAACAGTTCCTGACTGATATGGGGTCGCTATAAATATGTAAAAATTTACATACTGCATTTTTTCTGGTTGAGAAATCTCAATAGCAACCTATATAAAAGTCAGTTATTGTATCATATTCTACAACAAAGAAACTATATTGACTAGATAAAGGCATTAAAATATTTTCTGAATGGTTTCATTACTAATTAATTTAAAATAAAAAATAAAAGAAATAAATGTAATATTGATGCAACAACTCTGTACTTCTATAGTAATATTTTTTTGTTTTTCTGATGAGATGTTCCATGATATTGTTCTTTTCTTATATTTGACTATGTCCAATATTTTGATATTTGCATTATGTCAATATGATATATCCTAACTTTTGTTCACTGTTGTGTTAAACATCACTTGTTTAGTTTTAAGAGTTCTGCTATTTTCCCCCTTGTAAGGAGATTGGAATTGTCAATTATCACTATTTTTTACTTTACCAGAACACATTAAAAGATAAAAATCAATGTTCAGAATGCATTGAAATTTGTTTTGGTAATTTAACAGGAAGACTTGAGCAAAGAGTAAAATATTGAAACATATTGCATGATTTTTAATACATGGATTATGACTGGAAAAATTTTTGCTATATTAATATACTGTGAAATACTTTTTATTGTGGGGTATCAATTTTCCTGATTTTCGTGGAGGCCTCAGACCACGAAATTAAATATCCAATGTAGAATAAAACTGCATTAACAGAAAAAATTTGGGAACAACAATCTTAAAATGTCCAAGATTGGTCATTTATTTGTAAATGTTATGTATGATTTTTTTGTCCAATCCATACCTGATTTTTAGATCAATATTCATCTTAAATGATTATATAAGCATATAAGCAGGTTTCATGTTAGAATTCTGTTTTTTTTTTATTAAATGTAGATATCATTTAATTGTAAAAGTGCACAGTCCGCAAAAACTATTTTTAGCCTGTCAGTAATGGGACTGGCAATACTAGTTTTTCTGCCAGTCCTACAAACTTTTTGCCGGACCTACACAATTCTTAAATTAGTTTAATTAACTAATAAGTCTACTTATATCACCCATTTCCATATATATTGAAAATTACAACGAAAAAGAATCAACTGCAGCAAAACTATTCAATAGATTAAATTATTTTTTTTTAAAGTTTATTGACTTATAAATGAATTGCATGTAAAACAAGAAGTAGAAAATATATCATTGACATTGTGAAACATATAATATTATGTATTTAATGTAAAATGCACTATTAAATCATATTTAAATAACAAAATTTGAAAGAGACAGCCAAAATACTAATTTTTATGTTGAAATCTTTGTAATACAAATTTAAACACCAACAGCATAGTATTTGCAATTTCCAGCATCAAGTTCATATCCACTCCACAATTGTTTTATAATTTTTTGCTTTGCACTGCCACTTGTTTCTGGTTGTTTTTTCATGCTACACTTTTTGTACAAAGAAAAATTAAGACTGGAAACCAGCAAAAATGTTTGTTAATGGCGCAAGACAAATCAAAGTGTAAATGAAAATCCTGTTTTTGTGTTAAACAACGAAGAGTTATATATTGTAGATGACTTTACATATCTAGGCACTGTTTTAATGTCCAATGGTTCTTTTTGTAACAACAAGTCTAAGCTTGTCTCTCAAGGTAGCAAAGCTCTGTATAGTATTTTGAAAAAGAGTAGACAATTTGCCCATTGATATACAGTTAGAACTTTTTGATACCTGGCACCTATACAATTGTACAGCTGTGAAGTATGGGGCTTCAATAATAATGATGTATTTGAATCTTTTTGTGTTCAATTTTACAAACAAATACTTGACGTAAAAAAATCTACTCCAAATGATATATTATATGGTGAACTCTGTAGATTTCCTATTGATATTGTTATAAAAAGTAGAATGAAAGCATTTTAGAAAAAAATTGTATGTAACAAGCAAGACAATAATTGTGTTCCATTGTATAGACTTATGTATAATATGCATATCAAACATTTTTACTACTCTGAATGGATAGTGTGTACTGAAAAAGTGTTAAATGATTGTGGTTACTCTGAATATTGGTTATCACAAAGTATACCTCAAAATATGATTAAGTAATCTTGGTATAACAATCTGTTCAACTCTCCAAAATGTCTTAACTATAGAACTTTCAAGTGTACCCATAATTTTGAGAAATATGTGTTAGATCTTCCATATGATCTGAGAAAAGCTTATTGTAATTTCAGATGTTAAATTAAAGGTTAACCATTTAACAGAGTCGTTACAGAGGAGTTAAAAGAGATGATCGTATTTGTGATATTTGTGATATGCAATGTATTGGTGATTAATTTCACTATTTATTTGAATGTAAATTTTTCTCTATGGAAAGAAACCAATTGTTACCAAAAGATTCTTTAAACATCCAAATACTTTAAAATTTAATGACTTAATTGTTCAACCGTAATGACTTTAAAACAACTGTAATTAAGTCGCTAAACTATGTAAGATAATATTATCTGTTGTAAATTGATAGAATTTCAATTAATGTATGATATACTTTATCAGTATTGCCTTCCTAAATCACACTTGTGTATTATTATTTATGTACCAATTTTGATGTTACATTTAATTATTCAGTTGTCATTTGATTACTTACATGTATATTATGTTAATATTTGTTTGTTTGTATCCAACATACCCCAGTTGGAGTCATTGAAAAAATAAAAAGTTCAAGTTCAAGTTCAAGGCACGTAAACATGATAAACATGACACAGTGTCAAAAATACAAAGATTTCTTACCAAAATTGGAATAAAATAGAACGGAGACATAGAGTGACAGTTAAAAATGACATGGCGACATCACTTTTGAAGATGAACAAGAATGAAGTGAGACAATGTGAAGGCCACTTATCACTAGTCGCCTTCCAACGAGAGTCATGAATACTATTGACAACGCCTGCTCTTAAGTTTTTTGTTGAAATATTTTTAAATTGGACAAAATTTGGGAAATTTGTCCAGGGAAAACAGCCGCAATTCAGCGGAAATTTCAAGCAAACAAAATCTTTTTTGCCGGTAATTGGGACTGTAACCAAGGACAAAAAAATATCGGACCCTGGCATTTTTTGGCGGTCAGGACTGACAGGACCGAGTATTTTCGAGGAACCTAAAAAAGTACAAAGAAACATCAACTTCTGACTTGAGTGTACAAACGTAACCACATGCATAAACAATAGCATGTTATGTAACTGTTTTGTCTTCTTTATATGTTGATATTTATTATCAACATTGCAAGGATTATGTGGCAATAATTTATTTAGGTCGCTACTTCAGTTTTTTGGCATTTTCATAAATGTCAGTCCACAAATTTAAAAACCCACAAACATGTAAAATTTCACCAAACCATGAAATTTGATGCCACGAAGAAAAGTACTTTCACAGTAATAAGTGTAAATTTCTATAATATAACAATAATATACCATTAACCTGATCAAGGACACTAATGTATACTATTAAATTAGTAAGTACAGAAATAATATACAAGTGATTTTAGAATGAAGAAACCTTTATACACTTACGAATCACCACGTTTCAGTCCGTCACTATCTGGTATTACCAATGAACGATGCCCTGGGTTGTTGTTCACTGCCATGTCAGACTGAGTACGATTCAGTGGAGAGGCATCTGAACCTGATCTGGCTCGACGACCTCTCTGTACAGTGGGAGGTGACAACCTGTAAGCGTCTACTGGAGATAAATGTTCATCATCATGTAAAGCTTCGGATGAGGTTTTAAGGCTATGGCGGACATACTTGTGATGGTGTCCATTCTCTTGTACAGAACTAACCATAGAAGACTCAAGCTGTTGTGACACACTTCTACCCCTGTTCTGAGATCTAGGAGGTGACAAATTTTCTCTCAGTTTTGTTTCATCCTCTTTTTTAACATTTTCAGGAGTTGACCTTTCTCCGTGACTTCTTCTCATAACAACATCAGGAGATTTGTCAGTTTTGGGCGATACATTATTTAGAGCTGTATTCTGCGCCACAGGTGATGGCTTATCTATATCTGTTTCAATCTTAACAGGAGGTTTTGATTTGGGAGGTGGTTGTGATGATAACTTAGTCTCTTTTTTTACTGCAATCATAGTTTCTTCTTTGTGATGAGGTTCTGCTTCGTCTACGTGAGGTAATATATCAGGTTTCATGTCTTTTCTCATCCCCACTTTTTGACCTGACTCATCTCTAGCTTTATCTGCCACTGACTATAATTAAGGAGAAAATCAAAGTATAAAGTGATACTGCTTAAAATAGACATAAGGAATCATCATCTATTTAGATAAACCTGTACAGAAATCTCTAAAAACTGTTTGTTCAATTGATTGATTGATTGGATGTTTGCTTCTCATCCAGTGAGCAGTATTCCAGCTATATTCCATATCTCAATGGTTTGACAGTTTTTAGCCCACTTAATCAAAATGTCTCCCAATAAGGGACCCCTTAATTTTCTTTCACATTGTATTCCTCTCCCTGTATATTTTTTAACATCTGACATAGTACATAACACTATAATTTCTATCTGTTCGAATGAATACACATACCAGTAGTTTGTTTACAAATAGTAATGCAATCATTTAAATCAAATGAAAGATAAAAAAAATTGGAAAAAAACAAGCTGCACGAATATTTACTATAGCTATAAACATTTGTTCCAAATGTAATACAAATGAAATTACAACTATTTTCTTACAGTCACTTTTTCAATATACAAGAAAAAATAAACTTATCACAAACAAATCACCAAAAAAATAAACGAAACAAATAAAACTAGACAAAGTTCACTGATACCTCTGCTTACATTTTGCAGAACTTTTTTTTTGTAAAATTGTGAACGTTTTTTGTCCACTGGTGACCTTGACCATTGATGGAATTCCTCTAGCATCAATAGGATTCTTACTCACCTGATATGTAATAATATCCTTAAGAACCATTGCAATCAAATGCACACTTTTTGAATTATTGTCCGGAAATATTCTTTTTTGTAAAAATTTCACTTTTTTGTAAACTGTGACCTTGAAATTGGACGGATTTCCCCTAAATCGATAATCTTCTTAACAACCTGATATGTAACAATATCCCATAGTGTCATTCAAATCAGCTTCAAGCTTTTTTCATTATCTTTCGGAAACAGAAATTTGGACTGACAAACGAAAAGGCGGACAGACATAAGGATCACCATACCCGACTGACTCGAGCAGGGGTATACTAAAGGACAAAAAAGAGGTCATAGGGTCAAAAACTGTCACATAAAACATTGAACCAGTTACTGACATCCCTTACTCCCCTTAATTTTGCACTGTTAACAGTAGAAACCAGAATTTTTGAAAAAAATCTAAAATAGATTTTACTCAATTTGATATAAAAAGAGTGTTGTTAATTTAAAGGTTAAATAAAATAAATAAGTCATGTGACCTGTGACTTTTACTTACATGCACAGTGGATAAATGATCTTGTGTAAAAACGTCAAATTCTGGACTTCTGTCTGCAGATGGTTCTCTTTGCATCTAAAACAATAAACCATGTATGAATATTTTTATAGTATATCTTTAGAATGTAGCCTAAGGTAAGCATGCAGTATACTCCTATATTGCATAAAATAAAATATCACTTTCAAAATAATGATTTGATTTTGTTTGTTAGTCTTGAATGGTGTTAACACTACTCTAAGCAATTTTTCAGCTATATCATGGCATGGCTTCCACTTTTTATTGGGGGAGGGAGCTGGGGTACCCAGAAAAACGAATGACATTTGGAAGGAAAACAGGCAATCCTTGTGAATTAAGACTTAAGTTGAGCTTCTCTGCCAGGAGTAAGACTTAAACCCTGAAACACTTGGCCACTGAGGCCCAGAATTTCATCTGGGAAAATGTCATAAATAAGGTGACATTTGAAGACATTTAGACCTTTTGTCCAAGAATTCCTAATCCCATATATGAAGGAAACCAATACACCATTTCCAATATGAATACATCTTATATACTATGGGGTAACTAACGGTTAGCATCTATTGATTAACACATGGATATGATAGCAACTAACCCAAGCATATAGGCTTTTGTTAAAGACATGTAACTGACAGATTCCAAGAATAACACTGATATAGGGAATTAGCTAGAACAGATTTCTGATAATGTTTTAAGTACAATAAAAGAGTTGCTGCACAAATACTGTTACTGTGACTGAAAACCAATACACATAATATACAGCCAGTATTATAAATGTACTACTGAATTTGCTTCAAACATGTGGAATTAAAATGGAGGATATTAATAAGTCCATGTGTTAACACATGCTATGTCTTCATTTGACATGGGTAAATATATAAAGATTAGATGGAGTCCAACCATGTATTTTTTGTATAGTACAATGTACATGTTAAAAATGAGCATACAACATCTCAAACTTACAACAACATCATTGGATGTGACAGTACACCTGATCTGGATCATTCCGGATTTAGTTCTTTGTAATTTGATCCATTCTGGACTATTCTATAAATAGACAGTATGCATAAAACTGTATCCAAATATAGACATTTGTAGACAATTTTCTTTGTTAAGTAATTTGTAAATCTAGTATCAAAACTAAGGTTGAAAAATCAGATTCAGGTCTACAGAAGTTTTTCCTTCTTTTATGAACTACAATCAAATTAGATGAATAGAAAATTTGTGTATGTTGACAAGCTGCACTCACTAAATATTTAATACATGTAATAGAAGACAATTCCACCTGAGCAGGACATTCACAAAAATACATAACAGCTGTTCATTTTAGCACTGCTCAAGATAAATACTTTGATTGACCTATGTGTACTAACCTTGAAGGATATTTCTTTCAGTTTATCCAAAGACAGCATAACTTTACCAAGGAAGTCATTAGAGATCAAATCTTTATCATATACCATCTGAAATAATGAAATATATGTTTTATAAAACCCACTATAAATATACCAAAGGGAGATAAGTGAACAATGTAAGGTATGATATATCAGTTGGTTTTCATGAAAAAGCAGATTTATTGTAATAATCATACCAAAAGACACAATATAGGATTGAACACCGTTTTCAATGGATTTATCGGTATATCAACACCAACTCACTCACAAACATATAAAAGTCATTCTGACCTTTGTTTGTGAGTGAGTTGGTCTTGTTGATATAGCGATAAATCCATTGAAAACAGTGTTCAATCCTTATAATTCTTTAAAAAAATTAATTTACCTATTAAGGTATTCTCAATTCCCTGTTTCTTGTGTAGTAGCATGGATCGTCGACCTAACGTAAGAATATTTTGTTGATTTTTACGTACCAAATGTTATTCATAAACCTTTTGATTTTAATAAATACAACTAAGTTTTAAATTAAATCTATAACTTTATTTTCTTTATGGAACACATGAATAGTTTTAAATTTAATCAATCATTAATGTCAATAATCGCCTTCAAATGCCGCCATCTTTGTTTACATTGGTTACGCTAAAAATAGTTCTGTCATCGTCATTTATCCTTAAATAAATTGAGTCAACTTCATTTATCAAAAAATATATTTTGTTAATAACCTCAACCGGAAGTAATCTAGACCAATCAAATAAATGAATTTCTAAATAGGCAAATCATATTAGAATTATTTAAAAATATATATCTCCTATTATATGATGTATCATTATTTTCAAAATTACAAGATTCTAAATCATAGTGACACTTAAATAAATCTAAAAGTACATGACATGTAACTTTCATCTTTTCTAAAAGCTACTTTTTATCTTACTATTATCAGATATATATTACAAGTAATTTACAAGGCCAATTAAATTAAATTTAATTAGTAGGTTCTTATTGAGCTTTCATGAACTACCTTTAATATTATGTACACCATTATGTTTATTGTCAACAGAAAACTATACATTGCTGTAACTGTATGATGGGAAACACTGACATGAAAAAAATCTGGTTTTTTTTTTTATTTTCAGAATAAAATCAATCTGGGTAGTACCAATTTCTAGGGGTGGGCTGGGAAAAGAATCTAAAAATTATTTTTAATTAGCCTAATCTGACTTAAATGAGCTGTTATGTTCGCTCCATATACTATGTTATTACACCACTAATATAATGAATTTAATCAGATTGTAATTGGCCTTGTATAAATAAAAGTCCTTCAAAGACAGAAATAGCCGGATTTCGTTAAACAGGAAGTAGGTGAGGAACAGACCTGAAATCAAATCCCTCGTTATGGGTGGCCATGCTGATGCTGCATACCAAATTTCAAGAGAATGTTATTAGTAGTTGCTGAGAAAACTGTTACGAATTTTTTTCCCCATCTGCTCACCTGCATGCGGGACATTCACCATATTATAACCCGGATTTTCACTCCGTGAAATCCGGCCAACAATAAGAAAATAAACAGAAAGTTAAATGCTTACAATTTCAATCATTTGGTTTTCATCGCTGACTTCAAATGTAGTACTTTCATTCCACTTTGGAAACAATGTTTTTTTCTGTACTTTAGTCTTCAGTAGCCTTTTTTCACCCATTTTTACAATACAGAATGGGTCACTGAAGCCTGCAAACATAATAAAATGGAAATAAATAAGTATACAGTCTCTGAGCTTCTGCAGAGTTAATTACTAAGCTTTGATAGCCATACAAAAACTCTTTAGATAGAGTTTAATTCAAATGCATTCACATTAAATAAAGGCTCTTTTCCTATTTTATTTTAATGAAAGAGATTGGTTAGATTGATAAAGAAGCAATATACAACACCCAATTCAAATTATTAATCTTTTAAAGGAATAAACCTTTATAACAAGTCAGGGATAAGTATTTAAGCCAAGCTCTGGTTGTAAAGTCACTGATCAAAAACACAAAGTAAATAAATTTTATGTCATTCCACCATTTTCTGTGTCTCACAGCAAAACTGGTCCTTGAATGATGATAACTATCAGAAAAAAATGGTACCATAGCAATAATGATTCCCTCAATTAATACCTCAAAATAAATACCAATTATCATATATTTGGTAAAGATATGTTTGTTTTAACATATATGATACTGATAAAGGTTGTATATCTTATTGCTAAGGGGTGCAATACAGATGCTGTATCAAAAGCCCAACAGGGGAAGATATGGATATCCTATTTATTTTCAATGAAGATCTATATTAAGCCCTGCAGGGCAATATATGGATTTTATGTGAAACTTGTGATTTTAATTATAAGATAAAGAGTTCATATATAGCAATATCCAAATTACATCTTGTATAAACCTAAGACCCATATCTGGGATGTGATATTTATATTGCCCTGAGACCCATATCTGGGATGTGATATGTATTTTGCCCCGAGACACATATCTGGGATGTGATATGTATATTGACCTGAGACCCATATCTGGTATGTGACTTGTATATTGCCCTGAGACCCATATCTGGGATGTGATATGTATATTACCCTCTGACCCATATCTGAGATGTGATATGTATATTGCCCCGAGATCCATATCTGGGAAGTGATACGTATATTGACCTGAGACCCATATCTGGGATGTGATATGTATATTACCTGAGACCCATATCTGTGATGGGATATGTATATTGACCTGAGACCCATATCTAGGATGTGATATGTATATTGACCTGAGATCCATAATTGAAATGTGATATTTATATTGACCTGAGATCCATAATTGAAATGTGATATTTATATTGACCTGAGACCCATATTTGGGATGTGATATGTATATTGCCCCGAGACCATATCTGGGATATGATATGTATATTGCCCTGAGACCCATATCTGGGATGTGATATGTATATTGCCCTGAGACCCATATCTAAGATGTGATATGTATATTGCCCCGAGATCCATATCTGGGAAGTGATATGTATATTGACCTGAGACCCATATCTGGGATGTGATATGTATATTGACCTGAGACCCATATCTGGGATGGGATATGTATATTGACCTGAGACCCATATCTGGGATGGGATATGTATATTGACCTGAGATCCATATCTGGGAAGTGATATGTATATTGACCTTAGACCCATATCTGGATGGGATATGTATATTGACCCGAGACCCATATCTGGGATGTGATATGTATATTGACCTGAAATCCATACCTGAAATGTGATATTTATATTGACCTGAGACCCATATCTGGGATGTGATATGTATATTGCCCTGAGACCCATATCTGGGATGTGATATGTATATTGCCCCGAGACCCCTATCTGGGATGTGATATGTATATTGCCCTGAGACCCCTATCTGGGATGTGATATGTATATTGCCCTGAGACCCCTATCTGGGATGTGATATGTATATTGCCCTGAGACCCCTATCTGGGATGTGATATGTATATTGCCCTGAGACCCCTATCTGGGATGTGATATGTATAATGCCCTGAGACCCATATCTGGGATGTGATATGTATATTGCCCTGAGACCCCTATCTGGGATGTGATATGTATATTGCCCCGAGACCCCTATCTGGGATGTGATATGTATATTGCCCTGAGACCCCTATCTGGGATGTGATATGTATATTGCCCTTAGACCCTATCTGGGATGTGATATGTATATTGCCCTGAGACCCCTATCTGGGATGTGATATGTATATGCCCTGAGACCCCTATCTGGGATGTGATATGTATATTGCCCCGAGACCCCTATCTAGGATGTGATATGTATATTGCCCTGAGACCCCTATCTGGGATGTGATATGTATATTGCCCTGAGACCCCTATCTGGGATGTGATATGTATATTGCCCTGAGACCCCTATCTGGGATGTGATATGTATATTGCCCTGAGACCCCTATCTGGGATGTGATATGTATATTGCCCTGAGACCCCTATCTGGGATGTGATATGTATATTGCCCTGAGACTCCTATCTGGGATGTGATATGTATATTGCCATACAACAATCTCTGATTACAACATACATTAACACAGCATTCTTAATCTGCTAACCATGTTGTAAAACAATAAAAACCAAATAATTGTAAATATTAAATGTTACCGTTTCTGTCCATTGCAACTAAATCACGGCCTTGAAGAATTGTCAAATCAACCATTGTTTTATCTGAAAAATGCAGTAAATCAATGTTTAACAAAGTATCTTGATTCTGTTGTCACAATTTATTTGTCAATTTATGAAAAGTCTAAAAAAACAATAGCTGTAAAAATTTGTTAAATTTCTTTTATATACAGCTTTTACAAAAAATATTGTTTACTGTGAAATACTTTTTATTCGTGGGGTATCAATTTTCGTGGTTTTCGTGGAGGTCTCGGACCACGAAATTAAAAATCCAACGAAGAATAAAACTTCATAAACAGATGGGAACTTGGGAAAAACGATCTGAAAATGTCCGATATCGGACATTTATTTGTAAATGTAATATATGAATTTGTGGTTCGATCCTTTACTAATGTTCAGCTCAAAATCCATTTTAATGATTATGTTACAGGTTTCATGTCTGAATTGTGTTTTTATTAAATGTAGGTGTTATTTAATTGTAAAGCGTACGAAGAAACATCGACTTCCGGTCAAGGTGGTGATATATGAGGTGTTCATTTTCGATGTTAAAAAGTAACAAATTATTATTGGAATTATGAGTTTGGTTGCTCCTTTGAACTTAAATTAAAAAAATAAATAAATATTTAAAAGATAAGCTATACTTAATAATTATTAGGGCATATCAATGACACGCTATATCAAATGGATGTTGTGATAATACCGATCGTGGCACAAATGACATTAAATTACACCTTTGTAACAGTTATTTATTGCTACTCAACACATAAAGTGACAAATGCCCTTCGGCTAGGAATGCTTCTATAGATAACAATTAGAGAATTATATAGACTCAAAGTAGTTTTATTGCAATTAATTAATTGATACATTACCGTGTTTATAATTAGCTATTGATTTCTGTGTTGTTAATTTTACATTCGTTACCACGATCGTAAAACATCATCATGTTATGAAACTGGTTTTTCTTCTTTATATGTTGATATTTATTATCAACAGTGAAAATGATTCTGCTGTAATAATTTATTTTGATCGCTACCTCACTTTTTGCATTTTCGGAAACCGTCGTCCACGAATTTAAGAACCCACGAACATGTAAAATTTCACCAAACCACGAAAATTGATACCCACGAATTTAAGTACTTTCACAGTATAATAAAATCCAATCATATTAGTTCTAAATAATATACTTACTGACAGGTAGAACATGAGCAAGTGACAACTTCTTTGATGTCGGATGATTGGGTCCCCCACCCTACAAACAAAAAACTCATTAAAACATCAAATTAATTCCACTGATAGTCAAAACAATGGTAAGTAATGTTTGTTTTTTATCATTAAACAATACTATACCCAGTATTATAAATAACAGCTTCTTACATAATCTGGTTTTACACTAGTTACATAATAATCTGATATCTATATCATTTCCCAGGGGAGATTGTACCAAACAATTTAACAGGGCATAGATTGCTATGGAGATTGTACAAAACATTTAACAGGGCAAAGATTGCTACGGAGATTGTACCAAACATTTAACAGGGCATAGATTGCTATGGAGATTGTACCAAACATTTAACAGGGCATAGATTGCTATGGAGATTGTACTAAACAATTTAACAGGGCATAGATTGCTATGGAGATTGTACCAAACATTTAACAGGGCATAGATTGCTATGGAGATTGTAACAAACATTTAACAGGGCATAGATTGCTATGGAGATTGTACTAAACAATTTAACAGGGCATAGATTGCTATGGGGATTGTACTAAACAATTTAACAGGGCATAGATTGCTATGGAGATTGTACTAAACAATTTAACAGGGCATAGATTGCTATGGAGATTGTACCAAACATTTAACAGGGCATAGATTGCTATGGAGATAGTACCAAACATTTAACAGGGGATAGTTTGCTATGGAGATAGTACTAAACAATTTATCAGGGCATAGATTGCTATGGAGATTGTTCTAAACAATTTAACAGGGCATAGCTAGATTGCTATAGAAATTGTTCTAAACAATTTAACAGGGCATAGATTGCTATGGAGATTGTACCAAACATTTAACAGGGCATAGATTGCTATGGAGATTGTACTAAACAATTTAACAGCTGGGCATAGATTGCTATGGAGATTGTACCAAACATTTAACAGGGCATTGATTGCTATGGAGATTGTACTAAACAATTTAACAGCTGGGCATAGATTGCTATGGAGATTGTACTTAACAATTTAACAGGGCATAGATTGCTTTGGAGATTGTACTAAACAATTTAACAGGGCATAGATTGCTATGGAGATTGTACTAAACAATTTAACAGGGCATAGATTGCTATGGAGATTGTACCAAACATTTAAAGGGCATAGATTGCTATGGAGATTGTACCAAACATTTAACAGGGCATAGTTTGCTATGGAGACAGTACTAAACAATTTATCAGGGCATAGATTGCTATGGAGATTGTTCTAAACAATTTAACAGGGCATAGATTGCTATGGATATTGTTCTAAACAATTTAACAGGGCATAGATTGCTATGGAGATTGTACCAAACATTTAACAGGGCATAGATTGCAATGGAGATTGTACTAAACAATTTAACAGGGCATAGATTGCTATGGAGATTGTACCAAACATTAAATAGGGCATAGATTGCTATGGAGATTGTACTAAACAATTTAACAGGGCATAGATTGCTATGGAGATTGTACTAAACAATTTAACAGGGCATAGATTGCTATGGAGATTGTACCAAACATTTAACAGGGCAAAGATTGCTATGGAGATTGTACCAAACATTTAACAGGGCATAGATTGCTATGGAGATTGTACTAAACAATTTAACAGGGCAAAGATTGCTATGGAGATTGTACCAAACATTTAACAGGGCATAGTTTGCTATGGAGATAGTACTAAAACAATTTAACAGGGCATAGATTGCCATGGAGATTGTTCTAAACAATTTAACAGGGAATAGATTGCTATGGAGATTGTACTAAACAATTTAACAGGGCATAGATTGCTATGGAGATTGTACCAAACATTTAACAGGGCATAGATTGCTATGGAGATTGTACCAAACATTTAACAGGGCATAGTTTGCTATGGAGATTGTTCTAAACAATTTAACAGGGAATAGATTGCTATGGAGATTGTACCAAACATTTAACAGGGCATAGTTTGCTATGGAGATAGTACTAAACAATTTAACAGTGCATAGATTGCTATGGAGATTGTTCTAAACAATTTAACAGGGCATAGATTGCTATGGAGATTGTACTAAACAATTTAACAGGGCATAGATTGCTATGGAGATTGTACCAAACATTTAACAGGGCATAGACTGCTATAGAGATTGTACCAAACATTTAACAGGGCATAGATTGCTACGGAGATTGTACCAAACATTTAACAGGGCATAGATTGCTACGGAGATTGTACCAAACATTTAACAGGGCATAGACTGCTATAGAGATTGTACCAAACATTTAACAGGGCATAGATTGCTATAGAGATTGTACCAAACATTTAACAGGGCATAGATTGCTACGGAGATTGTACCAAACATTTAACAGGGCATAGATTGCTATGGAGATTGTACTAAACAATTTAACAGGGCATAGATTGCTATGGAGATTGTACTAAACAATTTAACAGGGCATAGATTGCTATGGAGATTGTACCAAACATTTAACAGGGCATAGATTGCTATGGAGATTGTACTAAACATTTAACAGGGCATAGATTGCTATGAAGATTGTACTAAACAATTTAACAGCTGGGCATAGATTGCTATGGAGATTGTACTAAACAATTTAACAGGGCATAGATTGCTACGGAGGTTGTACTAAACAATTTAACAGGGCATAGATTGCTATTTAAATTGTACTTAACAATTTAACAGGGCATAGTTTGCTATGGAGATTGTTCTAAACAATTTCACAATGTATTGATGCTATGGATATTGTACCAGATGATTTAACAGGGCATAGATTGCTATGGAGATTATACCAGAAAATTTCACAAAGTATTGATGGCTAAGAATGTACATTATCATTGAACTTGGTTGTCACTGTGCAGAAAAGTGTTAACATTAAAATACATGTAATGATATGAAAAGCACTTGAATTGGGAAAAGGAACGATTTTATTGGATGAAATTGAGAAAAAAAAATCTCAGCAAAGAAAATGCTTATGACACTTGGCCCTGGAGTCACGGTTCAAGTAATAAACAGGTTGGGTAGTTATTTTGTCTACTGGGGTTAAGGTTCAATTAATAAACAGGTTCGGTAGTTACTTTGTCTACTGGGGTTAAGGTTCAAGTAATAAACAGGTTGGGTAGTTATTTTGTCTACTGGGGTTAAGGTTCAAGTAATAAACAGGTTGGGTAGTTATTTTGTCTACTGGGGTTAAGGTTCAAGTAATAAACAGGTTGGGTAGTTATTTTGTCTACTGGGGTTAAGGTTCAAGTAATAAACAGGTTGGGTAGTTATTTGTCTACTGGGGTTAAGGTTCAAGTAATAAACAGGTTGGGTAGTTATTTTGTCTACTGGGGTTAAGGTTCAATTAATAAACAGGTTCGGTAGTTACTTTGTCTACTGGGGTTAAGGTTCAAGTAATAAACAGGTCGGGTAGTTATTTTGTCTACTGGAGTTAAGGTTCAAGTAATAAACAGGTTGGGTAGTTATTTTGTCTACTGGGGTTAAGGTTCAAGTAATAAACAGGTTGGGTAGTTATTTTGTCTACTGGGGTTAAGGTTTATGTTAAAACAGGTTACATTATGTGCTACTTTGTTAGGATATTTACAGATTATTTATGTTTATTGAAACCAGATGTTTTGAAACTCGTCTGTATCTCATCAAAGGGAGTCAGCCCTGAGATGAGATGATGAGGAAATTCATCCAGTTTAAAAAAACATAAGTAATCTGTCTATCTCTGTTTTGTAACATTGTGACATCATGGTGTTTACTTAATGACATCTTGACAGCAAGGTGAGATGGGCCCATCTCAAGCTAGTAGAGTAAGATGGGATAATACGGAACATAAAGATCAAAGGAAAATACTGCAAAAAAACAATAATAGTAGGAAACATGAAAGGGAACCCATGAAAATGGCATTATAACTGTTGGTTTTACTGCACCAGTATTGCTCAAAACTGAGGATGAAGAAAGCTATTATTTAATTTACATTGCGTTTTAATGTCATTATTTTCTGCAGGGTTGGCCAACATATGTAGAGGACCATCCAATACAGCAGGGTTGGCCAGCTATATGTAGAGGACCATCCAATACAGCAGGGTTGGCCAGCTATATGTAGAGGACCATCCAATACAACAGGGTTGGCCAGCTATATGTAGAGGACCATCCAATACAGCAGGGTTGGCCAGCTATATGTAGAGGACCATCCAATACAGCAGGGTTGGCCAGCTATATGTAGAGGACCATCCAATACAGAAGGGTTGGCCAGCTATATGTAGAGGACCATCCAATACAGCAGGGTTGGCCAGCTATATGTAGAGGACCATCCAATACAGCAGGGTTGGCCAGCTATATGTAGAGGACCATCCAATACAGCAGGGTTGGCCAGCTATATGTAGAGGACCATCCAATATAAAGGTACAGTAAGGGTTGGCCAGCTATATGTAGAGGACCATCCAATACAAAGGTACAGTATGTCTTCAAAACTTTGCAATTTAAAAAAGATAGGATCTAAACATTTTCACATATTCCAATGTTAACTTAGTCCTGCTGTGGTGGCCATTTTGAATTTAAACTGACCAAAACTAATTTTTGTTTTTATTGACCCAGTGGTTTTATAGAAGAAAGATTTAAATGTGAAAGTTTACTGTGCTGCTGATCCCAACAATGACTGAAGGATGACAAGTGATGACAACAATTACCTCCCTTTGGATCATGTGACCTAAGCTAACTACATGTATACATATATTTCCTTAATATTTAGCTCTATTAAGACATTCTTTATAAGTACATGTATTTTATCATCTGACTAACATATAAAGCAGACAAAAACAGTACTCATGGTACCCATACAACATCGTGTTCAACAAAACTTGAGTTTCATGGTTATTTTTCTGAACAATTTGACCAAAAAATCTGAAAAAAGTCTGAAAAAGCCTGGTTGCAAAGCACTACGATATATTCCACACCTGTCCACGTCACTATAACCTGAGTTTATACTGCACTCATTCTATCAGAGCAGCTTAAATGTGTTGACTTATTATTTGTATGTAATTATAAGTCACTGGCTATGAAATGAGTGTTAGCCATGCCTACTTCTGGCTATGAAACGAGTGTTAGCCACGCCTACTTTACTGGCTATGAAATGAGTGTTAGCCACGCCTACTTTACTGGCTATGAAATGAGTTAGCCACGCCTACTTTACTGGCTATGAAATGAGTGTTAGCCACGCCTACTTTACTGGCTATGAAATGAGTGTTAGCCACGCCTACTTTACTGGCTATGAAATGAGTGTTAGCCACGCCTATTTTACTGGCTATGAAATGAGTGTTAGCCACGCCTACTTTACTGGCTATGAAATGAGTGTTAGCCACGCCTACTTTACTGGCTATGAAATGAGTGTTAGCCACGCCTACTTTACTGGCTATGAAATGAGTGTTAGCCACGCCTACTTTACTGGCTATGAAATGAGTGTTAGCCACGCTTACTTTACTGGCTATGAAATGAGTGTTAGCCACGCCTACTTTACTGGCTATGAAATGAGTGTTAGCCACGCCTACTTTACTGGCTATGAAATGAGTGTTAGCCACGCCTACTTTACTGGCTATGAAATGAGTGTTAGCCACGCCTACTTTACTGGCTATGAAATGAGCGTTAGCCACGCCTACTTGTTGACCTTTCCATTGAAATATAAACAAATCTATATAGTGCAATAATGCAAATTACGTGTTCTGTTATTTCTTTTGATAATTATTTTATTACACGTGTTACATTCATTACTTTTACTTATATAATTTACCTAGAACAGGAGAACTTGTTAATCACAAATCACTCAATTTTACGCCATTCATTTTGATTACCAAAATACTGCTAACAATGTCATATAGTTATAATTTTAAAGTGAATTTTAAAAGAATACCAAAAATAAATGTAAAGGCCTATGGGAGTTAATATTGTAGGACAGATTGCAGGATAAACATAATATTAGTATATTGACTTGACATAAACACAATAAAAGGACTCGGCACAAAACGGGGAAAATGCTTGGTAGAGACTCACCTCTTCCCCGTTTCTTAGCTTTCACCTTCTATTGTGTTTATGCCAGTTCACTACACTAATATTATATATTTGTACTTTGTGCAACCAGGCCAAAAATAAAAATGACTCACCAAAGTAAAAATAACGTGATTATAATAAATATAGAAATTTCATTTCCAGAGGTTGATTTTGAATGGTACAGAAATGATAAATATATCTAAAATTAAAAAGTCAGTGTTTTTATATGTCAGGAATAGCTAACATTACATCAAAGTTATCAGTAGTACCACATATGTTATGAATTAACTATTGTTGTAGTGATTAGACAAGTGATTAAACTAGTTATCTCCCTTTGGAGAAAATGCACTCTCCACAGTGACAATATCAACAGAAAAATAGCGTTGAATGAGTACCTCTGTAAAATAACTTACAAATAATTTATATAATGCAGCATATTAACATGCAAATAGTGACATCCTACCTGATGAAGGGACTCTGGATCCTTGATGAGGAAAATAAAACATTAGATGAAGATGATATTATACAATGAGCTATCAATGATTCTCACGATATGAAACAAAACCATGCCATATACCAGATGTAAGAAAAAAGTGAAAAATGTAAAAAAAATGTGTATGAAGTATGCCCACCTGGAAAACAGTGTACCTAGGTATTGTTTAGGTTCACTGGGATCTTTAACGATTTTAATTTCCTGATAATAACATTTTATTTTATATTTTAATTACAAATTGCATGTATAATTTTAGTTACAAATAAATTAATCAATAATTTGCTAAACTTCATCATGCATATCTTAAATCATATATTATATTATATGTATAATCATGAAATTATCAAGAATTACCTTTTTATCGGACAGGAGGCATTATGCAAAGGGAGATAATTCAAGATAAAATTTGCATAGATTGACATTTTCTTGAATTTTGGAAGAAGAAGTATGTAACTTATTAAAAAAAAACCTGCAATTATATGGGGGAGATCAATCTTAAAAAGAGGTGGTGTGGTGTACTGATGGGGGAGATCAACCTTAAAAAGAGGGTGGTGCAGTGTACTGAAACACACTACTGGACTGAAATGGACAAAATGTATATATGCTGATAAAGTTAGACAATAGTTGAGTCTGACAGCTGTGAGTAAATACATGTATGTTAGGTTGTACATAGTTAGAGAACTCTAACACATAACTGCACACAATAACATGACAGAAATTCATTGAGTGTTGGGAAAGTCAAGATGTTAGAGAAATCTTAAAAATGAAAGGTCAAATGATGAAATAGTAATTTAAGACTGATACTGAGCAATATTTAGGAAATGTTCAATTCTCAACTGCAGTTTAGTAACTATGTAGTTTTCAGTGAATATCACAACTACTGTGTAATGACTATCTTTATAAAAAATGCCTCAAAAGTCTACATTGTTTACTAGTATAGTCAACTGAACTGAACACTGGGAGACTAATTCAGACAGATGGTATAACTGATTAATTTTGAATGATGTATCAAGCCACTTTTGTGATTTTTCATCTATATCATGGAGTCCAGTTTTTATTGGGAATGAAGCAAGAGTACCAGAGAAAATCTGAAGTTCAGCAGAAAAACTGGCAATCCTTATCAATTAAGGTAAGAGTCAACCACACACTCATAAAACTGATAACTTTTAAACTTTACAAGAAACATTTAAAGGACTAGATATTCTGAGACACAAATCAAGAGAGAGACCATAAAGATACTGTGAACATTTGATTGGTTACTCCATATTTCTCGAAGGCACAAATCAACTGAGGATTAAGATACAACTTTTGTCAACATCTGATTGGTCACTGTGTTTTAAATCTTGTTAGTCTTGGTAGTAGTGTTATAACACACAAACTCACTAAAGATCTACAAAAACTAGCTACCAAAAAGTTTTAATCTGGTGTTTAAAGTAAGAATACAAAACTAAATGAGCCCTCTGATAAAGAGACCTATATAATTGTCGTCCTTAGTTGTTGTACTTCTGTCTTTTGCATAACATATTCATAAAATACATTACATGTGCATCTATAAATACATATTGCTAAATAAATGTGAAGATTTTCTCCTTTATTTCAAATGAACTGAAGAAGTGACTGTGCAGTAACTAGGAAAAACAAAATTACCCTAATTATTGTAGTGCTGACAACCACAACACTCCTCCCCCAATTAAATGCTGATTTTGTGCAAAGTGTGCAATTTTTAATGGTATAATTGTTTTATATAGGAAACTCACAGACATACTAAAATCTATAGGAAAATGTTTGATTGAATACACATCCAACAATTTAAACTGTGTTAATGATATATACTACAGGTATTTGTTAGGATAAGATATAATTAGCTTACGTTACCCACGTCATGCATGCTCATGTACCCATGCATTGTTAAAAGAAGAATAACGATATTACTAAACTAATCTATAATTAACCTGGGGTTAAAGAAAGGGCACGATGTAATTACACATCTATCTGTGTATGATGGATCAAATTAAAATAGGATTAATGGAATTTAAATATTTTACACTATCTGTATACTTGTAAAGGAGTTTTCTCAACTCCTGAAAGAGGTTACAAAACACATCACATGATTCAAGACAAATATTAGTAGCCATTTTGAAATTGTTACTATGTTACATTGTTATTTTTCTAACATAACTTATTTTATGAATACAATAGCAGAAAGTGAAGTAAGCTTTATAGAAATATGGCTAAACATTGATGTACAGAGATGTACTACCTGACGGTGAAATGATGATCTGGTCGTAGGCTAAATAAGAAGAGAAAATGATTACATTAGAAATGCTGCTATTTCCATATGCCAAGGCTATCTGACCTCTAACTGATGAGCAAATTACTTTTTTGGTCAATGTTTTCATACAAAGAATTCAACTCTATTGTCTCAATTTTATTTAAAGGGATAGTGGTAATAATCTCAAATTTCAAGATATCAAGACATGACACCCCTACCCTAAAAAAAATCCTACAATTTATTACAATAATCTTGATGGATAAATCACATGAAAGCCTGTGATTTGTTGTATATTTTACCATGAGTAGGCATGTGATTGCTGATAATTTTGCTCTGAATAATAAACAAATATAAGGTTTACTTGTGATGGTTACAATTGTAGTTATAATACATTCTGACACCATTATTTCCTGATTGCCATTGAAAATTTCACCATAATTAAATCATATAATGAACTTGGCACCCCATATGGAAATATTAGTTTAAACATAGAAAACACATAGAAACAGATAACAATACAGTAAAACTTTGTTATAATGCCATCTTTACATTTAGACAGAATATAAGGGAACAATACTGAAGACAAAAATATTTAATACATTTATACCATTTAAAAAATGGATACTTATTAAAAATAGCAACAAAACGCAAATAACAAAGCTTTCTCTGTACCTAAACAATAAATAAACATAGTTGATAAGTGTTGTAGGATTAATACTAATTGTTCACAGATGAACAGTCAACATGCTTCAAGACAACAGAATGACTTTAAACATTACAAGATATTTCTGAACAATGTAGAAATAAGTAAATGGAGGTAATCTTGACAATTAGGCAAACTTATTTTAATTGCCATTCATTGTATGAAAAGGCATTATTTTAATACTTTTTAATAATTGCAGAGACATAGTCATCACAATTGTAGAACTGTATGTGCATGTTTTCTTGGTCATGTCAGATAAGTTTTCTTAAAATAACAATACATTCTATTGAAGGTTAATGTGTTATTTCCCCTTTCTAACAGTCTTGAAGTTTATTTTATTGAATTAATATTTCTGACAACCTGTCAACAATAAAAATGGTATTTAATTTTCCCCATAACTTTAAATTTGGACAAAAATGAATTTAACATTTCTGGATTTTTTTTACCATGAATCACTCATGTCTGGTTCTTGGACATACCTATTTACCATGATTCACCCCATGCCTGGTTCTTGGATATACCTATTTCCCATGAATCACCCAATGCCTGAATTTTTAACCATTAAAAAAGCTAAATAAATATAAAATGATAACACTGTCTGAAATTTAGTTTATCTTGTAATTTGTTTCAGCTGTAAACCTGTCAAATCTGAACAAATATTTGGTCAACCTTAGATGTCCTCTGTGTAGACTGGTGATTGGTGATATCTGATTTAAGCCACACGTATACTACCAGTACTAAAGAGGCAATACTACTGAGATAATATATATAATTAACATCTCATGTACACCAGCACAGCATAATGGTATATTCTACTTTCAGGCAATGTACACCAGCACAGCATAATGGTATATTCTACTTTCAGGCAATGTACACCAGCACAGCATAATGGTATATTCTACTTTCAGGCAATGTACACCAGCACAGCGTAATGGTATATTCTACTTACAGCTGATGAAGGGGACACCAAGTCTTCATTGTATAAATAGTCTTTTTTCCCTCCTCCATCAGACACACTAGCAACTCTGTATTTCTCTGTAATAAATCATTAAATAAACTACTATTCATTGACATCATGATTCCTACAAAATAATGGTTCATTTTGGAATTTGAAGATTAGTAACTCTGTTAAAGGACCGTTTCATGCTAAGTTACAATTTATTTGGCCTTGTAGATTCTGAGCAGAGGATTTTTAATATTTTAGAAACAAGGATTTGCCATGACAGCCATATTGCAAGTCTAATCAACACAAAATAGGAATCCTTAAAAAGGCCTCCCATACTTCATATTTGCAATGTAAGAATCTATATCGCCTGGTACATGTAATTGACAGCCAATCAGAAATACAATTCCTAAATGGTGGCGGTTTATTTTGCCAGACAAACACATTGGGAAACTTTGGAAAGAACTTTGCATTGGTACAAATTATTCGAAACAGTTGATATTTCAGATTCAGAGGAGAATTTTTTTTTAATTATAGCTAATCTGAAACAAGGATTGCCATTATTATTTATGATCTAAATGAAATGAGGAATATATGATGTCATAGATATTATATGTACGAAGTAACATAAAAAATTTGGACTTGAAGTTTCTGAGGAACAGATGTGTTAAATTTTAATCAATCAAAAGCGAGAATGGACCACAGTGCACCTTGGTTTTCACCACATCTAGTAAAAATGAGGAACAGAGGGACACACAAACATCATTGAGGGCACACAAACATCATTGAGGGACACACAAACATCATTTCTGTAAATGTTAGCATCAATTAACCAAGCTATTTACAAGGAGAAACTTGAAATGTGCAATTAACAAGTGAAGTGATGGCAATAGCTAACCTCACTCTCATTCGGGTGAGGCTTAAAACAAACTAGTATGCCTTTACTTTACTGACAGAAAATCCTGGTGTTTGATTAAACAGTATTAAGAAAATATGTTGCTAATAAAGTTCTAATCAGAAACTTACGCCAACAGTTAAATAATATTCATAATGTCAAGTTATAACAAATCACAGTACCTGATTTAGCAACAGATGCCACTGGTCGAAACACCAGGGAAACAATAATCTGTCCAAATGCTGAATCTGTGACATAACCGTCAGACGATCGGTTGTAACCTAATGTCATGGTCTTCTTCACCAACTGAGGTTCATCCTAAAATAGATGTGTGGTTCTGTTTGCTAAATTTGAATAGATAATATTCTTTTGTCTAATAAAGGAAATTTATCCTGCAATCGTCCGATTAGAGCAGCTTAAATACGTTGTCTTATTATTTATATGTGTTTCACTGCCACTGGCTATGAAACGAGTTTAAGCCACGCCCACTTGAGGAACTACTTTTGTGTATTGCAGTAGTGTACTTGTTTGACCTTTCTAGCCAAATGTAAACAAATCGTAATTTTGCAATCGCGCAAATACGTGTATTAATAAATATATTATCTTCCTCTTTGTTGATTTTTTCTCTACTAAATGGCATTTAATTTAATATTAAGTTGACAAAAAATATATATAATTTTTAATAATATAAAAAAAATCGTCTGCTCTTGTGATGTGCAACAAATTCGTGAAATATTTTCAACATGTCAGATTTCGAGGAAGTAGCACATTTTCAGATAGAATGGTCACCAATGGATCATTGGTCAGATATTTCCATGGATGCAGACTTGGAAAACACATTGTTACAAATTGATGCTTTGGACATTCCTTTGTATCCACCCGAAACAAACATAATAACAACAGTTGCAGAAATTCATTCTATTCCATCAGAACATACTGGTACAAGTAGTTCCACTGAACAGTTAAACAATCTTGAAACTGCAGTTCAAATGTTACCAGAATTAACTGATAATGCATTTGTCAATAACAATGTTGAAACACCTTCAAATGAAAACCATATTATCCAAAATGAAGTTGCTACATCAAATCAGTTTGATTCTAACCATATTGACATGACTGAAGAAGAAATTCAAAACTATATCCTATTAAATGAAAACATAAACACAGCTAAAAAAACAATGTATGACATTAAACTTGTCCAAAAATTTTTGAAAATGAAAAATGAAAATAGAGAAATACAAAACATTCCTCCATGTGAACTGGACAGTCTACTGGCCAATTTTTTAATAACAGTTCGTAAAAAGGATGGGCAACAATTTGAGCCATCTACTCTAAAAGGTATTGTTGCAAGTATAGACAGGAAACTTAAACGACACAAATATGGCCATTCTATCATAAATGACAAAGACAACCATTTCCAGTTAACAAAAGAAACTCTAAAAACCAAACTAAAAGTACTAAAAAAGGAAGGGAAAGGTAACAAGCCAAAGCGGGCACAGCCACTGACAGATATAGAATTAAATTCCCTCAAAATTTGTTGGGTGGGATGTCACCAGAAGCAATGTTGAACACCCTTTGGCTGAACAACACTGTTCACTTCGGATTACGAGGTTTGAAAGAACATTATGATTTGAGGTTTGTATTTAAGACCATCCTTAAACTTAAATTGGTTTTCTGTTTTCCAGCCTACAATTTTGAAATATGAGTCTAAAAGGAGGCAATTATTAATGTTCAACCCCCCCCCCCTTTTACGACCACTAAATTTATAATATGAATCAACTAGAAAAAATACTCATTTCAAAACAACAGCTGTTTAATTAAATACTATGTTAATGTTTGGGAAACAGCTAACCAAAATTTGTTACGGATGGCATTAAAAAATAATAAAGTATAAAAAAAATAGATAACATGTTCCAGTGAGAATGTATAGCTTTATTGTCTTCAGTAATTACTAGCTTATTCCATCTTTAGTGTCAATCAAATAATGAATAGCACTGATGAATGATGAATACTCCTCATATCATACCACATTAAAACACATTATCTTTCAAGTATGTTGATTTCTTGGTGTTACATGTAGTAACTTCCTTCAACTTTTGAATAAAGCATATTTCAAATTTGAAAACCAGTAACATATCCGATATAACATTTTTCCAAATAACGATAAAACCATTCAGTACTGTAAATATTTCCTGTCCAGGGGTCATTATTTGCTGTCATTACTTTTTCGTTTGCATTAGGCCTATCCTTCTTTACATTATCTGTAGCACACATGATTCCTGATGACATGAATGTCTTTTCCTGATTTTCTACATCATTACGTGTACATATAATGAATTTTGTGTTCCTTTAACAACCTGCAAAAATATAAAAAAAACAAATTTTCACTTGATCTTTCATAACTTCTGTTAGACATTGATACAGCACATTCATTGACAGTAGTACACATGTAATTACTTGAGAATGTACATTTGGTACAGGTGTTTCTTAGAAGCGGACAAGTGTTGATTCATGATCAATAAAAAAAATGGAAGCATTTAAAGAATTATCAATATACATGTACAAAATGTTACTAATGATGGTATTGGGAGATATGAAAAGAAACTACAAGGGAGGGAAAATAACTCAGTAAAAATTTCCTGTCATTTATTTTAAATCCTGATATTACAAAACAAACAATCAATCTACAACACAAATAAATCTTTGTCATATTTATTTTATGTTGCATCATTTTAAAACTGTTTTTTATCTACCATGAATCAGCATTATAAATGTGGTCCATTATTAATAATACAGTGACCTAAATCATAAATATTTCTCTGATCCCACCCCCCACCCTCCCCCCCCCCCTTTTGCACAAACAAATATATAAAAGGACACGATGGTCTGCAAAGTAGAAAAAGGTAAAATAACCCATTATGAACGTAAAATTGTTTTGAAAAAAAAAGGATTTTGAGCAATACCACAGATTCATTTTCCTTAAAAACTTTTCTTTTCAGATGGGGAGACATAACTTTGCACACCTCTTCCGATGGAAAAAAATACTTAGAACTAAATGAACGACAAACAAAAACATTAATGATGTACGAGAAGTTAGTCCAAAAATGTTTGAATGTTTGGATGAAAAAAATCCTATTGCTATTTATGAGAAGTTTGCTTCTAAGCGACCATCCGGTATGTCCAATTAAAACGACCCATTTTACTTGGCAACACGCACCATACCACTTACAGGAGCTGACAATGAACCTTGGTTCGTGCGTCAACGCGTTGGTGTTAAAAAGTTAGCCAGCATAGTTAAAAAAATGCAACAAAAGGGAAATTTGGATGCCAATAAGCGACTTACAAACCACAGCGCGCGCAAATATCTTGTGCAAAAGCTTAAAGACCACAATATTCAAGACACTGACATAATGCAAATATCGGGTCACAAAAATGTACAATCGATCAGAAATTACAGTTCGATTAATGAGGACAAACATAAATAAATTTCAAATGTTCTCAGCAACACATCGGTTTCGTCACACACTTCAACATCGCACTCGCAGTCATGCTTACCTGGTATTTTTACCTCCGCTTCATCCGAATCCGTTAATGCACCAGTTTCCTCTGTCCCTGGAGTGGACACTGCAACATTCTGTGTGCAAACAAACACGTCAAACAGGCTGAATTCTATGTTTTATGGCGCAACCCTGCAAATCCAGACCATGAACGTCTACATGTGCGACCGCCATTAAACATGTAGGAAAAGTTGGTACGACGAATCGATGAGCTTCATAATACAGTACAACTTATGTGATATTGAAAATAATATCTTATTGTTATTTCTGTTGATAATTGTTTTATTAAACTTGTCACTTGCATTACATTTTATTCATAATTTACCTTGAACAGCAGAACTCGTTCGTGTGACACATCACTCAATTTACGTCAATCATGTTGATTACCAAAATACTGCGCATTGTATGTAGAGGCGCAATAAGGGTACAATTTTAAGATAAATTTTATTCAAAATTAAAAAAAAACTTTGGGAGTAAAAATTTTAGGATAGATTGCAGGATAAACATAATATTAGTATATTGACTTGACATAAACACAATATAAGGACTCGGCACGAAACAGGAAAAAAGGCTCGGCAGAGCCTCGCCTTTTTACCCCGTTTCTAAGCCTCGTCCTTATATTGTGTTTATGTCAAGTCAATACACTAATATTATATATATTAAATATTAAATCAAGGAATTATGTTAATTTATAAATGGTTTTTTTTCTGACTACTTAGGTCTTCGATTTAAAAAAAATTTAACAGCTCTTCCCAGCTATTATCAGTAACATACTTAATGAGAATGTTTAAATTTGTGTTTACCTCAGACATGGAACAAAATGCAGATCCTAAGAAATCATCATCAATGATATTAGTTCCATCCCAATCAAATACATAGAATGAAAGGGTCACCTGGAAATAGAAAAATAATTATAGATAAATGATATATGACAAACATCATAGGACAATTGGTACATGTAGCAAAATAGACAGGTACATCACAGGACAATTGGTACATGTAGCAAAATAGACAGGTACATCACAGGACAATTGGTACATGTAGCAAAATAGACAGGTACATCACAGGACAATTGGTACATGTAGCAAAATAGACAGGTACATCACAGGACAATTGGTACATGTAGCAAAATAGACAGGTACATCACAGGACAATTGGTACATATAGCAAAATAGACAGGTACATCACAGGACAATTGGTACATGTAGCAAAATAGACAGGTACATCACAGGACAATTGGTACATATAGCAAAATAGACAGGTACATCACAGGACAATTGGTACATATAGCAAAATAGACAGGTACATCACAGGACAATTGGTACATGTAGCAAAATAGACAGGTACATCACAGGACAATTGGTACATATAGCAAAATAGACAGGTACATCACAGGACAATTGGTACATGTAGCAAAATAGACAGGTACATCACAGGACAATTGGTACATGTAGCAAAATAGACAGGTACATCACAGACACATATTAGAAGCTATATATATGATATGTAGAACTCATGTTATGCTTATATTTTTATCCTACACATGAAAACATTCATTTTGTCCATTTCAACAAATTTTCCTTGTTATTTTTAGGAAGAATATGTAAGGCTTTGGGAAATTAATTTTTTGTTTCAATTACATATGTAAAATAAAACAAATGTTAATACACATGCTCCTGATAAAACCTTTACACGATTTTTTAAATAATTTTGTTGTGTCTTTTTTCCATAGAAAACAAAACAATATAGATAATTTATCAATGTGATTGTACATATATAGATTTCATTTTTATATACAAATACAAAATCAGTATGTTTTAATAAACAAAAAACAATTTATTACTTACAGCTGTAAAATCTTTGACAAAAACCTCAACGCTGGAATCCCATCTGGGAAACAAAGTTTTCTTAATGAATGGCGTTGTTAAAACCTTAAATATTAAAATGTTATTGTATCAATGACAACAAAGAATAAAAATCTGTATTGCATAAAACATTTTAAGATTATGGCAACTTGTTGAAATTGAACAAATTAAACATTTATGCCTATATTCTTTATACACATAAGCAATTTTAAAACCAAAAAAAAACATTTGTATTACCATGATAATGTATCAAAGTTATGAAACAAAAAACATTTGTATGACCATGATAATGTATCAAAGTTATGAAACAAAAAACATTTGTATGACCATGATAATGTATCAAAGTTATGAAACAAAAAACATTTGTATGACCATGATAATGTATCAAAGTTATGAAACAAAAAATATTTGTATGACCATGATAGTGTATCAAAGTTATGAAACAAAAAACATTTGTATGACCATGATAATGTATCAAAGTTATTAAACAAAAAACATTTGTATGACCATGATAGTGTAACAAAGTTATGAAACAAAAAACATTTGTATAACCATGATAGTGTATCAAAGTTATGAAACAAAAAATATTTGTATGACCATGATAGTGTATCAAAGTTATGAAACAAAAAACATTTGTATGACCATGATAATGTATCAAAGTTATGAAACAAAAAATATTTGTATGACCATGATAGTGTATCAAAGTTATGAAACAAAAAACATTTGTATGACCATGATAATGTATCAAAGTTATTAAACAAAAAACATTTGTATGACCATGATAGTGTAACAAAGTTATGAAACAAAAAACATTTGTATGACCATGATAATGTATAAATAGTTTGTTACATACCCTTCGTCTGTCACAAAATACAACACAATATGGATCAGAAGAACCACCTCTGTCAGACGCTATTAAATTACTGGCTCCGTGTACACAAATATACAACACACCTGATTCTGAAACAAAAGACTCTTATTTTTCAGCCATTATTTATTGTTGCCTAATGTTAAGCGAGAAGTCAGCTATTTTGATTGATTGTTGTATGATGTTCTGCAGAAAGTCAGCTATTTTGATAATCTACAAGTATTAATATTTAAACTATAATAATAAATTGCTTAATCAACTGCAGTATGTACTCTTTATAGTTAGCAAATGAATCTGATGTCCATTTACAATTATTACAAAGTTGCTTGTCCATGTTTCAACAAGTTCTTGCATTGAAATTTATAGCAAATTATACATTTGAACATTATCATCTTTTTCAAAGAAACACAGAAAATTTCCATAGGGGGATGACAACATACTTGTCATCAGTGACAAGACACAGGGGTAGATAAAACAAGGTGAGAATAATTATAGACCAGTGTTAATTTTTTAATAAAAAAAGACTATCAGGATGACGGACATAATACTTACTGTACTCAAAAGGTTGAATCTCTTTGTTTAATTTGTCCAGTTCTATCTGAGGAAGTGATGTGTATTGCATTCTAAGTTCATATGTACTGCCATCTTTGTTCTCAATTTTTGTATTCAAACTGACAACATAAAGGAATGAAAAATGTTAATAAAATATTCAAAACTTGTAAAAAATAATCTTTTTCTACTATCATTAAGCCTTTATAGCAATTCTAACTGCACAAGAGTTATCTCCACTTATTGACTAGGTTTGTTATGACGCTGATGTTTTTGTTCTTATGCAGGCTAGTGTAAAAGGAACCGGATACTACAATATTTACATTTTACTTAATCTTTTTCGTCATGACCTTAGACTCCAATGTAACAATGCATATAGTCAGCTTTTCAAAAATTTACCTTAGGTTATTATGTGACTGATATTTTTGTAGTTCAAAAGGTAAAAGCTTAGGTTACCACGAGACTTACTTTTCGTGAAGTTCCAACGGCAAAGAAGACAGATCTACTTCATGTTGTTCTAAGGTAACATTACTCAGTAATCTGTGACATTTACTTTTTATTATCAACTGAAAATAAGTTAGGAATAATTATAAATATAAACAATGTTAATGGAAAATTCTACAGATTACAATTTCAACACGTTTTATTTTTCTGTCCAGTTTTAAAATTGCATTTAAGGTATTGGGACCAAAATTGACCACATGATCATATTTGGTGTCCCGGATGTCCATCATTTTTCAATGGAGCAGACCTCGGTAATGTTCGGAAAACATCGGAAATACTATATAACTATTAACTTTTTTTACTCAAATCTACATTTGTTTTTAACATTGACTCAAGGTAAAACAGTATATTTTGTATCATTAGCAATCAATACAGCTGTATTTCTTGGTTGAAAAATAAAATCAAACGGTCACGTCACTCGTGTGTCGGATACCTTATTTGATTGACAGGTATGATCATCCACAGCCAACTATCATTAACATGATAAAATTCAATAAAGCTAAAAACTTATAGTCAAATTTTCAGTTGTTCAATTACATTAAGATCTCAGATCAGTACCTTGTCTTTTTTTAACTTATAAACAAAGAAGGAGTAGATGTCATCCCAATCATTGATCGCCAGTTCATCATTCGTGGTACGTTTCTGCTCGCCAAGTCTAAATGTTGAATAACGAACATCTTCAGTATCTTTAAAAAAGACATATCCACAAATATATACATTAATGAATGATACCAAAAATATAACAAAGTGTCATACGGTTTCAAATAATTGAAAAACTGGTGGATTTAAAATAAAAGACTTCGAAATCATAAGTATGTGTTATGGAACTGTTCACTATGGTTTATGATACCTTGGCCATTAAATCTCTGCTAAATCTGTACAATTCTAAATTCTTACTTGTATACATTCAAAGTGACAATATCACTGTGCCAAAAGGTCTATGAGGTCTAGGTACTAATGATCACAAGTGTGTCAAAACTGGGTTGTGAGTTCGAGCAAGTGAGGTGTGCTTGATTCTAACCTTCACTGACAAGCAATTAGTTTTCCTGCTGAAGGTTGGGGTTCTCTACATACTTGGGTCTCACCCCCTCCACCCCCCCCCCCCCCCAGAAAAATTTGTGATTTGTGAACTGTGTAGACAATTAACAAAAATATAACAGAACCAGAGGCTCTTAAGAGCCTGTATCGCTCACCTGATTTTATAGGCAATTAAGATGGCATTTCCCTGATGTTAAAGTAAGTCCTGTAATTTTCAATAAACTTTAAATAGGACCATCCACACAATATTACTAGAAAGCTTTGTTTCATTGGTTAACCCGTTGTATAGAGAAGATTTTTTTTATTTGCCATTGGGTTCTATGTTAAACTAAGTCCTGCGGCAGTGGCGGCCATTTTGAATTTCCAATTGCCATAAAAAACATAAACTTTATAAAGGACCATCCAAACAATATTGCTAGTAAGTTTTTCTTTCCATTGATTAACCGGTTTCAGAGAAGAAGCCTTTAAAAGCTTTTTCCCATAGGGTCCCATGTTAAACTAAGTCCTGTGGTAGCGGCCATTTTGAATTTCCAATTGCCATAAAAAACATAAACTTTATAGAGGACCATCCAAACAATATTGCTAGTAAGTTTTTGTTTCCATTGATTAACCGGTTTAAGAGAAAAAGCCTTTAAAAGCTTTTTTCCATAGGGTCCTATGTTAAACTAAGTCCTGCGGTAGTGGCCATTTTGAATTTCCAATTGCCATAAAAAACATAAACTTTATAGAGGACCATCCAAACAATATTGCTAGTAAGTTTTTGTTTCCATTGATTAACCGGTTTCAGAGAAAAAGCCTTTAAAAACTTTTTCCCATAGGGTCCCATGTTAAACTAAGTCCTGCGGTAGTGGCCATTTTGAATTTCCAATTGCCATAAAAAACAAAAACTTTATAGAGGACCATCAAAACAATATTGCTAGTAAGTTTTTGTTTCCATTGATTAACCGGTTTCAGAGAAAAATACTTTAAAAACTTTTCCCATAGGGTCCTATGTTAAACTAAGTCCTGCGGTAGCAGCCATTTTGAATTTCCAATCGCCATAAAAAACATAAACTTTATAGAGGACCATCCAAACAATATTGCTAGTAAGTTTTCTTTCCATTGGTTGACCGGTTTCAGAAAAGAAGCCTTTCAAACTTTTTCCCATAGGGTCCTATGTTAAATTAAGTCCTGCTGTGGCAGCCATTTTGAATTTCCAATTGCCATAAAAAACACAAACTTTATAGAGGACCATCCAAACAATATTGCTAGTAAGTTTTTGTTTCCATTGATTAACCGGTTTCAGAGAAGAAGCCTTTTAAAACTTTTTCCCATAGGGTTCTATGTTAAACTAAGTCATGCGGTGGCCGCCATTTTGAATTTCCAATTCCCATCAAAAACACAAACTTTATAGAGGACCATCCAAACAATATTGCTAGTAAGTTTTGTTTTGATTGGTTAAACGGTTTCAGAGAAGAAGCCCATTTTAACTTTTTTCCCATAGGGTCCTATGTTAAACTAAGTCTTGAGGTGGCGGCCATATTGGTTTACCAATCAAAATAAAAAACACAAACTTTGTAAAGGTCCATCCAATGAAAATTATGGCCAAGTTTGGTTTCAATTGGCCAAGTGGTTTCAGAGAAGAAGATTAAAATGTAAAAAGTTTACAGCCACCGCCGCCGCCGCCGACGGACGGAAAGTGATAACAATACAGGCCTGTCAACTTTCCCGATTTTCGCGGGTTTTCCCGATTTTCGGGTCTTGATTTTGTGAAAACCCGAAACCCGATATCGGGTTTCTAAAATGGATGAAAAACCCGATTTTGAACAATGCCTACCTATAAAATTTGGAAAATCACGATTTTCAACCATGGGAAGCAACTGTCCACAACATCCAATCAAATTATTCGTTTCATAACGATGTCGGCTAATTTTACGCTTCATCTAAAGACCAATTGACCTGGTGGCGTAGAGTTAATTAAAGCCATAAATTTGACATTTTTATTGTTTTTCTTGTTGTATACAAAAGTCGAGTGATACATAATTATGAGTAATTTGTTCCTAATAGGATGATTAGTTAAATTGAAATTCGGAGCTTGGGTGTTGTTGTCGTAATGGGATTACGGTAATTTTATTAGTCTTTGGTAAACCGGAACGGGTTTAAAGATGTCTGCTTGGATGCTGTTTTGATATATATATATGGGCATTTCACAAAATATCATCAGTTTTAGATGATGTTGCAAAGCATGCAGCTACTGCCAGTCACACAAAGAACCAGACTGCGCAGAATAGTACCAAACCAGCAACAAATTACTTCACACGACCAGATGACGACGATGCATCTTTGATGTTTATATGTAGTGCTTTCAATAATTAATGCATGTTTTGTTATTCATCTATGTATGTTATTGCTATTGCTGACTTCATGGACTTTGTGTTAATAAAGTGTGACACCTTCAAGCCTTATTTCTTTGCCTTTTTGCTTCAGTTGCAAATTTAAACAGGAATTGAACAGTTTATTGCAAAACAAACTACATGTATATGTTAAATATTTATCCCTTCACAGCTGGCTGTACAATAATGAACATGTATCTGTAAAAGAAAAGACTTTCGCGCGCAATTTTTTTTTGGCGCATAAAAAACCCCCATGGAGATTTTTAAAAGTTGACAGGCCTGACAATAGCTCACATGACCCTTTGGGTCAGGTGAGCTAAAAATCTAATTTTAAACTTGCCTCCATTTCTTACTGACGAACCAATTACATGTACAGTTAAAACTCCTTGAGCTGAAATAAAAAAAAACAGATATTCACCAAATATCTGTCTAAATTAATTGCACTAAATAATAGTCTTAAATAATGTACAAAAAATTCATAGAAGGCATTATATATGATTGTTCAATTAATGAATATATAACAATATAGGTAATTAGTGAGTACAGTGGAACCTGCTTAATACTTCCCCTGAGTATTCCACCATATTGCCTTATCTGATGAATTATTGTAATCCCACGTGTTTAATGATTATCATCAATACAAAAAATACTTTATTCCATATGCCCCAGCACTTGTTGTTTCTGTAATCCAACATCAATTTATGACCCAATTATGTACTTACGAAATTAAAAAAATCTTCATAAATCATTTTCAGCTTTTAATAATAAACTTTAGTATTCTGTCACCCTATATAATATATCTGTCAGGTATCAGTAGATGTAGATACCAAGTAATGTACTAAATGTACATGTACAATACAGGTAATATATGTAAATGTAGATAACAAGTACTGTACTAAATATACATGTACAATACAGGTAATATATGTAAATGTAGATACCAAGTACTGTACTAAATATACATGTACAATACAGGTAATAAATGTAAATGTAGATACCAAGTACTGTACTAAATATACATGTACAATACAGGTAATATATGTAAATGTAGATAACAAGTACTGTACTAAATATACATGTACAATACAGGTAATATATGTAAATGTAGATAACAAGTACAGTATATGTACATACCCATTCTCTGAGGTTTTATGTCAGCTGAATTTGTCATCTGTATAGCTCCTGGCTTAGCAAAAGGAATGTTTATTTGTCCTGGATCAACCATAGCTAAAATGTAAACCTATACACTAAATACCAAAATGTAAATCAATACACTAAATATTTAAATGTAAAACCAATACACTAAAAACTAAAATGTAAACCAATACCAATACTATAAATAATCAATGGTCAATGTATAGCTGCAGTTTGAATATAATATCTGTGGTAAAGACAGTCCAATGTAATACAGTATTCATTGTACCATGTCATTTTCTACATTTTTATCCTGCAATCAGTACATTTACTGTCTAATAAAGGTAGCCGAATAAATTTTTGCTTTATTCGGTAGTGCCGAATAAAATCTCCTGGTACCCTTGACCTCACTTCTTACGATATGTAGTATTCTGTTCTGGTTTACGACGTTAGTGACGTCAGTATCAATGGAATACGCGCCGAAAATTTTAACTAAGAAATCGGCTAAAAGTGAATGTTTTTCAGTATTATAAAATGTATTTTAGGGTCGCAGGATAAAAACAATATTCGTACAGTGTCAGAAAATATAAAGTTTATTTGTACTCGCCGTTAAACAGGTGAGAAATGATCGGCAGAGCCTCACATTTCTACCTGTTTCTAAGGCTCGTACAAATAAATTATATATTTCTGACACTGTACGAATATTGTTTATATACTGATTGATCTGTTATTTTTTATCTGCTACTATTTTCTGTCTTTACTAAAGTAATCGTTGTTTGTTAAAAGTAGTCAAAACCTAATACTACAATATTAAATTATTATCAAAAGATTCAAAACATATTTATAAGTACCTTTGGATAAGCCATCCATCACCTGATCATAGATCCATATCTTCAGCATTGGTAGTTCTGTCAGATTTAATGCTTTAAGGACATTCAAATTAAAGTATACCTCAGGTCTGTTAGAATAGAGGAAACAAGTAATGAATATCATATTCTATTTCAGGTCTGTTTGAATGGAAGAAACAAGTAATGAATATCACATTCTACTTCAGGTCTGTTAGAATGAAAGAAAGAAGTAATGAATATTATATTCTATTTCAGGTCTGTTTGAATGGAAGAAACAAGTAATGAATATCACATTCTATTTCAGGTCTGTTAGGATGGAAGAAAACAAGTAATGAATATCATATTCTATTTCAGGTCTGTTAGAATGGAAGAAACAAGTAATGAATATCATATTCTATTTCAGGTCTGTTTGAATGGAAGAAACAAGTAATGAATATCACATTCTATTTCAGGTCTGTTAGAATGGAAGAAACAAGTAATGAATATCATATTCTATTTCAGGTCTGTTTGAATGGAAGAAACAAGTAATGAATATCACATTCTATTTCAGGTCTGTTAGAATGAAAGAAAGAAGTAATGAATATTATATTCTATTACAGGTCTGTTTGAATGGAAGAAACAAGTAATGAATATCACATTCTATTTCAGGTCTGTTAGGATAGAAGAAAACAAGTAATGAATATCATATTCTATTTCAGGTCTGTTTGAATGGAAGAAACAAGTAATGAATATCACATTCTATTTCAGGTCTGTTAGAATGGAAGAAACAAGTAATGAATATTATATTCTATTTCAGGTCTGTTTGAATGGAAGAAACAAGTAATGAATATCACATTCTATTTCAGGTCTGTTAGGATGGAAGAAAACAAGTTATTAATATCATATTCTATTTCAGGTCTGTTTGAGTGGAAGAAACAAGTAATGAATATCACATTCTATTTCAGGTCTGTTTGAATGGAAGAAACAAGTAATGAATATCACATTCTACTTCAGGTCTGTTAGAATGGAAGAAACAAGTAATGAATATCACATTCTATTTCAGGTTTGTTTGAATGGAAGAAACAAGTAATGAATATAGCATTCTATTTCAGGTCTGTTAGAATGGAAAAAACAAGTAATGAATATCACATTCTATTTCAGATCTGTTTGAATGGAAGAAACAAGTAACAAATCTCACATTCTATTTCAGATCTGTTGTTTACAGCCATGTGTACTCATTCCAGGGAACATCAACAACAACTCTAACAACAATTAATTATGATTTAAGAGGTATTTTACCTCACAGATTGGAGAATCCAGGACCTTCTAAACCCTGTGTCAACTAGATAAAGAAACTGACAATGTTTTCGCTGGGTGATTTCTAAAACATGGTCTATAAAGATACAAATTGCATTTTTTTAAAGTTTAACCTAGAATTCTTTAGGAGCAGATGTTCCCTAATAACACGTAACGAAGATTTACTGCATACTTACTTTTCTATGAATGATAAACTGGCTTTAGAAATGTGAGGAAATGGAATGTCTTTGGACATATGTAGAACAATCTGTAAATTCCCTGAAATCCTTAACTGTTCCACTGCTATGTTAAACCAAAGACTAGCTCTGAAAATAAACTTTACTGTTAGTGTTCAGTTCTGTGCATGCTTGGTAAGGTCTACATTGGCACACTGATGTGTCTGTTAGCCAAAGCATAACAATGGTTTACTTGACACTTATCTCACTGCGGACAATGTTATCCTTTAGGCATCCTATTAACTATTTAACTCAAAAAGATGGGTGTTTCAAGAAAAGTATCTTACCTTCCTTTTCCAACACTTGCAGCAAATACCATCTGAAACTGGTCCAATAGATTCTGTGTTTCCACTTCACATACAATCTGGTAAGATGACACCTTGTCCAGTCCTGTGGGTGGAGTGTTAATGTTAACCCAGGACACTGGCTTCCTTCCTCCTGGAACTCCATCAGCATACTCAAAAGTCCTGATATATTTTACTGTTGGTGTGTGGTCACCAAATGTAAATACATCCAACTTTATTTGATCTAAAAAACAAAATAAAACAATTGGGATAATTATATTTGGCCTTATGTAAGTTATACAGGTTTACTTTTCTGATTATGGTTAGCGAGGGCATACGGGTAGGTAGTATAACAGGACATGATAAGGGAGGGCTGAAATGGGAGGTCTCATAATAGGATAAACATGTACTAGTAATATGGAAGGGGCAAGGTAAGAGGAATCGCAGCAGGTTATGATATGGGTTAAACAAAAAGGGAGGTATAATTACAGGATATGATATGGGATAAGCATGGAGGGAGGTATAATTACAGGACATGATATGGGATAAATATGGAAGGAGGTATAATTATAGGATATGATATGGGATAAGCATGGAGGGAGGTATTATTACAGAATATGATATGGGATAAACATGGAGGGAGGTATTATTACAGGATATGATATGGGATAAACATGGAGGGAGGTATTATTACAAGTTATGATATTTGCTAAACATGGAGAGAGGTATTATTAAAAGATATGATATAAGAGCTTTAGAGGAGGGGCAAGAGAACAGTACTGTCATATCAGGATATAAAAAACTTTGAGTCATGGGATTCAAAAGAAGAAACTAGTATGCATTATACAATTACAGTCTTTAGATTAGGCAAACAGGTGCTTTATATGTTTAATTTTTTACTGGTTGATGGTCGTCTTATAAGAGGGTCAAGAGGAAAGTACTGAATTTTTTTCCTGAAAAAGGGCAAGCATCTTATAGGCACTGTAGTCTTATGGCGAGTATTTAAGTTTTATGTTGTTGAATAATTCTTTTTATTCAAAATACTGTTTATACTGAAGTATATATTAGAAATAATACATGTACTTATATGTAACATTAAACAGTTATCACCCTCTACATTTACAGGGAAGTATGTAACATTAAACAATTATCACCCTCTACATTTACAGTGAAGAATATCAAAAACTGTCAACCCTACAAAGTGTTATTAAATGACAGCTTTAGCCAGAGGGGGAATAATGCTTGTAGAGTTGACAATTTTTGATATCCACCTCTTCAAAGGGCCATTATTGTTTTTTACTGAAAAACATTTTGATGAACATGAGGATTATTCAGTGGTGAATAATTATGGTTATTCACCAGACATAACTTTGAGAGTATTTTGAATTATTTCATTTGATGTTGTAATTAGGGAGCTTAAGGTTATCTGTCCTAATTAGTTGTGATAAAAAGCAAAATTATGAAGACTATTCAACATGTTCAATATCAAGTGTCTATTTATCAACCAGCAGATCTATTTATTTATGTATGATATAATAATAAAAGACAATAGCACAAAAATAACCTGTGATCATGTATAATTAATCATGTGCAATGTACTAGTGGAAGTAAAGGGAAACACAATACATGTATGGGGTATGGTAATATACGGAACAGATCTGGTTTCTGATTCTGGTGTCATATAGCTAGTTAACAAATTCTGTATATAGTTTGTTTGTTTGAATGTTGTTTAACGCTACTTTCTGCAATTTTTCCCCCGACCTATGGTAGGAAAACTGGCAATCCTTGTCAATTAAGATTGGAATCGAATGCACCCTGCCCGCAGTGAGACTCGAACCCACAAATTCTGTATAAAGTAGTAAATATATGATAAGCTACAGTAACCAGCATATTGGGATGGAATTCTATACAATCAAGTAGTTATTTACACTCTATGGTTAGACACATCTGACCACATTTAGACACAACAACTTACCTATGAAGGAAAGTTTAGAACTTACGTACAAAGAAAGGTAGAAAGGTTCATCTGTACAAACTTAAATAGGAAGGAAGGTCTATCGATTCCAATGAACAAAGTAAGACTTTCCTACAAAGGAAGGTCTAGCAATTCAGTTGAACAATATGAAACTTTCCTATGAAGGAAGATATAGAGGTTCTGTTGAACAAAGTAAGACTCTCCTACAAAGTAAGGTCTAGTGATTCAGTTAAACAAAGTAAGACTCTCCTACGAAGTAAGGTCTGGTGATTCAGTTAAACAAAGTAAGGTCTAGTGATTCAGTTAAACAAAGTAAGACTCTCCTACGAAGTAAGGTCTAGTGATTCAGTTAAACAAAGTAAGGTCTAGTGATTCAGTTAAACAAAGTAAGGTCTGGTGATTCAGTTAAACAAAGTAAGGTCTAGTGATTCAGTTAAACAAAGTAAGACTCTCCTACGAAGTAAGGTCTAGTGATTCAGTTAAACAAAGTAAGACTCTCCTACGAAGTAAGGTCTGGTGATTCAGTTAAACAAAGTAAGACTATCCTACGAAGTAAGGTCTGGTGATTCAGTTAAACAAAGTAAGGTCTAGTGATTCAGTTAAACAAAGTAAGACTCTCCTACGAAGTAAGGTCTAGTGATTCAGTTAAACAAAGTAAGACTCTCCTACGAAGTAAGGTCTAGTGATTCAGTTAAACAAAGTAAGACTCTCCTACGAAGTAAGGTCTAGTGATTCAGTTAAACAAAGTAAGACTCTCCTACAAAGTAAGGTCTGGTGATTCAGTTAAACAAAGTAAGACTCTCCTACGAAGTAAGGTCTAGTGATTCAGTTAAACAAAGTAAGACTCTCCTACGAAGTAAGGTCTAGTGATTCAGTTAAACAAAGTAAAACTATCCTACAAAGTAAGGTCTAGTGATTCAGTTAAACAAAGTAAGACTCTCCTACACAGTAAGGTCTAGTGATTCAGTTAAACAAAGTAAGACTCTCCTACGAAGTAAGGTCTGGTGATTCAGTTAAACAAAGTAAGACTATCCTACGAAGTAAGGTCTGGTGATTCAGTTAAACAAAGTAAGGTCTAGTGATTCAGTTAAACAAAGTAAAACTCTCCTTCAAAGTAAGGTCTAGTGATTCAGTTAAACACAGTAAGACTCTCCTACAAAGTAAGGTCTATTGATTCAGTTGAACAAAGTAAGACTCTCCTACAAAGTAAGGTCTAGTGATTCAGTTAAACAAAGTAAGACTCTCCTACAAAGTAAGGTCTAGTGATTCAGTTAAACAAAGTAAGACTCTCCTACGAAGTAAGGTCTAGTGATTCAGTTAAACAAAGTAAGACTCTCCTACGAAGTAAGGTCTAGTGATTCAGTTAAACAAAGTAAGACTCTCCTACGAAGTAAGGTCTAGTGATTCAGTTAAACAAAGTAAGACTATCCTACGAAGTAAGGTCTAGTGATTCAGTTAAACAAAGTAAGACTATCCTACGAAGTAAGGTCTAGTGATTCAGTTAAACAAAGTAAGACTCTCCTACGAAGTAAGGTCTGGTGATTCAGTTAAACAAAGTAAGACTCTCCTACAAAGTAAGGTCTGGTGATTCAGTTAAACAAAGTAAAACTCTCCTACGAAGTAAGGTCTAGTGATTCAGTTAAACAAAGTAAGACTCTCCTACAAAGTAAGGTCTGAACAAAGTAAGACTCTCCTACAAAGTAAGGTCTGGTGATTCAGTTAAACAAAGTAAGACTCTCCTACAAAGTAAGGTCTAGTGATTCAGTTAAACAAAGTAAGACTCTCCTACGAAGTAAGGTCTAGTGATTCAGTTAAACAAAGTAAGACTCTCCTACAAAGTAAGGTCTGAACAAAGTAAGACTCTCCTACAAAGTAAGGTCTGGTGATTCAGTTAAACAAAGTAAGACTCTCCTACAAAGTAAGGTCTAGTGATTCAGTTAAACAAAGTAAGGTCTGGTGATTCAGTTAAACAAAGTAAGACTCTCCTACAAAGTAAGGTCTAGTGATTCAGTTAAACAAAGTAAGGTCTAGTGATTCAGTTAAACAAAGTAAGACTCTCCTACAAAGTAAGGTCTAGTGATTCAGTTAAACAAAGTAAGACTCTCCTACAAAGTAAGGTCTAGTGATTCAGTTAAACAAAGTAAGGTCTAGTGATTCAGTTAAACAAAGTAAGGTCTAGTGATTCAGTTAAACAAAGTAAAACTATCCTACGAAGTAAGGTCTAGTGATTCAGTTAAACAAAGTAAGACTCTCCTACAAAGTAAGGTCTGGTGATTCAGTTAAACAAAGTAAGACTCTCCTACGAAGTAAGGTCTGGTGATTCAGTTAAACAAAGTAAGACTCTCCTACGAAGTAAGGTCTAGTGATTCAGTTAAACAAAGTAAGTCTCTCCTACGAAGTAAGGTCTAGTGATTCAGTTAAACAAAGTAAGACTCTCCTACGAAGTAAGGTCTAGTGATTCAGTTAAACAAAGTAAGACTCTCCTACGAAGTAAGGTCTAGTGATTCAGTTAAACAAAGTAAGACTCTCCTACAAAGTAAGGTCTAGTGATTCAGTTAAACAAAGTAAGACTCTCCTACACAGTAAGGTCTAGTGATTCAGTTAAACAAAGTAAGACTCTCCTACGAAGTAAGGTCTGGTGATTCAGTTAAACAAAGTAAGACTATCCTACGAAGTAAGGTCTGGTGATTCAGTTAAACAAAGTAAGGTCTAGTGATTCAGTTAAACAAAGTAAGACTCTCCTACGAAGTAAGGTCTAGTGATTCAGTTAAACAAAGTAAGACTCTCCTACAAAGTAAGGTCTAGTGATTCAGTTAAACAAAGTAAGACTCTCCTACAAAGAAAGGTCTAGTGATTCAGTTAAACAAAGTAAGACTCTCCTACGAAGTAAGGTCTAGTGATTCAGTTAAACAAAGTAAGACTCTCCTACGAAGTAAGGTCTAGTGATTCAGTTAAACAAAGTAAGACTCTCCTACGAAGTAAGGTCTAGTGATTCAGTTAAACAAAGTAAGACTCTCCTACACAGTAAGGTCTAGTGATTCAGTTAAACAAAGTAAGACTATCCTACGAAGTAAGGTCTGGTGATTCAGTTAAACAAAGTAAGACTCTCCTACAAAGAAAGGTCTGGTGATTCAGTTAAACAAAGTAAGACTCTCCTACGAAGTAAGGTCTGGAGTATTCGTTGAACAAAGTAAAACTATCCTACGAAGTAAGGTCTAGTGATTCAGTTAAACAAAGTAAGACTCTCCTACAAAGTAAGGTCTGGTGATTCAGTTAAACAAAGTAAAACTATCCTACGAAGTAAGGTCTGGTGATTCAGTTAAACAAAGTTAGACTCTCCTACAAAGTAAGGTCTAGTGATTCAGTTAAACAAAGTAAGACTCTCCTACGAAGTAAGGTCTAGTGATTCAGTTAAACAAAGTAAGACTCTCCTACACAGTAAGGTCTAGTGATTCAGTTAAACAAAGTAAGACTATCCTACGAAGTAAGGTCTGGTGATTCAGTTAAACAAAGTAAGACTCTCCTACAAAGTAAGGTCTAGTGATTCAGTTAAACAAAGTAAGACTCTCCTACGAAGTAAGGTCTAGTGATTCAGTTAAACAAAGTAAGACTCTCCTACAAAGTAAGGTCTAGTGATTCAGTTAAACAAAGTAAGACTCTCCTACAAAGTAAGGTCTGGTGATTCAGTTAAACAAAGTAAGACTCTCCTACGAAGTAAGGTCTAGTGATTCAGTTAAACAAAGTAAGACTCTCCTACACAGTAAGGTCTAGTGATTCAGTTAAACAAAGTAAGACTCTCCTACGAAGTAAGGTCTAGTGATTCAGTTAAACAAAGTAAGACTATCCTACGAAGTAAGGTCTAGTGATTCAGTTAAACAAAGTAAGACTCTCCTACGAAGTAAGGTCTAGTGATTCAGTTAAACAAAGTAAAACTCTCCTACAAAGTAAGGTCTAGTGATTCAGTTAAACAAAGTAAGACTCTCCTACAAAGTAAGGTCTGGTGATTCAGTTAAACAAAGTAAGACTCTCCTACAAAGTAAGTTCTAGTGATTCAGTTAAACAAAGTAAGACTCTCCTACGAAGTAAGGTCTAGTGATTCAGTTAAACAAAGTAAGACTCTCCTACGAAGTAAGGTCTGGTGATTCAGTTAAACAAAGTAAGACTCTCCTACGAAGTAAGGTCTAGTGATTCAGTTAAACAAAGTAAGACTCTCCTACAAAGTAAGGTCTAGTGATTCAGTTAAACAAAGTAAGACTCTCCTACAAAGTAAGGTCTGGTGATTCAGTTAAACAAAGTAAGACTCTCCTACAAAGTAAGGTCTAGTGATTCAGTTAAACAAAGTAAGACTCTCCTACAAAGTAAGGTCTAGTGATTCAGTTAAACAAAGTAAGGTCTGGTGATTCAGTTAAACAAAGTAAGACTCTCCTACAAAGTAAGGTCTGGTGATTCAGTTAAACAAAGTAAGACTCTCCTACAAAGTAAGGTCTAGTGATTCAGTTAAACAAAGTAAGACTCTCCTACAAAGTAAGGTCTAGTGATTCAGTTAAACAAAGTAAGACTCTCCTACACAGTAAGGTCTGGTGATTCAGTTAAACAAAGTAAGACTCTCCTACGAAGTAAGGTCTGGTGATTCAGTTAAACAAAGTAAAACTATCCTACAAAGTAAGGTCTGGTGATTCAGTTAAACAAAGTAAGACTCTCCTACAAAGTAAGGTCTGGTGATTCAGTTAAACAAAGTAAGGTCTGGTGATTCAGTTAAACAAAGTAAGACTCTCCTACAAAGTAAGGTCTAGTGATTCAGTTAAACAAAGTAAGGTCTGGTGATTCAGTTAAACAAAGTAAGACTCTCCTACAAAGTAAGGTCTAGTGATTCAGTTAAACAAAGTAAGACTCTCCTACAAAGTAAGGTCTGGTGATTCAGTTAAACAAAGTAAGACTCTCCTACAAAGTAAGGTCTAGTGATTCAGTTAAACAAAGTAAAACTCTCCTACGAAGTAAGGTCTAGTGATTCAGTTAAACAAAGTAAAACTCTCCTACGAAGTAAGGTCTAGTGATTCAGTTAAACAAAGTAAAACTATCCTACAAAGTAAGGTCTGGTGATTCAGTTAAACAAAGTAAAACTATCCTACAAAGTAAGGTCTGGTGATTCAGTTAAACAAAGTAAGACTCTCCTACAAAGTAAGGTCTGGTGATTCAGTTAAACAAAGTAAGACTCTCCTACAAAGTAAGGTCTGGTGATTCAGTTAAACAAAGTAAGACTCTCCTACAAAGTAAGGTCTAGTGATTCAGTTAAACAAAGTAAAACTATCCTACAAAGTAAGGTCTGGTGATTCAGTTAAACAAAGTAAGACTATCCTACGAAGTAAGGTCTAGTGATTCAGTTAAACAAAGTAAGACTCTCCTACAAAGTAAGGTCTAGTGATTCAGTTAAACAAAGTAAGACTCTCCTACAAAGTAAGGTCTGGTGATTCAGTTAAACAAAGTAAGACTCTCCTACGAAGTAAGGTCTAGTGATTCAGTTAAACAAAGTAAAACTCTCCTACAAAGTAAGGTCTGGTGATTCAGTTAAACAAAGTAAAACTATCCTACAAAGTAAGGTCTGGTGATTCAGTTAAACAAAGTAAGACTCTCCTACAAAGTAAGGTCTGGTGATTCAGTTAAACAAAGTAAGACTCTCCTACAAAGTAAGGTCTGGTGATTCAGTTAAACAAAGTAAGGTCTGGTGATTCAGTTAAACAAAGTAAGACTCTCCTACAAAGTAAGGTCTAGTGATTCAGTTAAACAAAGTAAGGTCTGGTGATTCAGTTAAACAAAGTAAGACTCTCCTACAAAGTAAGGTCTGGTGATTCAGTTAAACAAAGTAAGACTCTCCTACAAAGTAAGGTCTAGTGATTCAGTTAAACAAAGTAAGACTATCCTACGAAGTAAGGTCTGGTGATTCAGTTAAACAAAGTAAGACTCTCCTACGAAGTAAGGTCTAGTGATTCAGTTAAACAAAGTAAGACTATCCTACAAAGTAAGGTCTAGTGATTCAGTTAAACAAAGTAAGACTCTCCTACAAAGTAAGGTCTGGTGATTCAGTTAAACAAAGTAAGACTCTCCTACGAAGTAAGGTCTAGTGATTCAGTTAAACAAAGTAAAACTATCCTACGAAGTAAGGTCTAGTGATTCAGTTAAACAAAGTAAGACTCTCCTACAAAGAAAGTTCTGGTGATTCAGTTAAACAAAGTAAGACTCTCCTACGAAGTAAGGTCTAGTGATTCAGTTAAACAAAGTAAGACTCTCCTACAAAGTAAGGTCTAGTGATTCAGTTAAACAAAGTAAGACTCTCCTACAAAGTAAGGTCTGGTGATTCAGTTAAACAAAGTAAGACTCTCCTACGAAGTAAGGTCTGGAGTATTCGTTGAACAAAGTAAAACTATCCTACGAAGTAAGGTCTAGTGATTCAGTTAAACAAAGTAAAACTCTCCTACAAAGTAAGACTCTCCTACAAAGTAAGGTCTAGTGATTCAGTTAAACAAAGTAAGACTCTCCTACAAAGTAAGGTCTAGTGATTCAGTTAAACAAAGTAAGACTCTCCTACAAAGTAAGGTCTGGTGATTCAGTTAAACAAAGTAAGACTCTCCTACGAAGTAAGGTCTGGAGTATTCGTTGAACAAAGTAAAACTATCCTACGAAGTAAGGTCTAGTGATTCAGTTAAACAAAGTAAAACTCTCCTACAAAGTAAGGTCTAGTGATTCAGTTAAACAAAGTAAGACTCTCCTACGAAGTAAGGTCTAGTGATTCAGTTAAACAAAGTAAGACTCTCCTACAAAGTAAGGTCTAGTGATTCAGTTAAACAAAGTAAGACTCTCCTACGAAGTAAGGTCTGGTGATTCAGTTAAACAAAGTAAGACTCTCCTACGAAGTAAGGTCTGGTGATTCAGTTAAACAAAGTAAGACTCTCCTACGAAGTAAGGTCTGAACAAAGTAAGACTCTCCTACAAAGTAAGGTCTAGTGATTCAGTTAAACAAAGTAAGACTCTCCTACAAAGTAAGGTCTGAACAAAGTAAGACTCTCCTACAAAGTAAGGTCTAGTGATTCAGTTAAACAAAGTAAGACTCTCCTACAAAGTAAGGTCTAGTGATTCAGTTAAACAAAGTAAGACTATCCTACGAAGTAAGGTCTAGTGATTCAGTTAAACAAAGTAAGACTCTCCTACGAAGTAAGGTCTAGTGATTCAGTTAAACAAAGTAAAACTCTCCTACAAAGTAAGGTCTAGTGATTCAGTTAAACAAAGTAAGACTCTCCTACGAAGTAAGGTCTGGTGATTCAGTTAAACAAAGTAAGACTCTCCTACAAAGTAAGGTCTAGTGATTCAGTTAAACAAAGTAAGACTCTCCTACAAAGTAAGGTCTAGTGATTCAGTTAAACAAAGTAAGACTCTCCTACAAAGTAAGGTCTGGTGATTCAGTTAAACAAAGTAAGACTCTCCTACGAAGTAAGGTCTGGTGATTCAGTTAAACAAAGTAAGACTCTCCTACAAAGTAAGGTCTGGTGATTCAGTTAAACAAAGTAAGACTCTCCTACGAAGTAAGGTCTAGTGATTCAGTTAAACAAAGTAAGACTCTCCTACAAAGTAAGTTCTAGTGATTCAGTTAAACAAAGTAAAACTCTCCTACAAAGTAAGGTCTAGTGATTCAGTTAAACAAAGTAAAACTCTCCTACAAAGTAAGGTCTAGTGATTCAGTTAAACAAAGTAAGACTCTCCTACAAAGTAAGGTCTAGTGATTCAGTTAAACAAAGTAAGACTCTCCTACAAAGTAAGGTCTAGTGATTCAGTTAAACAAAGTAAGACTCTCCTACGAAGTAAGGTCTAGTGATTCAGTTAAACAAAGTAAGACTCTCCTACAAAGTAAGTTCTAGTGATTCAGTTAAACAAAGTAAGACTCTCCTACGAAGTAAGGTCTAGTGATTCAGTTAAACAAAGTAAGACTCTCCTACAAAGTAAGGTCTGGTGATTCAGTTAAACAAAGTAAAACTATCCTACGAAGTAAGGTCTAGTGATTCAGTTAAACAAAGTAAGACTCTCCTACGAAGTAAGGTCTAGTGATTCAGTTAAACAAAGTAATACTCTCCTACAAAGAAAGGTCTAGTGATTCAGTTAAACAAAGTAAAACTATCCTACGAAGTAAGGTCTAGTGATTCAGTTAAACAAAGTAAGACTCTCCTACGAAGTAAGGTCTAGTGATTCAGTTAAACAAAGTAAAACTCTCCTACGAAGTAAGGTCTAGTGATTCAGTTAAACAAAGTAAGACTCTCCTACAAAGTAAGGTCTGGTGATTCAGTTAAACAAAGTAAGACTCTCCTACGAAGTAAGGTCTGGTGATTCAGTTAAACAAAGTAAAACTATCCTACGAAGTAAGGTCTAGTGATTCAGTTAAACAAAGTAAGACTCTCCTACGAAGTAAGGTCTGGTGATTCAGTTAAACAAAGTAAGACTCTCCTACAAAGTAAGGTCTAGTGATTCAGTTAAACAAAGTAAGACTATCCTACGAAGTAAGGTCTGGTGATTCAGTTAAACAAAGTAAGACTCTCCTACAAAGTAAGGTCTGGTGATTCAGTTAAACAAAGTAAAACTCTCCTACGAAGTAAGGTCTAGTGATTCAGTTAAACAAAGTAAGACTCTCCTACGAAGTAAGGTCTGGTGATTCAGTTAAACAAAGTAAGACTCTCCTACAAAGTAAGGTCTAGTGATTCAGTTAAACAAAGTAAGACTCTCCTACAAAGTAAGGTCTAGTGATTCAGTTAAACAAAGTAAGACTCTCCTACGAAGTAAGGTCTAGTGATTCAGTTAAACAAAGTAAGACTCTCCTACAAAGAAAGGTCTAGTGATTCAGTTAAACAAAGTAAGACTCTCCTACGAAGTAAGGTCTAGTGATTCAGTTAAACAAAGTAAGACTCTCCTACGAAGTAAGGTCTGGTGATTCAGTTAAACAAAGTAAGACTATCCTACGAAGTAAGGTCTGGAGTATTCGTTGAACAAAGTAAGACTAGGACGGTCTAAAGATTCTGTTCAACAAAGTAAGACTAGGACGGTCTAAAGATTCTGTTCAACAAAGTAAGACTAGGACGGTCTAAAGATTCTGTTCAACAAAGTAAGACTAGGACGGTCTAAAGATTCTGTTCAACAAAGTAAGACTAGGACGGTCTAAAGATTCTGTTCAACAAAGTAAGACTAGGACGGTCTAAAGATTCTGTTCAACAAATCAATACTTTCCTACGAAGGAAGCTCTAGATATTCCTTTAAACAAAGTAATCCTTTCCTATGAAGGAAAATCTAGAGATTCTGTTGAACAAAGTGAAGCTTACCTATGTAAGAAGGTTTTACAGAATACAATCTGTCTTCAAGTCTTTTCTTGATCAATTCTTCTATGGTGTCAGCATTAAAGACCCACCTACAAACAGAAGCCATGACTAAATACAATCAATTTTTCTATGGTGTCAGCATTAAAGACCCACCTACAAACAGAAGCCATGACTAAATACAATCAATTTTTCTATGGTGTCAGCATTAAAGACCCACCTACAAACAGAAGCCATGACTAAATATAAAAAATATTTTACATGTAACATTCATATCATTTTCTGTATAATGACATTGAGAGTAACAGGGTTCACCACAGGCTATTCAAGGGCGGTGCTCCTCCACTCTTGAATTTGTTTCCTCCACCCTTGAATTTTGAGCTTCATACTAAAGTTTGACTTTATTCCTAAAACAATGAAGCTTTTAAATACAAAAATACATGTATATTGTGACTGGTAGCAAAAAACACAAGTGGGAAAACAAAAACAAAGACTGATAACACTATTATGAATAAATAAATGTTACTCTAAAATTTTTATAAGTAAGGAAATGGATCATCGTCTGACTTGCACCACCCTTGGATTTTGAGCTGTGGTGATCCCTGAGTAACAGCTACTGTATAAGACAACAATGGTGTCAGGAAGAGAAAACTTCTTATGGTGACCCATTACAATGCATGATGGACATAGGTACGGCAATCGGCAACAAGTTTATTGAAAGGATATGGTCAAGAATGTTTTGAAAGCCATATTTGGCTAGGCAATTATTATACAGAATAGAACCTGAGTGCTGCTCTAGATGCTTTTAGTTGTCTGCAATAGTATAAATACAGCCTTAATCTGTTATGCCAGGGAAGATCTTTTTTAGCTCCATCAGTTAAAAATCAAAAATTCAACAAAGCACTGACTTCAGACCCAGAAGTTGAAGGTTCATATCTTGCTATATATATATATAGCTAGTACCCACAGACTATTTTCAGAACATACGAATGCAAGAAAACTCGGTACTCGGTACACACCGAAAGACTGCCTAGTAACATCAAACGATGTCTGATCTGCCATGGGTTCTTGTGTGTCTTCTCCATAAGGAATAGTAATATCCAAGTATGGTATGGTGTTGTCACCAACTGAAAGACGTGTACTTTCTACAGTTGGTGGTATGAGTAATTTACATGCATTGCAGCAGAACTGGACCCGAGGATTAACAGCCTTCTGTTGTTTAAAGTTGGCTTGGGTCATGTTGGTACATGTTCTGTGGTAATATTTGTTACAACAGTAACAAAGTACGGACTCCTGTCGTGGTCGAATGGTTTGGCTACACTGCTTACACTCTACTGACATGGTTGTTGAGATATGATGACCGAATGCCGTGTCAAGGTTTTTATTATTCTTTCACAGCTTGGCCAAGCTACTCATTTGAAATCACAGAAACTTCTTATCTAATTAAGTTTCACTAATTTGAAAACACACAACCTCAAATTATTTCAGATCTTTAAATTAATTATGTAATTATTATTAATTAAAGTACATGATTGCCGATTATATCAATTGAAGCCACGATTATTTTAAGATAATTATGAGTGTTTTCTTAATTCTTATGATTTAATGTCGTTAATTGTGTTGTATTTCTCATAATATGTTATAAACATTTAACATTCACATAATGAAATTAATTAATATATTAATATAATTTACATTCGAGTAGAAGAATTTCATCTGCAACTACGACAAATGTATAAATATTGCAAACAAGACTATCATATTTTAATATATACAGGAAATATATACGGTCCAAGTTGTCCTATTTTCTACGGGCCGAGTGGTCCTAACTACGGTCCGAGTTGTCACGATCCGAGTTGTCCGCGGTCCGAGTTGTCTGGTTACCGAACATACATACTAGTACATGTACATATAATTTAACGTACCATTTTGAAAATAATCTGCAGCACCATCCTTTGAAAAGGTTGTACATTATCTTTCATTTTTAATCTTTAAATTATTGACAGTTTTCATGTAACCTTACCATCTATTCACAATGAAGTTCAACCACTCTGCTGTTTCACTCTGTCTTAGAGCTCTTTTTCTGTGAATTCTGATCTCCTCGTTGTACAAACAAGTTTGCACAATATTGGTCAGTTTGGTTTTCCAAAGAACAAATAAACCGCTAATTAACATGAAGACCCACAGAAATGAACACTGAAAATGTCCAATGGCCCATGATCCTGATACAACAGCACAGACTATAATATAAATACCAAGTAATTTAGATAGAGTTCTGTCCCTTGATTCGTTATTTACAATTTTTGATTCGTGATGCTTTTCGTTTTTACGACGCATTTTTGTTTAATTGCGAGAAGTTAACCTTAGAACAAATCTAACGTTTTTTCTTCGCTAATAGACCAAAGTTCACATGCACTTTTTATCCCATATTCCACCGTGCAGTCACGATTCCCAACTTGTCCAGTTCCAAACTTTCTCTACTGCTCCGGAGATGTCCTTGACCTCCAAGCTTACCTGTGCACCAGGTGAGAAATATGTCAAAAATTTAGTCTTGTAAAATAAAACTATTTCATATGTTAAATCAGAGACATATAATATGATGTATCATATGCTTTTACACATAAGATCCATCATTATTACGTATTCAACGGATTTTTACTGAAACCTGGTTACTAAGGAAATGGAAAGCCATAACTAACTTGTAAAGACTATAATTATGATATTGATACCGGTTAATGAAATCATATCTTAATACTGGCATTTAATTTATTGGTTTATGACAAGCCTCATTATTTTTGTGGTCAGTTTAGGTATGAATATTCATGAAGGAAATGCTTGTCTTTTAAATGCACGTGAAGTCTTGGGAAAAGTGGGGATTTGTTTTTTTCCTTTGATTTTTTTTGCGGATTGTTGATACGAATACGATAGCTTTATTTTCATTTTATAGCACAATATAATGGTCCGAGTTGTCCGGTTACCCAATATAATACATTGAGCTTTTTACGGTGTGTTCACGTTTCTACAACATTTGATATTTCAAGTAAAAAGTATGTTGGAGAAACGTTAGTTCCATTAATAAAACCTCTCATTTCATGTTTATTTTCAACATTTTTTTTATATATATTGATATTTTATGTTTTTAGTGAAGATTTCAAATAATAAAAAAAGTAAAAGTCCGATGAAAATGATAAATATAAACGTGAAATTGGAGGTTTTATGTTATAGAACTAGAGAAACGTGAATAGCTAGTAGACAAACTTTATTAATTTTACCCGTAATTATGACTACGGTAAAACATGTATAAATGAATCTTTTGTTAGCAATAAGTACAGAATATAGAATATCATATACTGAATTATAGTAAGATATGTCCATATATAACAAATAAAACGCAGTTACATTTAGTACATTTTGTATGGAAGCCCGTACGTGCCACGGAAAAAATAATTTAAAACTTGTGCGCACGACTTTCAAATCTTGAGCGCACGAGTTATTAACTTGAGCGCACGAGTTAAAGGTCAAACATGTGCTCACGAGTTACTAACTTGAGCTCAAAAATTCAAAGATGAAAAATTTACGGGGATATGGGATATTGGTACCCCCTAAACAAGCCCCATTATTTATATTACGTAATAGGGCTTGTTTAGGGGGTACCAATATCCCATGTCCCGTAAATTTTTCATCAAATATCCCGTATCCGAAAAAGTATTTTTCCAATATCCCATATCCCTGTAAATAGAATGGATTTAAATATCCCATATCCCAGTAAGTTTTGCCTTAAATATCCCGTATCCCATGAACAAAATATGTGAATATCCCATATCCCAATATACCCTAAACAAGCCTTAATAATCCCACAATCGACACAATGTATTGAAGAAGACACTTAATATAAAGACAAATCTACTGAATATAATAATGAAAGAGCTTAAAATATAGACAAAAGCACTCAATATAATATAGATACATAATATAATGATAAAACCACCGAATATAATGGAACACCCACCCAACATAGAGTTAAGAGTACCGACAATCCAATATAAAGACATATGCACTCAATATAAAGACATGAGCACTCAATATAAAGACATAGGCACTTAATATAAAGACATAAGCACTCAATATAAAGACATAAGCACTTAATATAAAGACATAAGCACTCAATATAAAGACATAAGCACTCAATATAAAGACATAATCACTTAATATAAAGACATAATCACTCAATATAAAGACATATGCACTTTTAATATAAAGACATAATCACTCAATATAAAGACATATGCACTTAATATAAAGACATAATCACTCAATATAAAGACATAAGCACTTAATATAAAGACATAATCACTCAATATAAAGACATAATCACTCAATATAATAACATAAGCACTTAATATAATAACATAAGCACTTAATATAAAGACATATGCACTCAATATAAAGACATAAGCACTTAATATAAAGACATAAGCACTCAATATAAAGACATGAGCACTCAATATAAAGACATAGGCACTTAATATAAAGACATAATCACTCAATATAAAGACATAAGCACTTAATATAAAGACATAAGCACTTAATATAAAGACATAAGCACTTAATATAAAGACATAATCACTCAATATAAAGACATATGCACTTTTAATATAAAGACATAATCACTCAATATAAAGACATATGCACTTAATATAAAGACATAATCACTCAATATAAAGACATAAGCACTTAATATAAAGACATAATCACTCAATATAAAGACATAATCACTCAATATAATAACATAAGCACTTAATATAATAACATAAGCACTTAATATAAAGACATATGCACTCAATATAAAGACATAAGCACTTAATATAAAGACATAAGCACTCAATATAAAGACATGAGCACTCAATATAAAGACATAGGCACTTAATATAAAGACATAATCACTCAATATAAAGACATAAGCACTTAATATAAAGACATAAGCACTTAATATAAAGACATAAGCACTCAATATATAGACATATGCACTTAATATAAACTTGTTTGTTTACCACATATGATGTCGATACCACCGAATATAATAAAAGAGATCAACAAATAGACAAAAACGCACGCAATATAATATAGATGCAACACAATATAATGATAAAACCACCGAATATAATGGAAAACTCACCCACCATAGATTTAAGAGTATCGACTATACAGACAAGAACACCCAATATAAAAGCATATGCACTCAATATAAACATGTATCTACCGAATATAATGTCGATACCATGCACCGAATATAGACAAAATCCCTATGTAAAGACACTTACGGCGTTTAGGAGGGAAAAGACAGATAGAACATTTATTGCCCCGTGGCGTGACGAACACTTATAGTCTTGCTACAGATAAGCCTTATGTATGTTTATTAATAATGATGACCACAGCGGGATAGCTTTGAATAAAAAACTTGGGGTTATTTCTCGGCATGAATATTCGTATGACATGACAATGCAATAATAAGACATAAGACAATAATATATATATGAGCACAAAGACAAAAATATAAATGTATGTCTTTGCATACATTTATATTTTAGGCACATATAAAAGTAGTGGCACAATAAAACTAGCAGAGTTTAAAAGTGATAATGACATATAAACTACAAGCACAGATAAGAGAGCACTGTGTAGGTAATAGTGAACATGCTGTTAAAATTCTAAAACTCATCATGGGAACATATGCCATTGATAAGCATACAAAATACAATTATTTACATGCAAATGGAATAGCGACACACCGTTCCATCCCAAGAACTGAATGAGAGAATTGAGAAAAACTGTTTTAGTCCTAAAACGGTCCAGAAAGGCTGTTCCACAATACAACAGCAGCATAACGAAAGCTTTTCTTACCATATGTAGTTGATTTTACATGAGGTATGTCCAAAAATATTGTTATACCTGACATTATATTTAGACTGTTTTACATTTCCAAGATTATGTAAGCAGCATACTGATGTAGAATTAGATATCGTTTTAGCAGAAATAAATTGTTTAGTTTTAAATCGTATTTATTTTCATTGTTCAATTCGATCAGTTTGACTTATCTAAAAGTACATGTTTCTACTATTTGTATTTATATGTCAAACTATCTTTGAAATTCTGTGAAATTTTCTTGCCGCCCATTTCGCTAGCCAAATGCTACGCACGTACCTGGCTAGCGAATGCGTGAAGAATATTTACATTCGAGTGATTATTAAATTATATTATTTTTCGTTTATGAATTTTACATCGTTCAAATATATTATATATTAAATAACTAGAGAGAATATGAAGAAACATAGCAGATTAATTAATGGGTTATAACTGTACATTCCATTTTACATTCTAGTTTACAGTACGAGAGACCTTTGCCGTCCAGCGCTATTTTAGACTTGTGTCCTGCCCCACCCCACACACCAACTGGAATATCTTGTTTACAGTACGAAAATTATCTCCAGTCCGGCGCTATTTTAGACTTGTGTCCTGCCCCACCCCACACACCAACTGGAAATATCTAGTTTACAGTACGAGAATCCTCTCCCGTCCAGCGCTATTTTAGAATTGTTTCCCACCAACTGGAAATATTTTTGAACTGTTCAAAGGAGGTGTGACGCATGCAATGAAATATATAGATGTAGGAATACTTTCTGTATATAATTTGGTTATGTCCAACGTAGTTATTTTAACCAGAGACATATAATTTCATGTTATGTTATTATACATGTTTATACAATTGTTGATATTTCTTAAAGTTTCTACGGTTGGTTTGTTATTATTTTGTCATAAACCTGTTGTTCCCTATGTAGCATATGCTACATTTTAAAAAATACTAAAGAACTAATAGGAAAATATGCTTCAGCGAAGAACAGGTTTATAGAACGCTAGATTTTATGATCAACAACATAATTTGTAACTTTTAGAGGATGTGGTTTCAGCAGACAATCTGAATTCCAATGAGTACAAAATGTGCCCCACTCAATGCCAATTTGTTTCAGGTATCCTTATGAAAATTCATATATACGAAGTCTTATTAAAACAAGAAGATAGCAAAAGCTTCATCCTTTAATTTTTACATAGATATATTGATGAAGTCCTTTTTTATTAACAACCCTCAATTTACTGAGTGGCTTCCATTTCTATATCTTTCAGAACTGGAAATTAAAGAAACAACAGAAACAGTTTTATCTGCACCATTTTAAGACTTACACCTCGAATAACACACCAACGTTCATCTAAGCACAAGAATTTACGACACACGAGACGATTACATTTCAAATTATACATTTTCCTCAAATATGCTGCAAAATTCCAGCTTCTCAAGCATACGGTGGCTATATTTCTCAATAGCTTTCAGCTAGTAAACTGTTTCTTGCCAACGTCACCAATTTCTTAGGATAAACTTATAACCCAAGGCTATAAGAAAAAACGACTCGTCCTTCGCCTTTAACAAGTTTTACTATAGATACAACTTCCTTGTCGAATAATATTCTCTTTTGAAAATATGGTTGCAGATAGATTGTTTTCTCAGTTTTTGAATTTAATGTACAATGAGTTTGCTACGATGATTATTGGTGACTATAGTGGTATAAGATACCAATCCATTTTCATCAACAAACCAACTCTCATACTACAGTAATGTAAGCGGGAGGTTTGGCATGCCATAAAACCTGGTTTAACAAACCATTTCTTTTGAAATGCCTGTACCAAGTCAGGATAATTGCTGTAGCTAGTGTATTTTTGGTTGTTGGTTCTGGAGTTTGCCGGTTTCTGGGACTAATGTACACGTGTATTTTTGGTCGTTGGTTCTGGAGTTTGCCGGTTTCTGGGACTAATGTACACGTGTATTTTTGGTCGTTGGTTCTGGAGTTTGCCGGTTTCTGGGACTAATGTACAAGTGTATTTTTGGTCGTTGGTTCTGGAGTTTGCCGGTTTCTGGGACTAATGTACAAGTGTATTTTTGGTCGTTGGTTCTGGAGTTTGCCGGTTTCTGGGACTAATGTACAAGTGTATTTTTGGTCGTTGGTCCTGGAGTTTGCCGGTGTCTGGGACTAATGTACAAGCGTATTTTTGGTTGTTGGTTCTGGAGTTTGCCGGTTTCTGGGACTAATGTACAAGTGTACTTTTGGTTGTTGGTTCTGGAGTTTGCCGGTTTCTGGGACTAATGTACAAATGGATTTTTGGTTGTTGGTTCAGGAGTTTGCCGGTTTCTGGGACTAATGTACAAATGGATTTTTGGTTGTTGGTTCAGGAGTTTGCCGGTTTCTGGGACTAATGTACAAGTTTATTTCCTTTTTTTACAGTTTCCCGTGTGTTCGGTATTTTATCATTACGTTGACTTACATATCTACTACAGTCACAGTTCGGTGTATGCAACCTTTGGTCTCCATACAAAAGCAAGTCTCCCATCCTTGTATTGGATACTAACACTTGACACAAATACACACAAACAGAATTTCATATCAGGATCGTTATGTGTACCACCAAACCCTTGTCTTAACTGCAATAAAACAGGACTCAAAAATACAGTGACCCTTGCTTCTCCAGGAGTGGCATAAATGAAATGTGGATACTAAAAATTCAGATTACTTTATAATTTTAAGATCTCTTTCCCAATAAGCAGCTTAAAACGAGGCTAAAAGTCAATCAAAACTATAATATTGTGCGTTTAAATGTCAAAATTGTCAAAACCCTAAGGTTCTTCCTACCCCAGGCATAGGTCTTATTCATAATTTGGTTTCCAGTTCGGTATATTTTGGTTTTACTGTTCTATGCTCTTCATATATAGTGTTTGGCATTTTCAATCTTTTGGGTAGAGCTCCTCTGATGAGTCTTAAATAGACGGAACGCGCGACAGGCGTAGCAAAATTTATTGCCTGGAACATTTTTGTATTTTTGATTTCCAACACACCATTATGATGACAGTACATAACTAAAATTGAAAAATGGGACTGTGCTGAGAATTCAACTTGATCTTCATTTTATACTTAACAGCTGTGCTACGTTATTACAAAATCCGTTTTGCAAATAATCTTTGAACACTGCCATTTGAAAAATTTTCTTCATTGGCATTACTCAATAACTACAAATGGAATTGTGCTGAAAATTGAACTTAATCTTGATCATATAAAAAAAAACAGATGTGAAACGTTCTAAAAAAAATTTGTATTCAAGTTATCATTTGGAAACCACCAACTGTTGACCAACACAATATTTTTTCAATTGGCCTAAGTCAAAAACAAAAAAATGGACTGTGCTGAAAATTGAACTTGATCTTCATTTTATAGTACTTAATAGCTGCATGTGAGAAGGTGAAACAAAATCCGTTGACGCGTTTTCAAAATTCAAATTATCATCTGGAACCCAACGGGACACAGAAAGTTTAACGGACACATATATGCACGGAGAGTATCAAATAAATACCCCGACACAGGAATATTGAAAAGTTTACAGGGTAACAACCATCAAAAGATACATACACACTAGACGAGAGGGAGATGATGCAACCAAGTTTGAGAAAGGAAACAACTAAGAAAATTTAAACAGCTGCCCAGAAGTATTAAGTTTGGATTGGCCATCTTGTAAATAAGATACAAGAAGACTGGAATAGAATAATTGTGGAAAAGTAAAAAAGTTTCCAAAACGCCATCTAGTGGAGATAGAAGCTGTCATAGTCTACAAGAACGCCATCTAGTAGAGATAGCAGCTGTCATATAACAGTCTACAAGAACGCCATCTAGTAGAGATAGCAACTGTCATATAACAGTCTACAACGCCATCTAGTAGAGATAGCAGCTGTCATATAACAGTCTACAACGCCATCTAGTAGAGATAGCAGCTGTCATATAACAGTCTACAACGCCTTCTAGTAGAGATAACAGCTGCCATACGCCATCTAGTAGAGATGATAAACAAACACTTTCGACAAGGTGAAGGTCAACTGGTGAAGGAGCAAAAATTCTGGGAGCTGAAACTTTTATTGTTTTAAACCCTTGAACGGTTTTTATGCTTGTAGTATATGTGGTGTTGGTGCATCAAAGCCGTCAAATAATATTGATGCTCAGGAATACTCGTGAAATTGGAAATTCGCCATCAAAAAATCTCAAAATTAATTTCTCACTGCGCTTGTTGTTCCCGCTCCAGAAAAAACATGGCGACTATTTTAGATTTTTAAACTTTTATCTTTTTACCGATATAATTATGATAATATAATTTTTAAAGTGGATAATTTATTTTAATTCCGAATTTCAAGAAGATTGTTTTTAAAAACTTCCTAAACTTTTTTACAGAGCTGAATTGCGCTTTTTATACATTGTTCTTTTTTATCCGAGTACCCAGTACAATACTGTAAATATTTGACTGTACTAATAAGATTGAATCCATACACAGTGCTCACATTGCCTCCTATTGCTTACCCCTGCCAATGTCAATACCTATGTGTGATTAATTCTAGTGTGTTCAACTTTTGCTGTGCACCTGTTTCTGGCCATTCCACACATTTTATCCAAATATGGAGAGCAGGAAAAGTAACCGTACTCGTGCCAATAGAGCAGAGCAAATAACACATACATCTGACACACTTGAGATAAAACCATACCATCTCAATCCTGACAAGACAACACAAAAACACACACGATCAAGCAATTGATCAGAAAGCATCACACATGATAATAAAGCAGGCAACCACATTTTCACCCTGAGAAAAAACACATTCGATTTATACACACCCAAATTAATTGAGTTCTACACACATCAAGAGCATAACACAAACTATCCATACTCAGTCTCTATCAATGGCAGATCGGACCAAAGTGGTGAGCCAGTTGAGCACAAGATACAGGTGAACTCCAAGTCAGCAGGACATAGACAGGCTAAGAAGGGGACATTGCGATTTACTATCATGCTGTATCACACAAGATGTAAGATGATGGTAAATGGTAACCGTTTCCATCTATTCATCCAAGTTCATAACCAAATAATTGGGGATATTAGAATTGACCAGCAATATACATCACTGCCAACAGTGCAGCAAAAAACAAATGGAAGATGAAATCCAGCAGATCGCACAAGCATGTACAAACTCGGGGATACATGACAACAATACAGCCCAACAGCGTCCAGAAACAGTCCAGAGATGCACAAGCAGACAAATACAGAACGACCAACTGATAATATCCAACCAACGTTACAGAACCAGAGCCCAAAGTCAGCAGACTACACTGAGCCCTGAAGGTAACGAAGTCAGATTACATCAAGGAACATCTCAATCACGAGACACTGATAGGCACGTCACAACAAGAAACATCTCAAAATCGAGATGCCAATATCGAACACACAACTCTAAAGGTAGTACAGGCTGAAAGCAGCACAAATATTTCTACACACAAATCAGCTTGCATCTGCCCAATATGCAAAGAAGAAGCAAACGAAGGAACAATAGAATGCTCCACATGCCTTGAATGGATCCTTTATACCTGTGATAAGCTACCATACGAACTGTTCACGAGGAAAACCCTAGTTTGGATTACAAATGTAGCAGTTGCAAATGCCAGGATAACACAATCACTATCTATGAACTCAGTAGCGAAATGTAACGTGATGATGAAAGCGATGAGACACAAAATATAGACCAAGAGACATCTACGGTAACCATATCAGTAGAGAACACTCAGCCAGTTTCTACAACAAATGGAGGAAACCTAGTACGAACAGATAGCCAGAGCATTTACAGTTCAGAAATTATGACTCTGGAGAAGCAAGTAGTATCAACTAATAATGATACCCAACCAACAGACACAAGTAACCAAACATCAGAATGCCAGACTCCACACTTAGACAGCACTCCCTCTGCAGACAGCATCTTTCCGTCATCGAACCTAAATAGCGATGCCGTGAAAAATAAGGGAAGAAGAACTAAGAAGGCATTCACATTATGAAAAACAACTTGCAGCTTGCAGAACAGAGATAGCACGCTTAGAGGATCTCAACATCGAGAAGGACAGGACCCTCTCTACCATGCGACGTAAATTATTGCTAGCAGACAACTCAAACTCTGAAAAAGGAATGATTGATGACGGCCAAAGACATATGGGGAATTACAAAACAACAAGCCACAACGACCTTGTAATGGAGAGGATACTACTTAACTTAGAACAACTCAAACATGTAATATCTAGAGTTAGCTTCGAAAACAGTATACTGAGGGACAAACCGGATATGCTGATATCAGAAAAACAGAGTACTACATCTACTCCAATTCTACAAACGATCTTAGAAAATACAGATGACCACGACAAAACTCACGAAACAAAGCGATATGTACGGCCCAAGAGGACTAGAACAGTAGGGCTACAGACTTGCCCAGAGCACTCTATGGATAACAACACAACCAAACAATTTTTCATCAAGGACACACATGCTCAGCCTACAAAGGAAAAGGCAAGACACTGCGATATATAAATCAAATCAACAAGGCAAACCAACACGCAGATGTTGAACCTACTTCTTTCAATAGAACTGCTACTACGCAGCCATGTACAACCCATAAGAACAGGGAAACTTGGCACACATTTTTTGAAGATACATCAACTACGGACACCACGGCTATTACCCTGCAATATACAACTCAAAATTACAGGGGATCACAACTCACAGCTGATGAAGATCCACTACTAAATAACATCTCTGCTACTACTCGGCCATGTACAATCCAAAACAACAGGGAAATTCAACATGCACCCCAGGAACAATTACCAGCCAACAACCACTCGGTTACTACCCAGCCTTTTTTAGGGTGTGGCCGAGCAAAAACAACACTTGGCATACTGGCAAAGATGCTGACAGGACAACCTCTAGTAATACAACCAGTACCAACACGACAGTGAGAGATGGGAAGGACTGCAACGATGAGAGCTATATATCTATCAATATAGGAAGCATAAATATACAAAATATAAGAGGGAACATAGAATATGTAAAGAGAATTTTAGAAAAGAACAGTATGTTACTCTTACAAGAGCATTGGCTATTTAAGTTTGAACTAAACGAAGAATTAAATAAATTTTCCCTGATAAGGGATCATCGGGTCGCTCTGTTGATGAAGATGATCCTATCAACAACACAGAGAGGATTCGAGGATATGGGGGTACTGCCTTTATCTGGGACAAATCACTATTTCCATTTATAAAACCTCTACCAGACGGCAACTACAGAGTCTCAGCCATCCAATTGGAATGCAAGCCACGACCACTATGCATTATAAACCTCTATTTACCATGCAGAGGATCTACAAATTACAAATAACTGTACTCAGAATCATTAGATACATTGAGGGAAATTGTAATAAAATACAGGCAATCGCACACCATCATAATTGGAGGAGATGTGAATGGATCTCTCTACAGAACACCTGAAAATGACAACGACATAGCACTCAACAGTTTCCTACAAGCAGAGGACCTGACAACTCCAAACCAATATCCTGTATCCCCAACCCTCTTTCATCATGATGGAAAATCGCAGTCCCAACTAGACTACTTTCTCGTTGTTGAAGATCAGATACAGAACTCCATTTCCTGCATTGAAAACCATGGTCCACAACCACTCAATACATCAGATCATACACTGTTAACAGGCTCTGTTAGAGTAAAGCAACTCAAGAAGCCACCAAAGGTAGTACAGTCAATAGTCACTTTCAAGAAACCGAGATGGGAGAAGTGTGACAAGTCCAACTATCTCAACATCATAGATGAGCTACTAAACTTAGAGAAACCACAACCAGAATGCAAATTTGATATATCCCTCCAGATTGTCCATCTGACTAATGTCCTACACGAAGCAGGGAAGAACTCTATACCAAGGTACAATACTGCTAAGGAAACGAAAAAGAAAACCAAAGGTCGCCTACCGTGGAACAAAGACATCGGAGAAGCTGCTCGTAAATCCAAGATGGCCTTCTTTGAATGGAAGTACAGCGGGTCACCTCGGGACAACAACGACCTATATAACACAATGAAAAAGACCAAGAAAGAACTTAGACAAAGACAACGACAGGCCCAGGCGAGAATAAGGGAATACAAATACAGTAAGATAATGCAAGCTCATGAGTTTGATCAAAAAATATTTCACAAGCTAATAAGAGAACAACGAGCAGAAAGCAATCAAGACACAGACATACTCATAGTTGACGAGACTGAATTAGCCAGCGAAGATGAAATCCTAAATGGCTGGAAACAACACTGGAAGATCTCAACCAAGTCACTAATGGTAGGGACCATATCAGATTCTCAGAAAACTCAATTAGGAAAGCCATCAGTAAACTTGCAAACGGGAAATCACCAGACTACCTTAGTTTGACTGCGGAACATCTGAAATATGGAGGGGACAAACTAGTTACATTCCTTTCCACCATCATCAACAGCATGACCCATCAAAGCCATATTCCAGAAATAGTACAGATTGGCCTCCTGACACCAATCCTAAAGAAGAATAAAGACCCAAAAATGCCTGGTAACTACAGAGGGATTACAGTAAATCCAGTAATTAACAAGCTACTAGAATGCCTATTACAAGAGCAGATAGAGGACACCCTTAATCCAACCCAAAACAGGCTATAGAGAGGTTTCTCTAGGAAGACAAACCCATTGAACGCTGGACTTCTGATTACAGGAGGGATTAATGAAGCCTTAGACACAGGAAACACCATCGCCATTATTACTCTGGATGCGGAAAAGGCTTTCGATAAGGTCGATCACCAACATCTGCTAAGGAAGCTTTTCTACAGCGGAATCAACAATAACATCTGGCAGCTTATCAAAGCACTACAAACCGAAGCATTGACCAAGGTGAAATGGAAAGGAAACCTAACACCTCAATTCCAATCACTCCAAGGCATCCGACAGGGGGCAAAACTATCACCTATCCTTTACAAAAGATACAACAATCAACTGTTAGACACCCTAGAACGACATAGCGCCGGAGCACGCATAGGCACCACATACATCGGGGCACCTACAGTAGCCGACGATGTGGCATTCATCGCAGACAACCCAGTGGATCTCCAATGCGCATTACACATTGTCAACAACTGCACCCAAGCAGATCGAGTCACCATCAACTCTACCAAAAGCGACGCAGTAATTTGCTATTCTACTAAGAACAGAGAAGCTCAAACGTGGATATTGGGAAAAGACGAAACAAAGAGGTCGATAGAACTACCCATATAGGACTCACCAGACAAACAAAAAAGAAGAATGCGGTTAACAAAAGAATACAAAAAGGACGAAGAACCTTATACGCCCTTATGAGAGCAGGACTTCATGGTAAGAACGGCCTCAATCCGATAGTCTCCTACAGACTGTACACAACCTATTGTAGACCAAGAATTAACTATGGGCTAGAAGTAGTTCAAATCAACTATGCTGAAAAGACAGAGCTTGAAACTTTTGAAAGAAAGCTCCTGAAAAACATCCAAGGGCTACCAGACCGCTGTGCTAACATAGCTGCATACATACTTTTGGGTGCAACTCCGATTACCGTCCAGATTGAAAGACAGTCACTGATAGTATTTTACAACATCGCATCAAACCCAGAATGCATCGAATATGACATCGCCACCCGAGCAATAAAAGAGGATAGCAGCCTCAGTTGGTTTATCTACATTAAGTATCTCTTACAGAAATACAGCTTACCCTCAGCCTATGAAATTATGATAGATCCACCAAAGAAAGCAGCCTGGAAAGACATGATAGATCAAGCTATTGACTCATATTGTAGGCAGGAATGGGAGAAAGAAAAGAACACCAAACCATCACTCAGATACCTCTACATCCAACCCATGCCAACCAGAACCCACATGCTATTTGGGAGAGTACTGGCAGTGACCCAAGAACAGTCTCAATGGCCACCATCAAGGCCCGCGTCTTGACAGGGACATACACGTTGCAAGCAAACAGAAAAAAATTCAATCAACACCAAGTCTCAGATACATGTTTACTTTGCAAACAAGAAGCAGAAAACAGAATACATGTTATACTGCATTGCAATACACTGCAAAACAAACGCACAAAACACCTCTCTGCTCCAAGGCAATTACTGGCAAGTAATATTGGGGTAGAGGCATCCGACAGAATTTTTAACAATCAAAACAAATTGCTACAATGTATCCTGGATTGTACACATCCAGATGTTGGACTATTCAAAACAAATAGGGATATTGTGCACTCAGTAGAAGCTATTTCCCGAAACCTCATATTTGAGTTACACAGCATTAGGGCAGTGAGCATTCAACGTATATAATCACCTCATAATTCTCATGAACTTTTATTAGTTATGAACATTTACCTTCTCGTTTCGGTGGATGGGAACTGCAGGAAATGTAACTAACACCACTCGTATATTATACTACATGCAACTGGTTGTAGCTGCATGGTGCTCCGAAGATAACGGAGAAATCAGATACCAGATAGCAGCTGTCATATACCAGTCTACAAGAGGATACTGGATAGCATATAAAGTTACTGGACGTCACGTAAGATGAACATTGGATTGCTACATGTCTTATGTGAGGTTGTGGTACGACAACAAATTCTCGAAGTCGAACGGGTTATAGCTTAGGAGCAAAGCAAGGGGCATTTTGGAATGAAAGAATAAGTCCAAAGAGGTCACCTTTAATGAAGATACAACTATTGGAAGGGGTTAAAAACTGCTGATTGCTTATTTCAAGTTAGACTATATTTGAAAATAACTGTCGTAGAGTATCATCACTGAAGGGATATAAAGCTGAACACATTTCTGGCAAACGGGTACTAATGGAAACATATCTAGGATATAATTAAATCCAGCTTCTGTTTTGTAGATGTCATCTTGATGGACATCAATTCATTTAGCTAGCCAGGTGGCATAATAAGTCTTAAGTAAACAGAACAGTCTTGTGGAATTTATAAACAGCATCAAGTTTGGATTATAGAAATAAACTAACCAAACAAAGGGTCTAGACATGAACAACTAGAAAATAAAAGCATGCACAAAAATATTTTTAATGTAGATGACAAATATAAAGCCACAATAAAACAATTAGATGACAATTTAGGCAATGAAAGATGACATGTATTTTAGACCCAATATTCAGGTCCACTTCATCTACAGTTAACATTATACAACCAATTTTATTGGACTGCAATAAAAGGTTCCGACAATAACCTATATGGTCAATATATCAATATAAGGACTTTAGTTGTCATGACATCTGTACCATATATGGTCAATATATATCTATTTAAGGACTTTAGTTGTCCAATCTAATTAAAATTAAATCTTTCACTTGCTCCCCCTTTTTGTTATAGGTCGCTGCGTTGTAAGCGACCATAGCAAAAAGGGGGGAGCAAGTGAAAGATTTAATTTTAATTAGATTGTTAGTTGTCATGACATCTGTACACATAAATTTGACTTGTACCTTGACAATTGCTATTCATAAGACACACAATTTTAAATTCTATCCAAAGGTAGATACATTTTCTCTTTAAAATCAGGAGTCATTGTACATGTAATTCTGTTTTCATGTAGAAAATGTGGTTTCTCCTTTAAAAACAAGTCCCTCAGTGAGAAGCATCCCCATTCTAAAATTAATTCCATCTAAGAAATATGGATAAAAATGTAGAAATATATCAATTTTGACATTTTACAACCAAGAATTAATAAGTGTACATTTTATTATGTATAAACAGGATAAGATGTACAACTTTAAGGAAGGCCTGATTGCTTCCAATTTTAATTTTAAACGAAGGCCTGATTGCTTCCAATTTTAATTTTAAACGAAGGCCTGATTGCTACCAACTTAAATTTTTAAACAATGGCCAGATTGCTACCAACTTTAATTTTAAATGAAGGCCTGATTGCTTCCAATTTTAATTTTAAACGATGGCCAGATTGCTACCAACTTTAATTTTAAACGAAGGCCTGATTGCTACTAATTTTATTTTTGAATTTAAGATTATTTGATCTCACATAATCTAACCTAATTATACATTTGCTGGATCTAGTATAACTGTTTTATATATTCTAGATTTACCTTTCCTTATCGTGGATAAAGAACAAAGCTAAATTTGTGTTGTGTTAAACATGACTTTCTAGGTTAGTCTTCAAATCCTGTCTGAAATTGCTTTTGCAGAAAAACTAGTTTTTTTAGATACATGTATTTAGGTGTGTTTGTTGTGAATAATGCATGATAGGCATAGGAAATGCATCATGGAATAGAAACTAGAAGATTAAATGTAAAAATGAAAAAGAAAAATCTCCAGTTAACTTCAAGTAAAATGATCAAATATGATTCACAAATTTGGCACATGATCATTGTTTAGAAAAAGAATAATTACATATTTTTAGGCCATTAATGAAAAATTTTTTTACTTCTGCAAATTCTGTCATGACTGTTAAGGTATCCAGACCGAAATTGACGTGATCAGTGATCATATTTGGTGTCCCGCAGGTCCATGGTTTTTTAATGGACCAGACCTCGGTAATGTTTGGCAAACATCTGAAATACTATCTTGGTAACTTTTTTGTCCAAACTGTTAACATTGACTCAAAGTAAAACAATATATTAAATTTTATAATTAATTAGCAGTACATTGATTTAATAAAGCTGTATTTCTTGGTTGAAAAATAAAATAAACAGTGACTTCAATTATGGGTCGGATACATTAATGTTTAAATTTATTGAATACACAAAATTATTGCATTACAAATTTACTATTTGAAAGGTTTCTTTCTTCCAGTCAACAATCCTTTAATAGATTAAACAATTACAGGTTTAAAATTTTTGGCAATAAAACAAATGTTTCATCTGTCATAAATACGACATTAAATGTCAGCTTACCCCAAACAACAACTAATACATAAATGATTACTTCATAACTTGTTAATCAGCCATAAATTTAAATGTCTTGGATTTATACTCGGAATCAATTATAAAATACAAGGGAGATAAATTATAATAATATGTGGGACAGTATTATTTTGTCACAAATTTCAATATCTTAATACTAAGATGTGTTACAATTAGTCTTTTGATAACGAGTTACTATCTGACAAAATGCACAGGTTTAATTATTACTTAGTCTTATTCAAAATAACAAATTGAAACTGTTAAATATTTAATAATTATGCAGTAATTTCTTTGATTCTGTTGTTGGGCAACCATTTGATATAACTGGTCATTTTATCTGTTGATATAATAAAGCTAACCAAAAACCAAAGTATGCAAGAATAAATCAGAGGCTTTCTGGGAACAATACACTGATCATTCCTTGCATGTTCTTCGTTTACAGGCAGGTTTCTGGAGAGACAGTAATTAAACAGTTCAATAAAGTACAATTTTAATGATGTCGCCTTTCAAGGAATTTTTTTTTAAGAAAAAAAAACACACAAACTTTGCAGAGGACCATTCTGACATTGAATTCAGGTGGTTTCACAAAGTGTTGACATAAGGTCTTAAATAAAAAAACCCAAAGTTTACTTATAACAATGAGGTAATTTTTGCTATGCCATTTTTATTTTAAATAAACCAAATCGTTTTCTAAGTAAATTAAGAAAAACATTGAGGTCAAATATTAAATAATGGAAAATTGAAAAAAAAATTGTGGAACTTAAGTCCAAGTAAATGGTCACTGTTTACTAAAAAATTGTATTTTATGAAGAATTTGCTAGCTTACCAGATAGAAAAAGTATCAATAAAAAACTCTACAAAGTTTCAAGTCAAAGATAAAGAGAAATATCTTATTTGTAAAATATAAATATTGCAGATGTATTTGACCCTCAATTCAAAAAATAACAAAACCAAGTCAATATTTGTTTCATAATACTCTTCTTAACAAACAACTAAAAATATATCTTAATTAACAGTCAACAATGTACACCGTTTAATACCACGAATCATAAATAACTCCCGATGAACTACTTCCTCCGTAGATAAACTGATGAGCATGCTCAGGAACTTGATATGGTGTTGGATGAAGTTTGGGTCCACTGTTATAGTCAGAACTGGGAGATACAAATGATAATGAAAATGCTTGAGATTTTACTGGAATCGGAGCAGCTAAACTTGAACTGACGTTAGTATGTTCATAATGGCCGTCATATAGCTGTACTTTATCATTGGGAGAACCAGGTGGCGTGATATCAAATGTATCCTGTAAGTTACATGAGACAGTTGATGTCAGACTACCAGAATATGGTGGTAACGAGTTTTTACTAATTATATGAGGAATATTCAAGGTCAAATGCTCTTTGTGACCTTCATTTTCTGGTGGAGTTAGCAACGTTATAGGGTCACTACTAATGTAAGATGGACGGGTGCTGCTACGAATAACAGATTCACGATTAGCATATAGTGTCCGCAGCAAGTTGGATGCTGGTAAAGTTGTACTTTCATGACTGTTGCCTGCCCATTGGATAGCTGACCTTTGTCTATTGACACCTAACTGCTGTGATGCGAGATCAGCAGAAACCTTCAGTCCATTTTCTGAAATTACTGGTAGATGGCGATTCATGACATCTTCCAAATCTTTTACAGAACTTGCCACAGAGTTATGGTTAATGTCATCTATATTTTGCCATCCCAGGTCTGACTCTAGGTGGTGTTCGTCTCTGATTAGAGTGTTTGATGTTCTACGTGACAATTCCTCAGAATATAAATTACTATCACTATTATCAGACATATCAAAGTCCTCGTTGTGATTAGATGTAGAACTACACCTCTCCATTTTGTCATCATGATTTGAAGTTTTAGTTAATAATACTGCACCATCCACACAGTCCTCCTGATCCATGCTGTAGTCTCGTTTCCGTTTCCTTGGCTTTTCAGTTTTCCTTCTTGAATACTTAAAATCACTTTTATTCTGGATTAGTTTGTCATGTAAATTGTCAGATATTATTCTTGCAGCCTCTTCCTGGCTATCAATCAAATCATCAGGGGTCAAACAGTGACCTTCATGTCCTTTATGCAGGTCAATATGTTCAAGGTCACCAGGAGAATCATGTAAATTGTCTATTGATTGGGATGAGGTCACATTTGTATCCCAAGGTTCATGTGGAGATGATCTATGCCTTTTCACAGATTCTGCCTTTACTTCATCTGCAAAAGTACAGAAGTATACCAATCTACTAAAAATCATTGTTTTTTTTAAAGAATTGAAAAAGTAAAACAATATATCTATTATTTAGGAAATAATTTCTTTTTCTTAATACTTTGTGGGTATTGTAATATGTAAAAATAATTATTAGTAGATAATGAAAAGTTAAAAGCCTATGAACTTTGATAAGCAACTAGAGTTAGCTCCCATTACATATTAAAAATGCATTGGTAAGAAATTTACCACATTATCTAAAACTAAAGTTAAGGTAGTATATACTTAAGTACACTATTATATTTTACTCATTTGAATGTCAGAATAATTTCAGGATTCATTGCTGCAGGTCGGGGGTTCTCTCCGGGTACTTCGGCTTCCTCCCCCAATAAAAACTGGACGCCATGAAATAGCTGAAAAATTGCTGAAAGTGGCGTTAAAACACCATTCAAACAAACAAACAAACAAACAGGATTCATTGTTTTGTTAGAATGTTCCCACTGGTTGACCCTTACATCTGCACAGGGTCTCCCCAGGTGAGTTTCCCTCTTTTGAGGGGTTGTCAGGTTATAATACATAAAGCTTGAGGTCCGACCACTCTTGTCACAATAACGAACCTTTGATAGGTTTTGAAAAAAGTAGACTCTCTGTAGCTGCTATAAAAAGCTAAATTCATTATCACTACCCAATAGTGTAGAGTTTTCCAGCGGTAGCCAAAAGTTGGTTAACGTTAGCCCACCCCCTTCTACTGTTAAATTTGTTGTCTGTTATCCTGTTCTTGTGTACAATATTTTTTAATTCTGTTTGCTGGATGTCAGGGAACCATTTTATCAATCAATCAATGGATACAAAACAACTAGACTTACAATCTAAAGTAAACAACCAGTTTTAGTGTTCTACAAATTCTTATGAAGATCTACACATTAATATTAGTTACCAATTTCTGATCCGGGTTCTTTGTGATCTTTAGTGCAATGTCCATTGACCTGGTTTTGATCCATGATGCACCCTCGCTGCTGGATGCCACTGAAACAAATCACATGATTTCATGAAGTTTTGTGGTTACCAACTATTGGCCAAATAAATTTTTACTAAGACTAACAATGTCCAAAGTACAGTTTAATGAAAAATCTACATGTATACCAGTATATCCTTGGAAATCTAAATTAGAGTGTTAAGAGCAGGGCTCAAATAATTTTTAATTACTTGTATTTATCTTACATAAGTAGTAAGTAGCATTAAAGAGTTATTATGTGTTTTTACATACATTTTAAAATCTAAGTATCTACCACTTCATTATTTCATATTCTTTTGAACCTACCAAGAAAAGCTTTCAATGAAAATGTATTGATCCCTTAAAAGATAAGTTTATTTTGATATGAAGAATGTAAAGGTCAAACACATTTGTATCTTGAAACTGCATGTAAAGGTCAAACATATTTGTGACCTTGACACTCCACAACCTTATTTGTACCACATTCTCAAGTGGTTGGCAAGTGTCACTTATAGCTGTTAAGGCATCAATATTGCACCCAGACATGACTTGTACAAACAGATACAATTCTATATAACACCAGCCTCCCCCTCCCCCCCACACCTTGGAAAGTGCATTGTTTGAGAGATATTGAGGATAATAATACAGTTGTATTACCTCAGTACATATATAATTGCCAGTATAGTGTGATCATCAGAAGTCTTGGAACTAAACAAAGTTGTAGCACACATCTGTACCCATATAAAGCCACCATTTTTGTTCATCATTCTAAAGTAATCTGTCAGTACCTGGCCTTTGGTCATTACTGCAAAGGAACATGTAATAATGAGAGACGGTACACATACAATCTCAATCGGGTACAAAGTTGTTTATAATGAATATCAATGTCAAAAAACTTGTTTGTCACTATTTTTTGACTTATCATCCTTTCATTGTTTTAGTTATATAACATGATTGTAGGTGTTGATGTTTCTTTCCGTTACAGCATAAATAAAGGGTTAAAGATATTATATGGCTCAAACCACCACATATTTTTTATGAGAATATTCCAAACCAGTCAGCCTTCTTTCTGATGTCTTTTCATCAATTTTGAGTAATTTGTTGGTCTGTTTTTAGTAATTAATTAAATCATGAGGTTTGTGTTTGGGTTATCTCCCCTTTAGTTATTATTAATTAAATCATGAGGTTTGTGTTTGGATTATCTCCCTTTTCGTGATTTAATTAAATCATGAGGTTTGTGTTTGGTTTATCTCCCCTTTAGTGATTAATTAAATCGTGAGGTTTATGTCTGGTTTATCTCCCCTTTAGTGATTAATTAAATCATGAGGTTTATGTTTGGTTTATCTCCCCTTTTAGTGATTAATTATATGAGGTTTGTGTTTGGTTTATCTCCCCTTTATCTCCATTTCCTTATATGTTTTGGTTTCCTCCATCTTGTCATCTTTAGGTATACATATGTAACTACAAGTACCATTACACCATTACAACAAGTGTGGACTGTGAGCACGCTCAGAAAGGGATACCCCCGCTTCGCTTTCCAGTCCAATTATCTCCCTTAATGATATCGGAGGTCAATAAAAATCCTTCATGCATATCTACATATAATGTACTTCCTTTATGCTAAGTTTCATTAAATTTCATCAAGCGGTTTAGGAGGAGTTGTGCTTACAAGGGATGTGGACAGACGGACAGACAGACAGACAGTGTGATTCCTATATACCCCCCAAACAAGTTTGCAGGGGGTATAATTAATAGAAAAAATCACATGATAAAAACTAGAGACTCTAGACAGGATTAATCGAAAGCAACAACAAAATAAGACCTATAAATGGTGGATATTAAGTCAGAAAGAAATGAAAAAATAAGGACCTCTTATGCAATATTTATACAAAATATAGGAAAGAATTCCATTTGAACCCCCCACTAAAAATGCATTATTTCAAACGTAAATAAAAGAATTTAGCACTGGGTGGCAGCCACTGGTGAACCCCACAGTGGACACAGTCATGCATTGCCAATGGGCAAGTGCGAGCCGTGTGAACTCCATGTATCTTGTGATAGTCTAATGCATGGCATATTTTTTATTGGGGGTTCAATTGGAAGTCTTACCCAAAATAACATATCTGCTTGTAGTTTTAGAAGTAATGCTTTTAAACTATTTGTAATGTATGATGATCCTGCCTGACCAGTGAGTGCAGCAGGAAGAAATTTAGAGAATAATGAACGAAAATAAAAATCCTTTGGTCCTGCACACTTGTGTACAAACATCCTCCTTAATATAAACACTGTAGCTCTAAAAATGAAGGAGAAGACATGTACCCCTATCTCAGCTATCTGGCCTGGAAACTGACTAACTCTAAATTTATAAAAATTTTATGAAAATCAAAATCCTTTGGTCCTGCACACCATCATTATGTGTACAAATATGTTTTTGTTTATAAATGCTGTAGCTTTAAAATTAAAGGAGAAGTTAGCTGGACAAGACATGTTCCTCTATCTCAGTTATCTGGTCTGCAAACTGACTAAGCCCAACTATCTGTAGATCTCACAAAAAATCAAAATCCTTATGTCGTTAGACCTCCATTATGTTTTCAAATATAAACCCTGAAGCTTCAAACTATCTCCAATTTTATGAAAATTTAATGAAAATCAAAATCCATTGGCCCTGCACACCTTCATCATGTATACAAACATTCTGCTAAATATAAATGTTGTAGCCCTTATGAGAAGTAAGCTGGACAAACCAATTCAGACAGAAAGACCCACAGATGGACAAGGATAAATAAATATGCTCCATTAATTTTTTCGATGGACATATAATAAAATCTAATCACGATAAAATGAAAACAATAAATACACAATTTTATTCATTTCTGTTATATTGTATGTGTATATTTGTCCTCAACAGACCACATGTTCTCTTCAAGAATCTGCTCCTATGACGGAAAGTATAAGTGTACGTTCATCAATATACCTTTAAAACAATCCCTCTGCACTTTTTTGTATATTCAGGTATACGACCCATAATTGAAGTCACTGTTTCATTTTATTTTTCGACCAAGAAATACAGCTTTATTAAATCAATGTATTGCTAATTAATGATACAAATTAAATATATTGCTTTACTTTGTGTCAATGTCAACACTTTTTTGAGCAAAAAAAGTTAGTTACTCAAATAGTATTTCCGATGTTTGCTGAACATTACTGAGGTCAGGTCTATTGAAAAACAATATACATCCAGGACACCAAATATGATCACGTGATCAATTGTGGTCCGGAAACCTTAAATGTAGCTTATGGTAAATAAATATAACATTGATATACCTTCAGTTCAACACTAGGTTTTTAACACATGATTTTTCATTGTAACATCAACTGATGCAAGGCGTTGATAGTTGAATAGTATATACCAGGTAAATCATTTTTTTATAATGTTTTTCCTTAAAAAAATATTAGTTTTACAATTATTTATTTTTACAATGCTTATCTTAATTGCTACTGCTACCTTCAAAAAACATAAAACATGAATCATCTGTGAATGTATGTGGTGACTAAGAATTAGGAGATAACTGTATTGTATTTGAAGATTTGCCGGCATCAATTGGTGATTTGATGGTCGTAAATTAAGTTTATTGGCGACGCGTAAGCGGAGCCAGTAAACGGATATTTCTGACCATCAAATCACCAATTGATGCAGGCAAATCTTCAAATACAATACAGTTATCTCCATTCTAATGCTACGGCAGTAAAAAACTAAATTAAATGATTAAAATTGGATTTTTTTTGCCGTGAATAACGTCTGCGCTTGCGTTAAAATCTGACGGCATCAATCGTGGAATTGATGCCATGAAATTATTCACGTTATCCAATCAGAATTGACGTTACATCATGAACTGCATTAGAATATCTAGATAGTAACTTACAATCCTCGTGTCGCTCTCGTATACTCATTATGTCCCCTGCATGACATAAATCATAAAACATTCGGTTGTTAACATCATCACTGTTCCAATCGGATAGTTCTGATATCCTTAAAAAAAGATCAGGTACATATTCAATTGTAACAAAATGTCTCAAGGCATTATCCTTAAACAATAAAATCTTATTCTAATTACAATTAACAACAAATGAACAAAAGCTCAGAGGACCAATCACTGAACAGTGTAAGGTAAACAATTCACCTATACCAAACCACACCTGAACAAAAGCTCAGAGGACTAATCACTGAACAGTATAAGGTAAACAATTCACCTATACCAAACCACACCTGAACAAAAGCTCAGAGGACCAATCACTGAACAGTATAAGGTAAACAATTCACCTATACCAAACCACACATGAACAAAAGCTCAGAGAACTAATCACTGAACAGTATAAGGTAAACAATTCACCTATACCAAACCACACCTGAACAAAAGCTCAGAGGACTAATCACTGAACAGTATAAGGTAAACAATTCACCTATACCAAACCACACATGAACAAAAGCTCAGAGGACTAATCACTGAACAGTATAAGGTAAACAATTCACCTATACCAAACCACACATGAACAAAAGCTCAGAATACTAATCACTGAACAGTATAAGGTAAACAATTCACCTATACCAAACCACACTGGAACAAAAGCTCAGAGAACTAATCAATGAACAGTATAAGGTACAAATTTAGACAACTATAACAGAACTCAAAAGGTTAAGTGGTGTGGTTAAGGTAGTTAGTCATTTACTATTGATCACGTGGTCTGTCAAAACTGAGGTTGCAGGTTCGAGTCTCACTGCAGGCAGGATGTACTCAACTCCAATCTTAATTAACAAGGATTGCCAGTTTTCCTACTAAAAGTGGGAGTTTTCTACTGGTACTCCAGCTTCCTCCCCATAAAAAAACTAGACCCCAAAAATTGCTGAAAAATTGCTGAAGGTGGCGTTAAATACCATTCAAACAAAAAACAAACAAACAAAAGGTAAAGCCTCCCACGTATATATTATGGTAAATGAGCTGAGCAGCAAATAAAATACATAGGTCAAAGTTGATTAAAAGTTCAGAAAAATATGTCACAAAAAATGTGCAGAATGTATGTCAACATTTGGTGACATCTACTAACATGCTCTCTATAAGTTAATAGACATTGATGGTCTAAGTCAACATACAGTAATGTTCCAAAGTTTATGTGGTAATGTTAAAACATAACAATGATTTGGGCTCCTGTGTCAAGGTCAAGTTTAATAACACAATGACCTAAGCTCTTTTGTCCTCAATATGAGGAATCCCAATAAAGCCACCAATCGTTAATTAATGAGTAAAACCCATTTCTTATTTAGGGAGGGAAGGTAAGATGGTACAACCCCTCCCTTATAGAAGCAGGGACAGTTACACAGTAAAACCCCTACCTTACAGAGGCATGGAAGGTAAGACAGTACAAACCCTCCCAAATACATGCAGGAAATGTAAGACATTATTTGAACTGACCAGGCCTAACTAACAAATGGGAAACATTAAATGCTTAATAGGCAACTATAACATTTGTGATAAAAAACCACTACTAAATAGGATGTAAGTCTTTGGCTTGGAGCCCATCTGGGTGTTAAATCATTGGGCCTCTGAAGCCCATCTGACTGTTCAATCATTGGGCCTCTGGAGCCCATCTGGCTGTTCAAACATTGGGCCTCTGGAGCCCATCTGACTGTTCAATCATTGGGCCTCTGGAGCCTATCTGGCTGTTAAATCCTTGGGTCTCTGGAGCCCATCTGACTGTTCAATCATTGGGCCTCGGGAGCCCATCTGACTGTTCAATCATTGGGCCTCTGGAGCCCATCTGGCTGTTAAATCATTGGGTCTCTGGAGCCCATCTGACTGTTCAATCATTTGGCCTCTGGAGCCCATCTGACTGTTCAATCATTGGGCCTCTGGAGCCTATCTGGCTGTTTAATCCTTGGGTCTCTGGAGCCCATCTGACTGTTCAATCATTTGGCCTCTGGAGCCTATCTGGCTGTTAAATCCTTGGGTCTCTGGAGCCCATCTGACTGTTCAATCATTTGGCCTCTGGAGCCCATCTGACTGTTCAATCATTGGGTCTCTGGAGCCCATCTGGCTAGCAATTGGTTTAAATCATTGTGAGCAACTAACACACTAATTATTAAAAGGTCAGAAACTTATCCATATAACCTTAGAATTTAAACGACTGGGCGAAATACTTACATTGTATCACAGTATATTATTTTTAAATTTGGAGATAATCTCATAATAAATGTGTCACTTTCAATTCTCAATTCTGTAATGGTTGGAGGAGGCAGTGCTATGGCCAGTCCAACCAATCCTAAATACTGTGTTGTAGATTTCCTGTTTAGATTGAAACATAACTGTGGACGAAAGTGAGCGGTAATGTACACCACCTGAAACATAAAATATTCTGTTTGATTTATGTGGTTAGCCTTCTCTGAATATTATATCTGCTGGCCATCTTTATTCATAAAAAGATACAGAACTGACTACAAAAAAAAATCAACAAAAATCGCTACAAAACAAAAATGTCTTTAAATGCAGAAATTTGGACTGATTCAACATCTTCTTAACAGCATATTCCAAAGGCAAAGAACTCATTGTATTCTTAGAACAGAAAAAGTGGTAACCTTTTTAAAAAAAGTAATGGTAGGATACTGGTTATAAAATCCAAAGTTTTTTTGTCAAATGAACAATATTGTTGAAATATGACAAGAATCAAAATAGAAAAAGGGAAACTACTTTTTACAAACAGACCCAAACCATAATAACTGAATATTGTAGAATATTGTACCCTGTATCCGGAGGTTCTAACATGAACACCTCTCTTTGTCAGTGTAGATTTCATTCTCAAACAGAAAGTCCTTTCTAATGGCCTGTCTGGGTTTGGTACCATATAAGCCACTGAAAAAAATTTAGATTTATCTCCCTTTCAACACTCTTAACTTTTGTTTCATTACATTGTTTATGTTAATAAATATGTTATAAGAATAATACTACAGCAATTATTGGACTATCTCTGGTCCTTTTTGTCTGTACATTGTCTAACGGTCCATTCTAAGTACTTGTCCATTTCTTGATACTTGCCTGGCTTTATAGTGTAAATCCTTGTATAATATTGATCCAGTAACAATTCATTTGTCTTCTAACTCTCCAGTACTTACTCTATTTTTGTAATGCTTATGCACAGCAACAGCAGCAAGTACAGTAATGTTGTAATTTATTAGTGACTTCAACAAGATCTCCCTTAAGGACATATCCTAATGTTCAATCTTCATATGATATTTTCTTAAAATTTTATCTTAACATTCCTCATGACAAAATCTTTAAATAAAGCTAAAAAAATTGGTGGTCACCAACCGTACTTAAAAGTTATGACATCATATTTATTACCTGTTTTGAAGGTACCAGAATTATATGTTATTGGATTTATATGTTTCCGTTAGTTTTCTGTTGGAATCAACTAAGATTGTTTTGAAGGATTCATGGTGTGTATATAGCAACTATGCCATAATCTATTTTAAAGAAATGAAAGTTTTGAGCATAATGCGGAATTCATACTTTCCGGCCAATACACAAAATTGCAGATCACAAAAAGTTACCTATGATAATAAAACTATATTTTCACAGAAGATGAAGTTTAACTTACTCTTCAAATTGAAGAATTAAAAAATATGGTCACCGAATCAGGGGAAAATATATTTGTGAAAAATGTGTAAAGGCCATGTTTTTCTTCATACTTAAACTGCAATATCTTTTATTTGATTTGCAGCACAGAATACAAAAATGTACAATAGTTCTTTTTTGGGCTAAGTTTGCTATTGTTTTTTCTAAATTCTGAAAGGCTCTGTTGCTTTGTTTACTTATAAATTGATCTATGAGTCTATTCATAAAGAATACAGTTACTATAATGGACATTTCGTGGACTTCTGACAACGAATTATGAAACAATAACATTCAAAAACAAAATGTGCAGAAACAATAGTAGGATTTGTCTTTAATGTACATGAGCTAGACCTCTCTCAACATATGACTAGCCATTGTGGACCTCTCTCAACATATGACTAGCCATTGTGGACCTCTCTCAACATATGACTAGCCATTGTGGACATTAGTTGACGGAGATTTCATTTGTAGCTGATATTATATTTACAATATATTGTTATTATTTCTATAGATACTGGACATGTTATCTCCCTTACCTCTTTCGGGACTGGAAGGAGATACAGGACGTGGAGTAGATGGCGATGACCCTTCATCAGACGTGGAACCTGGAGACGGGGCACTGGTGACAACTGAAATAATACAATACATACTACTAAACTGACTTCTCTTTTATTATTTTAGTTATATTTTAGAGATGTGTTTATTTTAGCATAAAACTTAAATCGGTTCATTAGAGTATAACTTTGTGTAGCAGGTTAATGACAAGAAGATTTAATATTTATATTATTACCTTTTATGACTCAAAATTATGGATCTCTTGGCAGGGCAATAATTCATCATAAATTTATGGTAGATTTATTTTTATTGTAATTGTTAAAAATAAGCAACAATTTAAATGAGTTTTGGTTTGGGCACCTGTTTAGGGTATCACTGGGTTTGGGCACCTGTTTAGGGTATCACTGAAAAGTATCAAACTAAAAATGTAGATTTCTTGTATTGTCCAGATAACAAAGAAAAACCACAATAATTCACTGAAGCTTTTTTGCTTTATAATGGTTTCTCACATTAGGACAGGTGACAAGTTACAGTCGTGTTTGAATTGTAGATGGTAAAACATATGAATAAAAATATATATATTTCAAAACTTTGTTGCCTCAATGATATAAAGTCTAAAAAATTGTTCCCTTGAAATATTCATTAATAGTGTAGACAAAAACAATCAATTATCAATAATAAGTAAATAAATTTAAAAATATTATTAATGTCAGTATTAAAGGGCAGTCACTCTTATATTTCAACTATAAAATGAGTTTTTTACAGAAATTAGAAAAATTGTGTCTTCATATAACAAAAAAAAGATAAAGTGTTATATATTTTAGTTTGATATTTTTTTAAGTATTAAAACCACCATTGCATCTATATGAAAGGATGAATTCTTCAAACTACAGTTTCACACAGTAACGATTAAAACTTCAATTGATTTGGAAATATGTTAATTTGTCTATACTTCATTTTTTGGAAGCACTTTATCCTAGAATACATTACAATATATGTTACTGTATTTATTGATGAACTACTGTACTACATGTACTACACCCTTATCATGTCGAGTTGTGTTAACGGTATCCTTACACCCTACATTTCTAAGTTTGTATCATGTCGAGTTGTGTTAATGGTATCATTCCTACACCCTACATTTCTAAGTTTGTATCATGTCAAGTTGTGTTAACAGTATCCCTTACACCCTACATTTCTAAGTTTGTATCATGTCGAGTTGTGTTAATGGTATCACTACTACACCCTACATTTCTAAGTTTGTATCATGTCAAGTTGTGTTAACAGTATCCCTTACACCCTACATTTCTAAGTTTGTATCATGTCAAGTTGTGTTAATGGTATCACTACTACACCCTACATTTCTAAGTTTGTATCATGTTGGGTTGTGTAAACGGTATCTATTAAACCCCACATTTCTAAGTTTGTATCATGTCGAGTTGTGTTAACGGTATCACTTCTACACCCTACATTTCTAAGTTTGTATCATGTCGAGTTGTGTTAATGGTATCACTACTACACCCTACATTTCTAAGTTTGTATCATGTCAAGTTGTGTTAACAGTATCCCTTACACCCTACATTTCTAAGTTTGTATCATGTCAAGTTGTGTTAACAGTATCCCTTACACCCTACATTTCTAAGTTTGTATCATGTTGGGTTGTGTAAACGGTATCTATTAAACCCCACATTTCTAAGTTTGTATCATGTCGAGTTGTGTTAACGGTATCACTTCTACACCCTACATTTCTAAGTTTGTATCATGTCGAGTTGTGTTAACAGTATCCCTTACACCCTACATTTCTAAGTTTGTATCATGTCGAGTTGTGTTAACGGTATCTATTACACCTAACATTTCTAAGTTTGTATCATGTCGAGTTGTGTTAACGGTATCTACATCACCCTACATTTCTAAGTTTGTATCATGTCGAATTGTGTTAACGGTATCTACTACACCCTACATTTCTAAGTTTGTATCACCTCGAGTTGTGTTAACGGTATCTACTACACCTACATTTCTAAGTCTGTATCACGTCGAGTTGTGTTAACGGTATCTACTACACCCTACATTTCTAGTTAACATGTCAAGTTGTGTTAACGGTATCCTTACACCCTACATTTCTAAGTTTCTATCATGTCGAGTTGTGTTAACGGTATCTACTACACCTACATTTCTAAGTCTGTATCACGTCGAGTTGTGTTAACGGTATCTACTACACCCTACATTTCTAAGTTTGTATCACGTCGAGTTGTGTTAACAGTATCCCTTACACCCTACATTTCTAAGTTTCTATCATGTCGAGTTGTGTTAATGGTATCCCTTGTGCTTTGTGTGGCAAAACTGGCAAGACATGTTTTAAACAACTGTAAGGCCACAGAAGAATACAGAGCCAAATTTTTTAAACCCGAATTTCATGTTAAATTAACATGAATTTCACTTGGAAAATTTCATGTGAAATTCACATTTATCGGGCTTATACGTTAAATTCACATGAAAAAAAATTAACGTTAATAATTTCTCGTTAAATTCACGTTCAGAGAAATTAACATAAAATTAACATGAATTTTATGTTCAACTAACATGAAATTACCTTAAAATGAGTTTCATGTGAAATTAACGTTAACAAAATTTTGCTGTATATAATATATAATAATATTATCTGATTTTAATTTTATTTATATTTGTATAAAATCCAGAATAATTAATTACTTGAAGGTATCCCCACTCACCATATTTAGTTATGGTGAGCTCATGGGGTTTTTTTTCTGCATTATAAACTATGTCATGAAAGTAGTTCTAACTATGTATACTATACATACATGGTATGTATCTGATGGTTTAAAACATAAAACAATATCCATATTCTTAAATGTAGTTATATTGTACTTTTCACAAGATGTTTTATTATATTTTGTAAGAGAGTCAGTCTATTTTACATGATATCTTATCACATAACTCTTATTATTTTTACAATATCCAATAAACTTGTGAGAAATATCATGGGTTTTTAAGATATCCTACATTCAAAACTTATGTTAAGTCTTAGTGATTTTGTTGCCTTTTTTAAAAACAGACCCCACCTTTAAAATTGGCCAAATTTATCCATGTTTCTTGAAAATGGGAAAACAAATAATGGTTTTACCCATATAAAAAAAGGACAAGTGTGGACACAGAAAAACGTCTCGCCTGCATTCTGCATCAGTAACGAAAATAAATTTCGTCATAAGCATTACGTAAATAGCATTAAATATCAGCAGCGGCCTGTATACAAAATATTGTCACCATACCCTGCATAGTTACAGGGGAACAGCCGTAACCCAAAAACTTTAACGTAGTCGCTGGACCGTGAAATTGAGGTCAAGGTCAGGTGGAACCTACCAGACAGTCATGTACTATTCATCAGCAACCTATATACCAAATATTGTCATCCTACCATGCGTAGTAACAGAGGAACTATCGTAACCCAAAAACTTTAACGCAGTCGCTGGACCATGAAATTGAGGTCAAGGTCAGGTGACACCTACCAGACAGTCATGTACTAGTCATCAGCAACCTATACACCAAATATTGTCATCCTACCATGCGTAGTTACAGAGGAACTGTCGTAACCCAAAAACTTTAACGTAGTCGGTGGACCGTGAAATTGAGGTCAAGGTCAGGTGACACCTACCAGACAGTCATGTACTAGTCATCAGCAACCTATACACCAAATATTGTCATCCTACCATGAGTAGTTACAGAGGAACTGTCGTAACCCAAAAACTTTAACGTAGTCACTGGACCGTGAAATTGAGGTCAAGGTCAGGTGACACCTACCAGACAGTCATGTACTAGTCATCAGCAACCTATACACCAAATATTGTCATCCTACCATGCGTAGTTACAGAGGAACTGTCGTAACCCAAAAACTTTAACGTAGTCGCTGGACTGTGAAATTGAGGTCAAGGTCAGGTGACAGGTGACTGACTGGCAAGTACTCATCATAAGCTACCTCTGGACCAAATTTGATGGACCTAGGGCTTGGGCTTACAAAGATATGAAGCAAGATGTCAAGTGTTTACGCCGCCGCCGCCGCCGGATTCCCATACATATGTCTCGCCTCCAGCGACTTTCGTCGCAGGCGAGACAAAAACAACAGTAAGCAGTCATTTAATAACTAAATTGATCTTTTGTTAGATATATTTATTTGACTTATGTGAGATGTTCAAACATAGGATGACTGCAGAAACTTCCATTTTGTTTGATTTTGTATTTTCAAGATGCTTGGAATTATATGGATTTATTTTAAGCAGTTTAAATTATTAAGGATAAAGTATCAATGAAAAACCAGAACAGTTTGTACAAGGTAAAAGGTAAAAGTCAGTCGGGAATCAGCTTACACTGTTTTGTTATGGCGCATAAACATGATAAACACAGAGTGACAAAATTTTATCAACCTCAACCCTTACTACATAATATTAATGTTAGATTGTTTGAATGGGATTTGAGGCCACTTTCAGCAGTTTTTTAGCTATATCATTGGGTTGTTTTTATTTGGGTAGGCAGCCTGGAGTTCCGAATGAGATTCCTGCAGCTTTGGCAGGTAAAGTGGCAATCCTTGTCAATTTGGAATCGAGCACACCTCCACCAAAGTAAGACTCCAACTAGCAAGAAAATCTATTGAAACAGACATAAATTTCAACTTGCAAGAAAACGTACCGAAACAGACATAAACCTCACCTTAACAAATCAGTTAACTTTGTGATTTAATCATAAACATTTCAATTTTGTAAAGCTTTGAACTGAAACTGGATTCAATAACAAATAAACAGCAAAGAAAAAATATGTAAACTTGTTTGTTTCTTTTCATTAAATATAATTCTAATTTAAATCTGAAGTATAAGCTGTACTTTTTGTGAAAAAAAAAATTTATATTTACAGGTGACAAAAGCTGAAAATAATTATTTCCAAAAATGTGCAGTGATGCAATTTATTAGATATCATAGTGATAATTTGCATGGGATTTAAACAATAAATTCAATTTTATTGACTACGGCATCATAAAACATACACAAAGAGTTTTATTAGAAGAAGTGGACACATTACAAATTCAATTACTCAGGTGCTGCACAACATTATTTCACAAATTTCAAGTGACTCAATAAATCTAACGGAAGTCATTCATTTTATATGTTTCCTGTAAAATACAATCTTTTGTTATATACCTTCAACAATATGTATTCAATGAAGCGTAATATGCACCCTTCACTGATTAATAACACAAACAAATAAATGTACATTTCATCTCTTTTGAAGATGAGCAAATGTGTGTTTCTTTTTGAGAAAATGACAAAAATAACATATAATGTACCAAATAATCCCAGGAAATTGTCAACCAGTCTTACATTAATACAACAGTAATCAAAGACTTGGTAAATACCTCTTGTTGTACAGGACTGTAATGTCTTTGATGTTGATCATTAACTGATCAGATATGACATAGTTCATATGTCACTTTGCTCATTATGACATGTTCACATTCTTTAAATTACAAATTTTAACATATGAACATCCATTTTTTATTTATTTGACAACATTACAACAGTTAAAATGGTCATTCTGAGTCAACACTGGCCATTTAAAATGGTCATTCTGAGTCAACACTGGCCATTTAACTAGTTTATTTACATATGTTTGAAAACTAATTTTTCTGTTATTAAATACTAACAATTGTCACTCCTCATGATGAAAAAACATTATGTTGATTTTTAAAATTCCAGAATTGTTTCTGTTTTTTTTATCTATAGAATATATTTATACTAACACTTACCATTCTGAAATGCTAATCCTAAATACTCTGCTAATTCAGTGTGGTCCGCATGGTGAACGTAGTCAAAAATACTGCTACCAGTCATCTCCACCTGAAATACAAGTCAGACATACAGTATATACTGCTACCAGAACTAAGTCAAGTCAAACAGTCCCGATTAATACATATCATTGGTAATTATTGATGGATATCAAGTCAAACAGTCCCAAGTAATACCCATCGCTGTGTGATCATTGATGGAAGTCAAGTCAAACACTCCCAAGTAATACCCATCACTGTGTGGTAATAATGGATAGAAGTCAAGTCAAACAGTCCCAAGTAATACCCATCGCTGTGTGATCATTGATGGAAGTCAAGTCAAACAGTCCCAAGTAATACCCATCACTCTGTGGTCATTATTGATAGAAGTCAAGTCAAACAGTCCCAAGTAATACCCATCACTGTGTGGTCATTATCAATGGAAGTCAAGTCAAACAGTCCCAAGTAATACCCATCACTGTGTGGTCATTATTGATAGAAGTCAAGTCAAACAGTCCCAAGTAATACCCATCACTATGGTCGAGTTTGGATGATGATTCCGAGGAGCCCTCGGATACCATTGTCACATGACATTTTTTGTGAGTGGGCAACTTTCCATTTATTGTATGTTTGAACAAGGGAAATTCCGTCTTACTGTGTTTCTCATCATTTAACACTATTATTCCTTCAAAATATTATCAAAAAATTATCACCAAAACTCCTTTTTTTTGCAAAAAACCCTAAAATCAATTCTAACGTATCGTCTCTCGTTCCGACAGTCGCAATTTTGGATGGCTACTAACTCTGAGTCCGACCAGAGTTAATCAAGGACTGGTGTCAAAGGTCAGATTACGTCATTTGGGCACTTTCCCGAGTAGTTCGAATGGATCTAGGGTAACTCGAGTACGATCCCGGGTTGTCATCCAAACTCGACCTAAGTGGTCATTATGGATAGAAGTCAGGTCAAACAGTCATTATTTATGAGTTCCATCAAACAAAAAACAAGTCTAATGGAATGAAGATGGCTGACAAACACACAAATTTTTCATCGAAATTTGAAAAATATTATATAATATATATATTGTTACTTATATTTATCTCTATTTTGCAGTATTTTCCTTTGATCTTTGTGTGTGATATTATTCCATCTCACTCTACTAGCTTGAGATGGGCCCATCTCAGCTAGCTGTCAAGACGTTGTTAAGTAACACTGTGACGTCACAATGTTACAAAACAGCGATAAACAGATTATTTACGTTTTATGAAACTCGATACATTTTCTCGTCATCTCATCTCAGGGCTGACGCCCTTCGATGAGATATGAACGAGAAAACGCATCTCCTTTCAAAAAACGTAAATAACCTTTAAGAAACAAAATTTACCAATCACATGGTTAACTACTACCATATTAAAAGAGTCGATTGTTTAAATGTGATATAATTATGTCTACTTCTAGACAACTACTGTAATATGCTGTAAAAATTTGAATAGCAGACAGATTTAGTGTTTTACTTTGTCAACAACAACTGTTTGTAGTATGAACTTCGAGTCACAGTACAGAGCTGTAGTACATTCTATTGGTAGCACAGTATTATATTATATAGTGAGACAATTATGTTCTGTAATTTATTGCAAGTATGGTGGACGTGAAACAATTCAGCCAGACAGAATAACACTCGGTACATGCATAACAACCTTGGTATCCTGCTCCCTATACCTAATAAAAATACACAGAACTATTTATAGTACTGTCGAGTTGTACTTCATTCATAACGTTGACAATATTTGTGACATTATTTAAGACTGCTGTGACAAGTGTTTTCTTTGTTAACATGTCCGGGCTAATTACTACAGCTAATGATTATAATAATTATACAGTCATAAATCTCTACCATAATCATAAATCTTGTGTAGAGATATGAGGAAATAAATGTTTTAAGCCAAGCATCTTATGATGTAACCGTTTTCCTGGTATCATAAAATAACTAACAAGTGTACGACCCCCCTCAATTCTTTTCTTCTTTTTTCACAAATGGTGGTTTCATGAAACAAATGAATTAATATAATTTCTGGTGGATCAAGCATGTTATACAAATGGTGGAATTCATGGACAAACAGAATAACGACAAAAGTACACATAGTACGCTTGACTGCAATGTAAAACTATGTCAAATGACAAAAGAGTGGCATATAGGAAAACACTAATAACATTATCAAGGCACAACTTAATCAGATTTGTATCTAGTAAAATTAAAATAAAGATAAAAAATGCAAAACTGAAACAGCAGTCATCAACCAATCAAATCCTTTAAAGTAGTAAAAATAATTTGATAGTATTGCCATGTTAAATAGCATATTCTAATATGACGTGCTTTAAAGGCTTTGAGACCACAACTGTGGTAAAAAAATGATTTATCTATGAGCAACACGCGCTGAGGAGGGGACATTTTAAATGGCTGTTCCAATTACAAAACTGTAATCCCCACCGGAAAGCAATTGGGTATGACATACTGTAATTGTCTTATTAGAATAGAAATAATTCATGCATGCTGTGGTTTATCATTTATATACAACGGGACGAACATTTATGTCGTTATTTTATCCCTCGCTATCGCTCGGCATAAAATAATACGACATAAATGGTTACCCCATTGTAAAACAATGATAAGCCACAGCCTGCATGAATTATTTCTTAATTATATGACACAATATGCTTATACAGATAGTCAATTTTTATTTTTTATTTAAATTTATTTTTATTTGAATTTAGAGTCTGATATATATAGTAAAACAAGATTAAGTCCACAAGACGGTATTAATATGAATCAAGAATAAAATCACATATATATAACAAAAAACATATAACATGATCTTCTTTGAGCTCTTTAACCAACTTATTTTATACAACAAAACTTGAACAAAATAAAATGGTCAGTAACAAACATAACAAACATTTTTCTCGTAGCCCCTACCAACTTAAAAAGAAATAAAATCTGCCTAGTAAGAAAAATAATTTCAGCTACTGCACTTTCAATGACCATTTCCATCGCTAGACAACTCTCGCAAATAGTTATTATTCAACTCCATCTCTGAACTGGATTTAACCTTGTCTATATATTGTAAAGAGACATTCATATAGAAAACAAAGATCTAGAGTGATTACAAGGTCTGTTTAAGTTCTGGGGTATTTTCAAAGAGCTTAACCATTGCAAAGACTTACAAATAAAATTCATTATTGAATTCCACTTACATAGGATATCAGTATACAATTTTCTGTCTCACTTACAGAGAAAACAAAATATATAATCTATAAAGGGACGCCAGTATTTATTAATTATATTGCAGAGTTCTGGTGGTGGACAAATACTAATAATTTAATAGACATGGATGATGTCCTTATTAGACAAGAACATTGCACTAGTTAAAGTTCATAAAGGTACCAGCAACAGTTTATATAGCTCTGAGCATCAGTAAAAGTACATGTACATGCCTAAAGGAGTACACACAGTTAATGCCAAAACTAAATTATACTACAAACCATGACAATCATACAAAGAGCACTTGCCAAACTTTATACTTATAATAATTCTGATTTCAATAAATTTAGATTTATTTTAATTGCTTTTCAAATATTGCATCAACCTATACATCAAATTACGTCTGGGTTTATAATTTTTTCAATAACTCATTTTTCATTCCACCAGTTTTGTATAAGTGTTGAAACGTCCCAATTTTTTTATTTTGTAAGCCTTTTGAGCCAGTATTTCTCTCCAGCTGTGACGATGAACATAGTATTAAACCTGATGCACACCCTGCAATGTACCTTAAACTTTTTACCATTCATTTATAGATTTTTTAACAATCAACCACAAAATCCAGTATAAAAATCAAGTCACTTCCTTACAATGATCAATATTTACATTTTGATTAAACATTTATCTTTTAACTGTTTCCAAAAAATTAAATAAAAAATGATCATAATATTACTTAGATGTAGTTTTCAATTAAAAATTTATCCTTTAACTGTTTTAAAAAAGTGAAATTAAAAAATTATCATAATAGTACATAATGCTAGGTTGTAATCATAAAAAACTGCATTCAGTCCAACGCACAACACACAGTTATAATCATGGCAAGTCCTCTGTCTTGTCTTATTGATATTAATTGTCCTGTTGTAAGGACTTTGGACAGCTTTAGATTTTCATCTATTTGAAATTGTGTGAATGAATTGATAAGACTGCATTATAAATCTCACCAGGTGGAGCTACAAAACAAACATGGGTCCTTGGTACCGTGTTGGTTAGAATGATTACATACAGAGGTGAAAACAGACAGTTACTGATGATAGTGTGTCATTTAAATATGATAAATAATCAAATTAAGCATTATAACTAATTAAATGTTGTTAAAAAGCTATTTATGGTCATTTTATTTATACTCTTTTGAAATCAGATTACATGTTACATGTATATATGACAATACTTTGTGTTTTGACAAGCACCTGTTTTTTATAATTTCAGTGTTAATATATCCTAACGGTCCGTAGTTTGGACAATAAATACTCAATTTTCTTACAGTACTAAACATAAAAGAGAACATTTAAAAAAAAAGATAATTATTGAATTTTAATCTTGTACTTAAACATATTTTTTACAGAAAACAAATTTCTTCAGATAAACTCCTCCTATAATTATTACTTCTAATTTTAACTAAATCTGTTCAATATTTGACAACCATATCAAAAATAACACAGTAGAATAAATTCATTTTGAAGATTGTTTTAATTAGAGGTAGAATGGCAAGTGACAGGATGTTATTGATAGCCCTAAGGGACCAGTCATTAGGGGATGACCTCTCTGTCATTGACAGGTATACAGTTACTCACGACAATAACAATATTATCTCCTTAATTGAAGAACTCTAGTTAAGATGCAAAACTGTTGAAAAGGCAACTTCTGGCAACAAATTATTTGGATAGTAATCATTACGACTTATAAGGAGGATTGTAAAATGATGATTGTGGTGTTTTGTTCATTTAGTCCGAATCAATTTGTATGCAAACATATTGCCGCAAGACTGACATTGATAAACGTTACATCTCTGGTAATGACACCAACAGATGAGGTCCCTTTAATCTGCTACAAAACTTACAGTATCGCAAAAATGACTAGTAATGAATTTTACAATAATTTGATGTAAAAATCTAATAAACAGCAGAAATACAATTAAGAGTAATCTTATAATTTGATTAGAAATATGTCAATTTAATATCAGAAATTTGTCATTTATATCTTTTTCTAAATCTTAAAAAATCTTTTCCTAAATTCTAAAATTAACATAGAAAGAAATTTAGCAAAATTTAAAATACAATTTTTCATTGTTGTCAGAAATTAATATAATGCCTTATGACAATAGTACAATTTTAATCCTTAAATTAATAGCATCTCTGACAATAGAAAAAAAAAGAAAATTTTTATGGGCAAAAAATGTGTTCATTTGATATTAACAGAAAATATTCCACAAATTATTTGTACTTTAAAAGGTTTTGATATTAATTTTTGAAATGACTTCATAAGCAAGAAATGTATTAGAACTTTAACATCTATCAATATCATCTAATAAGGAATGACAAATTTCTGGAGGAATATATACAAATTAATATAAAACAGATCAGCTATAAATAGACCTTCATTTATTAGCAGTATACTTAATTAATAATAATTAAAAGTATTCTTAGATCAGAAAATGATGAATAGAAAACAATAATGTCTGGAAACTTCAGATTATCAAAATCACTTTTTTTCATATAACAAAGTTTTTTCACTGTAAATTCTTTATTAAAAACAGCAGGTGTATTTACATAAAAGACACATTAAGTAACCATTTGATGCATGTCTATTAAGTAGAACAGAACTTCTGGAAACCAATTTGAAGGGAGAGAAAAAAAAGGACTAAATGAAAAGCAGAATAGTGACATTGGTAAATCAGTAAATCTTTATTTCTCCAATCTCTTCAGAACTTTTTTATTGCTTTCAGAATCTTGTATTTAATAACTTACTTGTGAAAGCCCAAGGTAAATAGACACAGTTTCTGATATATACAAAAATCTTCCGTCATTCCCAAGCGCAAAGGCGAAACCATCCAGGGACTGAAAAGAGACAAGTATATTTATTTGGACTTTGCAAGAAAAAGTCTATAGTGGCATATCATGATAAAAAATGATACAGACCCAGATAATCAGAATCAGATGAACTCTTATTTTGTAGTGGAATGTCATGATAGGGAATCTATGAAATACAACACAGACCCAGACGATCAGAATCAGCAGTACTCTTACAGATGTAATAGATTCAGTTTTTATTAGCAATCAATTTCATCAAAAATATAAAATTAACATAATCAACCATAAAACTCCTATAAACAGGTTAAAAACGTAAAATACAATGAATGCAAAAGTCGTTAGAAGTGAAATTAGACATGAAATGTATTAACAACAAAAATCAGGGCCATTCTGCATTTGGTTACATATCCTTACTGTTCAATTGAAAGAAATAGCAATGGCTGTTATGGTGTCAATACCTTTGTTCGAGTTTTTGATTATCCGGAATTCAGATTGCATATTTTATAAAGCGGTTGTCTAATGACATGTGTCAATGACATTAGCACAGCATGTGAATTGACCTTAAATAGAAGGTCAACAATTGGTTATTGTCCTACTGATGCTGGGACTTTCTAGGATTATGTTGGATTATACTGGTCTTTAGTTTGATCATGAGTTCTAAGGTTGGTCAAGGAAATGAACACGAATCCTACAGAAACTCAATAACAGCAGAAATCTATACAAAACACATTTCTACAACTTTATCCAACTTTTTTGCCCTAATATTGTAAGATGATAAAATATCATGTGTTATAAGTTATATAAATAAAATTAACAAAATTAATATTTATATTTCTTACTTAACTACTGTTAAAATTAATGGGAAATAACTCTATACGTTTTTTTTTAATTTAAATTTATTTTTTACATCTTGCTTAATGTCATGTCATATATTTGGAATAATATTGAAGTAAACAAGTTATAAATAGCTCAGTTATGTGTATATTGCCCACTTTTTTTCCGCCAGAATGTTTTAACCATTCAATATTTTTCGTTAGGAATGATCCTCAAAAGTAATTAAAGTTTGCTGTAATGCATCCATTTAAAGTTTGTAAATTTTGAACTATAATGCATCAATGCATGTATTGATCAAATATTTAGGAAAATATTAAAAAATGGGGACACAAATCCTACACCAGACAGGCAGTAAGATGTATGAAGATGGAACTATTTTATGTCTAATACTAATTAGCAAATCATTGCTTAAATAATATATACATTAATAAAGTGGCAATTACCCAATTATTTCAAGAAAAGGACATTTCATCTTGTCACAAAAGTGTTTTTTTGATAAAATATAATGTACAAATTAGTGTTTATTATTGATAATCATCATTTATTACAAATATGATATATCAATGTCAGAATGTATTTAAATATTAAATGTGGACATTTTTGACTTTAAACTTCCTAAGTGGGTGGTGTTGTTATGGAAACCATTATTGATGAATGGCCACAGTTTTGGTTCAAAGACTTATAAACCAAAAGTTTATTAAGTGCAAAAATCGTCTGACCAGGGATATTAGGATGTCGATGTAGAACATTAAAAACTCGCCCCAAGTCAAGGTGTAAAAATCATTCTTAGACTGATTATACCTTTTATTACCTGGGCCTCCAAACAAACTATTGAACTAAATGTTTTATTGTCAGTTGCTAAACAAACTATTGGACTATATGTTTTAATGTCTTGGTTGCCAAACAAACTGTTGGACTAAATGTATTATTGTCTTGGTCTCTAAACAAACTATTGGACTATGTTTTATTGTCTGGGTCTCCAAACAAACTATCGGACTATATGTTTTATTGCCTTGGTCTACAAACAAACTATTGGACTAAATGTTTTATTGTCAGTCTCAAAACAAACTATTGGACTATATGTTTTATTGTCTTGGTCTACAAACAAACTATTGGACTAAATGTTTAATTGTCGGTCTCTAAACCAACTATTGGATTATATGTTTTATTGTCTTGGTATCCAAGCAAACTGTTGGACTAAATGTTTTATTTTCTGGGTCTCTAAACCAACTATTGGACTATATGTTTTATTGTCTTGGTCTCCAAACAAACTGTTGGACTAAATGAATTATTGTCTGGGTCTCCAAACAAACTATAGGACTATACGTATTATTGTCTGGACCTCCTAACAAACTGTTGGACTAAATGTTTTATTGTCTGGGTCTCTAAACCAACTATTGGACTAAATGAATTGTCTGGGTCTCCAAATAAACTATAGGACAGTACATTTTATTGCCTGGGCCTCCAAACAAACTCTAGGACTATACGTTTTATTGTCTTGGTCTCCAAACAAACTGTTGGACTAAATGTTTTAGTGTCTGGATCTCAAAGCCAACTATTGGACTATATGTTTTATTGTCTGGGTCTCCTAACAAACTATAAGACTATACATTTTATTGTCTGGGCCTCCAAACAAACTATAGGACTAAATGTTTTATTGTCTGAGCCTCCAAACCAACTATTGGCCAATACGTTTTATTGTCTGGGCCTCCAACCAACTGTTGGACTACATGTTTTATTGTCTGGGCCTCCAAACAAACTATTGGACTAAATTTTGTATTGTCTTAAGTACTACAATAAATCTTACTTGTTTAACAATTTTTGTAATTGAGCACAAAATTTAAGAATATTTGAGAGTATTTACCTGTAATATATGTGTGCCTTGGTGACTGTCAATCAGATCCACACTTGTCATGTTTCGTCGTCTTCCATGTCCTTAATAGATAACAAACACATTTAATGCTGACCATAAATGACTTGATACAAGTAACATGCAAAATAAAGAAGCTTTTGAATATTAGTTTGTGTATAGCATATGATCTGTAATACACGAACATACAAAAAATGTTGCAATGCCATGAAACTTGGTTTTCAACGATTTAACAATTAATTTTAGTAGTACACTAAAAAGGGCTTTCATTATGGTTTGTTTGTTTGAATGTTGTTTAACACTACTTTCAGCAATTTTTCAGATATTCATGTATCATGGCCTTCAGTTTTTATTGGACGAGGAAGCCAGAGTACCCAGAGAAAACCCTCGACCTTTGGTGGGAAAACCGGCAATCCTTGTCAATTAAGACTTGAGTTGAGTGCATCCTGGGCGCAGTGAGACTCAAACCAGAAATCTCAGTGTTGACAGACCACAAGATAAATAGTAGATGAACTACCGTAACCACTCAGCCGCTTAGGCCCCACAGTTATATGGTTGCAATTGAGCAAAACTGTTTTTCTATTTTAGGTAACAATGACCCTGACCTTGACCCAACTAGCCCCTAATCCAATCCCAAGCTAAGTTTGCACATAAACTGCCTCCAAACAAAATTTCAGCACAATACCTTCATTTTAACACAAATTATTAAGAGACTGTTTTGTCTATTGACAGTATTGTTTGTAACAGTGACCTTGACATTGATCTGACGCCTAAAATCCAATCTTCATGCAGGATTGGTATATCCAAAGTTTCAGCAAGATTGGTTTATCCAAAATAAAGTTATTAACCAGAAACTATTTTTCTATTTTTAGTGACAGTGACATTGTTTTGAAATAGTCACATAAAACATGTTGTGGTGGGGTTTAACCAGACAATAGGATCCCCCAACTTTCAACCGATTTATGTTCTCCGGTGGGTATTAACCAGATAATGGGATCCCCCAACTTCAACCGATTTATGTTCTCTGGTGGGGTTTAACCAGACAATGGGATCCCCCAACTTCAACCGATTTATGTTCTCCAGTGGGTATTAACCAGACAATGGGATCCCCCAACTTCAACCGATTTATGTTCTCCGTTGGGTTTTGACCAGATAATGGGATTCCCTAACTTTTTACCGATTTATGTTCTCCTGTGGGGTTTAACCAGTTAATGGGATCCCTTAACTTTCAACCGATTTATGTTCTCCTGTGGGGTTTAACCAGATAATGGGATCCCCTAACTTTTTACCGATTTATGTTCTCCTGTGGGGTTTAACCAGTTAATGGGATCCCTTAACTTTCAACCGATTTATGTTCTCCTGTGGGGTTTAACCAGTTAATGGGATCCCTTAACTTTCAACGACATTATTATAGACTACACTAAATTAAATCTTTAACATTAACGCAGCTAGACCTTCAACAATGAACGAGTTCCTTATCTAGATACAAGCTAATAGTGGCTAAAAGATTTGTTTGGTTGTAAACAGTTTGCTCAGCTATATCATGGCATCCAGTTTTTATTGAGGAAGAAGCAAGGGTACCCTGTTATTTAGTTTTAAAGTAAGATCACTAAAATCAAGAACCATAACAAACAACATCATAATGTTAAGACAGTGTTTACTTAGAATAGCTTCATACAAATTATATAGAATGGGCATTAAACAATTACCAGTTTTTATGTTGTATTTAGCTCTGTGTTTGAAAGAACTTGATGAGCACTTATTTATTTGATGTAATAATTTTTTAGTTGGAACTTTTTTGTTGCCTTCAAATCTGTAAGATTTATACAAATGTAGTCCTATTGACATTTTCTGTTCTAATAGAAAACTAAATTTGTTATGCCCTTAACAGAACAGTTGTTATAAAACAAAAACTGTGAACATAAAATTGCAGATTTACCAACACAAATTTTTTTTATTGGCTCTGATAATGTGTGACAAGAAAAACTACAGATTTTATAGCATAATCTGAGTCTGATGTATTGGAATATTTAAATATTAAGTAAATATCCAGAATTACATTTATGTTACGAGCAGGTAAGGGGGAGTTACTGTATAATAGTACATCTAATAATGAATAAAATATTAACGGAGGACAAACAATATACTGACAAAACACAATAATCCACAAATCATTGCATTATTTGTATATGGCTATTAACCAATCAAATTTGTCCTTTAATGTGTTATTTAAATAATGTTACTAAATTACTTTAAACACATTTATGAGAGAGTCAGTATAATACTGTTCTGAGATGGCAATAATGCCTTGACATTTTTATTAATTCTCACTCATACCATAAAGTTGCTAGTTTTCTTTTTTATAATTACACAAGTGTGGATACAGGAAAACGTCTCGCCTGAATTCCGCATCAGTAACGAAAATAAATTTCGTCATAAGCATTACGTAAATAGCATTAATTATGAGCAGCAGCCTGTATACCAATTATTGTCACCATACTATGCATAGTTACAGAGGAACTGTCCTAATACAAAAACTTTAACGAAGTCGCTGAACCGTTAAATTGAGGTCAAGGTCAGGTGACACCTTCCAGACAATCATTTACTATTCATCAGCAACCTATATACCAAATATTGTCATCCTACCATGCTTGGTTACAGGGGAACAGCAGTAACCTAAAAACTTTAACGTAGTCACTGGACCGTGAAATTGAGGTCAAGGTCAAATGGCACCTACCAGACAGTCATGTACTAATCATCAGCAACCTATATACCAAATATTGTCATCCTACCATGTGTAGTTACAGAGGAACTGTCGTAACCCAAAAACTTTAACGTAGTCACTGGACCGTGAAATTGAGGTCAAGGTCAGGTGACACCTACCAGACCAGACAGTCATGTACTAGTCATCAGCAACCTATACACCAAATATTGTCATCCTACCATGTGTAGTTACAGAGGAACTGTCATAACCCAAAAACTTTAACGTAGTCGCTGGACCGTGAAATTGAGGTCAAGGTCAGGTGACACCTACCAGACAGTCATGTACTAGTCATCAGCAACCTATACACCAAATATTGTCATCCTACCATGCGTAGTTACAGAGGAACTGTCGTAACCCAAAAACTTTAACGTAGTCGCTGGACCGTGAAATTGAGGTCAAGGTCAGGTGACACCTACCAGACAGTCATGTACTAGTCATCAGCAACCTACACACCAAATATTGTCATCCTACCATGCGTAGTTACAGAGGAACTGTCGTAACCCAAAAACTTTAACGTAGTCGCTGGACCGTGAAATTGAGGTCAAGGTCAGGTGACACCTACCAGACAGTCATGTACTAGTCATCAGCAACCAATACACCAAATATTGTCATCCTACCATGCGTAGTTACAGAGGAACTGTCGTAACCCAAAAACTTTAACGTAGTCGCTGGACCGTGAAATTGAGGTCAAGGTCAGGTGACAGGTGACTGACTGGCAAGTACTCATCATAAGCTACCTCTAGACGAAATTTGATGGACCTAGGGCTTGGGCTTACAAAGATATGAAGCAAGATGTCAAGTGTTTACGCTGCCGCCGCCGCCGGATTCCCATACATATGTCTCGCCTCCAGCGACTTTCTTCGCAGGCGAGACAAAAACTGTGTAAAAAAAGTACACTAATGGTAGATTTACAGAATTTAAAAATGTCCAAACAAGTTCAAAATTTTCCATAGCATATCTTTTTGGGGTGAACACAATTTCAGGAGTAATATAAATCTTGAAAAATTTTCATTTGAAAAAAATGGGGGGGGAATATTGTTTAAATGTTCAACTTAGAAAGAATGCACATTGAAATTAATATACCATAATAATAGAGGAAAACAACAATAAAATAGATCTCAGTAAAGTATTCAAGTTATGTAACTTATCGTTGTAGAGTACAAAATGAGAGAAGGTATCAATTACATGTAAAGTATAAAAATGTAACATCCAAAAAAAAACAAACAATCTTATGCAAATATCTGTAAAAGTGAAATATGTCTTCTATGCATTGATGTAGGTCTACTACAACAGTAGTCAGACTCGGGTTTCAGCGACTTCTTTACTTCTGACGGATGAGATAATGTTAACATCTGATAAGTCTTTATCTGTCAAAAAAGTCCCCTGAATTAATGCCAAACTACAAAGATATTACCTTCGGGTCAAAGCAAAACTGCAAAGGGTGATACAACTTGAAACATACTGTTCTTTCTGTTTCATTTGACCTTTGTCCCTATTGGTTTCGCTTCATTTAGACTGTTTGTATATCAGATAACACGCTTGAGTGATAAATCAAACACAAAAGTACCAAAGACTAGATAGGAATTTTAGCAACATCATCTGCAAACAATGTAAAAAATTACATGGCTGGGCAAAGTTAACCCACTTAATAAAAAGTGGGTGGGAATTTAAAACACCTGGATAAATGGATATACCTTTTAAACATTCACCTATCTTTATATGATACTTCAATATCTAAATCTCTCAATGAATGAAAGGACTTAAGTTATCAATAGCAACCTTTATCAGACTCATAAAGAAACCGGTATTTTGAGTAACATGTATTTTTTTCAAAAAGTGACACACAAATAAAAGACTTTAAAGACTTTTATTAATAACTTGTAAAGATTACTGACAGAAAAAAAGATTACATGTTATATGATTATATAAGATTGATATATTATTTTATTGGGGGGTACACCGACAAGATCGAAGGAAGTAAATAAATGTACAGTAGTACCTAAAGATCATAATTCAATATATAATTAATTTATTTCTCTTTTTCACAAGACTGCAGAAAAGACAGAGGAGTACCTAAAGGTCACAATTCAATGTATAGTTATTTTATTTGGGGTTCTGTACTACTTTGAAATAAATGAAGGATGACAAGACAAATGAGTTCCTGAAGATCCTAATTTAATGTATGATTATATTATTTGTGGGGGGGGGGTTCTGAACTTCTGGATGCGTTTAAGAAGAAGAACAATTCACCAGAGTATTCAAAGATGAAAATTTAATGTATAGTTGATTTTAAAATTAAAGCTTATTTCTCTGTTTTTAATATTGCCTAATTTCATGAAAAATGAAATAAGCTGAATGAATATTTACTTGCTCAGTTATATTTGTTATCATTAGTGTTGATACCAATATGGGTTTTTTTTATAATTTTTTATATAAATGGAACAACTCACAAATAATTTTCATTTAATGCCTTAAATTTAATTAAAATATTGACAAATAAAAAAACAAATTGCTATTAAGGAAATCCACCAGATCAGCTACCTCATCTTAGTTATTTGTTTCTATCACTTGAAACTCTGAGTAAAGATAGCATACCTTTTAATACTTTATTATTTGGTAGCAAGTCTCTGTTCCAAGGAGGATCACCATGGCCAGAAAATTCCCGTAATTTCAGATAACTTATGGACAGGCGGATGATTGAAGCTTTGTCTAGCTGACTTGTTATAGCAGCAGGCAGGGGAAGTAATTTAGCAAGTTCATAAAATTCATAATTTTCTTTTCCACGCCTGGATCTGGCAGCATCCCGGGATTTTTCCTTTCTTAACTCCAGGATGCTAAAAAGGAAAAAACATTTAGGTACTGACTTGATGTATATTGTACTTAACATCAAGTGAGAAATAGTTCATCTCAATTATATATGGCGCATTTAATGTAACAGTGGACAGCACCATGATTTTTATGAATCTTATCTTGTAAAAAGATGACAAAATATGAATTAAACTGATTAAGCTAAAATAATATTTCAATATTTAATGACTCTAAACTTTATTAATAATACTGTAACAATTTTTATCTCCGTTTTTAGGATATGAATAGAACATTTTCTGAACCATTTAAAAAAAATGTTTGCATGACAAAGATGGAACATAAATTGGCATAACTTGGATTTTTTCCTTAAAACACTGAATCCTAACTTTTTTCTTCGTGGATTTCAGTGCTGAAAATTCAGAGTATTTTTTCCTTCAAAACGAATTTTTTAAAAATAGTTTCAGATAATAGAATAGAACCACCAGACATAGTTGTCACTAATATTTGTCTACGGGATAAATACCAATTGTTACAGCTGCCATCAATGAAACTATTAACCACACAAAGACCAAGATTAGCTACAAATCTTCACAATATCACAAGTACTATTTTATTGTAAATGACTAAATTCAGAGCATCTTGGGGATTTTTCAATCAAAATGTTGAAAGTTTTACGAGAAAATAAGAAGTACAGTGCCTAATCACAGAAAGAGACAATAATGAAATCTAAAGCCCTTGAAAAAACTTGTGGCAATTTCTTCCTCCCCATTTAATCAGCTAGCAGGAAATAAAACGATTATATTTTTTCTACTGTATCCCTAATGTTATTTTCTTTTTCCAAGTTGATGGGCATTTACCGTACACTGCAATATGAGCATGACGCTTAATTTTGTTCGCTTTATTAGATTACCATAGCTAAAAACAAGACAGTAATTTATTTTCACTCTATTTCAATAATTGAGTAATTTAATTATGCCAATAGTTTGTATGTTGATAAAGGATTATAAAAGACAATGAAAAATATTGACAGAAGATTGGCTTTAAACTCACGGGATTGCAGCGGGCAGCGTATTATGACTGTGTTCATCACAACATTATTATTAGATCAGCCTCGTATCAACGAGAATTACTCGCCTCACAAATCAATTATCAAACTCTAAGTAAGTCAACTTGTAGGTTAATAATATTAAAGAACGTGTATGTCTCTTACTTATAATCTTTGCCTTTGTCAATTATTAGACTTCATTTGCAGTAGAAAAGGAAAATAAAATTTAATATTACTGATTATTGTTATATCAATCTGCATTACAAGTACAACAAACCAGCAAAATATATCACAAGTGCTAGAAAGTAATTCTCATGTTACTAACTAGAGGACAATGAAAATATCTAAGTTTTGTATAATGAAATGCAACAAAAAAAATATGAAAAACTTGCTGTCAAAATAAAGATTTCTTTAAATATTTGACATAAATAATAATGCTTGCTGTTTTGATTTTTGTTTTGTTTTGTTTTTGTTTGTTTGTTTGTTTTTTTTTTTTGGGGGGGGGGAGTTCTAAACCAAGAGTTAACAGTAATCTTTCTTAACCCACAGGAATTCTTCAAACTTTGCACATTTCTTTGTTACAAATATGTTGTCGTTGACTTTCTGGTTTGGAGGTGCACAATAAAACTAGCAGTAAAATAGAGAAATAGCCACTATCAATATTAGGAATCTTTTGACAACATTTTTCTACTTTTGATAATAAATTAACTTGCATAAGCAATATTTACATTAATACCATACATTATGTTTCAAAGGGAAATTCAAGAGTCAAAAAGAAAAAAATGACAGATGTTTGAAGAAATTATTTATTATTGATAAGACATTTAACTTTTCAAATTGGGTCAGGAGCTCTCTCCATGTAATATGACTTTCCTATCTGAATAAAATTTATACACTGCGATATTAGGAGAAAAATTTTTTAAAGTGGTGTTTAACAACAAACAAACCAAGAAACAAACAACAAAATTTGATTTTAAAAAAAGAATAATATATTGCAATGTATACGATTACAAATTTTACTTTGCAGTATATTACTTTCATACATGTATTATCTACTTCAACTTTCTTATAGTTTTGTAATAATGGATGCACAGAAGGGTTGGCAAAAATTAAAACGTTGTCTCCACAGTAAAAAAAATGTTTTTGTATCAACAAAACAATTAGTTTTGTCTCCAAATCAAAGCAGACGGCGAACAAGCACCTGAGTGATCCTGATGCGCTCAGAATGTGATTTTGTTAAGTTGTTAAATTCTCCATGCAGTGGCAATACAATAAGATAGGAGGAGGGGGAGATAATTCAATATTTAATATCAGATGGCTGTTCTTAACAATAAACTTTGCCAAATCTTACTGCAGAAAAATTGTCAATATTGAATGGAAAATAAGTGGTTACTGTTGTGACTACATTATAACAATATACATTATTTACATTTGATAGACAACAAAGCTCTATATCATTATAACCTTTATAAATGATTCCAGCGAATTTTGTATTTAATTAATTCACATACCACAGATGTAAAAAGTCAAATTATGTGTCCAAAGATGTGCCATCTAAAATTAACTGTCATAGCAGGAACCAATAAATCATGATAAATTCATAGGAAGTACTATACATATATACAACTGTATATTTTGTATTTCAATTCAATTCAATAGTACCAAACAGTATCTTTGTCAAGACAGTGTTCAATGTAAGATTATTTTAGACAGATTTTTTCTCAGATATTATATGGTTGCTACAGTGTAATATACACTTAAATGAAGGAAGGTATTAATAAAATATCAAACACCAAGTAAACTGTTGAAAAAAAAAATTCCACAAATCGAAGTCTGAGAAACTGGCACACTTGAGAACCAAAAACCCAAATATAGCAACTAGATCCATGGTCCTGACTTGTTTAAAAGTAATAGTGGATAATAAAAGATCATCTAACACAGAAAATATACCGTCTGCTGTATTAAAATCACTTATGAAAGAATTGCTTTATACACTTTTAAAAAAGTACCTGAAAATATTTTTAATACTGAGTTTTCTGAATAAATAAAGCAACTAAATATATACAATATATTTTAATCACCTTGCTCAAGTTTATCCAGAAAACCACCATTGTCATAGTAACAGGGGTCAAAATCATGGTTCTGACAAAATCATTCAATTTTAACAAAAATATAGCAAGTTTTCGTTTTAAATTAGGTACCACCCCCCCCCCCCCCCCCCCCCCAATGCTTGGATACAAACCGTAACTGAAGAATATTTTTTCATAATTTATGTGTTGAATATTTTTTGTTCCAAGAATGTACAGATACCTATTTTTGAACTTTAGTAATAAAATCACTGGATTTTTTAAAAATTATTCTGCCAAAATTCATGCTTTTGGGAAATTGTGATGTCATTATTGAAGTAAAATTGAGAAAAAAAATTTAATTGATCACAGAATATTAGACAGAAATTTCTCCTTATTCATTTAACAATCACAATTTTAATTTTTTGCTAAATCATGGGGCCAAAAACGCCCCATGTCTAATTATCTTAGTATTATAAAAGTGCAAATAAAGAAGAAAATATAATTTTGAACCATTAATAAATTACCATCCAATAATAAATTAATAAAATGTTTAGAGAACATAATAAATTCCATTCTTCAACAAGATTTATAAAAGTTAGCTTTAGTTGTCCAAATCATCACAGTACATTATCTAATGAATATTCATAGGTACACAATCACTGTTTAAGTAATTAAAATTCATGTTGTTAATGTCACCAATTTACTCTGCTGTAGTAGTAGATAAAAAAAAAGTACATATGCAAAACTAATTGTGTGGTTAGTTAATTCAAAACATGGCTTCAAAAAAAATGTCTGTGGTATTTTTAAAAGTAAAAAGTATAAATTTATCATCTATTTTTGGATATACATGTGCTAGGCTAGACTGCAATTATACTAAAATAAAACATTCTTATGCTTTGTAAGTTTTACATATCTAGGTGTGAACACAAACAAATATTACAAACCGGTTATTATATTAACTACTAATTCAATTCAATTCTTTATTATTTTAAACTTTACAGTTCATCAGTATGATCAGTATATATAACATTATATGGCAAGATTAAAAATACAGTATAAGACAGTCTAACTTGAATCATAGAAAACCTTATACATGTACAACTTTTTGACAGAATTTCTGGGAAGTTGGTTTAGTTATTGTCCGTTTTGGAAGTAGAGAAAAAAAATTTAGTCCAGAACTTGATTAACACTGATTTTTTCCAACTTATGTTAAAACAGAAGAGGGATTCCCATTTTTTTTTAAAAACATCTGACATCTGTGGTTAAATTTTAGTTCTATTACTCTTACAAGTTGTTATAAAAACTGTCCAAAGACCAAATATTAGGTAGATGGGTAACAAAAACCGCAGTGTGTTTGAGCCGCAGTATAAACGGTTCATATTGTAAGTGTTTTTTTATCACAGACTTAAACCTTGTTTTATAACCCTGTTTTATACTATTCTCAAGTGACTAATTTCACTGTATTTTGGACATCATTCAGAGTTAATGTTGCATTTAAAAGTTTTGATGAATAAAAATCCTTAAATGACCATAAAAATATCGAAGGAGTCAATTTTATATCATTTCTGTAATAAAAGATAATCCACTGGCTTTCACTAGAACGACAGTGATATTAATAGATTTATATCTCCTACAATTCACTCCATACTCACAGAATTTTCTTCAGTGCTCATTTACCATATTATTGTTCTTTTTACATTAAATTTTTTATTTTACACTGAACATGTTCTTTTAACAACAAAATGAGCATTTCTACAATGAAATCAATCTTTTTAAGTCAGACATTGTTCTCAATATCATACAATATGGATATTTTCTGATACAGAGAGGTCAGTGGAAATTGGTTGCATGGTCATTCATGAAAGTTAGCTATAGGTTCTGGCCAAATTCAAATGAAAAGTTCACTATTTAAGTCAGATTTAATTCAATCTTCAAAAATTCAACCCAGAATGTTAGACACTGTTACATATTGATAAAATTTCATTTAAAAATGTTAAAAGTTTTATGTTTTTATTCTCATAATTGAAAAGAATATTCATAGATATTTATCTATGTATCAATCACCAGGTATTACTTGTAATTAATGGGCATGTGTAATTGTGTGTATTAAAAATGTTAAGAGCCCTTATGTATAAACAAATATGTGCATTATACACTTTCATATAATACACATAATTATTATATATCATATATAAAATAACAATTTTCATTTTTATATTTATTTTAAATCTCCAACAATATTTACTTTTATATAATTTGTACAGACCATAATTACTTTCTTCTAAATCAACTCTCACTTATAACAGAACATTATTTTTTCAATATTTTTCTAAAAGTTAAATTTTGGTTTGAACTTAGCAAAAAAGTACATCCCACAATTTCTCAAATGTTTTATTAGAAAACTTGTATTTTTTAATAAAAAACTTTTTTTTAAATCGGACAAAATATCAATAAAAATTAAACACAAACAAATTAAAACAGGCAAAGTTCTCACCACAAGAATGTACAAACACAACAAGCTTAATGTGATGTAATGTAGACAATACTGTTTCAGCCAGAAAAATTCCTTTAATCAACTGAAAAAATTAGTTTGTGCAAAATTTGAATAAATTTTAATGAATTTACTCAAAAGTCAAGTCAGGTATAATTTTCTTTTTACCATTGCTGAGTAGCAAGAGTCACTGCCCATGCCCTATTGAATAAGGTATCAATCCTACTAACTTGCCTTACTGAAGTGCAGAACAAGAGTCACTGCCCATGCCCTATTGAATAAGGTATCAATCCTACTAACTTGCCTTACTGAAGTGCAGAACAAGTCACTGCCCATGCCCTATTGAATAAGGTATCAATCCTACTAACTTGCCTTACTGAAGTGCAGAACAAGAGCTACTGCCCATGCACTTAATAAAGTACACTATTCAGTCCATATATTGCCACAAGATATTATTTTCATATTTTATAAATATTAAAATGTCAAAGGTCAAAACAATAACTTAACATGAAACAATTTATTTAGCTTGTTACATAAAATGAAATTTAAAATTTAAATATTGTAAATATAAGCAGATGAAATTAAAAGTAATCAAAAGCCAATTCCATAAGAATTACCATAGAGTAACAAATCAGTGGTCTCCACACACAAACAACAAGGCTAATTGTTCAAGTTTGTAATTAGCATTAGAATTAATTCACAAATTTACATGATAATGATATTATGGTCAAAACACAATTAGCATTTGTTGTATAAATTGCATGACTGTTAAATAATTAGATGTAACATAAGAACCAAGGACAAAGACGTCGTGGACACAGATAAATGTACCTGTCATTGGTCGTATGGCAGGTAACAGACCACACCCTAAACAAGTTGCCATTTGACAAGATGGATGCTAACTAATAAACCTGGCTGAATAGGACTGATAATGGAGTGGACAAAATATAACTAGGCTGAAATTAATTCTGTTTGAAGTTGTTTAATTTTATTTTAAATACTTAAAGCTACTTGCACTTTTAAATTTATGACAACAATTTACAATTGTCTCTTACAATCTATTTATAAAATACCAATTTAATATGCAAAACAATTGCAGTCTTTGCATGCAATATGCAAATTCTGATTTAAGAAAAATATTCTAGTTTCTTAATTTCTTTAATGCTTTTTTTAAAACAATTTTGACATATTGGGAAAGGATAATATCTCTTTATGAAAATAAGCTGAAATTAAATTTAAAATGTAAATGATGAAACAACATTGAACAAGACAACAAATAATAAGCTGTCACGATAAATGAATAAAAACAAAGTACAGATTTGCAATCAGCATCATTAGAAATGGTTCAAAATTTTCACTTCCAATTCTTAAATTGGATTATCATCAGTGACTAAGATAAATTAGGTAGATGATGCATTCGATCTGAGACAAATCTTCACATCATCATCGTAACAAACTGAAAAGCTCTTCTTTAACTCGTCTGTCACTCGAAGGATCAGCCGATGACAGAGAATAAATGTGGTAAAGCCTCACTTGTGTTTTATTTGGTCTTGTCGCAATGTCACAGGGTCATTACTGTTGTTGATTGAATTACACATTCAGAAGGACCCTTGACAAGTTCAAACGACGGCAGCTTTTATTCAAGTATGAAAGGTTTTTTTTTAAGTAATTTAATGAAAATCTTCAGAAATCACTGGTAGTAAATTGGCAATGTAAATTCTGTTAATGAAATGACAATAATGTAAAGAAATTGTTAATTGTACAAAATCCACAACCAATAACCTTTGTTCAAATTTCAATAATACAGAGAAAATGTGTGTTTATTAGGAGCAATGGCATGCTGTGTCAATCAATAATGAAACATTACATGCTGTATTTATTTATTCAAATGATTTACAAACAAACATGTACATCATAGTAAATAAATACATTGGTACAGTATAAACATAGAGTACTAGTACATGTATAACTGGTGTTTATACAAGTCAATAACTAGTGATAATTGTATTTAAATGTTACTTTGTAAAGTCTAACAAGGGTTAGTGAAAAAGGGACTTTAATTAATGACAGATTTTGGTAACAGTATTTACAGACAGGCTGGACAGACATGTAAATTTCACTAAACTTTAGAAACAACACATCCTTGCCTCCGACTGAGATATGTTTCTGTTTTTCTCTAGACAAATATGTGCCACATTTCGAACTGACAGAATTTAAGCAGTAAACAAAACCGAGAAGTAAAGAAATTGTTATAGTTTTTATAAATTATAAAATGTTACGAAGAAGAATTTAGGACAAAACAAGTATAATGAGTATGTGGTGCTAACCATTCCTGTGACTTTTTTGCAAGAAAACTTTTGAGCCGGAAGGCGCTTTTATAAACATTAAACCACTGCCGAAATAGAATAGTGTTTCCGTTAAATGTTTATAGTAGCTATAATAACATACATTGATGACTCCCGTCGTTCTCAGAACCCTTTGACTGAAATATTGCCGCGCCAAAATCAGAATTATTTCGATCAAAAGAAACAAGTTGGTAATTTTTTTAAAACAAAAGTAAATATAAAATTTGCAAACGAACGCAATACTTTACATAAGATAATTGTGGTTTGCAGACAAAGTTAACTCGGACCTTTCCATATAAAATTACGCATGACTTCGGAATTGAACCATTTGGAAAGTTCAGATTTATATTTTGTAATTTTAACGACATTGCTGGATATAAATCATAGAGTTCACAATAATCAATCATAAATATTAAATAAATGCACAATAGTTGCACCTTACGAGTTCATGGTAGCCATTTATAACTTGGAGATTACACAAAAATTTACATATAGTTTCCCGGGTTGTATTGTAAACCTATTGAACATACAATAAAATTTAAATAAGATACTTCCCAACTGTTCTCAGTGTTATACTGTGCCAGGAAACATTTGGTAAATATTTATTGCTACACTTAAGTTTGCAAAATATACTGCTATGAAGGTACATGAATGGTATCACGTGATTAATCAAATCTATATACATAAAGAAAATTAAAGCATATGTTCGTTTTGTTTTTTTACACGGTTTTATGAAATAAGAGGGTTTTTTCATAATTTTGTAATGGTTTATAATGTACAATGAAAACAAATTGCACGTGCACGTCACAACCTTTTCCGGCTAAATACTATATTTATCTCACAATTATTGGTGAAAATATTTGATAAAGTTTATTTTTCAACGAAAGTAAAAACGAAATAAAAACTGATCAAGTCAAAAATCCTCAACACCTCTAAAAATTTATCTATGACAATTGAAAATCTTAAGTAATTCATCAAACATTATAATAATAACAGTAAAAATATGATAATTTTCTATGTATCATGTTAAAAGAATTTCAAATTTATTGTCATTTTTTAGGAATTGATGGAAACGAAATAAAGCACAATCATTCACACGCAGAAAATCTGACATTTTGATAGATCATTTTAATGCACTTATCGGCCAATCAAAACAACTCGAATTTTTGTTAAAATATTGTTATTACCAAATTAAATGCAGCACTAAAAGGCATTAAAAGTGCACGCTTCCTGGTATTGGGTGATAATAGAAAAAGTAGTTGAACTTAGATTCAGTGTATTAAGGATATTTCGTTTAATCTTGCTTAAAACCAAATTTATAAGAAGGCCAGTGAAGTTTTATTGTGTATTTACTTTTTCATGAATTTTAGGGATCAATTGTTAAGCCTTTTGAGAAACATTTAACTGTAAGGTTTGTACATTTGTTAATCTCCAGTTGCAATATACTGAAGTTCAAGTCATCTATTAAATAACGTCAAAGTAAATGACAACGAGCGCGGCGACGTGACATTTAACTGACCGATTTTATTTTAATTATTAATTGTAAACCTCTGTAACCAAATGGTCTAGGTCTAATTTGTATACGCTGTGAAATCAGGCTCCACTATAGGTATAGGGTGTGTTCGACTGCAATCTTATTTTACCAGGACTGGTACACCGGTTTACTTCCACAATATAAAGCTGAGATGTAGTTAAACATTCGGGGGGGGGGGGGGGGAGCTAGGGGAGAGTCCATTGACAGGTTAACTATTTTTTATTTTTCCCAAAGCAGATAACAGTACATTAAAAAATAATGATAACAGATAACAGCAATTTACATGAGAAAACAGAAAACAGTGAGTTCAAAAATAGAAAAAAACAGATAACAGCAGAATCGAATCGAAGGGCAATACTATTAACATCAAATAGGGTTTTTAAGAAAACAGACCCCCTCCCCATTCTTGAATCATACTAATGGACAACGATAAAACCCAACTCGCAGTGTAGTTTGAGCGACACATCCTCACATCTAACTTTAAAACTGGACTGCGCCTGTTTGAGCGACACATCCTCACATCTAACTATAAAACTGGACTGCGCCTGTTTGAGCGAAACATCCTCACATCTAACTATAAAACTGGACTGCGCCTATTTGAGCGACACATCCTCACATCTAACTATAAAACTGGACTGCGCCTGTTTGAGCGACACATCCTCACATCTAACTATAAAAATGGACTGCGCCTGTTTGAGCGACACATCCTCACATCTAACTATAAAACTGGACTGGGCCTGTTAAAACACTTGACCTACATGATATCAGAATATCAAACTTGACCTGTTGATCTAAAATATCACTACATTCATGTCGGTCTGTTGGTCCGAGTAAGATACTCAGATATCACATCCAACTCGGCCTGTTGGTCTGAATCAAAAATCACCACATCCAACTCGGCCTGTTTGGCAGAATCAAATATCATCACATCCAACTCGGCCTGTTGGTCTTAATAAGATATCACCACATCTAACTCGGAATGTTGGAGTGCGTAGGACATCACGGCATCCAACTCGACCTGTTTTGGTCTGAGTTATAATACATCAACACATGCAATAAGCACTTTGGTAAGAGTAACACATTTTTAAGAAACACTGACTTGTATCCTTCTTCTATCATATACAAGTACTATAGTGCTACTTTAAAAGAAATGCCAACATAGTATTTGTTGCTCGCAATGAGCTCGCCGTGTAAAGGAGTCATTCGAGTTAACAATTCGTTGTCCTGCCGCTTTAATAACAGCATACAATTTTATTATTAATTCAGATAGATCTCTGAAAACCGGTTTACTTGAATGGCATGCAACAATGACTCGATATTCACGGCTAAATTTTGGACATTAAATTGCTGAAGAAGGTCTTCTTAATTCCACAGCGTTATTACGTGTAGCACAGACTTGTCCAAGATCAACGAATACTGTGGCCGCTTCAATTAAATTGATAACCTCTAATATAGCTAACACTTTTGTTAAAAGAGCACGAGCTAAAACACAATCAGTCAATCAGAAAATAAAAGAAGAACAGCACGAAAAAGGTTAATTAAATAACCAAGAGAGACATGTTGTTCTTTGTGATTGTGAGCAATTTTGATATACCTATATTAGCTGATAATTGAAAAAAAGGATAAACCGGGAGGGGGGAGGGGCAAGGTAAGGCTTAGCGATTTTGAATTATATATGTATTCGAGCTTTCAGAAGAGAAAACACTTTTTAATAAGACGATGCAATTAAGGCAAGACTTGAAGACAAGCGAGTATTTTACAGACTCGAAGACAAGCGAGTATTTTACAGATTCACAGCAAAGCTATAGATATATGGTGTGTACCATGACAGTCCTTGTGGTCAACTAGTTAGGAATACATACATTACGAGTAATACTAAAAAAATCACTTATATTGGAAATGTGTCTGTAGGGCACGTGAACATAGATTAATAATCTTGTATTAGTTTGTATAGATAAGCCCTGTACATTCTAAACATTTCTGCGTCAACGGTCAACTTTGCGATATTCTGACAGACGGTGGCGGATCCTGATGTGGGCCAGAGGCCAAGATCCCTTACAAAGCGTCACCTTTTAAAAAGGTCTAGAACGGCTCCCCCTAGCTTTTTTCGAGAAATGCGTGTCACACTATATAATGAGAATTATTGGATCCGCCACTGTGACACAATAAGTTTGAATGTTAACAAAGCCTTGTAGAGTATCGTGTAAAGACAGGTAACAAAGTTCATATGACTTTACTTTAGCACCCCCTTTTCTACACAGTGTAGTTAATTTATGTCAAAATGTGTACAAGATAGGTGAGATCAAAGAGTTTGTAGTAAACAAACATGTATACATTAACACAACTAACATTCAGTGTAAAAATCTCGCACATAAATCATCCGTAGTTCAACTTACCTTAATGATCAGAAAACACAAAAATGAAGGTTTAATCCACTAGACTCAGGTAACAAATTTATTAAAAAGTGCCACATTTTAATAGACACATCTTTGATAGATAAGACTTAAATATAAACATCATTGAAGGTAATACACCTGACATCGTACAGGTGAAAATATTCCTCTACAAATGTTGATAGAATTGACTATTTTACATAACAAAGCAACATCCCAGGTTTGGCTACATTATACTGCACGTTACCTTACTGGGAATTATTACTGAGTAATATTAAATTTTGTTGTTAATAACCTGCGAACATGTGAACATTGAATCAGAGTTGTCGGACCTTATGACATCTTAAACGTAAAAAATTTAAACCTGCCGTGTTACCTAAATAACCAAACTGTTAGTATCAACTTCTACATTACTATTTTGACACTTTTAATGCAGTTTTTGTTTAAATAAAAATAAACCATTTTTACAGCATTACTTTTTTCTAGTGTCGGAGTTTCAACGGTTCGCCTTCAATAAAGTACAGTATACACATTAAAAAAAATCACAGGATTTTATGTTGAAATGCAAACTCGTTTGGATCCATTAGGGTTTTCAATCCCATTCTGTCATTTTTTATTGATTGGGGTTTAAACTCACATTTTTAGCCATATCACGGGCACCAATTTTATGAGCAGAAGAAACAAGAGAATACGATTCTGGGTTTGCGACTGCAAAACTTATCGCATCTGTTTAAGAATCAAATGTGCTGTCTTTGTACTAAAAGGATTGGGGAGATGAAAAGTCGCACTTGAGAGTTGTTAAACAAAATTAAGACATTTTTAGTTGCGAAAACACTTACTTATTTACACCCAACATTGCAAAACGCTTAGTTGAATACACCTCAAGTAGTTTAATTCATCTCAAAATTGCACCAAAAAAAAAGCTTATTCAGCATTGCACTGGCATTTTGTTACCCCAACCCCTTACACACGCTTAGTCAAATACAACTCAAATATTACAGCAACACTTAGTTTGATGCACCTCAACGTTACAGAAAACGCTTAGTCAAATACACCTCAACATTGCACCAACGCCTAGTCGAATACCCTTCAACATTGCACCAATGCTTAGTCAAATACCCTCAAAATTGCACCAAAGCTTAGTCAAATACCCTTCAACATTGCACTAACGCTTAGTCAAATACCCTCAACATTGCACCAAAGCTTAGTTATATACCCTCAACATTGCAACAACGCTTATTCAAATACACCTCAACATTGCAACAACGCTTATTCAAATACACCTTAACATTGCACCAACGCTTAGTCAAATACACCTCAACATTGCAATAACGCTTAGTCAAATACCCTTCAACATTGCGCCAACGCTTAGTCAAATACCCTTCAACATTGCACCAAAGCTTAGTCAAATACCCTCAACATTGCAACAACGCTTATTCAAATACCCTCAACATTGCAACAACGCTTAGTAAAATACCCCTTAACATTGCAACAACGCTTATTCAAATACACCTCAACATTGCAATAACGCTTAGTCAAATACCCCTTTACATTGCACCAACGCTTAGTCAAATACCCTCAACATGGCAACAACGCTTAGTCAAATACACCTCAACATTGCACCAACGCTTAGTCAAATACCCTTCAACATTGCACCAAAGCTTAGTCGATTACCCTCAACATTGCAACAACGCTTAGTCAAATACCCCTTAACATTGCACCAACGCTTAGTCAAATACACCTCAACATTGCACCAACGCGTATTCAAATACACCTCAACATTGCAATAACGCTTGTCAAATACCCCTTAACATTGCACCAACGCTTAGTCAAATACACCTCAACATTGCACCAACGCTTAGTCAAATACCCTTCAACATTGCACCAACGCTTAGTTAAATACCCTCAACATTGCAATAACGCTTAGTCGAATAAACCTAAACATTGCAACAAAATATACCGGAGCACTACACCAGCACTTGGCCATATATACCACGACAATACCAGTCAAATAGACCAACAGACGTGTTATACTATAAAACTGAACTTCAATTCCCACCCCTCACCCCCACCCCCACCCCATACACACCACTTACACCCTCAGCCCCACCCCCACCCCATACACACCACTTACACCCTCACCCCCTACCCCACCCCATACACACCACTTACACCCTCACCCCCACTACCACCCCATACACATTTATCTGAATGTCACTTATTGCTCACCACAAAATAATTTTATTTAAAGTAAACTAATAAAACACCTTAACGCAGCACAAAAGTAATATGTTGGCTTGTAATAGTTTGTAATATACTCTTAAAGAAAGTTTTAATTCAGTCAGATACACACTTACGTTCTATTTGCCAATAGTTTTAATGTATCACTTTTTCAATTCATTTTGTCTTGTTTCTGTAAGAAATTTTTGCAGTACATATTGCATGTCAACTACCCTGTGTTTTCTCTGAATGATTTGCTACTAGCCTAGATGATTATATTTTATATGCGTTCATTCTTTTACATAAAAATATTTCTCCGCTCATGAACAGGACTTTTATTATGCTAAAGCCCTTCACCCAGTCAAAACCCCAAAACCCTTCACCAGTCAAAAATCTTAACCCAGTCACAAAAATATGGACTTGCACGTACATTGTTATATAATTTTCTTTTATGGCATTTTGACAGGCAACAAGGAAGAATTTTTACAGTAAGTTTTAATCTTAAGATATATAAGTTATACGGATACATAACGGTTTATTTTTGAATTAAGACACGTATTTTATTAATCTAATTTCATGTATTTATCGCTTCTCTAGCAATTGGAAGAAAAGTCGAAGAATTGAATCATATTGAAAGTATTCCCGTATAGTAGACGGGTAAGATAATATACGTGTGTTTGGTTTTCAAAATTCAGTAGTTAAAAAATTGATATGCAATAAAAATACAGAGTAAACAAACTAGACTTTTTATAGCGATATAAACTTAGTCGAGACTAATACAACATACAAATCATTTTATTGATGCTTGTGATCAAATAAATAAAATTATAGAATATATGGGGCAAGTGTCCCCAAAAAAAAGATGGTCCAACGGGGGAGTCAAGTTCAACACTACACGAGTCAATGGGGGAGGGGTTAAATTAAAAAATAAATGTATGATGTCTTCAGTGTATTATTTTTATTTATTTACCAATGCGCAATTTCATAAAATTAGTGTATATGATTGTAGTGACCCACACTCGTTTTATTAGCAAAATATCTATGTTAATTTAAAACCCTACTATAAAATGTAAAAAAAAAAAATAATTATTGAACCTCTGAATGAATATATATTGAAAAAACACATTTAAAGTTAAAAAATCGCTTAACTATAAAGTTTGTCCATGTGGGTTTATTTATTATTAATTACACCGGGTCAACGGGGTAAATTATACTTTCAAATTTTAAAGTAATTAAGAGGTAAGGCTATATGGGATGTCTCTTTCCTGGTTCTAATTATAGACAAAAATTGTGGTGTAGAAAAATTAAAACGGGATCAATTTATATATACATGACCTTTGGTGGGTTTTTTTTTCGATTTCGTTTTGTTTTATTTGTTTTGGTTTTTTGTTTTGTTTTTGTTTTTTTATTTGTGTGTTTTCTAATTATTTTTTATATATTTTTTTTATTTGTAATGTTTGTTTAAATATTTTTAACTGACCCTATGTTAGTTCACCTGATCTAGTGAATTATTTTTTTGTTTATTAATTAATAAAAAAATAAGAGACAAAAACAATTTAAATTAACAGCAATTAACGAAGTAAATAGTTATAAGAACCTATACATCAGAATTAAATCTCCCGAAATTAACAGGTTTGCTAAATTTGATATTTACAACTTAAATATAACAAACTTACCTGAAGTCTAGGAGGGATGCTCCCATGCCAAATGCTTGGCCCTGCAGAGGCTGGCGCACCAAATCCCATTGAAAGAACGATTGCTCATTCATGTTGAAAAATCTCCGTTCAACCGTGCATAAAGAAATTAAACAGGTACCATTTTACAACTCTCTGTTTAAACTAAACCCATCAATGAAAAATTATAACAACGAACTTATTAAAACAAGATCCTAATGTTTTACAAGTTCTTTTGTCATGCGCATTGTCGATGGAACAATCCATGAGTTTACCATCATACTTGCAGAGAAGTCTGTGGGATATTTTCACTGATTGATTGGGGAGTTGTAATTGGACAATGCTAACTAAAAACAACCAGTAGAAAACACTGTAAATCATTAACTGTACAAACATATATGTTGACATTTTAAAATAAATAAATTTTAGACTTATGGAAATTATTATGTTATTTTCAGCATGTTAATTCCATATTTTAAGATATTCACTGAAGCATTTTGGAAACGAACTTTGAATGTAAAGAAAATTTGAATGCAGTTAAAAACTTTAAATTAAATTACTATGCTAGGCCGAGCATGGTGTGAGTTTTAGTTTTCTAATTTATTTATGTTCAATATATGAAGATAATTCAATAGCTATAATGCCTAATGCGCATTTCAAACCGAGCAGTTTACGTAAAGCACCTTGTAGGTTTTCATTTTTCTCCGTTATGTAATATTGTCAAACTGCTTTGTTATGCTAAACAACTTATTAATTTCTAAAGAGAACAGAAGTTAGAAATAAATCTCCTGAACTAATATCGAAACTGCGCAAACATTTTTATTATAATATTATTTGAATATCCATATAAATGAAAACTGATTCGTGTAGAAATCTCATTACTTAAACTTTACCAATTAAAATACATTCAAATGTCAATCTTAGTTTTGTTACAGAAGAAGCAATAAGTACACAAATTTAAAAGTGAAATTATGTGATTACCAACAGTATAACATAGCCTTTTTGTCAAATAAATAACCCCGGAGAGTTGCGCTGTATCCTTTTCAGTCGTCACATTTTCAGCGTAATTTTAAAAGTGAATTTCCGGAAGCGCGGTGAAGTTCCTCCTTTGTAATAAATAATGTGATTTCTTAAGGTATAAAAGTACTGCAATTTAATAACGTCTATTTAAAACGTTAACTAATGAAATCGAATTTAATGAAAGTATTAAATACTAGTATTTAAACAAATATGAACCACTCCCAAATTAAATGTCAATAAATATTTAAATAAGAAGAATATTAAATAAACTACAGTGTAGTTCCTAACTACATCACTACAGGACGATCTATTTATAACAAAGAAACACATATTATATTCTCATTACATTAATAATTTGTCAGTTACAATGTTGCATATCCGACATAATATTTTCAAACCCCGGACCCGAGTAATTTCCATTCCCTCTGTACCTATCATAATTTTCTCAAATCCCAATATTTTTTGTAGATTACCCGGACCCGAGTAATTCCCATTCCCTCTCTACCTATCATAATATTCTCAAACCCCGGACCCGAGTAATTCCCATTCACTCTCTACCTATCACGAAATTCTCAAACCCCGGACCCGAGTAATTCCCATTCCCTCTCTCTACCTATCATAATATTCTCAAACCCCGGACCAGAGTAATTCCTATCCCCTCTCTACCTATCATGGTATTCTCAAACCCCGGACCCGAGTAATTCCCATTCACTCTCTACCTATCACGAAATTCTCAAACCCCGGTCCCGAGTAATTCCTATCCTCTCTCTACCTATCATGGTATTCTCAAACCCCGGACCAGAGTAATTCCTATCCCCTCTCTACCTATAATATTCTCAAACCCCGGACCCGAATAATTCCCATTCCCTATCTACCTATCATGATATTCTCAAACCCCGGACCCGAGTAATTCCCACCCCCTCTCTACCTATCATAATATTCTCAAATCCCGGACCCGAGTAATTCCCATTCCCTATCTACCTATCATGATATTCTCAAACCCCGGACCCGAGTAATTCCCATCCCTATCTACCTATCATGATATTCTCAAACCCCGGACCCGAGTAATTCCCATTCCCTCTCTACCTATCATAATATTCTCAAACCCCGGACCCGAGTAATTCCCATCCCTATCTACCTATCATGATATTCTCAAACCCCGAACCCGAGTCATTCCCATTCCCTTTCTTCCTATCATCTTATTCTCAAACCCCGGACCCGAGTAATTCCCATCCCATTTCTACCTATCATAATATTCTCAAACCCCGGACCCGAGTAATTCCCATCCCCTTTCTACCTATCATAATATTCTCAAACCCCGGATCCGAGTAATTCCCATCCCCTTTCTACCTATCATAATATTCTCAAACCCCGGACCCGAGTAATTCCCATCCCCTTTCTACCTATCATAATATTCTCAAACCCCGGACCCGAGTAATTCCCATCCCCTTCCTACCTATCATAATATTCTCAAACCCCGGACCCGAGTAATTCCCATTCCCTTTCTACCTATCATAATATTCTCAAACCCCGACCCGAGTAATTCCCATCCCTCTCTACCTATCATAATATTCTCAAACCCCGGATCCGAGTAATTCCCATCCCCTCTCTACCTATCATGAAATTCTCAAACCACGGACCCGAGTAATTCCCATCCCTCTCTACCTTTCATGAAATTCTCAAACCCCGGACCCGAGTAATTCCCTCTCTACCTATCATGATATTCTCACACCCCAAATCCGAGTAATTCCCTCTCTACCTATCATGCTATTCTCACACCCCGGTTCCGAGTAATTCCCATCCCCTCTCTACCTATCATAATATTCTCAAACCCCGGACCGGAGTTATTCCCATCACCTTTCTACCTATCATAATATTCTCAAACCCCGGACCGGAGTTATTCCCATCCCTCTCTACCTATCATGAAATTCTCAAACCCCGAACCCGAGTCATTCCCATTCCCTTTCTACCTATCATCTTATTCTCAAACCCCGGACCCGAGTAATTCCCATCCCCTTTCTACCTATCATAATATTCTCAAACCCCGGACCCGAGTAATTCCCATTCCCTTTCTACCTATCATAATATTCTCAAACCCCGGACCCGAGTAATTCCCATTCCCTCTCTACCTATCATGATATTATCAAACCCCGGACCCGAGTAATTCTCATCCCTCTCTACCTATCATGATATTCTCACACCCCGGATCCGAGTAATTCCCATCCCCTCTCTCCCTATCATAATATTCTCAAACCCCGAACCCGAGTAATTCCCATTCCCTCTCTACCTATCATGATATTATCAAACCCCGGACCCGAGTAATTCTCATCCCAATCGGAACATCTCTCGGCCATTTCCGTCAAGGGTCGAGAAAGTGACCTCGGAGGTAACAATCGGAACATCTCTCGGTCATTTCCGTCAAGGGTCGAGAAAGTGACCTCGGAGGTAAGTGATCTCCATTTTGAACTATTTTCAGTGATTTCAAAGAATTTGTGACGTCACAAGTTCCTTTGTGACGTTTCAGTTCATTCATTTGATTGGCTTGTCATTGACGTTTAGTTGATTGTTACTGATGACGTCGGATTGTAAACAATAACTTATCCATTTAAACGTTGTCAAAGAAGGAATTTTTTGGTAGTGTTAGCGAATTTAAGTTTAAAATATACAATCTTGTATTAGATTTTTAGTTCTGCTTCGATAAAGATCTGTATAGTTGAATAATAAAAGGATAATCTATTTCATCGCACTAAAATAATGTTGTTGTGTAAACAGGCTAACCGCATCACATTTGGACCGAATTTTGGTCCATATCCATACACTTACCTCCGAGATTACTTTCCGACCATAGGCGGAAATAACCGAGGTGATCCGATTGCTTTCCGACCATAGGCGGAAATAACCGAGGTGATCCGATTGCGGAGGTAAGTGATCTCCATTTTGAACTATTTTCAGTGGTTTCAAAGAATTTGTGACGTCACAAGTTCGTTTGTGACGTTTCAGTTCATTCATTTGATTGGCTTGTCATTGACGTTTAGTTGATTGTTACTGATGACGTCAGATTGTAAACAAATACTTATCCATTTAAACGTTGATAAAAGAAGGAATTTTTTGGCAGTGTTAGCGAATTTAAGTTTAAAAAATACAATCTTGTATTAGATTTTTAGTTCTGCTTCGATAAAGATCTGTATAGTTGAATGATAAAAGGATAATCTATTTCATCGCACTAAAATAATGTTGTTGTGTAAACAGGCTAACCGCATCACATTTGGACCGATTTTTGGTCCATATCCATACACTTACCTCCGAGATTACTTTCCGACCATAGGCGGAAATAACCGAGGTGATCCGATTGATTCTCATCCCTCTTCCTATCATGATATTATCTAACCCCGGACCCGAGTAATTCCCATCTTCTCTCTACCTATCATAATATTCTCAAACCCCGGACCCGAGTAATTCCCATCCCTCTCTACCTATAATGAAATTCTCAAACCCCGGACCCGAGTAATTCCCATCCCTCTCTACCTATCATGAAATTTTCAAACCCCGGACCCGAGTAATTCCCATCTTCTCTCTGCCTATCATAATATTCTCAAACCCCGGACCCGAGTTATTCCCATCCCTCTCTACCTATCATGAAATTCTCAAACCCCGGACCCGAGTAATTCCCTCTCTACCTATCATGATATTCTCACACCCCGAATCCGAGTAATTCCCTCTCTACCTATCATGATATTCTCACACCCCGGTTCCGAGTAATTCCCATCCCCTCTCTACCTATCATAATATTATCAAACCCCGGACCCGAGTAATTCCCATTCCCTTTCTACCTATCATGATATTCTCAAACCCAGAACCCGAGTAATTCCCATCCTTATCTACCTATCATGATATTATCAAACCCCGGACCCGAGTAGTTCCCATTCCCTATCTATCTATTATAATATTCTCAAACCCCGGACCCGAGTAATTCCCATCCCATTTCTACCTATCATAATATTCTCAAACCCCGGACCCGAGTAATTCCCATCCCTCTCTACCTATCATGAAATTCTCAAACCCAGGACCCGAGTAATTCCCTCTCTACCTATCATGATATTCTCACACCCCGGATCCGAGTAATTCCCTCTCTACCTATCATGATATTCTTACACCCCGGTTCCGAGTAATTCCCATCCCCTCTCTACCTATCATGATATTCTCAAACCCCGGGCCAGAGTAATTCCCATCCCCTCTCTACCTATAATATTCTCAAACCCCGGACCAGAGTAATTCCCATTCCCAATCTACCTATCATAATATTCTCAAACCCCGGACCCGAGTAATTCCCATCCCTATCTACCTATCATTATATTATCAAACCCCGGACCCAAGTAATTCCCATCCCCTCTCTACCTATCATAATATTCCCAAACCACGGACCCGATAAATTTCCATCCTCTCTCTACCTGTCATGATATTCTCAAACCCCGGACCCGAGTTACTCCCATCCCCTCTCTACCTATCATAATATTCTCAAACCCCGGACCGGAGTTATTCCCATCCCTCTCTACCTATCATGATATTCTCAAACCCCGAACCCGAGTCATTCCCATTCCCTCTCTACCTATCATGATATTATCAAACCCCGGACCCGAGTCATTCCCATTCCCTCTCTACCTATCATAATATTCTCAAACCCGGACCCGAGTCATTCCCATTCCCTCTCTACCTATCATAATATTCCCAAACCACGGACCCGATAAATTTCCATCCTCTCTCTACCTGTCATGATATTCTCAAACCCCGGACCCGAGTTATTCCCATCCCTCTCTACCTATCATGATATTCTCAAACCCCGAACCCGAGTCATTCCCATTCCCTCTCTACCTATCATAATATTCTCAAATCCCGGACCCGAGTAATTCCCATTCCCTCTCTACCTATCATGATATTATCAAACCCCGGACCCGAGTAATTCTCATCCCTCTCTTCCTATCATGATATTATCAAACCCCGGACTCGAGTAATTCCCATCTTCTCTCTACCTATCATAATATTCTCAAACCCCGGACCTGAGTAATTCCCATCCCTCTCTACCTATCATAATATTCTCAAACCCCGGACCCGAGTAATTCTCATCCCTCTCTTCCTATCATGATATTATCAAACCCCGGACTCGAGTAATTCCCATCTTCTCTCTACCTATCATAATATTCTCAAACCCCGGACCCGAGTAATTCCCATCCCTCTATACCTATCATGAAATTCTCAAACCCCGGACCCGAGTAATTCCCATCCCTCTATACCTATCGTGAAATTCTTACGTCCCGGACCCGAGTAATTCCCATCCCTCTCTACCTATCATGAAATTTTCAAACCCCGGACCCGAGTAATTCCCTCTCTACCTATCATGATATTCTCACACCCCGAATCCGAGTAATTCCCTCTCTACCTATCATGATATTCTCACACCCCGGTTCCGAGTAATTCCCATCCCCTCTCTCCCTATCATAATATTCTTAAACCCCGAACCCGAGTAATTCCCATTCCCTCTCTACCTGTCATAATATTATCAAACCCCGGACCCGAGTAATTCCCATCCTCTCTCTACCTATCATGATATTATCAAACCCCGGACCCGAGTAATTCTCATCCCTCTCTTCCTATCATGATATTATCAAACCCCGGACCCGAGTAATTCCCATCCCTCTCTTCCTATCATGAAATTTTCATACCCCGGACCCGAGTTATTCCCATCCCTCTCCACCTATCATGAAATTCTCAAACCCCGGACCCGAGTAATTCCCTCTCTACCTATCATGATATTCTCACACCCCGAATCCGAGTAATTCCCTCTCTACCTATCATGATATTCTCAAACCCCGGAACCGAGTAATTCCCATTCCCTATCTACTTATCATAATATTCTCAAACCCCGGACCCGAGAAATTCCCATCCCCTTTCTACCTATCATAATATTCTCAAACCCCGGACCCGGGTAATTCCCATCCCTATCTACCTATCATAATATTCTCAAACCCCGGACCCGAGTAATTCCCATTCCCTATCTACTTATCATAATATTCTCAAACCCCGGACCCGAGTAATTCCCATCCCCTTTCTACCTATCATAATATTCTCAAACCCCGGACCCGAGTAATTCCCATTCCTATCTACCTATCATAATATTCTCAAACCCCGGACCCGAGTAATTCCCATTCCCTATCTACCTATCATAATATTCTCAAACCCCGGACCCGAGTAATTCCCATTCCCTATCTACCTATCATAATATTCTCAAACCCCGGACCCGAGTAATTCCCATCCCCTTTCTACCTATCATAATATTCTCAAACCCCGGATCCGAGTAATTCCCTCTCTACCTATCATGATATTCTTACACCCCGGTTCCGAGTAATTCCCATCCCCTCTCTACCTATCATGATATTCTCAAACTCTGGGCCCAAGTAATTCCCATCCCCTCTCTGCCTATCATAATATTCTCAAACTTTGGACCTGAGTAATTCCCATTACTAACTATCTATGTATATCGTTACCTGTACACACATTATATTATTGTATTTAAGTTAGATACACCATCGCAATTAACTAATTTTTAGTTAGTCCCTACACAGGATGTAAAAAAGTTAAATTATTACTTTATATACTTTTCCAGCGGCAGTGTTGTTGGATTATTTGTTTGGAAACTTGTTCTCGTCCGGAAAATAGCTGAAATATAGCCCGCTGGACGTTAAGCAAACATTATAGTAACCAATTACCTATAATACAACCCAGCACTTCCTATACGAGACTTGCACCGAGTTGTGGAGACGACGTCATGGCATTATAACTTCGACTCTAACTATTTCTGCTCTAAATGAGAAGCAGCCAATTAGACAAGTTATTTTAAAACCCTGGAACAACATTATTTTGATGTAGCTTTCAGTTAAGACTTTTATTTTTTTTATTTTGTTTTTTTTTTAAGATAAAGTTTATTTGATCTGTGTGGTGCGTTGTTATTGAATTTCAATTGACATTCAAGACAGCATATAAACACTATATATCGATGTCCTTAAAATGTTATAGCACTAGATGTCGAATGAATCATATGTCTAACAGAACGTCTGTATATCAAGTCATCTAACAGAACGTCTGTATATTGAGTCATCTAACAGAATGTCTGTATATCGAGTCATCTAACAGAATGTCTGTATATCGAGTCATCTAACAGAACGTCTGTATATCGAGTCATCTAACAGAATGTCTGTATATCGAGTCATCTAACAGAACGTCTGTATATCGAGTCATCTAATAGAATGTCTGTATATCGATTCATTTAATAGAATGTCTGTATATCGAGTCATCTAACAGAATGTCTGTATAGCGAGTCATCTAACAGAACGTCTATATATCGAATCATCGTCAAAATATCGAGTCATCTAACAGAATGTCTGTATATCAAGTCATCTAACACAATGTCTGTATATCGAGTCATCCAACTGAACGTCCTTATATTAAGTCATCTAACAGAACGTCTGTATATCGAGTCATCTAACAGAATGTCTGTATATCGAGTCATCCAACTGAACGTCCTTATATCAAGTCATCTAACAGAATGTCTGTATATTGAGTCATCTAATAAAATGTTTGTTCATCGAGTAATCTAACAGAACGTCTGTATATCGAGTCATCTAACAGAATATCGGTATATCGAGTCATCTAACAGAATGTATGTATGTCAAGTCATTTAACAGAACGTCTGTATATCAAGTCATCTAACAGAACGTCTGTATATTGAGTCATCTACTAGAATGTCTGTATATCAAGTCATCTAACCTAATGTCTGTATATCAAGTCATCCAACAGAATATCTGTATATCCAGTCATCTAACAGAACGTCTGTATATCGAGTCATCTTACAGAATGTATGTATATCGATTCATCTAACAGAACGCCTATATATCGAGTCATCGTCTATATATCGAGTCATCTAACAGAATGTCTGTATATCAAGTCATCTAACAGAATGTCTGTATATCGAGTCATCCAACTGAACGTCCTTATATCAAGCCATCTAACAGAATGTCTGTATATCGAGTCATCTAACAGAATGTCTGTATATCAAGTCATCTAACAGAATGTCTGTATATCGAGTCATCCAACTGAACGTCCTTATATCAAGCCATCTAACAGAATGTCTGTATATCGAGTCATCTAACAGAATGTCTGTATATCGAGTCATCTAACAGAATGTCTGTATATCGTGTCATCTAACAGAATGTATGTATATCGAGTCATCTAACAGAATATCTGTATATCGATTCATCTAACAGAATGTCGATATATCGAGTCATCTAATAGAATGTCTGTATATCGAGTCATCTAACATAATGTCTGTATATCGAGTCATCTAACAGAATGTCTATTTATCAAGTCATCTAACAGAATGTCTGTATATCGAGTCATCTAACAGAATGTCTGTATATCGATTCATCTAACAGAATGTCGGTATATCGAGTCACACAACAGAATGTCTGTATATCAAGTCTTCTAACAGAATGTCTGTATATCGAGTCATCTAACAGAATGTCTGTATATCGAGTCATCTAACAGAACGTCTGTATATCGAGTCATCTAACAGAATGTCGGTATATCGAGTCATACAACAGAATGTCTGTATATCGAGTCATCTAACAGAATGTCTGTATATCGAGTCATCTAACAGAACGTCTGTATATCGAGTCATCTAACAGAATGTCGGTATATCGAGTCATCTAACAGAATGTCTGTATATCGAGTCATATAACAGAATGTCTGTATATCGAGTCATCTAACAGAATGTCTGTATATCGAGTCTTCTAATAGAATGTCTGTATATCGATTCATCTTATAGAATGTCTGTATATCGGGTCATCTAACAGAATGTCTGTATATCGAGTCATCTAACAGAATGTCTGTATATCGAGTCATCTAACAGAATGTTTGTATATCGAGTCATCTAACAGAATGTCTGTATATCGAGTCATCTAACAGAATGTCAGTATATCGAGTCATCTAACAGAATGTATGTATATCGAGTCATCTTACAGAAAGTATGTTTATATCGAGTCATCTAACAGAATGTCTGTATATCAAGTCATCTAACAGAATGTCTGTATATCGAGTCATCTAACAGAACGTCTGTATATCGAGTCATCTAACAGAATGTCGGTATATCGAGTCATCTAATAGAATGTCTGTATATCGAGTCATATAACAGAATGTCTGTATATCGAGTCATCTAACAGAATGTCTGTATATCAAGTCATCTAACAGAATGTCTGTATATCGAGTCATCCAACTGAACGTCCTTATATCAAGCCATCTAACAGAATGTCTGTATATCGAGTCATCTAACAGAATGTCTGTATATCGAGTCATCTAACAGAATGTCTGTATATCGTGTCATCTAACAGAATGTATGTATATCGAGTCATCTAACAGAATATCTGTATATCGATTCATCTAACAGAATGTCGATATATCGAGTCATCTAATAGAATGTCTGTATATCGAGTCATCTAACATAATGTCTGTATATCGAGTCATCTAACAGAATGTCTGTTTATCAAGTCATCTAACAGAATGTCTGTATATCGAGTCATCTAACAGAATGTCTGTATATCGATTCATCTAACAGAATGTCGGTATATCGAGTCATACAACAGAATGTCTGTATATCAAGTCTTCTAACAGAATGTCTGTATATCGAGTCATCTAACAGAATGTCTGTATATCGAGTCATCTAACAAAACGTCTGTATATCGAGTCATCTAACAGAATGTCGGTATATCGAGTCATACAACAGAATGTCTGTATATCGAGTCATCTAACAGAATGTCTGTATATCGAGTCATCTAACAGAACGTCTGTATATCGAGTCATCTAACAGAATGTCGGTATATCGAGTCATCTAATAGAATGTCTGTATATCGAGTCATATAACAGAATGTCTGTATATCGAGTCATCTAACAGAATGTCTGTATATCGAGTCTTCTAATAGAATGTCTGTATATCGATTCATCTTATAGAATGTCTGTATATCGGGTCATCTAACAGAATGTCTGTATATCGAGTCATCTAACAGAATGTCTGTATATCGAGTCATCTAACAGAATGTTTGTATATCGAGTCATCTAACAGAATGTCTGTATATCGAGTCATCTAACAGAATGTCAGTATATCGAGTCATCTAACAGAATGTATGTATATCGAGTCATCTTACAGAAAGTATGTTTATATCGAGTCATCTAACAGAATGTCTGTATATCAAGTCATCTAACAGAATGTCTGTATATCGAGTCATCTAACAGAACGTCTGTATATCGAGTCATCTAACAGAATGTCGGTATATCGAGTCATCTAATAGAATGTCTGTATATCGAGTCATATAACAGAATGTCTGTATATCGAGTCATCTAACAGAATGTCTGTATATCGAGTCATCTAATAGAATGTCCGTATATCGATTCATCTTATAAAATGTCTGTATATCGAGTCATCTAACAGAATGTCGGTATATCGAGTCATCTAATAGAATGTCTGTATATCGAGTCATATAACAGAATGTCTGTATATCGAGTCATCTAACAGAATGTCTGTATATCAAGTCATCTAACAGAATGTCTGTATATCGAGTCATCCAACTGAACGTCCTTATATCAAGCCATCTAACAGAATGTCTGTATATCGAGTCATCTAACAGAATGTCTGTATATCGAGTCATCTAACAGAATGTCTGTATATCGTGTCATCTAACAGAATGTATGTATATCGAGTCATCTAACAGAATATCTGTATATCGATTCATCTAACAGAATGTCGATATATCGAGTCATCTAATAGAATGTCTGTATATCGAGTCATCTAACATAATGTCTGTATATCGAGTCATCTAACAGAATGTCTGTTTATCAAGTCATCTAACAGAATGTCTGTATATCGAGTCATCTAACAGAATGTCTGTATATCGATTCATCTAACAGAATGTCGGTATATCGAGTCATACAACAGAATGTCTGTATATCAAGTCTTCTAACAGAATGTCTGTATATCGAGTCATCTAACAGAATGTCTGTATATCGAGTCATCTAACAAAACGTCTGTATATCGAGTCATCTAACAGAATGTCGGTATATCGAGTCATACAACAGAATGTCTGTATATCGAGTCATCTAACAGAATGTCTGTATATCGAGTCATCTAACAGAACGTCTGTATATCGAGTCATCTAACAGAATGTCGGTATATCGAGTCATCTAATAGAATGTCTGTATATCGAGTCATATAACAGAATGTCTGTATATCGAGTCATCTAACAGAATGTCTGTATATCGAGTCTTCTAATAGAATGTCTGTATATCGAGTCATCTAACAGAATGTCTGTATATCGAGTCATCTAACAGAATGTCTGTATATCGAGTCATCTAACAGAATGTCTGTATATCGAGTCATCTAACAGAATGTTTGTATATCGAGTCATCTAACAGAATGTCTGTATATCGAGTCATCTAACAGAATGTCAGTATATCGAGTCATCTAACAGAATGTATGTATATCGAGTCATCTTACAGAAAGTATGTTTATATCGAGTCATCTAACAGAATGTCTGTATATCAAGTCATCTAACAGAATGTCTGTATATCGAGTCATCTAACAGAACGTCTGTATATCGAGTCATCTAACAGAATGTCGGTATATCGAGTCATCTAATAGAATGTCTGTATATCGAGTCATATAACAGAATGTCTGTATATCGAGTCATCTAACAGAATGTCTGTATATCGAGTCATCTAATAGAATGTCCGTATATCGATTCATCTTATAAAATGTCTGTATATCGAGTCATCTAACAGAATGTCGGTATATCGAGTCATCTAATAGAATGTCTGTATATCGAGTCATATAACAGAACGTCTGTATATCGAGTCATCTAACAGAATGTCTGTATATCGAGTCATCTAACAGAATGTCTGTATATCGAGTCATCTAACAGAACGTCTGTATATCGAGTCATCTAACAGAATGTCGGTATATCGAGTCATCTTACAGAATGTCTGTATATCGAGTCATCTTACAGAAAGTATGTTTATATCGAGTCATCTAACAGAATGTCTGTTTATCAAGTCATCTAACAGAATGTCTGTATATCGGGTCATCTAACAGAATGTCTGTATATCGATTAATCTAACAGAATGTCGGTATATCGAGTCATCAAACAAAATGTCTGTATATCAAGTCTTCTAACAGAATGTCTGTATATCGAGTCATCTAATAGAATGTATGTATAGCGAGTAAAATTATAAACTTTAGTAATCATATTATTTACTTAGTCAAAAGAAAAGAAACTTTAACATTAAAACACAAGATATGGAGTCCTTTATAAGGTACACGTAGTTAGAGGAGTTTTTGTTACAGAGAAATAAAATAAACCAAAGTCTAACACGCTCACTGAATAGACCATAACATGTACTAGTATGCATGAGATCTCAATTCATATACACGGAGACGGATGATCACATTAAATAGCAATGGTATAGATAAAATGTCATAAAAATACTAAAAAGATAATACTATGCCAAAACGCATCAAAAATACTGGAAGACAAAATACTGAAGTTGTTTAAGAGTTTTTATTGCCAAAATTCTAAAACGTTTTCCAAATACCAGGTAAGGTCATATACATCAACGATCTCCCAATACATGGGAAGGTCATATACACCAACGATCTCCCAATACCGGGTAAGGTCATATACACCAGCGATCTCCCAATACCGGGTAAGGTCATATACACCAACGATTTCCCAATACCGGGTAAGGTCATACACACCAACAATCTCCCAATACCGGGTAAGGTCATATACACCAACGATCTCCCAATACCAGGTAAGGTCATATACACCAACGATCTCCCAATACCGGGTAGGGTCATATACACCAACGATCTCCCAATACCGGGTAAGGTCATATACACCAACGATCTCCCAATACCTGGTAAGGTCATATACACCAACGATCTCCCAATACCTGGTAAGGTCATCTACATCAACGATCTCCCAATACCGGGTAGTGTCATATACACCAACGATCTCCCAATACCAGGTAAGGTCATATACACCAACGATCTCCAAATACCGGGTAGTGTCATATGCACCAACGATCTCCCAATACCGGGTAAGGTCATATATACCAACGATCTCCCAATACCGGGTAAGGTCATATACACCAACGATCTCCCAATACCAGGTAATGTCATATACACCAACGATCTCCCAATACCTGGTAAGGTCATCTACATCAACGATCTCCCAATACCGGGTAAGGTCATATACACCAACGATCTCCAATACTGGGAAAGGTCATATACACAAACGATCTCCAATACCGGGTAATGTCATATACACCAACGATCTCCCAATACCTGGTAAGGTCATCTACATCAACGATCTCCCAATACCGGGTAAGGTCATATACACCAACGATCTCCTATACCGGGAAAGGTCATATACACAAACGATCTCCAATACCGGGTAATGTCATATACACCAACGATCTCCCAATACCGGGTAAGGTCATATAAACCAACGATCTCCCAATACCGGGTAAGGTCATATACACCAACAATCTCCCAATACCGGGTAAGGTCATATACACCAACGATCTCCCAATACCGGGTAAGGTCATATACACCAACGATCCCCCAATACCGGGTAAGGTCATATACACCAACAATCTCCCAATACCGGGTAAGGTCATATACACCAACGATCTCACAATACCGGGTAAGGTCATATACACCAACGATCTCCCAATACCAGGTAAGGTCATATACACCAACGATCCCCCAATACCGGGTAAGGTCATATACACCAACAATCTCCCAATACCGGGTAAGGTCATATACACCAACGATCTATCTCCCAATACCGGGTAAGGTCATCTACACCAACGATCTCCCAATACCGGGTAAGGTCATATACATCAACAATCTCCCAATACCGGGTAAGGTCATATACACCAACGATCTCCCAATACCAGGTAAGGTCATCTACACCAACGATCTCCCAATACCGGGTAAGGTCATATACACCAACAATCTCCCAATACCGGGTAAGGTCATATACACCAACGATCTCCCAATACCGGGTAAGGTCATACACACCAACGATCCCCCAATACCGGGTAAGGTCATATACACCAACGATCTCCCAATACCGGGTAAGGTCATATACACCAACGATCTCCGAATACCGGGTAAGGTCATATACACCAACGATCTCCCAATACCGGGTAAGGTCATATACACCAACAATCTCCCAATACCGGGTAAGGTCATATACACCAACGATCTCCCAATACCGGGTAAGGTCATATACACCAACGATCTCCCAATACCGGGTAAGGTCATATACACCAACAATCTCCCAATACCGGGTAAGGTCATATACACCAACAATCTCCCAATACCGGGTAAGGTCATATACACCAACGATCTCCCAATACCGAGTAAGGTCATATAAACCAACGATCTCCCAATACCGGGTAAGGTCATATACACCAACGATCTCCCAATACCGGGTAAGGTCATATACACCAACGATCTCCCAATACCGGGAAAGGTCATATACACCAACAATCTCCCAATAACGTGTAAGTTCATTTACACCAACGATCTCCCAATACCGGGTAAGGTCATATACACAAACGTTCTCCAATACCGGGAAAGGTCATATACATCAACAATCTCCCAATACCGGGTAAGGTCATATACACCAACGATCTCCCAATACCGGGTAAGGTCATATACACCAACAATCTCCCAATACCGGGTAAGGTCATATACACCACCGATCCCCCAATACCGGGTAAGGTCATATAAACCAACGATCTCCCAATACCGGGTAAGGTCATATAACCAACGATCTCCCAATACCGGGTAAGGTCATATACACCAACGATCCCCCAATACCGGGTAAGGTCATATACACCAACGATCTCCCAATACCGGGTAAGGTCATATACACCAACAATCTCCCAATACCTGGTAAGGTCATATACACCAACGATCTCCCAATACCTGGTAAGGTCATATACACCAACGATCTCCCAATACCTGGTAAGGTCATATACACCAACGATCTCCCAATACCGGGTAAGGTCATATACACCAACGATCTCCCAATACCGGGTAAGGTCATATACACCAACAATCTCCCAATACCGGGTAAGGTCATATACACCAACGATCTCCCAATACCGGGTAAGGTCATATACACCAACGATCTCCCAATACCGGGTAAGGTCATATACACTAACGATCTCCCAATACCGGGAAAGGTCATATACACCAACAATCTCCCAATACCGGGTAAGTTCATATACACCAACGATCTCCCAATACCGGGTAAGGTCATATACACCAACGATCTCCCAATACCGGGTAAGGTCATATACACCAATCTTCTCCCAATGCCTGGTAAGGTCATATACACAAACGTTCTCCCATTACTGGGTGATATAAGTTATATACGTTCATTTCCGTAGATATGGAGATTTTAACACCTGAAGTGCCCCAAGTACGCCCTGAGGCGAAGCCGAAGGGTGTCCGGGGGTTGTGAAAGTGTTCAAATCTCCATATCTACGGATATGAACGTGTAAAACGAATTTATCCCCGGTATTAGTTTGAAATAATGGATTTTTAGGTACTTTGTCAACGCAACGGTGGACGTTAAAGTGACGTTTTCATCATTATCAAAGGAAGTTTGATTGAAATTTGATAAAAATGAGGCTTTTGTAAAAGGTGTAGGGTACTACCTTTGGTAGAACCCTAGAGTTGCTGAAAAAACAGTTTTTTGTTTGATTCAAACAGGTATTTTAGAAATAAATTTTGGAGCTGAATGTCTTGCAGAGACGTCATGATAGTGTGACGTCGTTATTTGTCAAACTGCATATCTTTTGTTTCTTTTTCTGTTAAAAATAAAGCACATTTGGACCTTTTGTTAAAGATTTGATCATCCTATATATGACACAAACCGAGTAAAATAAGCAGTCTAGTAGGTTAAAACCAGCAGTCTAGTAGGTTAAAACCAGCAGTCTAGTAGGTTAAAACCAGCAGTCTAATAGGTTAAAACCAGCAGTCAAGGAGGTTAAAACCAGCAGTCTAGTAGGTTAAAACCAGCAGTCTAGTAGGTTAAAACCAGCAGTCTAATAGGTTAAACCAGCAGTCAAAGAGGTTAAAACCAGCAGTCTAGTAGGTTAAAACCAGCAGTCTAGTAGGTTAAAACCAGCAGTCTAATAGGTTAAAACCAGCAGTCTAATAGGTTAAAACCAGCAGTCTTATAGGTTAAAACCAGCAGTCTAGTAGGTTAAAACCAGCAGTCTAGTAGGTTAAAACCAGCAGTCTAATAGGTTAAAACCAGCAGTCAAGGAGGTTAAAACCAGCAGTCTAATAGGTTAAAACCAGCAGTCTAGTAGGTTAAAACCAGCAGTCTAGTAGGTTAAAACCAGCAATCTAATAGGTTAAAACCAGCAGTCAAGGAGGTTAAAACCAGCAGTCTAATAGGTTAAAACCAGCAGTCAAGGAGGTTAAAACCAGCAGTCAAGGAGGTTAAAACCAGCAGTCAATGAGGTTAAAACCAGCAGTCAATGAGGTTAAAACCAGCAATATAGTTGGTTAAAACCAGCAGTCAAGGAGGTTAAAACCAGCAGTCTAGTTGGTTAAAACCAGCAGTCAAGGAGGTTAAAACCAGCAGTCTAGTTGGTTAAAACCAGCAGTCAAGGAGGTTAAAACCAGCAGTCTAGTTGGTTAAAACCAGCAGTCAAGGAGGGTAGAAGAGAGCCGAGTGTTTGATTCAGTGACTGGTAGCTATGCATACAGTATGCAGTATTTCAGCTATGTTCAGGAGTGACTGGTAGCTTTACATCCAGTATGCAGTATTTCAGCCATGTACATGATTGACTGGTAGATTTACATCCAGTATGCAGAATTTCAGCTATGTTCATGAGTGGCTGGTAGATTTACATCCAGTATGCAGTATTTCAGCTATGATTCATCGACTGGTAGATTTACATCCAGTATGCAGAATTTCAGCTATGTTCATGAGTGGCTGGTAGATTTACATCCAGTATGCAGTATTTCAGCTAAGTTCAGGAGTGCCTGGTAGATTTACATCCAGTATGCAGTATTTCAGCTAAGTTCAGGAGTGCCTGGTAGCTTTAAAAAGTTCCATTGTGTAGTAGCTGAAATATAGCTAATTTTTTAAATCTGGAAAAGAGTGTTTTAATATAAGGAGTTTGTCACTCGACACACCCTGCTCTGCATGTCAGACTTAATATTATACCCTGAAAAGAAGACGACATCACCTACTGCTTCTTATGTTATCAACTTTGCGGGTTCAGCTCTGGGAAGGTCCTAGTACTGATATAAATGCCTCTTTAAGAAGATATCACCTACTGCTTCATCTGGAATCAACTTTGTGGGTTCAGCTCTGGGAAGGTCCTAGTACGATATAAATGCCTCTTTAAGAAGACATTACATACTGCTACTTGTGGAATCAGATTTGTGGGTTCAGCTCTGGGAACGTCCTAGTACCGATTAAATGCCTCTTTAAGAAGACATCACTTTCTGCTACTTATGGAATCAGATTTGTGGGTTCAGCTCTGGGAACACCCTTGTACCCATACAAATTTGTAGAGGGGAGGCAATTAAAATGAGCAGTATACACTTTTGTATCACAATTCCTAACAATTTTTAAAAGTATTGTTTGTTTGTTTGTTTGATGGTGTTTAACGCCACTTTCAGAAATTTTTCAGCTATATCATCTTGCGTCCAGTTTTTATTGGGTGAACTGGCAATCCTTGTCAATTTAAAAGTATTGAAAAAAGATGGCAATTAAAAAGACGAAAAAAATGGCAGTCATTTACTGATAGTAGGAATGATAACATGACAGTATATGTACAATATTACAAGATCTACAGATAACAAGTAAACAACAATATCACAGAACTAAACCATCTACCCACAATAGTCAAAATTATATGTACCTTTCCTTCCTGAATTTGGAACATTCCAGTTGATGAATTTCGATGTAATACCTTGATCAAAGGGGAACAACTCATTCATTTTTAAGTGTTTCTACCAGTGATAAAGGCTGCCCAAACATTTTTATAAAACATTTGTTAAAAGAATAAAAAAGGTAAAAAATAAAAAATAATCAACAATGGTAGAAAGCAAAAATACAACCAAAAACATTTTGATTTCAGACTGCTTATAAAAATAATGAAAGTGAAAGGAACAAGCTTATAAAATCTTGCTTACAACAGCAACTATAAAGTTGGAATATCTATTATGAAAACTGCCATATCTAATTAAAACTACCCTTTAATAACAATTCAGTTTATGAAAACTATTCCTTTCTACATGCAGTTCATGAATAATTATAAAAATTAATACAAGTCTTTTAGAAAAGTTTTGCCAAAATAAAGACTAGTTCTCTCATGTTTAAATATTTAGAGCTGCTGGAATGAACACAAGCAGTTTAGACAAAATTAACCTGAGGAATACATACTTGTATTATATGTACAGATATTACCACCACTTTATGTATTTGGGGTTTATTTAACCTCAATTGACAATAATTTCGATTTGTTATAACAGAAATTGAAAATACTTTAAAATTCTAATATTTTAAAAAAGCATTTAAGATAATTAAATTGTCGAAATCTACATGTAATTCTTTATTATGATCTAAAAATTATAAAATCTAAAAAAACAGCAAATTACCTTTCTTCTCCAAAATGAAAAAAAGATAAAAATTGTTTTACGACAGAAAAAGTGTATACTACATACATGTAGAAATAAAATCTTACAATATTCAGTACCTAACTACCAATAGCATAAAAATATGACAATTATATAAAAAGGAATGGTTCTTTATAAATAGTTGAGCTGTTTTTGTAAAATAGACCCCAGCACATTGTTTCATTTTCATTCCATATACTAAGATAAAAAAAATGTTTCACATTCAATTTGGCACCAAAACAGTGTAAAGCACAAACATAAATAGCATTCTGTTAAAACATATATATGGTACCAAATTCTTTTGTATTGGACATGAGTGATTGGAAGCAATCATTTTTTGTTTCTTTTTATGTTCCATAACATGCTTCCTGTTGTAGGGAGCAGTTATTTGGAACACGAGTTTGTTGTAGTTTAATAATTATAAAATACATAACATACTTTGTTTTAATAATTAACCTAATGATTTGAATTATATTTGATACCAGTTGTCTGGGATATAAATGCATTAGGATATCATGTTTTAGTTTAACTGCTAGTTCCTAATTTTAATCTACTATATTATCTACAGTTAACAGGCTTCATCGATTCAATATACTCTTGTATCCCTTCGCACCGGTGATGCTGATCTTGCACGGGCACGTGCAGCCTTCCTGCGTGCTCGCTCTCTTGATCTTTTAATTGTGGTAGACTCGTTTGAGGCAATAGATCGACGGTAATCTTCATAACCACTTACAAATCCATCTTCCATGTCGGCGAGAGCCTCCTCCATATTCATAGATGTAAATGCATGAGTGTGATGAGCTTGAATGAGTTTCTCTAGACGCGAGATGATCTCATAGTCTGGGATGGCTAGAGTGTTAATGTCTAGACCTAACATTCTGGCAATAACATTTCTGAAGTCCAGAAGCTGTAAAAGACAAAAAAGAGATCATATTTAATAATGATTAAAGGAAAAATATTATAAAATTTATTGACAATCTGACCTTCTAAACTCCTATTTGATAGTGTATGTGTGAAATGCAATAGGCTTTCATGTTTTCAATACTTAGTATTCTGTGACATTTATTAAAAGTGTAATATAGTCTAAATTTGTTTCCATTTCAAAAATATGTGACCAACCCATTGTATTAAATAAGTGACTTGAGTTGTAAATGACTAAAGACAATGGTACACACCTGTTTCTCCCTATTCTGTATTGACTGTAGGGAGTTCTTTGTGGTTCTCAGCTCACTTGACAGAGCTTGTACAGCGTTATCTGCTACTACATTCTTCTCTTGGAATGACGATTCAAACATCGTGTGTTCCTCCTTCAGAGCCCCAATCTTCCTCGCTTGTCTCTTTCTAACATCTTCTAGTTCTGTCACCTGTTTTACAAGTTCTTCAATTTCCTGTCTTTGTTCCATTGTTCTTAGCTTAAAAAAAACCAAAACAAAATACAATAAAAATCAGTTAAAAACAAAAGAATATACAGATAGAAATAGGTCAAATAACAACAAACCTCTGTCCTTAATAGAATTCATTATTGTTATCTCACTTTTTGTTTAATGCTACAAATCACAAGCTAACATTGGATTATTAAGGCTGTAAACTTTGTGCTATGTTCTCACCAGAAAAAACTCTCCATTTTGTGTAAGTCCTGTAAGTTTCATTTATTTCCATCATATTTAATGACTTTAGTAAAACCAAACAAATAAACATAGTGTGGATCAAACAATACCTAAACCAAGAGATGTCCTGCACAAAATACTACAAAAAAAAACTTGGTAATAACATACAAATCAGTTTATTTTATGTCTTACTTATTAATATAAATGTTCCTGTGTGACAGATTGGAATAGACGAGTTATTCTATGTCTACCTGGCATCTCCCCTTTTTCAGCTAAAATGACTTTCTAAATGTATTTAAAAGTTTCTGGTGTATATGAGGAATTCACACTGCACATTTGGCTTATTTACAGCAGTGTGACGATAAAGCAGACAATGCCACAAGACCACAGTGATCCACATTTGTGGAAACTGCTACGCAAGTGCCACTTCATGAGAGTGATTGGCATTTGTTGAAACTGATACACAAGAGACATAAAAATATGCCACATCATATAAATGTACAGGAGTTGAGTTATTAAAACTGTTAACTGGGTAAGCAGTACCATTATACTTATAAAGATCTTTACCTTCAGCTCACTTGAGCCCAGAAGTTGTGCTTTTAGATTTGTAATTTCCTGAGAAGCATCATGTAACTGCATCTTGTATTTATCGACTAACTTCTCTAACTTCCTGTTTCTATAACTTTCTGAATCCCTCTCCTTTTCTATTACTGATTTGCCTAATATTTTCTCCTCTAATCCTGTCATTTTCTTCCTGAGTAAATCTAAGTGGAGATCTTTGCTTTCTAACTGCTCCTTCAGAGATTTCACTTTTCTTTGTAAGTTATAGATATGAGTAGATTTATCTGCTATAGCATCGGCTTCCATTTTAACAAGTTGTTCTGCTCTCGAAATGATGGCATCTATAGTTAGGTCAAGTCCCAGATCTGAGGAAATTCTGTCCATCTTCAATTTCTCTGCAAGTTTCTGAAGCAGTCTCATGTACTTGAAAGAGAAATTAAGTTATTTATTACAAGTCAAATATGATTAAATTAACTTCAGAACAACTAGACCTTAAGAGAAGATGGCTATTTCTCACAACAAAGTTTGATAAACATACATTACTTTAAAACTTAGTGTAAAAATATTCAGAAAGTTGACGATACATCATCATGGCTGTGTACGGGTATGAATACAACAGGTGTTAACTGGCAAGTTAATAGTTTAGAGACAGACGATGGATGAAAAGTGCTGGCAGTTGCTTAACAAAACATAATAACAAACCTTTAAGTCTATACATTTCTATGCTAAAATTAGGATTAGGTCAACAAAAGCTGATCTTCGACATACCTTTTCTTTATCAATTTTAAATCCATCCCTCAATACATCTCCAGCCGCCAGTTCACCCTCTGCACTGCGTAGTCGGTCTTGTAAATCAGCCATTTCTGATTCTGCTTTTCTGGCTCTTTGTGCTGAACTCTTGTGTAATTCATACTGAGATTCTAACTGTTCTGTCAATGATCGGACTCTCTCTTCCAATGACTCTATTACCTAACGACAGAAATGTCAGTGTAAATTAATTATCTTGGCAAAATATACCATGGAAACTAATCCAGTTATGGATTTAAAAAAACATCTACACCATCATTAGATATTATAAAACACATACAAACTATAACACAAAATCTCCAATTTTTAATCCACTTCAGTTTTGTTGTGTTTTTGCTAATTTAAATGGATCAATAATTGTTAGACAGCATATACTGCAACAGATGATTTTTATTGATAGAAAATTCCAAAATACAGGTATTATCGGAAAAGGTTCCTGTATTGTCCTAAAAAATACAGGTAGTGTTCTAAAATGTTACTACACTTAAACAGAACCTTTACACTTCATACTGATAAATAAACCTGTCAATCTATCCAAGACAGAAACATCCATCCTTACTTGAACTAAACAGTTTAAACATTAAAATTTCTAAGACAGATAAATGTACTGTACGACAAAAACTAAACCCAAACACCAGATTACAAAATAATGTTCTTACCGAAGACATTTCTGAACTGCGAGATTTTAAACTAGCTATTCTTGACTTGATAGTTTCTTCTGACCATTCCATCACGGAGTCATCAAAATCACTTAACAGGGAAGCGATTTGTTCTCTAAAGAGACCAGCTTGAGTTCTGGACTGCTGTACATCATGCATGTTACTTCTGAATTCTCTTTCTTTACGATTTAGTCTTTCTTCTCTCATTTCAATTTCAGACATATTTGCATTAACTGCCCTTTGTGCCGCATCTAGACGACCTTTTATAACATCTATTTCTCTCTCCAAACTTTTCCTGATATCCACAGCTTCGTCTCTCTCCTAATGACAGATAAAACATAAGTGTTTAAATCTATGGTTACTAAGTACAGTTTGTATTACTCAGCATAATACACAAGTTAGAAAGCAACAAATATTGGCTTTAATCAAGATGTTTTCTAATACGTGAAACATGTTAGAATGTTGTTATATGCAAAATTATAATCAAAGTTATTTTAATGAAAGTTCAGAATTTTGAGAGTTCTAAAGTTCTAGACACACAAAAAACATACCATTCTTAGTCTATCTAATTCTGCTGTATACTTTGTAGCCACTTTTTGTTCTTTACCAACTTCAGAAACCAGTCTCATTATAGTCTCTCTACTAGCCTTTGTTTCCAATTCAGTACTGTTTAATGTTTCTTTCAATGTAACTATTTTACCCTTTAGTAAAGCATTTTCTTGAACTAGATCTGTAATCTGTAAAGCAATAAAATTCAAATGCTTATATCTTTTATGTTTTTACATAAGATAACACTTACTAACAGAATCAGACTGATCAGATGTTACAACTTCAATAGAGATGACAAAAAAAATTAATATCTTTTACAGACTTGGAACTCTCACATAGAGCATAATGCAGTTATACTGATTAAATTAATCCCAACCCTCAACCCCCTCACCCTGACACCTTTATTGTAATACCTTAACAAGACAGACATGCTGGGTCATATCTTACCAACACAAAATAAAATCTACACCTGCACAATATACAGGCCTTATTTCCATGATGTACACATACAAACGGTCAAATACACATTCATAAAGTAAAACAAAATAATAATTCTATGAAAAATTACAACAGATAGAGACACACGATAGGAAAGGTTAGACTTTGATCTTTATACACATGTAAACGGGGGAAAAAATATCAAGTTTGTTGTTGAAAAAACTAGTTAAGGATTGAGAAAAAAAAGAAGCTAAAATTAGGCATGGAATGAGATTGATACAAATTTAAACATGCAACTCAGTTGATAAAAGACTGTAAAAAATATGCTACTTTGCAATATATACAACATCAGACAAGATACCTACATTGCGTGTTAGGTCTTCAATAGAAGCAGAGCTTAAAGAAGTACATTCTTCTATTCTTAGAACACTTGATATTTGACTCATCATTTCACTGTATTTTCTTTCTATGTGTATAGATTTGGACTCTGCATTTTCTCTCTCTTCCAGAAGTTGTCTGTAAATATCAACATACAACCCTTGAACAAACTCAACTCACATTGACAAATAACAGAAATTTAAACCGAAATACTGTTTTCAAGATGTAAAAATTTAGATGAAATCCTCTGGAGATAATGAAAGACAAGAGTATGTATTATAAACTAAATTTTAATTTCCATATAAGTATGAAGGGCAAAAAATATTTAGCAAAATACAGAATCCATGGTTTGTTACCTCTTATTATTCATTTATAATAGCTTGTTACCTTTTTCAATTTTCGTTTTTTCTTTCAGTAGAATAGATACTTTAGTTCCTTTCCCATTATTTTTGGGGGTATTTTTAAGTGCAAGATACATGTTTTTAATACACATGATACAGTATATTCATCATTCAACTACAGCAGCTACTCATATGAAAAAAATTGAAGAATGTGTCCATGGGACACGGATGCCCCCGCTAAAGTAAGTCCCAAACAGGAAGTAGTTGTCCAACAGGTCGAAAGTCGCTTAGGACGTACAACTTGTGATACTGAACCACCATGCCAAATTTCAACTTGTTTTGATGTATGGTTTCTGAGAAAAGCTTGACAGAAATTTTCATACTCATGTTAGAACATTTTCATATCGGCCCAGTCGCAAACAGGAAGTAGTTGTCCGACAGGTCTGAAAGTCGGTTAGGACATACAACTTGTGATACTGACCACCCTTCAAATTGTTCTCATGTACGATTACTGAGAAAATCTTGCTGAAATTTTCATACTCGTGTTAACACATTTTCATATCCGCCCAGTCGCAAACAGGAAGTAGTTGTCTGACAGGTCTGAAAGTCGCTTAGGACGTACAACTGGTGAAACTTAACCCCCCTGCCAAATTTCAAATTGTTCTCATGTACGGTTTCTGGGAAAAGCTTGACGGAAATTTGTACATACAGACGGACGTATTTACGTACAAATGAAGTCCCAAACAGGAAGTAGTTGTCCGACAGGTCTGAAATTTACTTACGAGGTACAACTGATACTGAACCTCTCTGCCAAATTGTTCTCTTGTACGGTTTTTGAGAAAAGCTTGACGGAAATTTGTTCGGACGTACGTACGTACGGACAGACGTCCTGACGGACGGATGGACATGAGGAAAACTTAATGCCCCCCGACATGTCGTCGTGGGGGCATAAAAAAAGGCTAGCATGTTAAATTGTGTGTTTACTAATGTGTTTCTGTACTTTTTTTCATATCATCTGTCTAGGTAAGTTTAAAAGATAATGTAAGGATAAAAATGGTCCCTGTGAAGGTACAATATCGGGGACTGCAGTCTTAATTTCTAATGCTCACACAATAAAGCCTACATGTATATTCTACATAGTCATATTTTGTCAACTAACCTGATTCTAGATTCTAATTCTACGATCTTGTCAGCATTGTGTCTGTTTTGTTCTTGTAAAGTTGAAACTGTAAATTCACTACGACCAACTGCTGACTGAAACGATCCTGTCCGACTTTCGAGTTCAATAATTTGTTGTTTATGTGACTCAAGCAGTGATGTTAATCGTGACTCATTTTCTTTACTGGTGTCATATAAAGTTTTCAATTCACGAATATGAACATCTTTTTCTTCCAATTCCTTTTCTAAACTTTTTACCTAAAATTGTAAAAAATTTAAAATTCAAAAACAACATTATGATTGATTCAGCTAAAATATATTACTCGGTGTTCTGCATTTTGTTATTAACTTCCTTTACACATGTGTATTCTGGTAAACATATTACATGTATATTCTACTGTAAAAAACAGGTCCAGACGCCATAAAACTTACTTGAGTAAAAAACTTTTGCTCAGCATGAGAATTTACTCAACTACCATGACAACAAGGGAAAAGGATAGATTTGATTGGATGAAATTGAGAATAAAAAAGTTCTCAGCAAAGAAAATGTTTATGGCGCTGGGCCCTGGTGTTCTCACTAATGAGACAGGGTGGTACCTATTTTTAGCCTGCTGTCATTGTCTGAACCCAGGGCTCGCGTTGGAGGGCGACTCGGGCGAAGAAGTCGCCTTATCGTGGTCCCACTTCGCCGTCGATCATCTTCAAAAGCGAAGTGAAGTCGCCCTTTCATTTTGTAGAATCGCCTAATGTCGCCTTTCAAATTTTATTCCCATTTTGGTAAGAAATCTTCATATTTTTGATACCGCGTCATGTTTATTATCTTTACGCGCCAAAGTTGAACTGGTACCCTTTTAATTTTTATTTGGTATATAAAGCGTAGGTTTACAATATAACCGAAAACCAGTTCAGAGCACAAGAATTTGAAAATTTCCGGAGCGGATATGAATTTGGTGCCGGAGATTGCAAATATACTATGCTGACAGTGGTGAAATGCGATTTGCAATGATAGACACGTAGTAAAAATAGTATTTTGGCAGTTAAATAGAACAAATTTAAGTTAAATATGTTTAAATACTTTTAATAGTGAATTTTACAATTTTACATAATATATTATGTGTCACAATGATGTAATTTTCTTCTTCTAGTTCTAATAGTACTTCATTATAAATCAATCAAATTGTGTATCAATGACTAAGAAACATTTATTTTAATGAACAAACTGTGACAGTTGATTCTTTTTTATTGTTATGTTTAAAACATGTATTTTTGAAAATGTGTGAAATAAGTATACTAAATAGTTAATCAAATCTTTGATACTTTATCCTCAATAAATTAAACTGCTAAAAAAACATAATAAAAATGCAAATGCCAACACTAATTTAAAAAAAAAAACCAAACAAAGTAAGCAGGACGCGTTCGCGACATATACTGCAACTTCTCCCTGTTTTCCACCCACTTCTCCCTGTTCTATCCTCACTTCTCCCTGTCAGCCACCCAAAAGAGAAGTGACTTCTCCCTATAATTTTGACCCAGCGTGAGCCCTGGAACCTATGGGTGAGATAAGAATTTCATGATCCTTTTCACATAAAAATATATTGTGATGTTAACTGTCGATACAGCAATCAAAATGATATAATATTTATGTTGTTTTTACTAACTCTGCCATTTTAAATATTAACAAGAAAACAACATAAAGGAGCTTCAACAACCAAATGTATGACACAAAATGACAGGAACACATCAATGGGTTTATGCAAAAAATTTATGCTGAAGATTACTTTCAGGGTAGATCACTCTATTTGTTGACATCTTCCAACATAATTGCACTGGAATATTTTAACACATTAGTGAGAAATAGAATCAAACAGACAAGAGGGCAAGACGAGAACATCTCAGACACCCTCATGAAAGATTTCTTTTGGTCTCTAACTCGTCAGAGGTACATTGGAGACCAGAAATTTTTTCCCTTGGGTGTATGAGATTTCCTGTCCCACATGTGTTAGATCCTTTATTTTCTGGTGAACACTGATCTGGTATTAAACAATGTGAACTATACTGTTAATGTTTTCTACTTTTTATCAAACATATTTACTATATGCATTCTATACTGTTAAATTTTGTACTTACTGTAATACATAATTTATCATATTTTACAGAAAGTGAGGCTAATTCACTACGGGCCGTTTCAACTGCATGTCGGTCTCCCAGGAACATTGTCTCGTGCTGAAAAATGCAATCAAACCTAAATCCTTCTACTCTCTGTGACAGCATGTTTGCTAAGAAAGTTGTATCTGAACTTCAGCCATTTTGTTGAAATAATAAATATTCAATTGGAACTTTATAGGAAGTGCATGCATAATTTAACTTGCAATGTCATAGAAATCTAACAAAAAAAGATTTAATTTAACAAATAAATGCCATTGACAGAACAACATAAATTTCTTTGCTGTATAAATTAATAACTAATATAGAACCAAAAATCGTACTCTTGCCCTTTTTTGGCACAAATCACAAAACTAACATTGGCTGGCAGTAAATTTAAATCTGTCCTATAACTAATGCTAATTAGCTGAAGAGTGCATTCTTAAATGACAGAGAAGGTTATATCTCATTTCTGTAACAAAGCTAAGATATTTACCCTGTATGTGTCTCCAGCTGAAGTTCTTATTGGACTTGGTTTTGGTAGATTTTCCATACTATAAAAAAAAACAACATTTGATAAGTTACTTTGTATTGTCACTCTTACACAGTTTTAATGGACTGTCATCCTCTTTAAATAACACTGTATAGCTCTAATGTAACTTTTGTAATTATACACCATTTACTTCAAACAAGGTAGAAGCATGGCAAAAGAATACATTAATTACTTGTTTAGAAATCTGACTAACAACCAACTTACTTTGTTCAAGCTTAAGGATACATGTTTATTCTTTTATTAAAGACTTGATCATTGTTATTTGTATTGTTATCTAGTAGTCAGACAGGCGATGCACTGAAGAAGTGTGGTACCATATAATCTTTTAACATATATTTCATATACCTAATTCTTAAAGTTGTTAACTTTTTCTTAGATCAATTATTTAAATGATCAGGCTAGGTAAGTATTGGTTTTATGAAGTAACCCACACAATTTAGAAGACTTAATGTACAGCTTTGTTTTCTGTTGTTCCTTGTAACTAATTACGATACAGGGTTCTTAAAATATGCAGACTACCAGGGATTTCTATGCAGACTTCCAGCAAATTTAGCATCATTTGACATTAATATTGCCAGTAAATATTTAAACTATTTCTTTAAACACATTTCAAAAGTGTGGCGCATTTCTGTAAATTGAACCACCTACTTAAAATCTGTTTCAAAACAAGGACGAAGCATTTGACTTGTTTTAAAACAGTTATGCATACTTTTAACGAGACTTTTTAATTACCAGGGCATGAACTAGTAGTGTCAACAAGTTTTTTTAATATGCTTCTCTCATAATAGAAAAGAAACTTACCTCACCAACTGTTGTATTAAAGCATCTTTTTTTCTCAACTCTTCTTTAAAAACTTTCACTTGATCATTCAACTGAAAATGATAAATGTAAAATTATTTTTTTTAACAACCAACACCTCATTAGACAGTCTGTTTGTCTTATAATAAATTAATATCCTTGACTAAAATACAGAAACAATTTATATTGATTTATAAAATTGGATATCTCTAATTAGATTTTTAGTTACTTGTATACTAGTATTTCTTATCAATAAATATATTTATTGGTTTGATTATTTCTTTTATTTCACTCAGTTTGATTTAAAGAATTAATTGATTTGGTGGAAAAAAAGATGTAAGAAAATGAACAGTTAGCAAAATCAAATTTACCTAAATTATAAATTTGCGGTATTGTTAATGCTACTATAGTAAACGTTACGGTGTCTGTCCGACTGGTTTTGCTTTACAAAATGGAAACTGCTTACCGTGTTTGGTCGAGTTTATGGTCCTTTTGTAGATCTCAGATAACAGTTATTGAAATCAACAATTATTTTCCACAGTTAAAGGACATTTACTATAGTATTGTGCATTTTTGTGACCATTAACCAATTAAACAGCATAATTTACTAAAAATGTATGCAGTAAGCTGTAACTGCATCCATAAGTTTATAAATATTATATAGCATTCATACACAATGTAGAGTCATTTACTAGTATCAAAGCGTACAGGAAATACATGTAGGGTTAACAGAACGTGATTCGGCAGTGAAGTAATGTGCACTGTGAACATTCTTTTTTCTATTGTGTTTCCAGTACATCATAAATGGTGTTGGTGTTATGTTAAGTTATATCTTTTCCCTCTACTAAGGACATTGGCGACGATTTCTGCAAATTTACTTAACAATTCTATTAATGAAGGAAAATTTCTTATACACTGACCAAATGACCCATTTCCAGTTTTACATGATTTATTTCCCTTTTTACTTCCAGTTAAAAAAACTACGGCTGTCATCACTACTAGACTATGATATTGAAATAAAGATTTTACATTGTTTTTATATTGTTTGTCTCTGCCAATTAAATTATCATCTAAATTAACCTCATTAGTAGATAATACTATAGCCATAGGCAACAGGCTAGGTGAGTTTGAATATTGGAGCACGGTTGTCACTGGTAAGCTTGTTTAATCAAGCTATAAAACAGCTGGGGTTCTACCTTAGATAAGCATCAGGTAAATGGGGTAATAAACATTGGTTAATTAATTAACGATCATGGGTAAACAGCAGGGAGTTTTAATAACATCCTCACTCAGATTTTGAAACCTGTCATTAACATGAAGCGTTAAAATTTATAAAAGACAATTGTCCATTTCAAAAGTTTTCAAAAGGACAAACTGCGGCTGTAGCCACAGTAGCCGCAGTTTTTAGTACAGGAAGTGGACACTTGATGGCGTTTTTAAATTGGAAAGTCATCAATTAATATATTTCAAATATCTTTTTAATATTATAATAAAACATATGTTGTATGCAATTCCTGTCTTCAACAGGACAAAACTATTTAAAGAGTAACTTTTTGTGATTTACTTGTAATTTATACTTTATTTACTTTAAACACGAATTCTAACCAGTTGAAGCATGAAACTGAAAAGCGGGTTATTCATGTTATTTGTACATCTCAATATTTACCTCTGCTATAGATCTTCGCGTTTGATATGATGGTGAAGGTGGTCTGGGAGTTATCAATGAATCTGAAATTGTATAAAGTCCTGCAGTTGGTGAACGAAGTGTTGGTGATCTGGAACGCAATGTCGGCGATCGTGAACGGTATTTGTGTAGACCAGCATCGTCTTGAAATGTTATTTTCCTCTCGTAAGTGTTTCTATGAATTGAAGGTAATCCTTCGCGCTCTACGCGATCAAGATAACTCGCCATCTTGTGGAACTATGAGAATTCTTTAGGTCAATATTAGGATGTTTCAATTCGTTGTCATACTCTTTTTCACAGTTGTGTCAACACCGCATAGCAACACAATAAACACGGAAGGAGGACACCTGTTCGAGATTACAACGAGATCTTATGACGTCATTAAAACCGTTCTGAATAATCCAGTTCCTAGTCTGTACTATTTTCTTTAGCTCTGGAACAGTAAAGTCTGCTGAAGGTTAAAATGTTGCTTCGAGTTTCCAACGTGGCTGGAAGAGCGATTTCTTCATTAGCATACAAAACACAGGTGAAAAATAACTCATTTTGTATTTTATAATGGTAACATCGTTTAGCGGTTGTTTGTTTGAATTAACAAATCCCTGTCTCTGAGTCTGAGAGTGATCGACTCAGTCAGTCATATATGAATATGGCAAGAAAACAGTCCAGACAATTTAAACATACAAAGAATTGAATGTGTTTATCATCAAACAGCATTTTGATTTAATTATGGATATTGGGTATCATTATCAGGTCAATCAAGTTACACATGTAGCTGTACTAAAACTTAAAATAGCCATTCGCCACACATTTAATCATGATTTGTCTATGCCTATGGACGAAGTGTCCATGGCCGAAGTCATATTATGGACGAGGTGTCCCTAAAGCATTTGCACCTATAGTCAACTTTACAGTGTCCATACGACGGGTTTCTTGCTTGACAAAATTTGAAAACTGCTACCGCGTTTGGTCGAGTTTATGGTCCTTTTGTATATCTCATATTACACTATTTGAAAGTAACAATTATTTTCCACAGTTAATCGGCTTTTTGAAATTTTCAATTTCCAGATTACATGTATGGTCTCTTATACAAACTTTAGTAAAGATGTTTCTTTTATAAAATAAAGGTTTTGTGAATCAAAATTCTCCTTGGAATGTTGGGTTTTGTTTTTGTATAAAGAAATTACTCACTGTTTAGTTAGTTAGTTCAACCGTTTAATTAGATTAGGGTTTAACTCGTTCATATGAAGCCTAGTTAGATATAATCAACTGAGAATTCATGACATTTTCTACCGGATATCTCCCTAGTTCTGTCCTTGTACTAATATAATTTGATGAGGATTTTTTTGTTCCTAATTATAATATAAATTTACAAAAACTAAGATGTTATTGAGGTTTTTTCTACGAAAGAAAGATTGTCTACCTGTTTAGTAAGTAAGTAATATTTATTTAAAGTCGGATAAACATACATAACAATAAACATAAGCAGGGTTTTAGCTAGGATTTTTTAAGCATTAGTCACTTTTGCGTGTGACTAATTTTAAGATCTAATATGTGTGTACTAGTATATTTTTTTATATGTCTAAATGTATGCAAGATCATTAATTAATTAATGCGATAAACATCAATCAGTATTTAATATTTTCTGGCACCATTTTGTAACATATATTATATATTCAATGTAATATTGCCATAGAACATATATTTAAACAGATTTAAATAAAAAACTTTAACAGTGTTTGCCAAAATATTCATTTTTGTTTATATTTAAATTTTTGGAATAGTCGTTTTTAATTGGCGGCGTATTTTGCAATCTCCGGCACCGAATTCATATCCGCTCTGAAAACTTATCGGTATTATTTTTTTGTGTGTCTCTGACTGGTTACCAGTAGTATTTTATCCTACGCTTTATGTACAAAGTAAAATCACGCCGGAACCAGAGTTAACAAATGGCGCGTAACATGATAAACAGAGGCTGTGACAAAAATATGACGATTCTGACGTGAATGGGAATAAAATTAAAAGGAGACATAAGACATTTTTTTAAATGACAGAGCGACTTCAGCTTCTCGTTTAATGGTCAACAACGCGACGTGGGACCACAATAAGATCGCTTGAGTTGTCATCCAACTGGTTATGCTCGATCGCGTGTGACGGTGTGTACACAGTAATTAAGTGATTAATTATCAAATAATATCAGGTGGCCTATCTCTTACATAATTACTTTGATTGCCTTGGGTCCTAAACATGTACCTTAGGTAAGATATTTGGATTTACCTGCGCCGATTTTGACGATGAAAATTTAGAAGTTTGAAAATGGAAGTGGCGAATTACGTTCAAAATATTTTCGTCATTTCTAAAAAGGATTCGCCAATTGCGAAAGTGGCGAGCGCTAGCTAAATCACTGCATAAGCTCTCAGGAGCTTTTATACAGACAATACAATAAAATAAATAAACAAAAACATCAAGACGCATATTAATAGTAAGTCATACAAAGCATGTTAAGACAGGATTATATAATCTAATATAAGACAGGCACATACATATTTATACATAAAGCTAAAGCAAATGTTAGAGCTAAAAGCACAGCAAGCATAAGCAAGAGCAATGCATATTACAGACAAAATATTTAAAATGATCATGCATTTAAATACAACAATAAGTAAAAGTTCATGAGCATAGCACCAGTTCAAAGCACTAGTAGGATAAAAGCAATAGACTCTAAAATAAAAGCAAGTAAAAAGCAAGGCTTAAAATATAAATCTTTAGCAGTGTATGTTTTGTGCAACTTCTTTTTTAGCTTTATAGGTAAATAGTTAATCCATGAATGAAATATCAGAATTTTAGGTTAACATAGGTCCCACTTTATAAGTTTGCATATTTAATTGCCATGTGTTTTAATTAGAGGTGAATCACTTGAGATTAAAGTGAACTAGGTGTTCACTTCTTTAATTATTTATTTTTTATATTTTATTTTGATATTTTTCTAGTCAATTCAGTTTCTCAATGTCTACTATACTTTATTATAAAGTATATTATAAAATATATTAAAAATATTAATATAACAATTGTAGCCTTTAAATATGGTCGATATGAAAAAATATGGACACATGATAACATATCCCATGTGACATATCCACCTCAAACTTCCTTGTCAGTTGATGTTCTCAAGTCAATATTTTTCATATCAACCTAATTTTAAGGTTATAATTGTATAAAACAATTTTATTAGTGTTTTACATATTATTGGACAAAGTATAACATGCTATGTAAAATATTACTTAAAAGAATTGAATCAGGTGGTTTGAGAAAGATGTTTATTTTACATAATATTACATTATCTTATTTAGTTTAAACCAACATGAGTGGAGTTTAGGTTGTATTGTTAAAAAGAATTAGAAATGTGTCAGGCATATGTTGTTTTAGCACCTTTGAGAAATTACCAATAAGAAGACCCAATTATCAGTTGGAGTTTGTTTGATTAATTAACACTTAGTATAGGAATGTCAATTTTTAATTGTTTAAAAGAATTTGTGGGATTATTTAATTAAATAGGTTGTTAATTGTTACTATGTAGACATAATTACCCATTTTGGTGTTTCAGCAAATGTAATTGACTAGTTGAATAATTAAACACTTTTAAAATAAATAATTGTAGAGAAGTTCAAAAAAGGAGGGTTAGGTTTTTGACATGACAATTTAAATGTCTGTATTATTATTGTACATTTTTTCCATGATATCAACATTGCTAGTTATAGAGGATGTTATAATTGTTGGTAGTGGTTACTGAATGATACCAATATTGTTATTTCTTGGGGACTGTCGATACTTGTAGATATATATGCAACAATATATAATTATAGACATTAAAAACTGTCATTGTCTTGTGTTTAAAAAACAATATGGACATGAAGTGTGTGAGCTAATAACAATTCACCAAATACATGATCAAGTTATGGAGGCAAGAAGCATGAGTTACTTACCCTGGCCTGACATGCACTTCACCTTGGTCATAGTTCCACCACAGGAATCACCTTTGTACTTACCCTGGCCTGACATGCACTTCACCATGGTCATCCACCACAGGAATCACCTTTGTACTTCCCCTGGCCTGACATGCACTTCACCATGGTCATCCACCACAGGAATCACCTTTGTACTTCCCCTGGCCTGACATGCACTTCACCTTGGTCATAGTACCACCAGAGGAATCACCCTTGTACTTACCCTGGCCTGACATGCACTTCACCTTGGTCATCCACCACAGGAATCACCTTTGTACTTCCCCTGGCCTGACATGCACTTCACCTTGGTCATAGTACCACCAGAGGAATCACCCTTGTACTTACCCTGGCCTGACATGCACTTCACCTTGGTCATAGTACCACCAGAGGAATCACCTTTGTACTTACCCTGGCCTGACATGCACTTCACCTTGGTCATAGTTCCACCACAGGAATCATCTTTGTACTTACCCTGGCCTGACATGCACTTCACCATGGTCATCCACCACAGGAATCACCCTTGTACTTACCCTGGCCTGACATGCACTTCACCTTGGTCATAGTACCACCAGAGGAATCACCTTGTACTTACCCTGGCCTGACATGCACTTCACCTTGGTCATAGTTCCACCACAGGAATCATCTTTGTACTTCCCCTGGCCTGACATGCACTTCACCTTGGTCATCCACCACAGGAATCACCCTTGTACTTACCCTGGCCTGACATGCACTTCACCTTGGTCATAGTACCACCAGAGGAATCACCTTTGTACTTACCCTGGCCTGACATGCACTTCACCTTGGTCATAGTACCACCAGAGGAATCATCTTTGTACTTACCCTGTTCTGACATGCACTTCACCTTGGTCATAGTTCCACCACAGGAATCATCTTTGTACTTACCCTGGCCTGACATGCACTTCACCTTGGTCATAGTACCACCAGAGGAATCACCTTTGTACTTACCCTGGCCTGACATGCACTTCACCTTGGTCATAGTTCCACCAGAGGAATCACCTTTGTACTTACCCTGGCCTGACATGCACTTCACCTTGGTCATAGTTCCACCACAGGAATCATCTTTGTACTTCCCCTGGCCTGACATGCACTTCACCTTGGTCATAGTTCCACCACAGGAATCACCCTTGTACTTACCCTGGCCTGACATGTACTTCACCATGGTCATCCACCACAGGAATCACCTTTGTACTTCCCCTGGCCTGACATGCACTTCACCTTGGTCATAGTTCCACCACAGGAATCACCTTTGTACTTCCCCTGGCCTGACATGCACTTCACCTTGGTCATCCACCACAGGAATCACCCTTGTACTTCCCCTGGCCTGACATGCACTTCACCATGGTCATCCACCACAGGAATCACCTTTGTACTTCCCCTGGCCTGACATGCACTTCACCTTGGTCATCCACCACAGGAATCACCCTTGTACTTCCCCTGGCCTGACATGCACTTCACCATGGTCATCCACCACAGGAATCACCTTTGTACTTCCCCTGGCCTGACATGCACTTCACCTTGGTCATCCACCACAGGAATCACCCTTGTACTTCCCCTGGCCTGACATGCACTTCACCATGGTCATCCACCACAGGAATCACCTTTGTACTTACCCTGGCCTGACATGCACTTCAACTTGGTCATAGTTCCACCACAGGAATCACCTTTGTACTTCCCCTGGCCTGACATGCACTTCACCATGGTCATCCACCACAGGAATCACCCTTGTACTTCCCCTGGCCTGACATGCACTTCACCATGTTCATCCACCAGAGGAATCACCCTTGTACTTCCCCTGGCCTGACATGCACTTCACCTTGGTCATCCACCACAGGAATCACCCTTGTACTTACCCTGGCCTGACATGCACTTCACCATGGTCATCCACCACAGGAATCACCTTTGTACTTACCCTGGCCTGACATGCACTTCACCATGGTCATCCACCACAGGAATCACCTTTGTACTTCCCCTGGCCTGACATGCACTTCACCTTGGTCATAGTACCACCAGAGGAATCACCTTTGTACTTACCCTGGCCTGACATGCACTTCACCTTGGTCATAGTTCCACCACAGGAATCATCTTTGTACTTACCCTGGCCTGACATGCACTTCACCATGGTCATCCACCACAGGAATCACCCTTGTACTTACCCTGGCCTGACATGCACTTCACCTTGGTCATAGTACCACCAGAGGAATCACCTTGTACTTACCCTGGCCTGACATGCACTTCACCATGGTCATCCACCACAGGAATCACCTTTGTACTTCCCCTGGCCTGACATGCACTTCACCTTGGTCATAGTTCCACCACAGGAATCACCTTTGTACTTCCCCTGGCCTGACATGCACTTCACCTTGGTCATAGTACCACCAGAGGAATCACCTTTGTACTTACCCTGGCCTGACATGCACTTCACCTTGGTCATAGTACCACCAGAGGAATCACCTTTGTACTTCCCCTGGCCTGACATGCACTTCACCTTGGTCATAGTACCACCACAGGAATCACCTTTGTACTTCCCCTGGCCTGACATGCACTTCACCTTGGTCATAGTACCACCAGAGGAATCACCTTTGTACTTACCCTGGCCTGACATGCACTTCACCTTGGTCATAGTACCACCAGAGGAATCACCTTTGTACTTACCCTGGCCTGACATGCACTTCACCTTGGTCATAGTTCCACCACAGGAATCATCTTTGTACTTCCCCTGGCCTGACATGCACTTCACCTTGGTCATAGTTCCACCACAGGAATCATCTTTGTACTTCCCCTGGCCTGACATGCACTTCACCTTGGTCATAGTTCCACCACAGGAATCACCCTTGTACTTACCCTGGCCTGACATGTACTTCACCATGGTCATCCACCACAGGAATCACCTTTGTACTTCCCCTGGCCTGACATGCACTTCACCTTGGTCATAGTTCCACCACAGGAATCACCTTTGTACTTCCCCTGGCCTGACATGCACTTCACCTTGGTCATCCACCACAGGAATCACCCTTGTACTTCCCCTGGCCTGACATGCACTTCACCATGGTCATCCACCACAGGAATCACCTTTGTACTTCCCCTGGCCTGACATGCACTTCACCATGGTCATCCACCACAGGAATCACCTTTGTACTTACCCTGGCCTGACATGCACTTCAACTTGGTCATAGTTCCACCACAGGAATCACCTTTGTACTTCCCCTGGCCTGACATGCACTTCACCATGGTCATCCACCACAGGAATCACCCTTGTACTTCCCCTGGCCTGACATGCACTTCACCATGTTCATCCACCAGAGGAATCACCCTTGTACTTCCCCTGGCCTGACATGCACTTCACCTTGGTCATCCACCACAGGAATCACCCTTGTACTTACCCTGGCCTGACATGCACTTCACCATGGTCATCCACCACAGGAATCACCTTTGTACTTACCCTGGCCTGACATGCACTTCACCATGGTCATCCACCACAGGAATCACCTTTGTACTTCCCCTGGCCTGACATGCACTTCACCTTGGTCATAGTTCCACCACAGGAATCACCCTTGTACTTCCCCTGGCCTGACATGCACTTCACCATGGTCATCCACCACAGGAATCACCCTTGTACTTCCCCTGGCCTGACATGCACTTCACCATGGTCATCCACCACAGGAATCACCTTTGTACTTCCCCTGGCCTGACATGCACTTCACCTTGGTCATAGTTCCACCACAGGAATCACCTTTGTACTTACCCTGGCCTGACATGCACTTCACCATGGTCATCCACCACAGGAATCACCTTTGTACTTCCCCTGGCCTGACATGCACTTCACCATGGTCATCCACCACAGGAATCACCTTTGTACTTACCCTGGCCTGACATGCACTTCACCTTGGTCATCCACCACAGGAATCACCTTTGTACTTCCCCTGGCCTGACATGCACTTCACCTTGGTCATAGTACCACCAGAGGAATCACCCTTGTACTTACCCTGGCCTGACATGCACTTCACCTTGGTCATAGTACCACCAGAGGAATCACCTTTGTACTTACCCTGGCCTGACATGCACTTCACCTTGGTCATAGTTCCACCACAGGAATCATCTTTGTACTTACCCTGGCCTGACATGCACTTCACCTGACCATGGTCATCCACCACAGGAATCACCCTTGTACTTACCCTGGCCTGACATGCACTTCACCTTGGTCATAGTTCCACCACAGGAATCATCTTTGTACTTACCCTGGCCTGACATGCACTTCACCATGGTCATCCACCACAGGAATCACCTTTGTACTTCCCCTGGCCTGACATGCACTTCACCATGGTCATCCACCACAGGAATCACCTTTGTACTTACCCTGGCCTGACATGCACTTCACCATGGTCATCCACCACAGGAGTCACCTTTGTACCTCCCCTGGCCTGACATGCACTTCACCTTGGTCATAGTTCCACCACAGGAATCATCTTTGTACTTACCCTGGCCTGACATGCACTTCACCATGGTCATCCACCACAGGAATCACCTTTGTACTTACCCTGGCCTGACATGCACTTCACCATGGTCATCCACCACAGGAATCACCCTTGTACTTCCCCTGGCCTGACATGCACTTCACCTTGGTCATCCACCACAGGAATCACCTTTGTACTTACCCTGGCCTGACATGCACTTCACCTTGGTCATAGTTCCACCACAGGAATCACCTTTGTACTTACCCTGGCCTGACATGCACTTCACCATGGTCATCCACCACAGGAATCACCCTTGTACTTCCCCTGGCCTGACATGCACTTCACCATGGTCATCCACCACAGGAATCACCTTTGTACTTCCCCTGGCCTGACATGCACTTCACCTTGGTCATCCACCACAGGAATCACCCTTGTACTTCCCCTGGCCTGACATGCACTTCACCATGGTCATCCACCACAGGAATCACCTTTGTACTTCCCCTGGCCTGACATGCACTTCACCATGGTCATCCACCACAGGAATCACCCTTGTACTTCCCCTGGCCTGACATGCACTTCACCTTGGTCATAGTTCCACCACAGGAATCACCTTTGTACTTCCCCTGGCCTGACATGCACTTCACCTTGGTCATAGTTCCACCACAGGAATCATCTTTGTACTTCCCCTGGCCTGACATGCACTTCACCTTGGTCATAGTTCCACCACAGGAATCACCCTTGTACTTCCCCTGGCCTGACATGCACTTCACCTTGGTCATAGTTCCACCACAGGAATCACCTTTGTACTTCCCCTGGCCTGACATGCACTTCACCATGGTCATCCACCACAGGAATCACCCTTGTACTTCCCCTGGCCTGACATGCACTTCACCTTGGTCATAGTTCCACCACAGGAATCACCTTTGTACTTCCCCTGGCCTGACATGCACTTCACCTTGGTCATAGTTCCACCACAGGAATCACCCTTGTACTTACCCTGGCCTGACATGCACTTCACCATGGTCATCCACCACAGGAATCATCTTTGTACTTCCCCTGGCCTGACATGCACTTCAACTTGGTCATAGTTCCACCACAGGAATCACCTTTGTACTTCCCCTGGCCTGACATGCACTTCACCATGGTCATCCACCACAGGAATCACCCTTGTACTTCCCCTGGCCTGACATGCACTTCACCATGTTCATCCACCAGAGGAATCACCCTTGTACTTCCCCTGGCCTGACATGCACTTCACCTTGGTCATCCACCACAGGAATCACCCTTGTACTTACCCTGGCCTGACATGCACTTCACCATGGTCATCCACCACAGGAATCACCTTTGTACTTACCCTGGCCTGACATGCACTTCACCATGGTCATCCACCACAGGAATCACCCTTGTAATTCTCCTGGCCTGACATGCACTTCACCTTGGTCATCCACCACAGGAATCACCTTTGTACTTCCCCTGGCCTGACATGCACTTCACCATGGTCATCCACCACAGGAATCACCTTTGTACTTACCCTGGCCTGACATGCACTTCACCATGGTCATCCACCACAGGAATCACCCTTGTACCTCCCCTGGCCTGACATGCACTTCACCTTGGTCATCCACCACAGGAATCACCTTTGTACTTACCCTGGCCTGACATGCACTTCACCTTGGTCATAGTTCCACCACAGGAATCACCTTTGTACTTACCCTGGCCTGACATGCACTTCACCATGGTCATCCACCACAGGAATCACCCTTGTACTTCCCCTGGCCTGACATGCACTTCACCTTGGTCATAGTTCCACCACAGGAATCACCTTTGTACTTCCCCTGGCCTGACATGCACTTCACCTTGGTCATCCACCACAGGAATCACCCTTGTACTTACCCTGGCCTGACATGCACTTCACCATGGTCATCCACCACAGGAATCACCTTTGTACTTCCCCTGGCCTGACATGCACTTCACCATGGTAATCCACCACAGGAATCACCTTTGTACTTCCCCTGGCCTGACATGCACTTCACAATGGTCATCCACCACACGGACAGGAATCACCTTTGTACTTACCCTGGCCTGACATGCACTTCACCTTGGTCATCCACCACAGGAATCACCTTTGTACTTCCCCTGGCCTGACATGCACTTCACCATGGTCATCGACCACAGGAATCACATTTGTACTTCCCCTGGCCTGATATGCACTTCACCTTGGTCATAGTTCCACCACAGGAATCACCCTTGTACTTCCTCTGGCCTGACATGCACTTCACCATGGTCATCCACCACAGGAATCACCTTTGTACTTACCCTGGCCTGACCTGCACTTCACCTTGGTCATAGTTTCACCACAGGAATCACCCTTGTACTTCCCCTGGCCTGACATGCACTTCACCATGGTCATCCACCACAGGAGTCACCTTTGTACTTACCCTGGCCTGACATGCACTTCACCTTGGTCATAGTTTCACCACAGGAATCACCTTTGTACTTCCCCTGGCCTGACATGCACTTCACCTTGGTCATAGTACCACCAGAGGAATCACCTTTGTACTTCCCCTGGCCTGACATGCACTTCACCTTGGTCATAGTTTCACCACAGGAATCACCTTTGTACCTTATTTAAGCAATAAGTCTGTTGCATGCTTTGTTGTCCAATCTCATTCATTTCTACATGTTTATTATGAAAAAAGGTTAAATTAAAAGAAGGATGTAATTATTCAATTCCTATTCTGTCTGACAAATCCAGGCCTAAAATACTTATTTTATTTACAGTTGCATCAAGAAGTATTAAAACCTTCTTTGTTAGCATGTAATCAAAGATCAGTACAACCAGTCTGCCAAGCCCATAGCCATACTGGGGTAGCTACTACCCATGGTCTTGGAGATGTGAATCCATTTATTCTGGATGAAGAAGATGATGGTATAGTACCAGAGTTCTACGAAACAGTCAACCCCAACATTAAACCACAATGGGTAAGTTTATAAGACATTGTACAAGGCGGTGGACTCCATAACCATGTATAGTACCAGAGTTCTACGCAACAGTAAACCCCAACATTAAACCACAATGGGTAAGTTTATAAGACATTGTACAAGGCGGTGGACTCCATAACCATATATAGTACCAGAGTTCTACGCAACAGTCAACCCCAACATTCGATTTAGATGTAACCAATGATGACAGTCAAGTTAAATAAATTGTCAATTTTTATTGTGTAATGTAATTTTTTGGGAAATTTACAAATTAAACCAACACAGATCTGTAATTCCAAAACTGGTGATGTGTCTTGCATTGTACATTGATTAAAAAAACTAGTTAGCAGTCTTCTGGAAATATTCTAGCAATATTGAAGATGAGGACAAGTTTATTAAAGTGAGTTTGTATAAAATAAATGTCCGAAATCTGTTAGCAGTGTAAACATTGTAGATAAATTTACACTAACGTTTTACATAAATAATTGTACATCAAGTTAACCAGCACTGACAATGTAAATGTTCATTGCTAGTATTAGTATGTGCTTCTGTTAGGAGCTTTTATCAGATAAATGGGTAAAATACCAAGGTGGCCAAATTTATCCTTGAATCAGCTGGCCAGACCACTCAAAATGAACTTGTAATATAATGTGGCAACTGTCCTTTGATCTTTTATGGATTAATCACACTTAATCTGTGTATGTGCAAATTCATTCATTAACATTGAAGTAGGTGGAGCTTAGGTATGGTATATAATCAACCAACTTTTAAATTCGGCAGCACAAGCCCCACCTCTTGCTATCATTCAAAATACTTAAGAACCTGTGTAGATTGTCTGGACTGACTGTGTAGCACCTGACCATCTGACAACAATAAATGTCACATCAATTTTAAATTCTATTTATTGAATTATGTTACAAAAACATATATACCAGGCCTTACCCATTTTAAACACTGATGCTGTATGTACTCATTTTTTTGTCAAAGAAGGGTCACATTAGAATACTGAGAGTCAGTGGATGGCGTCAACATCAATGTCTGCTCTGGAACTCAAAAGTTGTTGTCTGATCTGCTTCATGAAACTTGGGAAAATCATCAAATGTTTATTGGTATAATATCTTTGGCAAAGTTCAATAACCAGCCAAATCACTTAGCCACTTAAGAGTTATGGCCCTTGTGTGCTCTCTAACTCAAACAGTTGTTGTCTGATCTTCATGAAACTTGGGGAAAATGTTTATGGGCATAATATCTCAATCATAATTGATAACTGGCTAAATTGTTTCAACCACTTAAGAGTTAGGCCATTTATTCATACTACAAAATTTCAAATTCGCCTTGTCAGCTCTCCATCTCAATTAGTTGTTGTCCGATCTTCATGAAACTTGGGGAGAATGTTATGTGCAAAATATCTCAGCCAAGTTCAATAACCAGCTTAAAAAAAATGTACAGAACAGAAAAAGTCCTGTTCCTGGGATTTTGTTCAATTTGAATTTCTACTAGAATTCTGGAGAATAATTCTTATCATTTTGTATTTTTCAGCTTGTAGAAGGCCATCAGACACACAAAACGTATGCATCAGACAATATCTGGAACTTTACAGCATTCACTTTAGCGGGTGTTGGACTAGCTTTTTCAATGTACAGGATGTACCTGGTTTTGAATTTAAACAAGAAATGATATTAGAAAATAGTTATAGGTCAAAATTTAGAACAATTTTATTTGTGTTACAATAAAAGCAGAATAAAATCTAAACCTGCATGTATTGTTTGTTTCAATTTTCAGTGATTTGGCATATGATTCATTTCAATCTGCTCATTTATGGCAGTTATGATCAGGTGTGATGTCTTTTGATATTGTTCGACATCTCACACCTTTATACTAATAAGATAAAATTAATGCTGAAATGACGGTTATACAGATTTTGCAACTATTTCTCCCAATGTGTCACACAAGCTTTGCCAATAACCTTGCATCTAAATTTATTGTCAAATTGTTTGTTTGTTTGTTTGTTTGAATGGTGTTTTAACGCCACTTTCAGCAATTTTTCAGCTATTTCATGGCGTCCAGTTTTTATTGGGGGCGGAAGCCAGAGTACCCGGAGAGAACCCCGACCTGCGGTAGGAAAACTGGCAATCTGTCAAATTGTAACCCAACTACAAATATTAATGTAATAGTATTAAACAAGTTCTTGGAGTATTTTTTTCACAGGACATTTGCTCTTAAAACACTGAACTAGTGGGAGCCAAATTTTAATAGGGTGACCTTCATACGCTATGAGAACACATTAGGGTTCTACAGTAATTATCATAGAGCCCGCTGTAACATCACAATTCGAATTCCGACATCATATACGCTCAACTGAAAATTTAAACCAGAACATTGCAATTATTTGAAAAGATTTCTCAAAATATTTGGCTTAAAAGGTACATATATTCAATAAAATGATGAGCATATATTTTTATGTCAATTTTATTTACTTTTAAGATACTCTTTTGGGGGGCCTCGGTGGCCGAGTGGTCAAGGTAGTTCGTCTACTATTGATCACATGGTCTGTCAACACTGAGATTGCGGGTTCGATTCTCTCTGCAGGCAGGGTGTACTCGACTCCAATCTTAATTGACAAGGATTGCCAGTTTTCCTACCGCAGGTCGGGGGTTCTCTCCGGGTACTCCGGCTTCCTCCCCCAATAAAAACTGGACGCCATGAAATAGCTGAAACATTGCTGAAAGTGGCGTTAAAACACCATTCAAACAAACAAACGATACTCTTTTGGGGATTTGTCTTATAAGTTTCAAAACTCAATGTTACCAGGGACCCTTTGAACTTTAAAACATTTAATAGACATTTTGGAATCGAAATAGTTTATTATACCCCCCGCTTGAAAAACGGGGGTATATAGTGTTCATGGTGTCCGTCCGTCCGTTACACTTTCTATTATTTGCAACTCCTCCTACACCACTGAAAGGAATTTGATGAAACTTACAAAGATTCCTTGTCACATAGTGCCATTGTGCAGGAGATAATTAACATTTTGATCGGAATGATATATGGGGTTTCCCATAGAAAAACATGGACTTTGTCATTGACCTAAAGGGGTCCTCATCTCTTATGTGCAACTCCTCCTACACCGAGTGGAATTTGTTGAAACTTACACAGAATCCTTGTCACATAGTGCCATTGTGCAGGAGATATTAAACATTTTGATCGGAATGATATTTGAGGTTTCCCATAGAAAAACATGGACTGTCATTGACATAAGGGGATACCCATTTCTTATGTGCGACTCCTCCTACACCACTAAATGGAATTCGATGAAACTTACACAGATCCATCCATGTCACATAGTGCCATTGTGCAGGAGATATTTAACATTTTGATCGGAATTATATTTGGGGTTTCCCATAGAAAAACATGGACTTTGTCATGGACATGAGGGATACCCATCTCTTATGTGCAACTCATTCCTACACCACTGAATGGAATTTGTTGAAACTTACACAGATCCATCAATGTCACATAGTGCCATTGTGCAGGAGATATTTAACATTTTGATCGGAATTATATTTGGGGTTTCCCATAGAAAAACATGGACTGTCATTGACATAAGGGGATACCCATCTCTTATGTGCAACTCCTCCTACACCACTGAATGGAATTTGATGAAACTTACACAGAATCCATGTCACATAGTGCCATTGTGCAGGAGATATTTAACATTTTGATCGGAATGATATTTGGGGTTTCCCATAGAAAAACGTGGAGTTTGTAATGGACATAATGGCATACCCATCTTTTATGTGCAACTCCTCCTACACCACTGAATGTAATTTGTTGAAACTTACACAGAATCTTGGTCACATATTGCCATTGTGCATTGGATATTAAAAATTTTGATCAGAATATTATTGGAGGTTTGCCATAGAAAAACATGGACTTTGTCATTGACATAGGGGATGCCATTCTTTGGTGGATTGGGGAGGGTTACATGTATTATCTGCAAATTCGCCTTCACGTTTAACTAGATAAAGTTTCAATTTCACAGTTAAGAACGCGTAAATTTTCAAAGTAATTGTCAAGCGGGGGGTATCAATGGTGAGCATTGCTCACAGGTTTTTTTACTCTAGTTGTTATTGTGCTCTAGGCCAATTCGAACATGGTCAGATATTATAATTGTCTTCATTTTATACCTCGCTATCCTTCAGTACAAAATATTGACACATATAAGGTCTGACCATGTTCTAATTCGCATAGAGCACGCTCGCAATAATCTATTTCTTAAATTACCAGCAGTTTTCATTGGAAGGTCCTGTTTAAAGTTATTTTGTATGCGGATGATCATAGAAGCAGGAATTAGCCAATGGGAAAATGTTTCAGTGTCTCAAATGCCATAGAGTTAATTAGGCCAATACTGAGCATGATTGTTAATTAGATTTTAACTAAACATTTTTTGATATCGGAACCCAAGATGATTATAAAGAGGTTTGAAACCTGTTTTCTTTGAGAAATCCTACTTTGATTAAACTGATGTTCTAATATTATTTTAAATATTAAGGCGTCATTTAACTTGTTGGTGCTGCAGGTAGGTAGTTGCCTTTGTCATGCACTTCAATGTCTCTCAAAGTGCCATTTCAAGATTGTGGAATCTCCAACAGACTTACTGTAGCAGAGATCGAAATGTGGTCGTCCGAGGTCAACCACGACCAGACAGGACCGTTATCTCTCTAATATAGCAAAGCGGCAAAGGTTTCCAAGTGCTGTTGGTCTCAATTCCGACTTCAGTACAGTAACGGGAGTGCCTGTGACAGTGTACAGTATGAAGCTTGTCACTGAGCTTTCCGGTCCCAAATTAAACAGCTTGACTACAGAAGGCACGAAATCTTGTGCATTGGCAAATGTTATTTTTACAGACGAGTCACTGGGGTGGTTCTATTGTGCTGAAATCAGAAAAGCCAAAATACTGACTGTAATCTATCTAGTATCGGATACAATTAGACCCAATTGTTAGACCTTATGCCGGTGCTAATATCTCTGGAATCGGATTAAGATGATATATTAGACCCAATTGTTAGACGTTATGTCGGTGCTAATCTCTTAGGTATCGGATACAGAGGTGAGTTATTAGATTGCATGTTTCCTGTTCCTGAATTTGACTTTTTCCTAGACATGACAATGAGTAACTCGTCGGGTGTCTAATTAGAGGCAGGCACTGCTTACTCGTCCGGAGCACCTGAGTGCACCCATGGTTCGGGTTACTCTCTGTTTTTGTGTTGCGTTTGTCTATATGCTGATTTGTAACTGTTCCTTGACTTTTGGCTCATGTTGTTTGGTCGGTTTTTTTTGCTATTTTCTTAGACCTTTTGTTGGTGCTATTAGCAATGTCTTGATTTAAATATGATAATGCTCGTCTAAATAGAGCTCGTGTAATCACTTGTTTCTGGAAAATGAAACCATTGATGCTTCATAAGCATGTGCTTTCAAGAGATAATATCTTGTAATGCTCTGAATCGGTTTGTAAGGAAGTAATTATCCACCAATCGAATGTCAAGGATAGATGAAGAAAACTGTTTCATGTCATAGAACCGAACAGTATTTAAAATACTAGCACATGTTTACAGATGTGCATGCATCCACACAGGACAATTTATCACATCATCACTTGAAGATATGTACTAGAACATTTAATTTATATAGTTTTTGTGTATGACTGCATTAGTTTATTAAATAAGGCGACACTAAGACACCAAAGACCACCCGATCTTTACGGGAACACAAATTAAAATTCCCAGTTTATGAACCTCCGCCAATACTCATTTACCAACAGAGCAGTTGACCCCTGGAACAGCCTAACGGAATTGATAATTCAGTCCAAAACCATAAAAAGGTTTGAAATAGCCCTTGACAAATTTTGGGAGAACCATGAGGTCAAATATGACCATACAAAGGAACTAGACATCATAACAAGACCAGGAAGTTGCAAACAGAAGGGCAACAAAGAGGAGAACACAGAGATTGATATAGGGGCCTTGGGAGGCCTGCGTCCATAACATGTACAAAACACCTCAACGGCAATCTAAAACATTACTTGCAAAATAAAATGTGTAGAGATATAAAAGAAGGATGCAATTGATATATTTTCGGAAATGATGGAGGATAAAATGCGGACAACAAAATCTAATGTATTTAAAGAACAAATAAAAAGCATCTGAAACTGCCGAATAATTTGCAAACAACTTAAAACCCTGTATAGAGACATTTTAGTAACCAAGATGACAGAAAAGAAAACATAAAGAAGCTTTGGACCAACAATAATGCTTGAAGCTTCAACCATGCTTTAAATTTGTTACCAATCGGAAGCATGATGGGTTTTTTTGTTTGTTTGTTGTTTAACGCCACGTTCAGGAACTGTTCAGCTATATCATGGCGGCCAGTTTTTACTTTGGGAGGAAGAAAACTCCCAATTAATCTCCGATAGAAAAACTGGCAATCCTTGTCAATGTAGATTGGAGGCTAGCGCACCCTGCCCGCAGTTTGACTCGAACCCGCCATTTAAGTGTTGACAGACCACGTGATCAATAGTAGACAAACTACCTTAACCACTCGGCCACCGAGGTCCCAGAAACCATGCAGATGAACGTATATAGATATAATTTAGGTTGTTTGCACGCGTATGGTGACTGGCGCTTGCTTTCTATATTAAATTTCAAATCAACTTTGTACGTGTAAAACACAAGAAGACAAAAAACACTATATTTAACTGCTTTCTATATGACAAGAAAATGAAAAAGAACTACATGATCTATACCTCAGTCAAGTCAAGTAACATTTATTTAAAGTCGGTGCACATGCATGTAACAATAACATAAGCTCTAAAACCGACATAGAACTTTAAAAACCAACATATGATAAACAAAGCCAAATCTATAGCAAAAGCAAAATCTATAGCAAACAAACCATGTCAAAGGAATTAAAACAATATAAAGTAAAATATACATGCATGTGAATCTAGATAAAATTAAGCAAAATCCGGAAACATTGGTGATTTTAACGTGCAAATATTATAGATAATTATAAATCGATACACTGCTTAATCATTGATTTACCTGTATTATTTTTGGTGTTCGGCGGTATTCTGTTATCAAGTCGGTTATTAGTGAGACTGACATTCTTCACCGCTGGCTGAAGGTGAAACATGTATTACCGTTTTTCTAATCTTGCAGGAAGGGTAGTTGCTGCTTCACGACTAGCAGCTTTTAAGCCAGAGGTAATTTCCCCCCAAACTATTAATTTATACCGAAAGTTTTAGTTCTAATGACATATAACAAAAAATCAAAAGTAGATCACAATGAAGGATCGACCATGTAATTGTAAACAACCAAACAAGTCCTGCAGAAATGATAAAAATTATCAAATGTTATGTAATATACCAGTATTCATACAAACAAGACAAAGACAAAAAGCTTTATTTAAAGTTGGTACATAGCAACAACAAACGCAAGCTGTACAGAGCTTTTAAAAACCGACATCTATACATAGACAACAGAGACAAAATATTAAAATACATTCATATACATGTTAAAACATAATAGTTATTTTATACAAACAACACAGTATATGATGTAGCTAAGCAAGCAGATATCTAGAGAGTAAAATGCAGCAGGTTTAGATAATTTAGCAGGTAAATGTAAGCATCTAGTGAGTAAAAATACCATTAAGTTAAGACAATTAATGATACCCTCTTTTCCCAAGGATATATAATTTTCTATATAATTCAGTTTGCAAAACATATACTGTACATGTATATCCATGTATTTGCCCATATAGTTATACTATATAATAATAGTATAGTTTTGGTGACAGATGACTTAGCTTCTTTCAACTGTGTCCTCCAACCTTCCTCAGGCTGCCACACACAGCTTTAAACCTATAGTCTGAAATGTTCTCATCTTTTTTTTCTGTCTGCCTTCCCTCTTCTCCCTCCTTGAACAGTACCTTGAATATCTCAGCAAATAAAGCCCTGATGATGGTGGGACATGTTCATACCATTTCAGTTTTTATAGTTTTTTACTGTAGTCAGTAGGTCTTTATAAGGTCCAATTGCTTGCCTGATTCTGTTTTTCACTTCCTCATTCATGATGTTATCTCTGTTATGAAATGCCAAACAGTCATCAGAAACATATAACATGCAACAACAATATTTGAATTAAATATTTTAGATGACTGCAGTAAAACTTAATTTCAACAACTGTCTAAATCATTATTCCATTCAATGAGGGGCTAATCACAAGTCTGTCAACACTTAGATTTGGGATTCAAGTTTCACTGTGGGCAGGGTGTGCTTGACTTAATTGACAAGGATTGCCAGTTTTCTTACAGAAATTTCGGATGTTTTCTCATGGTACTCTTGGCTTCCTCTCCCTATTAAAACTGGACTCTGTGAAATCAGCCTAATAAATGCTGGAAGTGGCATTAAACACCATTCAATCAAACAAAGAAAAACAATTTTTTTTTAATACGTAAAACATTGCAGTAAAGTAAGTTCTTGTGGTGACATCTTACTAGTACATTGTAGTACTTGTCACATTGATGAAGGTACATGAAATCACTCTTTTGTATTTGCAGCTTTTTTTATAAAACAAAAAACTACAATCAAAATCTTAATAAAATAATAATCAAAAACAAGCAAAATACAAATAGCAATCTTTCCTTTTTTTAAATCAGTTGGACACCTGTTTACCTCATTACAAAATCACAGGCATAACAAACAAAATGGTTCAATAAAAAGTATGTCAATTGTCTGTGCTACATTTTTAGTGAGCTGGTGCCTGTGTCATTCATTTATTTGTCTTAATTGCTGATAGGACATTAACAATAAAGAACACGTTTATAAGCAAACACACAATGATGGATCATTTTTGTGTGAGTTATGCATTAGGAACTGTCATATAAGCGCTCTCATGCCTATATTTCTTTTAAAATTTTGTAAAATTTCAATCAGCTGTAAACTATCATTCAATATTTTGCAAGTTAAAAAAATCACCACTGATCAATCATTTTTGTTGGAGTTACACCCCTTAGAATTGTAAAAGTATACAGAAATTTGTCATGTGATGTAACTGCTCATATTTTTCATTTCTTTCATATCAAATCTTTTTGTGTGAAATTTTATTAAAGTGGATTCCTCTTAGTCTTAATTGCAAAACAAATTTGTCTGAGAAAAATTAACTGAAATATGCAATAAAAAGAAATTACATTTTTAACAGAAAATATACATGCACTGTCAATGATTCATGAATGAATATAATGACCTTTTGGGTCGTTTGTGTATATTTTGGGCCTTATTGAAGGTTTCAGTCCCATATTTAATTGAGACTGTCTGCAGGTTAATTAATATTCTAGTTCGAGGATAGAGGAATTGGAGATATTTAAGTTGTTTGTTTTGTTAATTGTTTGTTTGTGTTGTTTTATTTTTTTTTTTTTGTTGTTGCAAATCTGCATTTCTTTTCATAAAAATGAGACACAAATTATTTCTATTTTTGACAGGGCCTTCAGGTCAAAAAGGCAGTACCAGCAGTGTTTGTGTATTCCCATGGAACAGTAGTCTCAGACTCTCATAAACCCCATGGAGCTGTTAGCCACGGACATGGTCTTGGAGACATTAATCCATTTATTCTTGATGAAGAAGATGATGGTATAGTACCAGAGTTCTATGAGACAGTAAACCCCAACATTCGTCCAGAATGGGTAAGTGTATAAGATGTACAAGGCAGTGGACTCCATAACCATGTGCTCCCAGTAGGTAGAATATTAACAAACCTATGGATTGAAGGAAAGCATGAAATTCCTAGTGATTAAATTTTGAATATTGTATCATGTTGGATAGATTTTATGAAATATATTCTTCTGTATACAAATCAATTTTTGTCTAATATACTACATGTACAGTACTGGTCCTTACATATGGATAATAGTAATATTCATAAAATTTAGGGGCCTTGGTGGCCGAGTGGTTAAGGTAGTTTGTCTACTATTGATCACGTGGTGTGTCAACACTGAGACTGCGGGTTGATTCTCACTGCTGGCAGGGTGTACTTGGCCCCAATCTTAATTGTCAAGGATTGCCAGTTTTCCTACCGCAGGTCGGAGGTTCTCTCCTGGTACTCCGGCTTAAGCTTCCTCCCCCAATAAAAACTGGATGCCATGATATAGCTGAAAAATTGCTGAAAGTGGCATTAAACACCAATCAAACAAACAAACATAAAATTTATTTTGTTGCTAAAATTAATGGAGAAGACATGCAGCAAGTTCAGGTACCTATAATATTGTTAGGGATTAGACAATATAAATCTAGTTGGCAGAAACAGTTCAAATATACATGTACTAACATAAACAAGCACATCTTTTTTCATTTTTAGCTCACGTGACCCAAAAGGTCAGTATGAGCTATTCTAATCACTTGACGTTGGTTGTCGTTGTCTGCCATAAACTTTTTAAATTTTAATCTTTTTCTCCAAAACACTTGGCCACTTGGCAAAGTTTGAGTTTTTGGTGCTAGTCAAATATTAAACATGACTGCCAGGGCCATGAATGTGTTCTGATTGGCAGAACTTCAAAAATCTTCTCATAAACCTCATGGTACTAGTAGATTGATTTTAAATATTGCAGAAATGTACCTTAGATAATCCTCTACTAAGTTTAAGTTTTTTGTGCCAATCCGAAATCCAAGATGGCCACCATCACAGAAGTCATGTCTCTTAAAAAGTTGTGTAGGTCAGGTTAGCGATACAGGCTCTTAAGAACCTCTAGTTGTGTTTGTTTTACCCAATTTGTTTATTTATAAAAATTTATAATGGAATATGTATTACATGGTAACTGTTCTCATGCATACAATTAAGATGGATAATTTGTTATATTTTTCAGCTGGTAGAAGGCCATCAGACACACAAAACACATGCCAGGGATTTCTGGTTTACAAGATTTGCATTTGCTTTAGGTGGAGTTGGAATGAGTTATACGTTATACAAAATGTATAAGGTTCTGAACCTTAACAAAAAATGAGTAAATAACAGTTAATAAGAGTTAGAGCTGTTTTTGTGTGATTAAATTATGACGAAAAAACAATAAAAGGAAACCAATAGTTATTTTGGTTGTTGTTTGTGTATTCATTGCTCCTCTAGTTTGTAGATCTAACAGCAGTAATGTCGTAGGGTTCATCGTCAATGTGTCCTCCCCCAATAATGTCATAGTGTTCATCGTCAGTGTGTCCTCCCTCAATAATGTCACTTCATTCACCGTCAACCAGTCTTTCCGCAAGAATGTCAGTGTTCACTGTCAATGTGTCCTCCCCTAATAATATCCTAGTGTTTACTGTGAATGTGTCCTCCCCCAATAATGTCATAGTGTTAACTGTCAATGTGTCCTCCCCCAAAAATTTCTTGGTGTTCACTGTGAATTTGTCCTCCCCCAATAATGTCATTGTGTTCACTGTCAATGTGTCCCCCCCAAAAAATAAATGTCTGTTCATCGTCAGTGTGTCCTCTCTTAATAATGTCAGTGTTCACTGTCAATGTGTCCTCCCCAAATAATTTTCAGTGTTCACTGTGAATGTGTCCTCCCCCAAAAATTCCCTAGTGTTCACTGTGAATGTGTCCCCCCAAAAATTTTTTAATGTTCACTGTGAATGTGTCCTCCCTGTTTTTGTGTGATTAAATTATGACGTAAAACAATAAAAGGAAACCAATAGTTATTTTGGTCGTTGTTTGTGTATTCATTGCTCCTCCAGTTTGTAGATCTAACAGCAGTAATGTCGTATGGTTCATGGTCAATGTGTCCTCCCCCAATAATGTCATAGTGTTCATCGTCAATGTGTCCTCCCCCAATAATGTCATAGTGTTCATCGTCAATGTGTCCCCCAAAAATGTCAGTGTTCATCAGTGTGTCCTCCCCCAATAATTATCTAGTGTTCACTGTCAATGTGTCCTCCCTCAAAAATTTCTTGGTGTTCACTGTGAATGTGTCCTCCCCCAATAATGTCATAGTGTTCACTGTGAATGTGCCCTCCCCCAATATTGTCATAGTGTTCATTGCCAATGTGTCCTCCCCCAAAAATTTCAGTGTTCATCAGTGTGTCCTCCCCCAATAATTATCTAGTGTTCACTGTCAATGTGTCCTCCCTCAAAAATTTCTTGGTGTTCACTGTGAATGTGTCCTCCCCCAATAATGTCATAGTGTTCACTGTGAATGTGCCCTCCCCCAATATTGTCATAGTGTTCATTGCCAATGTGTCCTCCCCCAAAAATTTCAGTGTTTATCAGTATGTCCTCCCTCAATAATGTCACTTCATTCACCATCAACCTGTCTTTCAACAATAATGTCAGTGTTCATCAATGTGTCCTCCCCCAATAATGTCATAGTGTTAACTATCAATGTGTCTTCCCCCAAAAATTTCTTGGTGTTCACTGTGAATGTGTCTTCCACTAATATTGTCCTAGTGTTCAATGTCAGTGTGTCCCCCCCAAAATAAATTTCAGTGTTCATCATCAGTGTGTCCTCTCTTAATAATGTCATAGTGTTCACTGTCAATGTGTCCCCAAATAATTTTCAGTGTTCACTGTGAATGTGTCCTCCCCCAATGTCCTAGTGTTCACTGAATGTGTCCTCCCCCAATAATGTCATAGTGTAAACTATCAATGTGTCCTCCCCCAAAAATTTCCTAGTGTTCACTGTGAATGTGTCCCCCCAAAATTTTTTTAGTGTTCACTGTGAATGTGTCCTCCCTGTTTTTGTGTGATTAAATTATGACGTAAAACAATAAAAGGAAACCAATAGTTATTTTGGTCGTTGTTTGTGTATTCATTGTTCCTCCAGTTTGTAGATCTAACAGCAGTAATGTCGTATGGTTCATCGTCAATGTGTCCTCCCCCAATAATGTCATAGTGTTCATCGTCAATGTGTCCCCCCAAAAATGTCAGTATTCATCAGTGTGTCCTCCCCCAATAATGTCCTAGTGTTCACTGTCAATGTGTCCTCCCTCAAAAATTTCTTGGTGTTCACTGTGAATGTGTCCTCCCCCAATAATGTCATAGTGTTCACTGTGAATGTGCCCTCCCCCAATATTTTCATAGTGTTCATTGCCAATGTGTCCTCCCCCAAAAATTTCAGTGTTCATCAGTGTGTCCTCCCTCAATAATGTCACTTCATTCACCATCAACCTGTCTTTCCACAATAATGTCAGTGTTCATCAATGTGTCCTCCCCCAATAATGTCATAGTGTTAACTATCAATGTGTCCTCCCCCAAAAATTTGGTGTTCACTGTGAATGTGTCTTCCACTAATATTGTCCAATGTCAGTGTGTCCCCCCCAAAATAAATTTCAGTGTTCATCAGTGTGTCCTCTCTTAATAATGTCATAGTGTTCACTGTCAATGTGTCCCCTAATAATTTTCAGTGTTCACTGTGAATGTGTCCTCCCCCAATGTCCTAGTGTTCACTGAATGTGTCCTCCCCCAATAATGTCATAGTGTAAACTATCAATGTGTCCTCCCCCAAAAATTTCCTAGTGTTCACTGTGAATGTGTCCCCCAAAATTTTTTTAGTGTTCACTGTGAATGTGTCCTCCCCAATAATGTCATAGTCTTTACTGTCAATGTGTCCTCCCCCAAAAATTTCAGTGTTCACTGTCAGTGTGTCCTCCCCCAATAATTTCCTAGTGTTCACTGCTGATATGTCCTCCCCAATAATGGCATAGTGTTTACTGTCAATGTCAGTGTCCATTGTTAGGGTCTTTCCTAAACAATGTTATGGTGTTCACCATCAATGTGTCCTCCCCAAAGTGTGTTTCCGCCCATAATGGCAGTGTTGACAGTCAATGTGTTCTCCCAAATAATGTCATAGTGTTCACTGTCAATGTGTTCTCCCCAATGATGGCAGTGTTCACCGGCAATGTGTTCCCTAAATAATGTCAGTGTTCACTGTCAATGTGTCCTCCCCAAAAATATCAAAGTGTTCACTGTCGATGTGTCCTCCCCCAATAATATCAAAGTGTTTACTGTCAATGTGTTTCCCACAATAATGTCAGTGTTCAATGTCAATGTGTCCTCTCCAATGATGACAGTGTTCATCATCATTGTGTCCCCCAAATAATGTCAGTTTTCATTGTCAATGTGTCCTCCCCCAATAGTGTCAGTGTCCTTCCTTAGTGTTTTTCCCCAATAATGTCAAAGTGTTCACTGTCAGTTTGTCCTCCACCAATAATGTGTGTTCACCGTCAATGTGTCACCCAAATAATTTCAGTGTTTACCGCCAGTGTGTCCTCCCCCAATAATGTCATAGTGCATATGTAAATAATGTTGCTCCTTGGAACAAATTTGTTAAATTTATCCTCCAATATAAAAAACAAACAAACAAACAAGCTACATTATTGTAGCTAATAGATATGTAGAAATAGAGCTCCTCCCTGCAAAATGTCAGTTTTCATCGTTAGTGTTTTTCCTCAACAATGTCATGGTGTCCACCATCAATGCTTCCTCCCCCAATAATGTCAGTGTTCACTGTCAGTTTCCATTCCAATAATGGCAGTGTTCAGCGTCAATGTGTCCTCCAAATTATGTCATAGTGATCACTGGCAATGTGTCCTCCCCAAATAATGTCATAGTGTTCACTATCAATGTTTCCCCCAATAATGTCATAGTGTTCACCATCAATGCTTCCTCCCCCAATAATGTCAGTGTTCACCATCAATGCTTCCTCCCCCAATAATGTCAGTGTTAACCATTAATGCTTCCTCCCCCAATAATGTCATAGTGTTCACCATCAATGCTTCCTCCCCCAACAATGTCATAGTGTTCACCATCAATGCTTCCTCCCCCAATAATGTAAGTGTTCACTGTCAGTTTCCATTCCAATAATGGCAGTGTTCAGCGTCAATGTGTCCTCCAAATTATGTCATAGTGATCACTGGCAATGTGTCCTCCCCAAATAATGTCATAGTGTTCACTATCAATGTTTCCCCCAATAATGTCATAGTGTTCACCATCAATGCTTCCTCCCCCAATAATGTCAGTGTTCACCATCAATGCTTCCTCCCCCAATAATGTCAGTGTTCACCATTAATGCTTCCTCCCCCAATAATGTCAGTGTTCACCATCAATGCTTCCTCCCCTAATAATTTCATAGTGTTCACCATCAATGCTTCCTACCCCAATAATGTCATAGTGTTCACCATCAATGCTTCCTCCCCTAATAATGTCATAGTGTTCACCATCAATGCTTCCTCCCCCAATAATATCAGTGTTCACCATCAATGCTTCCTCCCCCAATAATGTCAGTGTTCACCATCAATGCTTCCTCCCCCAATAAAGTCAGTGTTCACCATCAATGCTTCCTCCCCCAATAATGTCAGTGTTCACCATTAATGCTTCCTCCCCCAATAATGTCAGTGTTTACCATCAATGCTTCCTCCCCTAATAATGTCATAGTGTTCACCATCAATGCTTCCTCCCCTAATAATGTCATAGTGTTCACCATCAATGCTTCCTCCCCCAATAATGTCAGTGTTCACCATCAATGCTTCCTCCCCCAATAATGTCAGTGTTCACCATCAATGCTTCCTCCCCCAATAATGTCAGTGTTCACCATTAATGCTTCCTCCCCCAATAATGTCAGTGTTCACCATCAATGCTTCCTCCCCTAATAATGTCATAGTGTTCACCATCAATGCTTCCTCCCCTAATAATGTCATAGTGTTCACCATCAATGCTTCCTCCCCCAATAATGTCAGTGTTCACCATCAATGCTTCCTCCCCTAATAATGTCATAGTGTTCACCATCAATGCTTCCTCCCCCAATAATGTCAGTGTTCACCATCAATGCTTCCTCCCCTAATAATGTCATAGTGTTCACCATCAATGCTTCCTCCCCCAATAATGTCAGTGTTCACCATCAATGCTTCCTCCCCCAATAATGTCAGTGTTCACCATTAATGCTTCCTCCCCCAATAATGTCAGTGTTCACCATCAATGCTTCCTCCCCTAATAATGTCATAGTGTTCACCATCAATGCTTCCTCCCCTAATAATGTCATAGTGTTCACCATCAATGCTTCCTCCCCTAATAATGTCATAGTGTTCACCATCAATGCTTCCTCCCCCAATAATGTCAGTGTTCACCATCAATGCTTCCTCCCCCAATAATATCAGTGTTCACTGTTAGTTTCCATTCCAATAATGGCAGTGTTCAGCGTCAATGTGTCCTCCAAATTATGTCATAGTGTTCACCATCAATGCTTCCTTTCCTAATAATGTCATAGTGTTCACCATCAATGCTTCCTCCCCCAATAATGTCAGTGTTCACTATCAATGTGTCCTCCCCAAATAATGTCATAGTGTTCACAATCAATGCTTCCTCCCCCAATAATGTCATAGTGTTTACCATCAATGCTTCCTCCCCCAATAATGTCAGTGTTCACCATCAATGCTTCCTCCCCCAATAATATCATTGTGTTCACCGTCAATGCTTCCTCCCCAAATAATATCAGTGTTCACTGTCAGTTTCCATCTCAATAAATAATGGCAGTGTTCAGCGTCAACGTGTCCCCCAAATTATTGTCATAGTGATAAATGTCAATGTGTCCTCTCATAATTGCAGTGGTCACTGTCAATGTGTCCTCCATAAAGTCAGTGTTCACTGTCAATGTTTCCCCCCGAATTATCTCAGTGTTCACTGTCAATGTGTCGTTTCCCAATATGAGTGTTCATCCTTAGTGTTTTTCCCCAATAATGGTATAGTGTTCATTTTCAGTGTGTCCTCCAAAAATAATAATCAGCGTTCATTGCAAGTGTGATAGTGTCATAGTGTTCACTATCAATCTGTCCTCCTTCAATAATGTCATAGTGTTCACCATCAAAGTGTTCTCCCTCAATAATTCTTTGTTCACTGTCAATGTGTCCTCCCCGAATAATGTCATAGTGTTAACTGTCAATGTGTCCTCTACTAATAATGTCAATGTTTACTGTCAATGCGTCCTTGCTGCAAAATGTCATGTTCATAGTCAGTGTGTTTTTTATTCAATAATGTCATAGTGTTCACCGTCAGTGTGTTCTCCCTCAATAATGTCATACTTTTCAACGTCAGTATGCCCTCGCCCAAAAATGGCAGTATTCACAGTCAATGCGTCCTCCCCAATAATGTCATAATGTTTACTGTCAGTGAGTCCTCCCCAATAATGTCATAATGTTCACCGTCAGTGTGTCCTCACCAATAATGTCATAATGTTCACTGTCAGTGTGTTCTCACCAATAATGTCACTGTGTTCACCTTCAGTGTGTCCTGACCAATAGTGTTCACCTTCGATGCGTATTCCCCTAATAGTGTTCACCGTCAATGTGTCCCCCCAATAGTGTCATAGTGCATATGTAAATAATGTAGCTCAATTTATAAAAAAGGTGTTTAATTATCCGCCAAGATGAAAAACAAACAAAGAAGCTACATTATTTTAGCTAAGGGATGTGAAGAGATGGGGCTCTATATAGAATGACTTGAATGTATAAATATATGTTTATGTTATGTGGTTTATGAGGGGTGCCTAGTTGGCCGAGTGGTTAAAGTTGTTCGTCTATAATATTTTTCACGCGGTCTGTCAATACTGAGATTGCTGGTTGAAGTCTCATTGCGGGCAGGGTGCGCTCTACTCCAATCTTAATTGAGAAGGATTGCCAGTTTTCCTACCAAAGGTCAGCGATTTTCTCCTGGTACTTCTCCCCAATTAAAACTGGACGCCGTGATATAGGTGAACACCTCCTGAAAGATGCGTTAAACAACATTAAAGCAAACAATCTGTGGATAATTATCACCAAACTTAGCAGTAATGACAAAACAGATCTAGTTTGAATTTTCGTAAAGATTTTGTACAAATCCAGGGATATAATGTTGACAAATAGATCATATATTAAACAATCGTCTGCAAGGAGGTGACAGGAAAAATGTCGGTTTGGCAATCTAAATTTTTTAATCCTTATTAATCTTCCATTCAACAACACTTCTTTGGAAGAAAAATTTGTTTAATGATCTTCCAAACCCAGAAATCTTGAAAAATGTTATTTGGTTTCAGGATGGTTTAACAATTTCTTAAATTTTATCACATCTGGGATGCGAATCACGGAGCTCCCGAGATTTTATCAATATCTTGTAATTCTAGTTTCATATTTCCTCTAAACAATAATAATAATAATGTTATGTTATGGACATATTAATACGAGTAAAGCATTTATATTTAAATAAAAATAGGAATAAAGCCCTGCTTCCCTCACGGTCACAGCTTTTTTTACAGTAAACCAATTGATAAAAGTGGTAAACTTCTTGAATACGTGTCAAGAATCTGGATTAAAAATACTAAATGGTAGAACAATTGGAGATTTATTAGGAAAATACACTTTTGTGTTACATATAATGGATGTAGTGTTGTGGATTATATTATTGTTTCTAATGATAAAATTTTGCTTATTTTACTTACATGATTTCACTTCTTTATGAAACCATTGTATGTTAGTTGTTCATTGTTAACAAATTTTCATGTAAAGAGCAGCTTTCAAAATTCATTGGAACCACTTCCATGTAAATTTATATCGACAAAAGAATCAGTCTAACTGTATTCCCAGAATATAAATAGCATTGAAAGTAAACAAAAACTTGATACATTTATGACAACTAAATTTAATGACATTTACTGATTCCTTAACCACAATTTTACAAGAAAATGCCAAAAAATCAGCTTAAATTGTTAAACCCCCTAGCAACATTACAAAAAAAATAAATAAATAAATAAAATAAAATAAAACTAGACACTGGTTCTCAGATTCATGTAAAGATCTCAGGAACAAAAAAAAGTAAAAATTATGAAAAACTTGTAAATAAATTTCCCGGAAAAGATTAATATAGGAAAAATTCTATTCATTTAGATCAAAATACAGACATCTTTGCAAATTTGAAGAAAAGTCATATAAAAACTAAATTTGTTCTGAATTAAGAAACAACTGTGCTAAGATCCAACTGTATTTTGGCACATGATAAATAAACTTGAAAGAGAATCAGCTGGTCAAATTGAAGACACTGATATTCTAAAGGAAGAATTCATATCATTTTACAAAAAACTAAATAAAGCTGACACTGCATATAGTAATAAACAACAAAATATCACTCGGGAATTTGAGACCCTAAAATCAAATATTAACTTCTCAGTCTCGGGTGAGTCTAACAATTAAATCACCTGTGAGGAGATGATAAAAGCAATTAAATTACTTAAAAATGGTAAAAGTGCATCATCAGACCTCATCTCTAATGAAATGCTGAAGAATAGTACCACAGCATTAATTAAACCACTCTGTAAACTTTTTAATTTTGCACATGGTATCTTCCCTAAATCTTGGAATGAAAACTATTTAGTTTTATTACATAAAAAAAGGTAATAGATTTGACCCTAATAATTATAGGGGAATATCTATCAGCTCAAACTTAGGAAAATTATTTAATAAGATTATATACAATCGACTTTTGGAATTTATGAATGATCACTTTCTAATAAGTAAGAACCAAACAGGATTTAAAGAGAAGTGCAGGCTTTCTGATCACATTTTTACTCTAAAAACTATCACAGATAACTATAAAATGAAAAATCAAAGTGTTGGCAGCCTTCACTGACCTAAGAAAAGTCTTTGACACAGTGTGGAGAATTGGTTTTTATTTATAAACTGCTAAAACATAACACTCCTAATGAAATACTTAAAATTATATACTCCATGTATACTGATACTATGAAAAATTAAATTTTCAAATGATCTAAGTGAGCCATTAATATCTGAAAGAGGTGTTAAACAAGGTGATGTTTGGAGTCCTCTTCTTAACTTTTTTTATAGATGATATAACAAAAAAACTGGAAAACAACATATATTACCCAGTGGTCTTGGGTGGTATTAGAGTAAGCATTCTTCTTTATGCTGATGGTATTGTACTAATATCTCAGAGTAAGGAAGGGTTGCAAAACTGTCTCATTGCCATGCAGGAATACTGTTCAATATGGCATTTACATGTAAATACTGATAAATCCAAAGTAGTAGTATTTAATTTGAATGGTAAAATCTTTTTAAACCAATTAAAAAGTAATAATTTATATATCTAGAAACAGTATCTCAGTACTGTTATCTAGGCATTTTAATAAAATGTAATAGCAACTTTAATCTAGCTATTAACACATTGATGGAAAAAGCCAAAGAGCATATTTTGAAAATTAAAAAGCTAATTGGATTAAATAACCCTTGCAAATTATTAGTAAAACTCTTTGATACACTAATTTTACCCATTATCACATACTGCAGTTAAATATGGAGTATTTTCTCCAACTTTAAAGATACTGAACCATTTGAAAAATTACATCTTAATTTATAAAAGAAATTCTAGGTGTACATTGCAAAGCTACTAATGATGCATGTCGAACTGAACTATGTCGACTTCCCTTAAAAAGTAAAATTCTGTACTCAAGCATCAAATATCTAGAATATGTTATTGACTCGGAAAATTCTTTAGTAAAAACTATTTTTGAAAATTCTGTTCACTCAACCAATTGGTTTATCAAACTGAAAACAGTATTAAATAATTTAGGTTTTTCCTTTCTAAATCATGATTTAAGCTCACTTAAACAATACTTAAATCAAATAAAAATTAGATTAACTGATCAAAATCTCCAAAATCAAAATACACTTATAGACACATCTCCAAAACTAGAATTTTTTCAAAATTTTTGTTTTTAAATAGGATGCAGACCTCGCTATTTAGATATCTTAAAGAAAGCTAAAAACAGGGCTGCTCTTTGTAAAATTCGTTTCAGTGCTCAAAATCTAATGATAGGAAAGTGAAGATACCAAAAACTAAATAGAAAAGATTCAATCTAATTAAAATTAAATCTTTCACTTGCTCCCCCCTTTTTGCTATGGTCGCTGCGTGTACAACGCAGCGACCATAGCAAAAAGGGGGGAGCAAGTGAAAGATTTAATTTTAATTAGATTGGAAAAGATGGAAACTGTCTGGTTTGCAGTGCGGGAGAAATTGAAAATGAAGAACACTTTCTGTTGCATTGCAAACATTATAAGCTGATAAGAAGTACATTTCTTAAGAAAATCAAAAGTTTAATCCCAAATCTTTTAACAAATCCCTATTGTGCTTTTTGTTGAATAGCAAATCTGAATTTTGTCTAAAACTTACTGCTACATTTATTTTAGAATGCTTTGAATTAGGAGGGGGTTGTATCATGTAAAACGTAATTTTAATTGGTTATATCATCTGTATACTATATAATATAATATAATATAATAATAAATACAATTAATGTAAAGAATTGTATTACATTTGTATAACACACTTTGTATTGATCCTTTAAATTGTTGTGCCTTAACATGTACTGTACCATGAGTTTGTACTAGTAAATATTTGTATTCGTATTTGTATTTTGTCCACATTTTCTTTTAAAATATATTATTGTTCTGTATTCACAGGAATGAATACACCTTAACTTTCTGCAACCATTTATGTTAATAAAGGCACCAGTCATACCGGACCCACCTTAACTAAGACTGGTTACAAAATTTATTGAACTACCGGCATCAGTTTCATTTTACATTTCTTTTATGGTAACCGTTGTTTTTGCAACAATATGATATGGCCAGTTAAAATAAATGAATTGCATGCATCTCCGGCAATTTTTATTATCAAAATAATTTAACATCTTATTTCTTGGCACACGCCAGCTGGGCGTCCATAGTTCTGCGTTTTAGAGGCCCAGACTTGATCCAACACGCAGCGGGCACCGGACTACCTGTTTAATTCAGAGACTAATTTCACATTGGTATGGCAACACATTCCGCCATGGAAATAATTGTCAACTGAAGATATAAAATCTCTTGGAATGCAGAAATCCAATGTTTTTTTCAAAATTAATATTAGAATCCCTTCATGTAACTAAATTTTAACTCTTTACACATAATTTACACTTTATATCTTTATAAATGTTTGTTGCTTTTAATTCTAGTATATACATGCATATTAGCAAAACACTACAGATTCCGAATGCTATACAAGTATGGCAGGTCAAACATCTTGTAATATATTTTGCTAAATCGTTAATGAAATTGGTACTTCGCTTCTTTTTCTCGAATATTTTCAGGTATTGGGTCAGCTTGGAGCTTGTGAATTGAGGAGCCTTGCAAGGAAACACAAGTTCTGCCTTGTTTGCTTATACATCATAAGGAATGCATTAACTCAATGGTTATATTGGAACCTTTATTTAATTGGAAGACCCTCCAAAAATTTATTATGATAAATATTGGGCGGAAAGATCTTGGTAATGTATTGGTTAGAATGCAGTTATTATTCTCTGGTCGCTGGAAATTTTTAAATAATTTGACAAATTGTGTTCGTGTTATTGACCAAAAAATGTTACATAAACAAATATTTAGTCAAATCTATGCTGCAATTATTTAGTTTACTATGACATATACATACTAAAAATTCGTATTAAATTGGAAGACCCTCCAAAAATTTATTACATGATAAATATTGGGCGGAATGATCTTGGTAATGTATTGGTTAGAATGCAATTCTGTATGTTATTATGCTCTGGTCGCTGGAAATTTTTACATAAATAAAATATTTAGACAAATCTACATGCTGCAATTATTTAGTTTACTATGACATATGCATACTAAAAATTCGTAATTGTATATCTGTTCTGCAAATATTTAGTTAAATTTATATACTAGAGCAAGTTTTCCCACCGTAGGTCGGGATGTTCTCCGGCTTTCTCCCCCAATAAAAAACTGAACGCCATTATATAGATGAAAAATTGCTGTAAGTGGCGTTCAACAACATACAAACCAACAACATAAGTATACTAGAAGTTCTGAATTTGTATATACATTCAAGCACAGACATTCATGTGCTATTTCAATTTGTTATTCACATTTATATTGATGTAGATATGCCATATATAAACTAGAAATATATTATATTGAATATAACAGTGCTATTTGAATTTGTTATTCATATATATAAATATGCCATATATATACTAGAAATAAATTATATTATATATTAGCTATATATCAGTTATATATCAGTTATATATTAGTTATAGATATATATTTAACAGTATTGGCACAGCTGTGCAGTTCAAACCCCCCCCCCCCCCCCATTCTGTGGCGGTTGCCTGAAACGACACATGACGAGCATCTGTCATTTCAGTCAATTTGGCAGATTTTTCACTGCACTGGCCCCCCTTTTTATTAACTGTCAACTAGCAAATATCTAAATTCTGGAGTAACCTCTGTTTCCCAGGGTTGCTCATCCCCCATATATATCAGTTGCTAATTCATTTATGGTCTGCCATCAAGTTGCGGCGACCAATACAAGATACAAGATACAAGATATTTTATTAGCAAATCACTGCGCCCAATATTGAGCATATAATCATCATTAGAGAAAAAATAAAAAAATATAAAATATAAATATGTACAATACAATAAGGTTAAGGGAAATAAGTAAAACTTTAAACATTTGTATGATTGGTAAAATTATAATAAAAATAATAATCATAACAGTAATGCAAATAATGATAAAAGCAGTTGTGTAAATTAAATTGGGTATTAAAACTAAAGGGGGAAAGAAGAGAAAGAAACAGCAATTTCTCTTAGACCCATGACATATTTCTAGAGGAAACACACCGATCCTATAATAGTAATAATAATAATAATAATGATAAATTATAATGATCAATGGTTAAATATTTAATATTTGTTTTCTTATATTATTAAAAGTTGATGTTATTTTAAACAATAGTTTTATTAAATCTTCATCTTCTGCTGACATGAGCCAAATAAATTTATTTTTGTTTGAAAGACTTTCAAAATTCTTATATTTTTCGGATATGTAAACAAAAAAGTCTGTACGTTCATTGTCATAATTGTTACATTGGGTAAAAAAGTGTAATTCATCTTCTACAAGATTTGAATTACAAACTTTACATACACGGTCCTTAACTTCTAATCCTATATGTCTACCTTTTTCAATGTTAAGGTCATGATCACTTATTCTTAATTTTGTTAATAATTGACGTTTTGATTTATTTCCTATAAAAAGATATTTTTCAATTTCAAATTTAGATTTAAAAAGTCTATAGGTTCTAAGTTTATTTCCTCCTTTTGATGTTCTTTCATCATTGTACATGTTCTCTTTCCAAATAGAAATAAATTTTTCTGTAATAGCATTTTTAGTTCTTTTGATAATATAATTAGCTTTGAAATGTGAATGATTGTTAAAAATATAATCTAATTTTAGGAATTTAAATATTTCTTTTATACTTCCTACCCAAGATTCTTTGTTATTATTTGACATTTCTTCGCTAAGTTTAAATGCTTCATTTAGTAAGGTGGTAGGAGCATTTTCGAGTTTAACTATATGACACCAATATTTAATTAAATTTATTAATATAGAGAATAGAATAGGCATACTTCCTAGTTCTCCTCTACAAGCATTGTTAGAGGACCTGGTTCTCACACAAAGAATAAATTTACAAAATTGAGTATGTAATTTTTCTAGGATATTTGAATCTATCTCCTTTTTTATATATTTTTCTGCATTATTTTGAAATTTTAATGAGGAAAAGGTGCCCCAGACTTCTGAGCCATAGAGAGCTATAGGCCTAATCGTGTGGTTAAAAATGTTGAGCATAACTTTAGGATTTGGAGTAATGTTTGAAAAAATTTTTCTTAGTTTAAAAAGTGCTTTGAAACCTTTTTTATAAAGTTCCTTTTTCGCAGTGGTAAATGAACCAGAGGACGAGAAAACAATGCCTAAATACTTGTATTCTTGGACATTTTCTAGTAATTCTTCATTATATCTTATTTGTACATTGCTCTTACGGCCTGATTTGTTGAATATCATTACTTTAGTTTTTCTTATATTGATGTTCATTTTCCAATCTTGGGAGAATAATTGTAAAGAGTCGACACACTTTTGTAAACCCTTTTCTGTTGTTGATAGTAATACTACATCATCTGCATACATCAATGCATTTAATTTATTTGAATTTAAAAATACTGGGTCACAAGAATTATTAAAATATTCTGTAAGGTCATTCATATAAATGTTGAATAAGGTAGGACTTAGGTTATCTCCTTGTCGTACACCTATTCCACAGTTAAAGAAATCTGATCTTACTGATTCTACCTTAACACATGCCTGAGATTTTTCATACATACTTTTAAGGATGTTGTAGAAATTTGATCCCACTCCTAATGATTTTAGTTTATACAAAAGATGAGGGTGAGGCACAGAGTCAAATGCCTTTTTAAAATCAACAAAACAGGCATATAGTGGCTTATTTTTCTCTTTAACATATTTTTGTATCAATGTTTGTAAAACAAACATATGGTCACTGGTTCGAAATCCTTCAACAAATCCAATTTGTTCTTTTTTAATAATATTTCTATCTTTTAAAAATTTTGTTAGTCTATTATTTAAGATTTTATTGAAAACTTTTCCTATATTATCTCCAACTGAAATTCCTCTATAATTTGATGGGTCTAGTTTAGATCCAGATTTATGTAAAGGAGTAATGTAGCTATATATAGACTTGAACTTTAATCTTATCTTATATTTCAAATATATATATTTATTTATTTATCTATTTATTTATCTATTTATTTATATATTTATTATGTACTTGTATAATAAAGCTGTGGCCAAATACTGCCAATCTAGATCTTTGTTTTTATTCAGCATTCTCTGAGATAAACATTCAAAATTGTAGAAACTTGGGGTAAAAATTTGTTGCAATGCTTAAGAAAACATGATATGTGACACTACCTTCAATCCAAGATGAAAAAAATTGATGAAAGTGTCGTTAAACCCCATTCAATGTCATGTGAGCTATTGTTATCACTTTGCGTCCGTCAGCGACGTCGTCTGTAAACTTTTTACACTTTAATATAATCTTATTCCCCGAATCCACTTTTCCGATTGAATCCAAACTTCGTCAGAATGTTCATTGAATGGTGGACTTTTACAATGTTTGTGTTTTTATTCTGATTGGAAAACTAATATGGCGCCACCGCATGACTTAATTTAACATTGGACCATATGGAGAAAAGTTTTGAAAGGCTTCTTCTCTAAACCAGTTAACCAATGGAAAACAACTTGCTAGCAATATTTTTGGATGGTCATCCATAAAGTTTATGTTTTAATGCCAATCGAATATCTAAAATGGCTGCCACTGCAGGAATTAGGAACACTGGACCCTATGCATCCTCACCAGTCAGGGTTTCTGTGTCCACATGTATCCACGAACACATGTGGACACAGAAACCCTGACTTGTGAGGATGGACCCTATGGGGAAAAATGTGTAAACAGGATTTTTTCTCTGAAACCGGTTAAACAATCAAAACAAAACTTACTGCCAATATTATTTGGATGGTCCTTTATAAAGTTTAGGTTTTTAAACCAAATGGTAAAATTCAAATGGCCGCCCCCGCAGGACTTTAGTTTAATATTGGACCCTATGGGAAAATTTTTTAATAAGGTTTCTTCTCTGACGCTGCTTAATCAATTGAAACAAAACTTATTACCAGTATTCATTGATGGACCTCTATAAGGTTTATGTTTTTATGCCAATTTAATAGGACCACCAGAGGACTTGTATATAGTTTAACACTGGACCCTATGGTAGAAATTTAGAAAAATGCTTTGCTGAAACCAGGAACCTTTATTAGTTATACTAGTCCTAGCTGAAACCAGTTAACCAATCAAAAGACAAGTTATTATGAATATTTATGTGATGGTGCTCAACAATTTTTTTATGCCAGTAAGACAGTAAAATGGCCACCATTACCATTTAAGACTAAGTTTAACAGAGGACTCAATTTTCAAATTCCATATCTTTTCTGGAACTGCAAAGCTGATTCAAGCCATATTGTGTGTTAATGTTTATCGGATGGTTCTCCTAAAAGTTTATTTTTGCTTGATGGCTGCTATTGTAGGGGTTAATTTAACATCTACATGTAATAGAAACCTACAGGATAATGTTTAAATAGCTTCCTTTCTGAAACTATTGAACCAGTTGAAACCAAACAGCAATATTCATTGGGTTGTCGCTTCAAAGATAATGTTATTTTTGCCAGTAGAAAATTAAAAATTACGTACACTACTTAGCTTAGCATCAGGGTAATGCTATTTGTATTTCCTACAAAATCAGGTGAGCGATACAGGCTCTCGAGAGCATCTGGTATTAACATAGGTGACGTGTCTTCTGCAATACTGACGTTCTTCTCATTTCAGAATTGGGCATAGACCTTTACTATAACCATCGTTAAAAATGACCCGTGTTGGGTTCATAAATAGAGAATAATTCACGTGGAATAATTAAGATAATTCAAATAATATAGAGTAATTACTAGATTATGGAAGCAATCAACGTTCCTATAAAAAATAGGAACTGAATGGATCCGCCACAGTGGGATCCGCACCTTAAAATTTGTTGGTGTGTTTTAAATTGATCTTTTCATAACATCAGATTAATTACGTACAATAGTTATTTCTTAACATTGATCTTAATTGAACTGTAAACCGATTTGACACTTAACTCACATACTAATAAATTCCGGAGACATATTAAATATAATGTAATGTAATTATATGTCTGCTAATTCTTTTTCACCTTAATTTTTCTTTTCTTTGCAAAACTCCGACGACATATTGACGCTCTGATTATAAAAACACGATTTAAGTAATTTTTATTATCGTATAAACGCATGCCCATAAAACTTCATATTTTCACGTATAATCAACCACCGTGTGTAATTTCCAGCTATCGCAATACAATTGAGTTGTGTAATCAGGTGTACGCAGTATATGTCTGTACGTCAACAAGTAAACAACGGTGACATTACAGGTGTGTAGATTGTACGGTGTATGACCCACAGCTATTTAATCATTGTGTGTATTTAGTACCCGTATAGAGGACACGAAATATAGGACATGTATACATATATCAATGGCTATGTTTGTGTTAAAATCGATACTGGAAAAATGTAAGCTTAGGAAACACAACTAAATTAATTTAAAATGTGGAAGAAACTTAGAGAGGCTTCCTCAGGAATGACACTTAATTCTGTGACAAACTTATTTCGTAGTAAGAGTTACGCCAAATTCGGAAGCAATGACGACCATTGTAATGAACCGTCTAATAATAGTGTAACTGGCGGTATAGAAGATACGATTGACGTGAAGCCTTGGCCTCACGATACTCCAGTGTCCGTCCAAAGTGTCGAATCAATGACTGACAATGTCTCGTCTATAGACGACGATTTATCAGATAACGACGAATATGGATTTGAAGAACCACGTCATGTCCAAAATACACAACGGTTTCGGTCCAGTGATGAAACAAGCGATAACAATACTATGCATAGTCGCGTTCTTGTACACAAGTACGACAATGGACACGTCGTTCCAAATCCGAAATCTGAAGTCAAGGAATTAGTTAATAGTTTTGCTCAACGACGTTACCAGCCACTGGAGGATTCTGATGAATCGTCCGAAACCTACCACGATAGTAAACTAACACAGAAGCCCGAGGCCTACCACGGTAATACACGAACACAAAAGCCCGAGGATGAGTTGGAAAATTGTGTGTTTCACCGGGCAGAAGATGTTCACGAAAACGTTAAACAAAAATCGTCCAGGACAAAAAAGGCAAAGAAGGTACAATTCTTTAAATTATTACGCCGAATGCAATGTGTTTCCGGCGACAATCATGCATCCTTAAGATGACAAACAAAACAGAATTTCTGATGGTATTACCATTAGTTTAGATGGAATCTCGACACAGAAATTGTCTTCTAAGACGCCAGTCTCAAAGCTTTTATTGATATTTTTGTAATAATTTCTGTTATGGTCATTTTGTTTGTTTTTGTCATGTTTTATTTATGGTAAAAATGCTGATGAAATAATGTTTTGTTTGTTTTGTCTATCATACATATGTCTGCTGCCTAAACTGGCATGAACCGATTAAAACACAAGAAAAATCCGTTAGGTTAGATTAGAAATCAGTTGATCTGATTTAGTTCGTACAATAGGAGTATAATGTGTCGCTTACAAACATGGCATTTTTAAATCTGTGTTGTGCGAATAAGAACAAGACTGTCTATGATGTTATTTTTAATACATACTTGTAGCTAATCGTGTTACATTAAACCGTTGGTCCATTCACCATATTTAGCTTACCTGAGCTACTTGCCGTCGTTTGTTTGTAATGAAGTCTAACTTTGTAGCAATTGTAGGAATGATAATTTTGAGACCCTCTACAAAGCTTCCACATTTTATTTTGATTAGGATAAACACTTAATATAGGCGCAACTTCACAAATGTTTTCTGATATGAATTGAGTTGAAGTTTTATTATTTAATGCAGGACCTCAACATATATAGGTTTCTATTTCATATTGATAGAACTCGGAGATAATCATTGTTGCAGATAAGCTGAAATAACAAACATTTCCCTCTAAAACTACAGGCCCAAATGTTTATGTAACTTGGTATCTGTGAGGTTCTCTACTAAAAATCCTTCGATTTAGAGAATTCCTGTATTTATTGCCAGCAGTAATTTAGTAATGTCGTCTCTGAAACTACAAGGCCACATGGAATGTAACTGCAGGGAATGTTCGATTTCGATTGATTTCTTTTACCCTGAAACTACAGGGCCAAATAGATTCCATCTTTAAATACGATGCAACGTTTATATAAAATCAATAAGTAACCCCATTGGGGTTAAACGTCTAAAATGCAGCTACAGTAGGCTGTCCAACTCACTGGTCAAACTAGTCAGTTATTGGTATGTTATTAATTTTGGTCTCTCGTATAAAGATGTTTCTTACAGATATATGGTCACTTAAAAGATACATGTCGTAGTTTATTAACTATTCTAAAGACATCTTTTATCTACGGTTATGCTACCCCAATGGTTTTACATAAAGACGACGAATTCTCCAGGATAAGAAGGTAAACTGTGCATGTTGTCACGTGGTCTTCCCAGAACCCTGCATGTTTGTCGATATCAACTTGTCCAACAAAACAGTGCTAAATAAGATATTGTTTACATCTGTAACGTGGTAATATATCAAACAGAGTCTGACTTGCATGCTTCATCCTCTAGCTGTGTATCCCTTTTTCTTCCGGAGACTTGTCCATTTAGGACAGTTCCGAGTTGTGCATCACGTTTTGTGCATGCATGCTTGTTGTACAGATTAAATATAAGTGATCATAAGTAAATGTGCAGTTGGTCATTCGAGTTCAAAATCGAGAATATATCTATTCAACAGATTTGCAAAATGTCAAATTTGTATTATAAAATACCGGTACAATATTCGGAAACCTAACACTAGGAATTTAGTCCAGAGGAGATGGCGGTCAGAAGTAGAGGCATGGTTATAATATAGTTTTTATTCTGTTTATTGTTGCAGGAATTTTCGAGAACGTATATTATCCATTTACTAGTATACAGCAAATTAATTAAAAGCAATGCGTATATATTATGTTATCTCCAAACACATGACATTTTAGTAACATGTACTAGTATTCAATGCCGCGAAGTATAACATACATGTACATACAACAGAAATGATTTTCCAACTGTTAAGTCATTAAACAGATGTAGATGTGGTTTATTATTATTGCATATACTAAAATTAACGATTTTTTTTTATTTTGTTAGATTTGCCACATGCCCCTGATTTTGTCTTTGCTTTAAGAGAATTACATCTTTATTATCAACATTTCTTATACTATCCACTACATTTTTACACAAGTAGATAGTAAATAGAAAATTTATCAGGGGAGATGGTGCCCCTTACGAAGCTGCATCTGTAAATTGCTATAATCCCCTAGGGGTGTCATATTAAATAAACGTGTTTCACAGCGACACCCCTTATGAGAAATCCGGGATCCGCAACTGGAAGGGTCATTGAAATAAAAAAAACCCATACTAATGAACTTGTACCACAAAAGATCACGCCGGAAAGTTTAAGCGTAAACTTGAAGGATGAGCTGTTTTTCACGTCCAGTTGTTTTTAGCTAATTTGTTTATATCTTTGATAAACGTTTTATGCAATTCATGAAATCGGTATCGTTGGTGCAATCCTTTATAATTCTGATTTATTTGGGTCAGGTGAGCTATTGCCATCACTTGGCGTCCGTCGTCGTCCGTCGTCGTCGTTAACTTTTCTTTAAAAATATTCTCCTCCAAAACCACTGAAGGGATTGCTTTGAAACTTTCCACATATCATCAGTAAAATGTCCTCTGCCAAGTTTGCACAAATCATGGCCTCAGACCAACCAACATGGCCGCCATGGCTAAAAATAGAACAGGGGGGTCAAAATACAGTTTTTGGCTTATTGTTCAAAAAGTATAACAGATACAGGAAAACCAAACAGACTTTCCTTCTTCAAAGCTCTACAAAACACTCTATTGGGTCAAAGTTGTATGACGACTCCTTGTAGGAGTTATTGCCCTTTAATTGTCGAAATTGATTATTTTTGCCATTTTTGCCTCAAACTCTTGAAAATTATTAGAACTAGAGAAAAAGTAAGCATTGCTTAATTGTTCTGCTCTATGAGGGCTACAAAATTGGTTTTAGAGTCAAGATTGTCTGATTAACCGTTTAAGAGTTATTCCCCTTGAACTGTTTATTTTAATAGGTTTTAATTGATTTTTTAAAATCTTCTCCTCTGAAACCACTGAAAGTACTGCTTTGAAACTTTGTACAAATCATCCATCAAATGTCCTCAACCAAGTTTGCACCAACCATGGCCGCAGATTAACCAACTTGGCTGCCATGGCTAAAAAAAGAACGGGGGGGGGGGTCAAAATACAATTTTTGGCTTATAGTTCAAAAAGAATAACAGATACAGGAAAACTGAAGAGACATGCCTTCATCGGCATCAAAAAGCTCTACGAAACACTCCATTGGGTCAAAGTTGTATGATGACCCCTTATAGGAGTTATTGCCCTTTAATTGTCAAAATTGATTATTTTTGACATTTTTGCCTCAAAATCTTGAAAATTATTAGAACTAGAGAAAATGTTAGCATTGTTTAATTGTTCTGCTCTATGAGGGCTACAAAAATGACTTAGGGTCAAGATTGTCTGATGAACCTTTTAGGAATTGTTCTCCTTGAACATTTTTTAATCAATTTTACTTGATTTTATAAAATCTTCTCCTCTATAACCCATTTAAGGACTGCTTTGAAACATTGCACACATCATCTTTAGGACGTCCTCTACCAAAATTGTGCAAATCATGACACCTGACTACCTACATAGCTACGTTGGCTTAAAGTAGAAAATGGGGGGGGGGGGGGTGGAGTCAAGAGTTTTCGACTGATAGTTAAAAAAGTATAACAGGTACAGCAAATGAAGTGAACCTCCCTTCTCCCTCTAAGCATCAAAAGCTCCTCCTTATAGGAATTATTTCCCTTAAAAGGTCAAAATTAATGACTTTTGCAGAAGTGTTGGGCAATTCCTTATAGCAAAGAAAAGCTGGATAAAAAAGGGTTGTTTGGTTTCAGGTTCAGGTGAGCGACACAGGCTCCTGGGAGCCTCTAGTTTTTATTGCAATCTGCAAGATAACAAGAAGTACAAACACGATCCCATTGGGCACATTATGACATACACACCATAAAATGAAGCAAGCAGTACACGAGAGGATAACGTGTCCTTATCGTACATTTCGCTTTAAATATTTCTTCTCTTTATATTAAATGAACATATAAAATATACTTTGAGCATTGGCTGTATGCTGTAGTTTGTCCTGTTGGGTATGTCAAAAATAACATAAACACGTGTTACTTTCAGCATTGGCTGTGTACTGGGTTTGTCATGTTGGGTATATGTCAGCCACAACATAAACACGTGTTACTTTGATCATTGGCTGTGTACTGGGTTTGTCCTGTTGGGTATATGTCAGCGACAACATAAACACGTGTTACTTTGAGCATTGGCTGTGTACTGGGTTTGTCATGTTGGGTATATGTCAGCGACAACATAAACACGCGTTACTTTGAGCATTGGCTGTGTACTGGGTTTGTCATGTTGGGTATATGTCAGCGACAACATAAACACGTGTTACTTTGAGCATTGGCTGTTTGCTGGGTTTGTCATGTTGGGTATATGTCAGCGACAACATAAACACGCGTTACTTTGAGCATTGGCTGTGTACTGGGTTTGTCATGTTGGGTATATGTCAGCGACAACATAAACACGTGTTACTTTGAGCATTGGCTGTATGCTGGGTTTGTCATGTTGGGTATATGTCAGCCACAACATAAATACGTGTTACTTTGAGCATTGGCTGTATGCTGGGTTTGTCATGTTGGGTATATGTCAGCGACAACATAAACACGCGTTACTTTGAGCATTGGCTGTGTACTGGGTTTGTCATGTTGGGTATATGTCAGCGACAACATAAACACGTGTTACTTTGAGCATTGGCTGTATGCTGGGTTTGTCATGTTGGGTATATGTCAGCCACAACATAAATACGTGTTACTTTGAGCATTGGCTGTATGCTGGGTTTGTCATGTTGGGTATATGTCAGCGACAACATAAACACGCGTTACTTTGAGCATTGGCTGTGTACTGGGTTTGTCATGTTGGGTATATGTCAGCGACAACATAAACACGTGTTACTTTGAGCATTTGCTGTATGCTGGGTTTGTCCTGTTGGGTATACGTCAGCGACAGCATAAACACGTGTTACTTTGAGCATTGGCTGTATGCTGGGTTTGTCCTGTTGGGTATATGTCAGCGACAACATAAACACGTTTTTACTTTGAGCATTGGCTGTATACTTGGTTTGTCCTGTTGGGTATATGTCAGCGACAACATAAACACGTTTTTACTTTGAGCATTGGCTGTATACTTGGTTTGTCCTGTTGGGTATATGTCAGCGACAGCATAAACACGTGTTACTTTGAGCATTGGCTGTATGCTGGGTTTGTCCTGTTGGGTATATGTCAGCGACAACATAAACACGTGTTACTTTGAGCATTGGCTGTATACTTGGTTTGTCCTGTTGGGTATACGTCAGCGACAGCATAAACACGTGTTACTTTGAGCATTGGCTGTATGCTGGGTTTGTCCTGTTGGGTATATGTCAGCGACAACATAAACACGTGTTACTTTGAGCATTGGCTGTGTACTGGGTTTGTCATGTTGGGTATATGTCAGCGACAACATAAACACGCGTTACTTTGAGCATTGGCTGTGTACTGGGTTTGTCATGTTGGGTATATGTCAGCGACAACATAAACACGTGTTACTTTGAGCATTGGCTGTATGCTGGGTTTGTCATGTTGGGTATATGTCAGCCACAACATAAATACGTGTTACTTTGAGCATTGGCTGTATGCTGGGTTTGTCATGTTGGGTATATGTCAGCGACAACATAAACACGCGTTACTTTGAGCATTGGCTGTGTACTGGGTTTGTCATGTTGGGTATATGTCAGCGACAACATAAACACGTGTTACTTTGAGCATTTGCTGTATGCTGGGTTTGTCCTGTTGGGTATATGTCAGCGACAACATAAACACGTGTTACTTTGAGCATTGGCTGTATGCTGGGTTTGTCCTGTTGGGTATATGTCAGCGACAACATAAACACGTTTTTACTTTGAGCATTGGCTGTATACTTGGTTTGTCCTGTTGGGTATATGTCAGCGACAACATAAACACGTTTTTACTTTGAGCATTGGCTGTATACTTGGTTTGTCCTGTTGGGTATATGTCAGCGACAGCATAAACACGTGTTACTTTGAGCATTGGCTGTATGCTGGGTTTGTCCTGTTGGGTATATGTCAGCGACAACATAAACACGTGTTACTTTGAGCATTGGCTGTATACTTGGTTTGTCCTGTTGGGTATACGTCAGCGACAGCATAAACACGTGTTACTTTGAGCATTGGCTGTATGCTGGGTTTGTCCTGTTGGGTATATGTCAGCGACAACATAAACACGTGTTACTTTGAGCATTGGCTGTATGCTGGGTTTGTCATGTTGGGTATATGTCAGCGACAACATAAACACGTGTTACTTTGAGCATTGGCTGTATGCTGGGTTTGTCATGTTGGGTATATGTCAGCGACAACATAAACACGTGTTACTTTGAGCATTGGCTGTATGCTGGGTTTGTCATGTTGGGTATATGTCAGCGACAACATAAACACGCGTTACTTTGAGCATTGGCTGTATACTTGGTTTGCCCTGTTGGGTATATGTCAGCCAAAACATAAACACGTGTTACTTTGAGCATTGATTGTATACTGGGTTTGTCCTGTTGGGTATATGTCAGCGACAACATAAACACGTGTTACTTTGAGCATTGGCTGTATGCTGGGTTTGTCATGTTGGGTATATGTCAGCGACAACATAAACACGTGTTACTTTCAGCATTGGCTGTATACTTGGTTTGCCCTGTTGGGTATATGTCAGCCACAACATAAACACGTGTTACTTTGAGCATTGATTGTATACTGGGTTTGTCCTGTTGGGTATATGTCAGCGACAACATAAACACGTGTTTCTTTGAGCAGTGGCTGTATATTGGGTTTGTGCTGTTCTGTACATTTCAGCGACAACACAACCACATGTTCTGTTGGATTTATCTCATAAATGTTGTGAAGCATAATGATAATGTTTATCTATCAATTCTCTGAAACAGTTGTCGATCATTTTTGTGATTTAGAATAAACCAATCTCAGTTGTTTTATCTTGTTTCCTTTTCAGATAGCCAAACGTGCCAGAAGAATATTAGGGCGGTCCTGGAAGTGGATACGACGTGGTTTTAGTTTAATGGGATTCGCACAAGGCGCCCAGTTTACCAATGTTTACATATTAGTCAACAAAGAAAACCGATTCTCTGTGACGACTAGATATTATCGGTAGCATGATCATTTTTTACATTTCAAATGACAGTTAATAACTCTTCATTAAGATTTAGGTCTTATACAGTTGGTCGACTTACCACAATGAAAAGTTGAATCATACTCAAATTGGGTCCAAGCATGCGAGTCGTAATATCCTTTTTACTGTAAATATTTGAAATAGCTTGTGGAAAAGGTGTGACAGTTTCATTTTCAAATACCTTAAAATGTTCAAAATGGCTTCTTATTTAGGTAATTACATCTGATTACACGAAAACCGCGCTTAAAGCATCATTAAGGTGAATATTTTATTAAACGCTGTTATTACAACTTTCTCACTACACCCAAGAGTGTTTGGTATCAATTGATAACATTTTAAACATGACATCTTAATAACCTAACATAGCATAACATGACATAACATAGCGTAAGATAGCTTAGAATAGCAGTATAGTATAACATAACATAGCGTAACATAGATTGGAATAGCAGTATAGTATAGCATAACATAGCATGATAACTGGTAATCATTTATACAAATTATTTACAAAAATAATTACATGTAAATTTGATATACTGAGTAAGTGATCCTTATATATGAAAAAAATTCAAATAACCAACATATGTACAAAATTAGGCTAACAGTAGACTTTATCTATGAGCACATACAAGTAGATCATAGCATCTTGCTTTACATAATACTTTAGTGCGTTACCACGGTAACAAAATATACATGTCCTTGACCACATTTTCATGCCGTCGCTGAACTGTTTTTTTCTGCAGAAAATTTTAACGGCATTTGCATGCATGTCCAAATTACTTGAGAGTATTTTCTTTCTTTTTTCCCACCTGATTTCGAATCCTCTTTGAGTTTCAAACTTCAATTCTACTGCCATTTTTGTCAATGATATCTTTAATAAAATTTTGTGATAATGGCTTGGTCCAGGGTCCACACTATTGCGCTGTTACCAACACCTACATTAGCTTGCCATGGTCTTAGATATGGATAAAGAGTGGCTATCGTATGCTATACTATCATTTGGACTAGCACCCATAATCTAAGATTATTGCCGGCTAACCATAGGATAGCCGATACGATCTATGGTTATGACTGATGAACTTGAATTTAAATTGAATAGTTGTATAGACTTGAATTTATTTTATTTGAACGATAGATCCAATATTTCTAATCTATAATAAGCTACCTTACTATGAATTATTCATTCGAATTTTTGTTTATGAATGATAATCACTGGTCAAATCAACGTAATATTTATGAATATGAATTATTTATCTTGAATTTATGTTTCGCGAATCATAATCATAGATATCGTCGACTATTTTGTTAGCTCTTCATAATCGCAATTTATGAATCTTAATCCTAGGTTATGGATGAAATGTGACTTCCACGTGCCTTGCTTTTGTTTGTAAGGGAGTAATAGTTGCTTTAATAATTAGTTAAAAATTAATCTATAGATTTGATATAACCATATTTACTCGGATAGCTCAGTGTATATAATCACTCAGATTAATTAATCGATTGCTGTAAAATTACTAAAATTGGTGTTTTTAAGTCATCTCGCTAGTTTAAATTATACATTCACCAAATGTGTTCCGTAATAGAATCTTACGAAATATTGGAGTTATTCCCCAGAATGTGCTTTAAAAATATAATCGGTTAAAAACATAACCATGGGCTAATTTCCATGCGTAGTTCTAAAGTGTCTACTCTAATACGATAATGTACCATGATGCTTCAGTAAATTGCCGATTTCTGGTACAGATGGGCGCACGCGTGTACTCGTGGCGCAATCGAATTATTGTTTAACGTTCTTTATTAGATGGAGAGTCTATAGAATATTGCGATTGGAAAGTTGTTAGTTTACGGAAGAAATAAGTACTTGATCTTCCACTCGTGATACAATTTTTTATTCATCAAACGGTATTTCCCAGAAACGTATGAAAGAACGTTTATTAGTCTGCAATGGGAGTAGTTTAACTAATTGATTATAGGTTCATAGTCTGCACTTCCATGTTCACGTTTTCGAATCTGTAGTCAGTGAAATCCATTTTTACAATTTTTATATTTTTGAACTGATGATATATATTTTTTGATACTCAACTTTTAATGTACAATTTTAATGTTTAAAATGCTATTTAGTTAGTTACATTGTTGAATAAAACAACACGTACCTGTTTGTTGTGTTTTATGCTGGCAGATCTGTGGTTGTCAATAAACTTTTAAAAAAGGTTTCCTTCCAAGTTTCAAGATATATATAACGAGATTAATGCATTCCTTTATTAGCCATTTTTGCTTATCGACCAGCACTAATTGGGGTTATGACCTCCAATACTTCAACTAAATGGATATTTTAGTTTTAGAGTATAGAGTTTAAAAAATTAAAAAAAATTAAGCCAATCAGAAAAAAAGATACAACTTTACGGCCCTTTTTAGTTTAATTACCACAATTTGCGAAATCCTGCAAAGCTAGTCGGTGTTACAAATTCAAAGAAGTGGATGTGGATTGGCGTAAACTGGGTAGTCTTTGTAAAAGACCTACCATCCTTAAATCCTTAAAGGTTCATTCCAGTTCCTTGTAAAATAATTTCAGAAGACCAAATACATCTCTCAACAATTGGTACAAGTATTAATTTTTTTTAAGAATTTCAAGGAAATTTCATTTTCGTTCTTTTCATGGAATAGTTTTTCTGAGACAAGCATGTAACCAACCTTAGAATTCTTCAAATAGGTATCTCCATTGTAAAATTTGAAGGGGGTCACATAATATTAATAAAACAACTCTGCACGCTATATATTATATTGGTTTGACGGCATTTAAAATGATTATACTGTAACGCACGCGGCTGCCCATTTCACACAGGTGAACATGACCTTATTGAAGTATCTTACCAAGCGGTCAGTAACCACAATATCAATTATGACCTTATTGAAGTATCTTACCAAGCGGTCAGTAACCACAGTATCAATAATGACCTTATTGAAGTATCTTACCAAGCGGTCAGTTACCATAGTATCCATAATGACCTTATTGAAGTATCTTACAAAGCGGTCAGTAACCACAATATCTAAATGACCTTATTGAAGTATCTTACCAAGCGGTCAGTAACCACAGTATCAATAAGGACCTTATTAAAGTATCTTACCAAGCGGTCAGTAACCACAGTATCAATAATGACCTTATTAAAGTATCTTACCAAGCGGTCAGTAACCATAGTATCAATAATGACCTTATTGAAGTATCTTACCAAGCGGTCAGTAACCACAGCATCAATTATGACCTTATTGAAGTATCTTACCAAGCGGTCAGTTACCATAGTATCCATAATGACCTTATTGAAGTATCTTACCAAGCGGTCAGTAACCATAGTATCAATAATGACCTTATTGAAGTATCTTACCAAGCGGTCAGTAACCACAATATCAATTATGACCTTATTGAAGTATCTTACCAAGCGGTCAGTTACCATAGTATCCATAATGACCTTATTGAAGTATCTTACCAAGCGGTCAGTAACCATAGTATCAATAATGACCTTATTGAAGTATCTTGCCAAGCGGTCAGTAACCACAGTATCAATAATGACCTTATTGAAGTATCTTACCAAGCGGTCAGTAACCACAGTATCAATAATGACCTTATTAAAGTATCTTACCAAGCGGTCAGTAACCATAGTATCAATAATGACCTTATTGAAGTATCTTACCAAGCGGTCAGTTGCCATAGTATCAATAACGACCTTATTGAAGTATCTTGCCAAGCGGTCAGTAACCACAGTATCTAAATGACCTTATTGAAGTATCTTACCAAGCGGTCAGTAACCACAGTATCAATAAGGACCTTATTAAAGTATCTTACCAAGCGGTCAGTTGCCATAGTATCAATAACGACCTTATTGAAGTATCTTGCCAAGCGGTCAGTAACCACAGTATCTAAATGACCTTATTGAAGTATCTTACCAAGCGGTCAGTAACCACAGTATCTAAATGACCTTATTGAAGTATCTTACCAAGCGGTCAGTAACCACAATATCAATTATGACCTTATTGAAGTATCTTACCAAGCGGTCAGTAACCATAGTATCAATAATGACCTTATTGAAGTATCTTACCAAGCGGTCAGTAACCACAGTATCAATAATGACCTTATTGAAGTATCTTACCAAGCGGTCAGTTACCATAGTATCCATAATGACCTTATTGAAGTATCTTACCAAGCGGTCAGTAACCACAATATCTAAATGACCTTATTGAAGTATCTTACCAAGCGGTCAGTAACCACAGTATCAATAAGGACCTTATTAAAGTATCTTACCAAGCGGTCAGTAACCACAGTATCAATAATGACCTTATTAAAGTATCTTACCAAGCGGTCAGTAACCATAGTATCAATAATGACCTTATTGAAGTATCTTACCAAGCGGTCAGTAACCACAGCATTAATTATGACCTTATTGAAGTATCTTACCAAGCGGTCAGTGACCACAATATCAATTATGACCTTATTAAAGTATCTTACCAAGCGGTCAGTAACCACAGTATCAATAATGACCTTATTGAAGTATCTTACCAAGCGGTCAGTTACCATAGTATCCATAATGACCTTATTGAAGTATCTTGCCAAGCGGTCAGTTACCATAGTATCCATAATGACCTTATTGAAGTATCTTGCCAAGCGGTCAGTTACCATAGTATCCATAATGACCTTATTGAAGTATCTTGCCAAGCGGTCAGTAACCACAGTATCAATGATGACCTTATTGAAGTATCTTACCAAGCGGTCAGTTGCCATAGTATCAATAACGACCTTATTGAAGTATCTTGCCAAGCGGTCAGTAACCACAGTATCTAAATGACCTAATTGAAGTATATTACCAAGCGGTCAGTAACCACAATATCTATATGATCTTATTGAAGTATCTTACCAAGCGGTCAGTAACCACAGTATCAATAATGACCTTATTGAAGTATCTTACCAAGCGGTCAGTAACCACAATATCTAAATGACCTTATTGAAGTATCTTACCAAGCGGTCAGTAACCACAGTATCAAAAATGACCTTATTGAAGTATCTTACCAAGCGGTCAGTAACCACAGTATCTAAATGACCTTATTGAAGTATCTTACCAAGCGGTCAGTGACCACAATATCAATAATGACCTTATTGAAGTATCTTACCAAGCGGTCAGTAACCACAGTATCAATAATGACCTTATTGAAGTATCTTACCAAGCGGTCAGTAACCAAAGTATCAATAATGACCTTATTGAAGTATCTTACCAAGCGGTCAGTAACCATAGTATCAATAATGACCTTATTGAAGTATCTTACCAAGCGGTCAGTTGCCATAGTATCAATAACTACCTTATTGAAGTATCTTGCCAAGCGGTCAGTAACCACAGTATCTAAATGACCTTATTGAAGTATCTTACCAAGCGGTCAGTGACCACAATATCAATAATGACCTTATTGAAGTATCTTACCAAGCGGTCAGTAACCACAGTATCTAAATGACCTTATTGAAGTATCTTACCAAGCGGTCAGTAACCATAGTATCTAAATGACCTTATTGAAGTATCTTACCAAGCGGTCAGTGACCACAATATCAATAATGACCTCATTGAAGTATCTTACCAAGCGGTCAGTAACCACAGTATCTAAATGACCTTATTGAAGTATCTTACCAAGCGGTCAGTAACCACAGTATCAATAATGACCTTATTGAAGTATCTTACCAAGCGGTCAGTAACCAAAGTATCAATAATGACCTTATTGAAGTATCTTACCAAGCGGTCAGTAACCATAATATCAATAATGACCTTATTGAAGTATCTTACCAAGCGGTCAGTTGCCATAGTATCAATAACGACCTTATTGAAGTATCTTGCCAAGCGGTCAGTAACCACAGTATCTAAATGACCTTATTGAAGTATCTTACCAAGCGGTCAGTGACCACAATATCAATAATGACCTTATTGAGGTATCTTACCAAGCGGTCAGTAACCACAGTATCAATAATGACCTTATTGAAGTATCTTACCAAGCGGTCAGTAACCACAATATCAATTATGACCCTATTGAAGTATCTTACCAAGCGGTCAGTGACCACAATATCAATAATGACCTCATTGAAGTATCTTACCAAGCGGTCAGTAACCAAAGTATCAATAATGACCTTATTGAAGTATCTTACCAAGCGGTCAGTAACCATAGTATCAATAATGACCTTATTGAAGTATCTTACCAAGCGGTCAGTTGCCATAGTATCAATAACGACCTTATTGAAGTATCTTGCCAAGCGGTCAGTTGCCATAGTATCAATAACGACCTTATTGAAGTATCTTACCAAGCGGTCAGTTGCCATAGTATCAATAACGACCTTATTGAAGTATCTTGCCAAGCGGTCAGTAACCACAGTATCTAAATGACCTTATTGAAGTATCTTACCAAGCGGTCAGTTGCCATAGTATCAATAACGACCTTATTGAAGTATCTTGCCAAGCGGTCAGTAACCACAGTATCTAAATGACCTTATTGAAGTATCTTACCAAGCGGTCAGTGACCACAATATCAATAATGACCTTATTGAAGTATCTTACCAAGCGGTCAGTAACCACAGTATCTAAATGACCTTATTGAAGTATCTTACCAAGCGGTCAGTAACCACAATATCAATTATGACCCTATTGAAGTATCTTACCAAGCGGTCAATGACCACAATATCAATAATGACCTCATTGAAGTATCTTACCAAGCGGTCAGTAACCACAGTATCTAAATGACCTTATTGAAGTATCTTACCAAGCGGTCAGTAACCACAGTATCAAAAATGACCTTATTGAAGTATCTTACCAAGCGGTCAGTAACCAAAGTATCAATAATGACCTTATTGAAGTATCTTACCAAGCGGTCAGTAACCATAGTATCAATAATGACCTTATTGAAGTATCTTACCAAGCGGTCAGTTGCCATAGTATCAATAACGACCTTATTGAAGTATCTTGCCAAGCGGTCAGTAACCACAGTATCTAAATGACCTTATTGAAGTATCTTACCAAGCGGTCAGTGACCACAATATCAATAATGACCTTATTGAAGTATCTTACCAAGCGGTCAGTAACCACAGTATCTAAATGACCTTATTGAAGTATCTTACCAAGCGGTCAGTAACCACAATATCAATTATGACCCTATTGAAGTATCTTACCAAGCGGTCAATGACCACAATATCAATAATGACCTCATTGAAGTATCTTACCAAGCGGTCAGTAACCACAGTATCTAAATGACCTTATTGAAGTATCTTACCAAGCGGTCAGTAACCACAGTATCAATAATGACCTTATTGAAGTATCTTACCAAGCGGTCAGTAACCAAAGTATCAATAATGACCTTATTGAAGTATCTTACCAAGCGGTCAGTAACCATAGTATCAATAATGACCTTATTGAAGTATCTTACCAAGCGGTCAGTTGCCATAGTATCAATAACGACCTTATTGAAGTATCTTGCCAAGCGGTCAGTAACCACAGTATCTAAATGACCTTATTGAAGTATCTTACCAAGCGGTCAGTGACCACAATATCAATAATGACCTTATTGAGGTATCTTACCAAGCGGTCAGTAACCACAGTATCAATAATGACCTTATTGAAGTATCTTACCAAGCGGTCAGTAACCACAATATCAATTATGACCCTATTGAAGTATCTTACCAAGCGGTCAGTGACCACAATATCAATAATGACCTCATTGAAGTATCTTACCAAGCGGTCAGTAACCACAGTATCAATAATGACCTTATTGAAGTATCTTACCAAGCGGTCAGTAACCAAAGTATCAATAATGACCTTATTGAAGTATCTTACCAAGCGGTCAGTAACCATAGTATCAATAATGACCTTATTGAAGTATCTTACCAAGCGGTCAGTTGCCATAGTATCAATAACGACCTTATTGAAGTATCTTGCCAAGCGGTCAGTTGCCATAGTATCAATAACGACCTTATTGAAGTATCTTACCAAGCGGTCAGTTGCCATAGTATCAATAACGACCTTATTGAAGTATCTTGCCAAGCGGTCAGTAACCACAGTATCTAAATGACCTTATTGAAGTATCTTACCAAGCGGTCAGTTGCCATAGTATCAATAACGACCTTATTGAAGTATCTTGCCAAGCGGTCAGTAACCACAGTATCTAAATGACCTTATTGAAGTATCTTACCAAGCGGTCAGTGACCACAATATCAATAATGACCTTATTGAAGTATCTTACCAAGCGGTCAGTAACCACAGTATCTAAATGACCTTATTGAAGTATCTTACCAAGCGGTCAGTAACCACAATATCAATTATGACCCTATTGAAGTATCTTACCAAGCGGTCAATGACCACAATATCAATAATGACCTCATTGAAGTATCTTACCAAGCGGTCAGTAACCACAGTATCTAAATGACCTTATTGAAGTATCTTACCAAGCGGTCAGTAACCACAGTATCAAAAATGACCTTATTGAAGTATCTTACCAAGCGGTCAGTAACCAAAGTATCAATAATGACCTTATTGAAGTATCTTACCAAGCGGTCAGTAACCATAGTATCAATAATGACCTTATTGAAGTATCTTACCAAGCGGTCAGTTGCCATAGTATCAATAACGACCTTATTGAAGTATCTTGCCAAGCGGTCAGTAACCACAGTATCTAAATGACCTTATTGAAGTATCTTACCAAGCGGTCAGTGACCACAATATCAATAATGACCTTATTGAAGTATCTTACCAAGCGGTCAGTAACCACAGTATCTAAATGACCTTATTGAAGTATCTTACCAAGCGGTCAGTAACCACAATATCAATTATGACCCTATTGAAGTATCTTACCAAGCGGTCAATGACCACAATATCAATAATGACCTCATTGAAGTATCTTACCAAGCGGTCAGTAACCACAGTATCTAAATGACCTTATTGAAGTATCTTACCAAGCGGTCAGTAACCACAGTATCAATAATGACCTTATAGAAGTATCTTACCAAGCGGTCAGTAACCACAATATCAATAATGACCTCATTGAAGTATCTTACCAAGCGGTCAGTAACCACAGTATCTAAATGACCTTATTGAAGTATCTTACCAAGCGGTCAGTAACCACAGTATCTAAATGACCTTATTGAAGTATCTTACCAAGCGGTCAGTAACCACAGTATCTAAATGACCTTATTGAAGTATCTTACCAAGCGGTCAGTGACCACAATATCAATAATGACCTTATAGAAGTATCTTACCAAGCGGTCAGTAACCATAGTATCAATAATGACCTTATTGAAGTATCTTACCAAGCGGTCAGTGACCACAGTATCTAAATGACCTTATTGAAGTATCTTACCCGTAACCAGTCAGATCCAGGCAGTCTTTCCAGCTCTATTAACCATTATCAGAACCGTTTGTTTAGCTTCTTCCCGAAAACAATACCAAAAGTTCCGTTGGCACTTTGTACGAGTCGCGCTAATAGGAAAATCCTCTAGTTGTGTTATATCGATGGAGCTACAGAACTGTGCCGAAGGGGACAAGACGAAGGGGACAGCCTCGATAAGCATTAGTTTTAGCCATTTATCGCTTAACACTTTTAATTTACATGGTATATCCCACACCTCATCTTTTATTGTTCTATTATTTTATAAAGATTCTTATTATGTTTGTACACAGTTATCTAATGGTCACTAAGAAATCACATTTATGTTAATATATCAAAGATTTCTTGCATACAACGCCACAGTTCTAGGATATTCCACACTCCAACATAGATTGTTTGTTTGGGATTTAACGCCACGTTCAGCAATTGTTTAGCTGTATGAGTTTTCATTTGGGGAGGAACCCGGAGTACCCGTCGAAAACTCCGGACATCGGCAGAAAACCCGGCAATCCTTGTCAATTAAGATTGAAGTCGAGCACACCATTTCCGCAGTGGGACTTTGTATCAGAACCTGTAAGTGAATGATAGCAACTGTATTTTTATTGGAGGAAACCATCTAGATTTAATGAGGTTTTATGAGACACTTTCATGGCTTTTCTGCCATATAATGGTCTGGATGAGAAAATTAGAGTACACATTAAGAACAACTTGTCAATTAAGGTTGAGATCAAGAACATCTTGTCTGGTTCAAACTTGCAGTGCAGGTAACAGGATAAAATAATCTATATCGTCTGAATAAATACTGATCTTGGATAAACATTGTAAATATCTTTGTAGTTCCTTGTTCTGAAAAATAACACGCAACGAACACTTAAATATACAACAAACAAAATACGTAGACAGAGTTTTACTGTCGTTATAATCCGATTTTAGTTGCCAAAAAAGCGAGTTAACTGGGACAGTGGGTATAGACTGTCCCTGATTATAACAATGTCAGTTTTATTATATGTTCGTTATTAGTTTTATGTCCGAGTCAAACATTATAATAATTTAAAATTGTATAACATTGTAATTCATAATGTTTCACCAAACCTGAGATTAAAAACCTATATTACTTTTATACAATAATAGGCAGGCTTGTCTAAGTAAGTGGAATAACGCGGGTTCTGTCACACGTAACTGCAACATGGCTGCCTCTCACAATAAGAAGGATGAACAAATGTGTCAATCAATGTGGAACTCAGAATATTTTATGTTTGTTTGTTTGAATGGTGTTTAATGCCACTTTCAGCAATTTTTCAGCTATATCATGGCGTACAGTTTTTATTGGGGGAGGAAGCCGGAGTTGAGAGAACCCCCGACCTGCGGTAGGAAAACTGACAATTCTTGTCAATAAAGATTGGAGTCGAGTACACCCTGCCTGCAGTGAGAATCGAACCCGCAATCTCAGTGTTGACAGACCACGTTATCAATAACAGACGAACTACCTTAACCACTCGGCCACCGATGCCCCTCAGAATACTTTATGTTGTTTTTGTTGGAATGGTGTTTAACTCAACTTTCAGCAATTTTTCAGCGGCGACAATAGCAAAAAAAGGGAGCCAAGTGAAGATATAATTTTAATTAGATTGGAAAACTGGAAATCCTTTTAAAAAAAAGATCGGATTCGAGTGTACCCTGCTCGCAGTGAGGCTCGAACCAACATTCTCAGTGTTGACAGACCGCGTGATCAATAGTAGATGAACTACTTACACCACTCGGCACACTGACTACGTGAGACATTTCAAGAACTGGAGAGATCCGAATGTGTCTGTCAGGGTCACAAGTAACTGCTAAATGTGGACATTAGACAAAACAAGAAAAAGCTCCAAATATGTGTCTGTCGGTTACAAATTACTTAGGAAAAGAGGCAGCAAGGACTCGGGAGTTCAGAATATGTATCTCTCAGAGTGACATGTTACTGGATATTGAGGACACGATTCATAACAAGGACAGGGAGCTCAGACTATGTGTCTGTCGGAGTGGCATGTTACATGTTACTGAAGACGGATGACATAGCAAGGACTGGTAGCTCAGAATATGTGCCTGTCAGAGTTACAAATTATTGGTCACAGTGGATGCTAGACATGGCAAAAATGGAGCTTAGAATATATGTCTGTCAGAGTGACCTTTTTAGCTCACCTGACCCGAAGGGTCATATGAGCTATTGCCATCACTTGGGGTTCGTCGTAGTCGTCGTCGTTAACTGTTCTTTAAAAATCTTCTCCTCCAAAACCACTGAGGGGATCGCTTTGAAACTTTGCACACATCATCAGTAAAATGTCCTCACCAAGTTTGCACAAATCATGGCCTCAGACCAACCAACATGGCAGACATGGCTAAAAATAGAAAAGGGGGGGAGGGGGTCAAAATACAGTTTTTGGCTTATAGTTCAAAAAGTATAACAGATACAGGAAAACCGAAGAGACTTTCCTTCTTCAGCATCAAAAGCTCTACAAAATACTCCATTGGGTCAAAGTTGTATGACGACTCCTTGTAGGAGTTATTGGCCTTTAATTGTCGAAATTGATGATTTTTGACATTTTTGCCTCAAAATCTTGAAAATTATTAGAACTAGAGAAAAAGTTAGCATTGTCTAATTGTTCTGCTCTATGAAGGCTACAAAATTGACTTAGGGTTAAGATTGTCTGATGAACCGTTTAGGAATTATTCTACTTGAACATTTTTTTAATCAATTTTAATTGATCTTAAAGAATCTTCTCCTCTTTAACCGATGAAAGGACTGCTGTGAAACATTGCACAGATATTCTTTAGGATGTCCTCTACCAAAATTGTGCAAATCATGACAGCTGACTAACTACATAGCTACGTTGGCTTAAAATAGAAAGGGGGGGGGCAAGAGAGTTTTCGGCTGATAGTTAAAAAAGTATAACAGGTACAGCAAATTTGAAGTGAACCTCCCTTCTCCCTCTAAGCATCAAAAGCTCCTCCTTATAGGAGTTATTTCCCTTAAAAGGTCAAAATTAATGACTTTTGCAGAAGTGTTGGGCAATTCCTTATAGGAAAGAAAAGCCGGATAAAAAAAGGTTGTTTGGTTTCAGGTTCAGGTGAGTGTAATTCAAGTGTTTTTCTTAAATGTCCACAGAGTCAGTATCATTCTGAATATCTTAAATATTCATAACATCATTGATATATATTACCATATATTTTAAAATATGACATAATTATTGTAAGCAAGCTTTAGGAAATAAGTACAGATTTTGTCTTGATATACTGTAAAAGATTTTCAGAAGCAAAAAACAAAAAGTTGGATTTAAAGCAGTGATTATTATGTATCTGTGGTGAGTAAGCTCTGACTAATAAAACAGATATGTTTTTAAATGAAATTTTTACATCTAAAGAAAAAAAAGCTAGTCCGATTTAAAGCATGCATTAATAACAGCCCAGTTTCCATTAATCATCCAATCTTTATCTATAGCTTTTATTTCTTCTGCCTTTCCCTCCGGAAGTCCAACTAGAACATCACATTTACTTGTCCTTAATATGCACAATGGTGCAGGATGAAAGCCTCGTAAACAAGGTTCAAATGCATCTGTTGATGCCCATTGCAAGTCCCCCAACAATTTTCTGTAATTTAAGTCTCCTTTAAAAAATATCATATGTGATTTCTGAAGAGTTTTATATAAATCTGGAGCATATATTTTCATTTGACTATAATCAAAAGGCATTGTCCAGAAATCATGTATTTGGAATGTCCAGGTGCCATTGTCCAATCTCTCTTTCCACAAATTTCCAAATATACTCATAGCAATGTGGTTTATTTGTCCAAACATACTTAGCGTCCAATCAAAATCCGTTTGTGTTACATCAGAAACAAACCAGGGGAAAGACTTGGCATGGAAATGTATACTTGAGCAAAGACCAGCAGAAAGAAGAAATTCAGCAAAGCATAAATCTGATACTAATTCAAATCCAGCATTGTCCAGGATAATGTCTATCCTTTCACACTTCCTGGTCAGTAGATGAATCAACACTTTATCAGAGTCATCTATTAGGATGTTTGGTTCTAGTGTTCTTAACTGTTCTAGAGGTGATGACTTCTGAGCATTGTCTTCTCCACCAGATATGGATAAATCACACTTATTACCCCAAAGACAGACCTATAAACAATACATGAAAACAATTTGGTTCTTGGTTTAAATAAAAAAATAAAGTTGTAACAAATCTGATCTGACTAAGGATCATGGATGTGTCTGATCTGACTAAGGATCATGGATGTGTCTGATCTGACTAAGGATCATGGATGTGTCTGATCTGACTAAGGATCATGGATGTGTCTGATCTGACTAAGGATCATGGATGTGTCTGATCTGACTAAGGATCATGGATGTGTCTGACTGCAATCAATAACTATAGTGTACATTATATGACAAAATGACAACTGTCTGTTTTTAAAGAGCTTGTAACATAATACAGCATTTTTCATAGGATCTTTTAATGGATTAATCACACTTAATCTGTGTATTGTGCAAAATCATTCTTTAACATGAGTTTATGTCACCTGATAAAAATCACCATTTAAATACATTTGAAGAAGGTGGGGCTTAGCAATGGTATAATTAACCAACTTTTTGGTTATTCAATAATGTAAGCCCCACCTCTTACCGTCATTCAAAATACCAAATGAACTAAATAGATCGTCTACAATGTCAGTGTAGCACGTGATTAATGTCATGTCCATTTAAATTATTTTGATAGAATTATGTTACAAAACATATATACCACGCCTTTTACCAATTAACCTAATTAAACTAATCGATGCGAGCGTCTTGTAGTTTAATACGTTAATGGTAAAAGACATGGTATATATAATACTTATGTTCAAGACATGGTATATATAATACTCATGTTCAAGACATGGTATATATAATACGTTAATGGTAAAAGACATGGTATATATAATACTTATGTTCAAGACATGGTATATATAATACTCATGTTCAAGACATGGTATATATAATACGTTAATGGTAAAAGACATGGTATATATAATACTTATGTTCAAGACATGGTATATATAATACTCATGTTCAAGACATGGTATATATAATACGTTAATGGTAAAAGACATGGTATATATAATACTTATGTTCAAGACATGGTATATATAATACTTATGTTCAAGACATGGTATATATAATACGTTAATGGTAAAAGACATGGTATATATAATACTTATGTTCAATGTTTATATTGTTATACGACTTAATAAATAATAACACTTGACTTAATTACTTACATTGGTAAAAAGACAAAACAAACAATATACATGCAATTCCAGTTTGAAAATCATTTTAGTCCTTAAAACCAATACACATACCTTGATGAACTGGTCAAACGAATCTTTTAAACAATCAGGATTATCACTGATCTTCTGTTGTGTCTCTAACAAATGCATCATCAACAGGCCTGTGGCATACTGTGAGTCATTGAATGATTTCTCTTTCTGTTCTCCAAACACGTCAAAATTATGTAGTATTTTACTGAAAATGTCAATCTTCTATAAGCTAAAGTATTTTGACTTTTCTATTAAAAAATCTAACAAAGACAGAAATGGACGGATTTCGTTAAAAATTAACTAAGTCGGTTAACACGAAGTATGCGAGCGACAGACCTGAAATCGAATCCCACGTTATGGAAGGCCATGCTGATGCTGCATACCAAATTTCAAGAGAATGTGATTTGTAGTTGCTGAGAAAACTGTGACGAAAATTTTTTGCCCGAAAACATTCACCATACTATAACCTGGATTTCCACTCTGTGAAATCCACCCAATTAAGTATTTAAAAAAAGAGTTTACTAACAAAAATGTTTTACTTTATTTATGAACACTTGTATAATCTTCTGCAGCTAATCATTAAAAAAGGTCTGAAAAATATTAATTCACTCTGTGCTGCTATGGTGCAGTCTCAGATATAGGGATTATGCTGCAATTATTAACTCTACCCTCATCCGTAAATTCACTCTGTGCTGCTATGGTGCAGTCTCAGATATAGGGATTATGCTGCAATTATTAACTCTACCCTCATCCGTAAATTCACTCTGTGCTGCTATGGTGCAGTCTCAGATATAGGGATTATGTTACAATTATTAACTCTACCCTCATCCGTAAATTCACTCTGTGCTGCTATGGTGCAGTCTCAGATATAGGGATTATGTTACAATTATTAACTCTACCCTCATCCGTACATTTAAAATTTTTTTTACACAATAAGGTTACCTGACAATATTTGTCTTGAAACTTCTTTGTTTGAATTAACCTCTTAAGAAATATATAACATCCTATGGTATACCCCTAATGAAGTGTGGTTCAAAAAATGTAATGTGACTCATTATTATTATTACCAACAATTTAAAGATTTAAGTCACATTAAATTTGCCAATTATAAATAAGTATGTAGATTACCACTTCTCAACTGATTCCTGTATTCTCCTATACATATAGCATTCCATATACAGCCAAGGAGACTTGAACCAGCTGGGAGGACTGCCATCTTTGTCAGTGACATCCTTCAAATACTGGTTCCATATTTCAGTATCTGCTCGATTGTCTTCTAATGGAATGACCACTTTATTTGTCTGTACTTCATTTCTTAACTTGGAGCAGTGCCCCGTTATACTCTTTAACTCATCACCGATATCCTACAGAACATTGAAACAAGTATTTTAAAAATACTTTGCTTATACCTCATATATTTGTTCAAGAATGCACTAAATTGTTTATTAATATATTTTCTGTTGTGAAAATTAGGTGTAAACATAATAATAATCTTAAGAAAACTGTTAAGCTAATGATAGTTCTAAAAAAACCTGTGGTGTGGCTTCCTTGTTGCAATAGTTACTGCTTAACTTCACTGTTTTGTAATACTTATGAAATAAAGTTGTTTTTATTTATCACAGTACCTCTTTGTAATGACTTTTGATTTTTTCCCTGTTTCTGAATAAGGAGTCTGCTATCTTTGCTAGAATGACTGGAAGCCTTTCTTTGACAGTAGGATATGCAAATGAACTGGAAAAAAATGAGTCTGTATTAAATATTAGTTAAAAAAGCAGCTGAATAATTAAATTGAAATTAATTCTTAGGCAATCTTAGAGATATTTCACTGCAAAAACTTATATAACTGTTAAGCCAAGTATCAAATGTGTTAAACTACCACTTTTTACAGAAATTACAAGAAAACAGTTGAAATTGAACAGGTTTGATTAAATTTGAAGAAGAATCGTCAAATTAAAGTTTATATTTGAACTTTGAAGTAACAAGTTTAAATTGGCTTAGTGGTTACTAATGAGAAGATTTAAAATTTTTTTGACAAAAAACTTAATTTGCATACTTGTATTCTTCAAAATTGGATAAAGCAATTTTTAAGAAAAACCCAGAATATCTACTACTCTTTATAAGAGTGTAGAACAACACTGAGATTACATAATTTTTCGATAACAATCAGATGTCCGCCTTTTCGCTGATGACAGCCTTCTGTACAGAGAAATCCATAACACCAAAGATACAAAACAACTACAAAAAGATCTGGATGCTCTTGAGAAGTGGGAACACACATGGCTCATGAAATTTAACCCATCAAAATGTAATATCATTAGAATTCCACCAAGAAACAAAGAGCCAATACAACACCAGTATACACTACATGGACAATCTTTGGAAATATTAGACAGTGCAAAGCACCTAGGAGTTACTATCTCAGACAATCTTTTCCGGAACAAACATATTGAGAATGTTGCAGCCAAGGGAAATCGAACTCGAGGATTCCTTCGGCGCAACCTTAAAGGATTTCGAAACCAGTGAAAGTAGCAAGCTATACTACAATAGTAAGACCAGTTGTAGAATATTCTTCAACAATTTGGGATCCTACCACCCAATCAAATATCAACACCTTAGAGACAATCCAAAGACTAGCAGCAAGATTTGTAATAAATGATATACACATCTTGAACACCAGGATGTGTAACCAACATGATACAACAGCTTGAATGGGATTCATTATAAACTATAAGAAAGAACAACCGGCTGGTAATTATGCACCGCATTCAGAATGAACTGATAGATATCGACAGGAGCAATTACCTGAAAAGTGGCGACAGTAGAATCTGAGGAGGGCACAAATTCTACCAACAGAGGATCACCAATGATATCTACAGAAATACTTTTTGTCCAAGAACCACTGTAGACTGGAATGCATTGCCAGCTGATGTCGCCCAAGCAGAAACCATTGATGTTTTCCGCTCTTGGCTCCAGCAAGCCACCAAACAACTACCAAACTTTACGCTGTACATAGTTTTAACTTAAACCACTATTTTGGATTTTAACACTAAATAGCCTTAAAGGGATGATATTTATACCGTGACCATGCATAGTCCTGCAGAGCTTAAACATTCTCGCAGAGAATCCAGCTCTTATATGGAAGAAGAAGAAGTAGACAATGAAAAAAACTAGTTGGAGTTGAGCTTTAATAATACAAACACGAGTGTAATCTGTTCAAGTTTATATTTGCTGTGTACACGTTTAATTTGCATCAGTATGTACTAATTTACATTTTGTGACAGACAATTCAGGTGGTTTGTATAAGACTTTGTTAAGTGGGTCGATTTTTATGTGATTTATAAATAAAATCATATGGTGGCATATATCTGTCACCATATATCACTTACTTAAGTCGACATATTTTCGGAATTATGTCAACATGCTACATAATTAAGTCAACATAATACTGAATTAAGTCATCATTATCAGATTTTTAAAAAGTGGGAAAATGCGCTGTTTGAACAGAATGTGCCATCTACTTTTCCACTTATTTATCGTGCAAGTAGACATAGTTATGAATTAAGTGGACATAATTTTCTGAGTAAGTCGACACAATTTTGTGATTAAGTTTCTGTTTAAGTCGACATAAGTTTTTGATTATGTCGACATAATTAAGTCCACATAATCTGTCTGATTATTAAGTCGACATAATTATCTACCATTTAACTTGAAAAGGGGGGGGGGGGGGGGGGGGGCTTGGTTTAGAAGTTGAAATTCCAAGACCTCAATGAGAGAATCATGGCAGAATTGAGACCCGTGCCAGCAGTATGTCGTGGCTCGTATAGAGGTTAAGCCGTCGTCATATTGCATATATGGTGTAGCTGCGTATCTAATTGTAAATAGCTTCATACAATATTAATTGATCAGAGTGGTGACCAATCTAATGTAATAACTAATATGCAATTAAATAGGAGGTTATTTTTCAAGTTTATATTTGTTAAGGTACAATTCCTATTTTGTGATTTTAATATTCAAATCCAACTACTGTCAGACAGCGTCGATTATCTTTTTTAAAGATAGTACTTAATTGTTTATTCGGTGGTTAAAAAATGGCATACTGCATGGACATCACTCTTTAGCAGGCACGTGTTCCTGTTCAGAAGCGGGATAATCACTTTCATGTTACCTTGGACATTGATATATGGACCTTTTTGACCAGAAGAATTATGATTTTGAATCTTTTACGGACACCACGATGGTTCAACCCCAATGTTGGTAAACTTTTCATTCCTGATTTACTAAAGAGTGACCGAGCCAGGATTTAGCGCACGATCAGTTATAATGAGAGCCCCAGCATTGAATTTATGAAGTAATCGTTAAATTTTAAATGATTTTGAAGCCTTTAAATAATTTATCAGATACTTTTTAGTAAATCAGTGGTGATAACCCAAGGCTAAAACCACCATGGCATTCGTAATAGCCTGAGAATCATATTTTTAAAAAAAACTGGCCGCCGAAATTGCCAAAACACTTGTGAAAAAATAATTGAAAATTCCAATTTGGTCCGATTTTCATGAGGGTTTCTTTTAGTATAATTTTTTAATTTATGTGCAGTAACGGGAGGGGACTTCTTTTGTGTTGGGCATCCCCAACACAGGATTACTAGTTATATATGTTTTCTTTATTTTGCAGGGTACGGCAAAATAGCAACAGCTAAGAAAAATCTTTATTTTTATGACACGTAGCGATATAAAATATAATTTCAATGCTTTGCGACAAAATATTTTTTTTTCAAATTTAGCATTATTTTGTATGGCAGCAAGTTTTCTTCAGAATATTTTTTTGAATAATAGGTATGATTATGTCCCCCTGTTTAACTATTTTTGATAATTATTATTTTGGTTCAGAGTATTTAATTTATTTCATTTTCGCTTTATTTTTGAATGGTTAATGTTTTCATATCATTTATTTTTGACATATATAAAGGTTAATTTGCATTTTGTTCATTAAAGTATACCTTTTAAATTGATGGTTAATACCTTCAAGTAATTTTCAGTTTTATATTGATTAATTATTTAAGTGGGCTAAACCTCTATACGAGCCACGATATACTGCTGGCTCAGGTCTCATTTCTGCCATGATTCTCTCATTGAGGTCTTGGAATTTCAACTTCTTCTAGATAATTATGTCGACTTTATGATCAGATTATGTGGACTTAATTATGTCGACATAATCAAAAACTTATGTCGACTTAAACAAAAATTAAGTTGACTTAATCATAAAATTATGTCGACTTAATTAGAAAATTATGTCCACTTAATTCATAATTATGTCTACTTGCACGATAAAAAAGTGGAAAAGTAGATGGCACATTCTGTTCACACAGCGCATTTTCCCTCTTTTTTCTAATATGATAATGATGACTTAATTCAGCATTATGTTGACTTAATTATGTAGCATGTTGACATATTTTCGAAAATATGTCGACTTAATTAAGTGATATGTGGTGGCAGATATATGCCACCATAAAAATCCTAGCAGGAATTCTATTATTTTCAAGAATGAAGTAAATCCCACGTGAGACCTCTCGTTATTTTCAAGGGTGTGAAATCCACATGGTGTCATATAAATATTGTATAACTAATAAAGAATTTTGATTCTGGATGACTATAAAAGCCTAAACCACTTGCTTTTTGTCAGCTGCAGATAGTGGAGGTGGCAAGTTCATCTTTTTTTTCAATTATCTCCCTTGAATCTGGATTTGGTCGTAGTCAGGAGACTGTTTGTACTAGAAATCAAGTATTAACTAAAATGCATGTACACCTGCTCCATAAAAATAAACAGTACTTAGAGGAATGTGTAGCAGTTCTAAATGAAGAATGGCCTCGAAGCAAGACTGCAAGGTGCACCACATATTAAACGATGTCTTAAAACCAAAGATTTTTTGTCAAAATGAAAGTAAAGAACAATATCAAGTACCGCTCAACGACTTTACCTTTCATGTTTTCGTTAAATTTAATAGCCATTAAAATTGTTAATTGCTGAGACAATATCACTATGAAGCCAACGTTATAAAGTCTTTAGAACACGTTTCTATTGTTAATTAATTTGACATACATACTGGAGAAATAGGTTAGTGGTCACATACGTCTCTTGTTGTTCTGCTTCAGCCAAACATTGTAAATGCCTTATGAACTACCACTCCGATTTCAGGATACACTCTTTAGAGAAGTCCTGTGATAATTTTCCAGTGAACTTAGTTTTGGTTGATGATAAAGATGTAACTATAGGTCACAGTAGATTGTCTCTAGTTGTTGGCAGAGAAAAGTCATGTTTTATAGAGTCAGGTATGTACACAGAGAACCCTAAGGTTTTATTAAAGAAATTAATTTAAGTGAAAGTTTGTAAACAGTCGTCTTAAGGTGGTTATTAATAAGCTTGTCTTTGGTATTATTGTTCTATACAGACATGATAAACAGAGTATATGTTTGTTTTAGTTGTTTTCACACAATGTAGACAATAGACAATAGACAATATTTATTTGCGCAAACACATTTACAATAAATGGTTAAGGCATGAAACAAGACTGTCACTTTTACAATAAACATAAAGTTATATATACAAGTTATAATCTATATGATAATGTATATGTATGTTTTAGTTGTTTTTTAACACAATGTATATGTATGTTTTAGTTGTTGTAAAGAAAGCATTAAGAGGAAAAGGTCTAGGAAAATTTCTAATGCAAGAAACTGAAGAATTTGCAAAAAGGTAATGTAACATGAAACTGCTGCTTTCCGCATAATGTTGATTTGTTTTTATATTCCTGATACATCCCCTGTAAACACAATTACATGGTTAGTTGGTATATACTGAAATTTAACTTGTTATAACAACACCTCCTTGAAGGAAATACACAAAAGAAAGCACTGTGTATCAAAAACACCTCCTTGAAGGAAATACACAAAAGAAAGCACCTGGTTTTGCTTTTAAGTCTGCTTAACACAAACTCAACAGGTACATGTAAGCTGTATGGTACAACCTAAGTGGGTGTATGGCAAAACCATTGTATAAATTATTTTCAATCATTCTTTATCAAACATTGTTAACCTAAACCAAGTTTCATGATATTGTTATTAATTGCTTGTTATTATGAATTAAGTGTCACAACATACTTCTAACAGTACATTGGCCATCCCTTTAAATTGGACAATATTTGTTGTCTCAGTTGTGTTAATGTACAGTAAAACCTGGGTAAACCAAATTGGACACCTGTATATAACAAACATAATTTTAATATCAATATTTTAAATCATTGCAACTGATTACAGTACAGTAGCTGTCTAATCAGACCAAAGGATTTTGGTTAAGATGAGTTTCACTGTATATAGCATTTCTGACAACCAGTACTTTTTTTTCCAGTGCAGGATTTACAACAGCTTACCTAACTACTCATGATAAACAGGACTTTTATCAACACATAGGATACCAGTTCTGTAAGCCAATAGTTAGTTGTGGAGCACTCTCACCAAATCTACCTCAAACATTTGTAAGTTTATGTACAATTACCATAAATACTAATATAAATTTTGTTGTGTTTTATGTGACAGATTAATTTGTGCTGTATTGATCTGTCAGTGTTTTGGTCTGTCTGGATCCATCAGTGTTTTGGTCTGTCTTGATCTGTCAGTGTTCTGGTCTGTCTGGATCTGTCAGTGTTTTGGTCTGTCTTGATCTGTCAGTGTTCTGGTCTGTCTGGATCTGTCAGTGTTTTGGTCTGTCTGGATCTGTCGTTGTTTTAGTCTGTCTGGATCTGTCAGTGTTGTTGTCTGTCTGGATCTCATTGTTTTATTCTGTCTGGATCTGTCATTGTTTTGGTCTCTCTGGATCTCATTGTTTTAGTCTGTCTGGATTTGTCAGTGTTTTGGTCTTTCTGGATCTCATTGTTTTAGTCTTTCTGGATCTGTCAGTGTTTTGGTCTGTCTGGATCTGTCATTGTTTTGGTCTGTCTGGACCTGTCAGTGTTATGGTCTGTCTGGATCTGTCAGTATTGTTGTCTGTCTGGATCTGTCTGTTTTGGTCTATCTAGATCCGTCAGTGTTCTGGTCTTTCTGGATCTGTCAGTGTTTTGGTCTGGATCAGTAAGTGTTATGGTCTTTCTGGATCTCATTGTTTTAGTCTGTCTGGATCTGTCAGTGTTTTGGTCTGTCTGGATCTGTCACTGTTATGGTCTGTCTGGATCTGTCAGTGTTATGGTCTGTCTGGATCTGTCAGTGTTGTTATCTGTCTGGATCTGTCTGTTTTGGTCTATCTAGATCTGTCAGTGTTCTGGTCTTTCTGGATCTGTCAGTGTTTTGGTCTGTCTGGGTCTGTCAGTGTTTTGGTCTGTCTAGATCTGTCTATTTTTTATCTGTCTGGATCTGTCAGTGTTTTGGTCTGGATCTGTCAGTGTTGTTGTCTGTCTTGATCCGTCAGTGTTTTGGTCTGTCTTGATCTGTCAGTGTTTTGGTCTGTCTGGATCTGTCAGTGTTTTGGTCTGTTGGGATCTGTCAGTTGTGCAGTACAGATCTTAATCTTCTCCTTCAAAAACACTAAAAGAACTACTTTGCAACACTGCTAACATCATCTTTAGCATGTCCTCTACCTAATTGCAGAAATCATGACAGCTGACAAAAATCATGACAGCTGACAACCGACACGGCTGTCGTTGATAAAAATAGTACAGGGGAAGGGGTTAAGATAAAGTTTTTGGCTTGTAGTTCTTAAAGTATAACAGATGCAGAAAATCTTAAGTTAACCTCCTTCCTCGGCATCAAAAGCTCTACAAGACTCTCCATTGTCTTGAAGTTGTGTAATGATGCCTTATAAGAGTTATTGCCCCTAAATAGTTAAATTGTCTATTTTTTCTCAATATCTTAAAAACCGTAAGAGCTAGAGAAAAATCAGTTACATTCAGAATTATTCAGATCTGCAAAATGGTTATTGATGCATATATGTTGCTTATAGGAGTTATTCCTTTTAAAAATGATCTTTGCAGACGACAAGTCTTTATAGGAAAGAAAAGCTGGATAAAAAAGAATTGCATAGTTGTTCAATTGGTTTCAGGTGAGAGATCCAGGCACCTAGGAGTTTCACTGCAGGCAGGGTGTACTCCACTATAATCTTAATTGACAATGATTGGCAGGTTGGGGTTCTCTCTATCGAAGCCACGATATAGCTGAAAAATCCCTAAAAGTGGCATAAAAAAGCATTCAAACAAATATACACAATCTGAAGTCACATGTATCACTAAATTCAAAAGTAATACATTCAACAAATACTGACAGTAGAGTACAACAGAATACTTTGAAAAATGTTATATGTACATAATAATGGCATTTACACCAATGTCTAATCAAATTAAACCAATTTCCAATCATTTTTACAGTTGGACAGGCTGGCTGCTACATCCTTGGAGCAAGATCAGACTGATACTGCATTTACTGAAAAACCACAAGGTGGCAAAAAAGACCCCATTAAACCACCTGCTCCATCAATACCTCCACCCCCTGCAGCACCTCCAGCTCCAAAACCTGTGTCAGAGAGAAGTAACTTAAACCAGGAAATTTCAAAATGGGATCCCAGCGAAATATCCTGGATGAAAAAGGATCTTGTTTAATCAAACATTCCTTCCAGCTTGTAATGATTTATGGCAAATACGTAGGATCCATTTATATATCCGTCCAGCTTCTGTTTTTATATCTGTGCAATAAATATAGGAACTCTGATCTATTGATGCTTTAATATTCGACTATATTGGCAAGATAAGTAGTAACAATAATGTATTTGCTATCTTATTGCAGTCAGTTATGCCAGAATTTTATCCATCACATTTCTAGTTGATTTGGTGTTGAATAGGATATGGAAGCTTACCCCCAGCCCTTATTAATAGCTCAGTGAGAAAAAGTATGATTAACAGTTCTGTTTAAACTACTGGCAGTTTGGCAGGGCTCCAAATTGGGCACGAGTAATGAATAATATAGTTATAGCACTGTTACATGGAATATCATGCTACTGTCTTCTGCCAGTTTAGGAGCTGATGAAAAGTCCATGATGGCCACCACCATGGTTACCAAATGATGACACAGACAAACGATATTCTGAAACCCATTTAATACAATTAGAAATCAAAGATGGCACCTTGGTACATTTTCAAGTTAGAAATATATGGGGAAAATGCATACTTAAAAAAACCATCTGGCTGATTATATGACAGTGCCAGTACTTCATTAAGTTGAAGTTGTACTTCAGGGAACATGATAAAGATGCCTGTTTTTTTTTCACAAAGCTTTTAACAGTTTTGTTTTACTCATAGAATTACTGGATCTGCCTCAATGCGTTTGCTGTTTTTTATACCCTGCCACAGGAAGTGTTGAGGTATTACGTTATACCCTCAGTTTTGTTCTGGGTGTCTGTCCATCCCACGAAGGTTTCCAGATAATAACTTGAAAACGCCTCAAGGGATTTGAATGATATTTTGCACAGCTGTTCAGTACAATAAAATACAGGTCAAGTTCAATTTTCAGGATGATCCGAAAAATATTATTGAAGTTTTGCCACTTCATAAATTTTCAATATTTGACAATAATGAAATTTTCTGGTCTAAGAAAGATAACTCATTTCTTTCTGTCTCTATATACTAGTATATAGTGGATGTATAATATATACAGTACAAATATATTTCACTATTTATGAATATCGTGGTGGGGTATCATTTAATGTTCCATTAGATGCCCTATTTTTTTCTTAATATTATAAAACTAATAAATTAAACAAAAAACAGTTGCCTAACAATAATGCTTTATTGTAGTTTGGCACAACAAATAAAGAAAGATTTACACATAGTTTAAAAGATGTCACAAAACATCAAAATGAATGTAAATATTGTTAAAAAGATGACAGACAAAAAATGTAAAATTGAATGTAAAAACAATGATACAAATTAACATGTAAACAATGTTAAAAATGTAGATAATGCTGGTTTCTGTGACAACACACACGTAGAAAGACATCAAATACATGTATCTGACTATTAAAAATACATGTATATGATTATACAACATTTAAAGACATGCAAATGACCATACAGCATTAGTTTAAATATAATTTACATACACATAAAATCAATCGATACATGTGTTAAGCCGAATTTTAATGCAGTTTATAATCCAAAGTTAGTTTTGTGATTTGTCCGATAACCTCGCCATCAATTTTTTTTAAGGCGAGGGTATGCTTATTCGTTCTAGTGGACTGTCAATGCTAACAAAAATATTTGTATGAGGCTTAAAAACTGTCAAAATGTGAAGCTCATCAGGGCCTTTATCCTGTTTTGCATCAAATCTAATTTCCTTTTGGATTGTTTTTACCCTGCAATGGGAACTTTTACATAATAAATTGTCATTTTCAATCAGACATTGTTTATATAATTGTATCCTTATTGTGGAACCTTCCATTTTGCACAGTTAAAATATAGCTCTGTTAAGAAGATGAGGCACAATATAAACAAACACCAAAAACAACCTTTTAACTGAGTTATAATTTACAATTTTATGGAATGGAACAATTCGGAATAGGAATTAAAATAAATCCTCCAACCAGTTTTAAAATATACTCCTACTGCACATTTCAAAAGAATGTAAACGTTGCAGATTTGTTGTTAGTTATGCTCAATTCTGGAAAACAGTTTAGCAGAGAATGTACATCCGATTAAAATGTAACAAATGACAATACTAAAAATTACAAATTCATGTATAACAAATATGGATGTATTGTTTAGCTCACATATTCTGAATCATTTAATATTAAATTTATTGTTAACATAAAGATGACGTAACGACAATGTTCACATGAAACATAACACAGTCATAAAGCTGACGACAAAAATTGTACAGAAAAGTTACCAGAGTATATATACCTGTATTCAGGAAAAAAAACAAATTTGTGAATTTTTGTTGTTTTTAACAAAAGTGTTCATCATCTTTATACTATGAAACCAACACCTTTAAAACCGATATTTTTTCGCCTTTATTTCCTTACCACCTGTGCACATACATTTTATCATATTTCAGTGTAAGACGAGACCTTGTTTTGTGTGAGATTCTAGGATTTTTGTGAGGTTTTTACTTTACCCTGTTTTGCTTATAAAACAAATCACAACATATAAAGATTATTTACTGACAGGACTCAAAATAAAGGAGGTTATACATCTAAGTTTCTGGGTCATTGTGACCTGAACACATGTTCATAAGTTACCAAGACATATTATTAAAATATAAAGTGTATGCTCAAACGTGTCCAATCCGCCTAATCATGACTGCCAACTTGGCCAATTAAAAAAGTTTATAGGTTTGACTGTTATATATTAGTTTTGCTATTTTCATTTTTTCTCGAAACATTTTCATTTATTGTATTCTCAAGCTGTAATTTTGTATAGATGAACTACTGGTTTCATTATAGATTCTCACATAAGTTTTAATGCAAGAAGTTGACTTTTTGATGTGATTTTTGTTCCCTTAAAAGGGTTTTTTAGGGAAAGGTTAATTATTCATTAACATTTATATCTTACATATTATAGTGAACCCAAAATATATATATATATGATTAAAAAAACCAGCATGTATATTAATTTTCTACAGTCATAGATGTTTCCATCCATCTCTGTCGTTTTGCATAGAGGGTGTTATTGACGTGATAGAGGCTGTAATAGGCCAGTGACATCACAAGAAATAAAGGACATGTTTGGGCCTACATGATGAAAGTGGACACATAACAACATTGTGGAAATTGAGCTTGATGGCTCTGGATATGGTTGTGATGAAGGACACATTTGGACGTTTTATATATTTAATCATAATTTTTTTTTACCAGGGATAAATGACTGAGGGCAAATAGACCTGTAGGCTTTATTTATTTTCAAATTTCCATAGAAATCTGTATACTTTTAAGATAAAAAGCTTTTGAGTGAATTTTTACCATTGGGGCAGCAGAAACAGCACATCTCCATTAAAAACCAAATATTTGATCTTCATTGATTTTACTTACATTACTATTAATTTTCTTGGTCAATTTGCTGCATTAATATCAAGAAATCTCAGATGGTTCATATTTTTTTGCATTCTAAAAATTATGACCTGGATTTGCTTGGCAAAGATTCATAAATTTCCCAAACATATGACTATTAGTTAACAGATGTTTACAAAATTTAAAAACAGTAGTAGTTAATTAATCCTACACAAACATGGTGAATTAAACTCCTAAATATACCTGATGTTATTGAGTTACCATATTATTGGTTTCTATTTTTTTAACCATTCTTTCCAATTCAAACAAATGTTCATCTGTTTCTTCTGGAAATAATTGTCTCACAGCATGAGCCAAGTTCAGGAGATAATCTATGTTTCTACCACTAGGTCCTGTGGATTGATAAATCTGCCTGGCAATGACATCAGTAGGTGCTGGACCAAGATATTCTTCATTACCTTCAGAAGCTAAATATACATTGAGATGAATAGGAGATTCTGTATCCTCATTGGGGTAAAACACAACTGCAGTACTAGTGTACCCATTCTTTTCTCTGAAGTCTAAATGGGCTTTGACATTTTCAATGTCATCATTTGCTATCTCAAAAGCCAATCCCCACACTTTTTCCTAAAATGCAACATACGATAATATAATTATATGTATTGAGAATGATTCTTTATCATCTAATATTGAATAATTCAATATTCTTTGGCATCAGTTACATCAGGTTTTGCATGATCAAAACCAGAGTGGTAATGGGTGTTGGTGCTGGATTTATTTGATTGTTTGATTTCCAGTTTTTATTGGGGGATCTGGAAGAAGCCATAGTACCCAAACTAAACATAAAAATACAGATAAAATGAATTGTTAGATAGAAAACATGTTTATTTTGAGAAGGGACAACTGAACACAAGTTACAAATACATGTCATTGTTTGTGTTGCCTAGTTTTCTGTGTTTCTTCTCTTTGTTCTCTGTTGTTTATTATTCATCTTCAATACTCAGTTATAACCATTATTATTTTCTTTCAGTTAACAGATCTATTATATGTAGATATATGACTTTCACACATTACATGAAATCAGTAACAAGAAAATTCTTAAAACACTCACCTCAGGATCATTAGATTTTACCAAAGTAACAACTCTTCCTGGCTATAAAATACAATTTATCATTATAGTTGTATAGAAACAAATTTACAGGCTCTAAATTATCATCTAGAGTACAGATCGTTTTACTTGTTGGGACTGGGGAAAGGGTATTTTGTCCTGTCCTGCAAAGTGATGAAAGTTCATTGTATTATTCTTGTACGCAAACAGGTTTTCAGGACAAGGACAGAATCTAAGTTGATCCTACAAAATACTGGTCTGTCCTACAACTTCCAGATCATTCTCGACTAAGATTATGCATATAATTATTTAGCTTTAATTAAGAATTTTTTTTTTAACTGCCCAATATGTCGTACTAGTATATTAGACGTCAAATAGCTAGGGAAGAGCACTCTAAATCGGAGTATGAAAAGTACTCGTAGTATTAATTAGACTAAATTATATCAAATGGTGTACTAGTAAATACAAAAACATGTTTTATTTCACAAATTAAGTTAAAAATTTTTCCTTAGAAGCATTTCTGTAATATTTCAATCCGACTGACAGTATTTTTTATTATTTTGATCTAGAGTGCTCTCCCCTAGCTATTTGACCCTACAATTCTTTGAATGATGGGTAGTAGTGTAGCAGCATCCCTCTTTTCAACCATCTGGATGTATGTTATGGTGGGTTTGGTTGATGTATCAGCAATGCAGAATACCCATGCTTCTTTGTGTGGTCTACGCCCTCTGTTGTACTTGGACTTGTGGTTGAACAGGCTCTCGTCTATCTGGCAGATTACACCTGGACCACCTAACTGAGCTTTTGAGATTTTGTCAATCTTAACAGGTTTTTTTTAACAGTTACTGTTTAATTGCTCTCTATTTTAGACAACCAAGCAGCTTACGAATTTCCTTGCTAACTGCCAGCCTTTTTGATTTAGAAAGACAGTGAAATTTGTTGTAAATAATATCAAAAAATAGAATTAATATAAATGAAATGTATTTTAGTGCTATTATTGTTATTTAATAAATATTTTATGATTAAGAAATAAAGTGTTGAAATTCAAGTTTTTGTTTTTGGTTTTTATTTCTTTTGACATGTTTATTATAGAAGACATAATTACATGAAACTATCCAATTACCAATCACATTGAATACTTGTCATTAGTGTTGTTTTAACAATTAAACATTTCTCAATTTCACTCACAATAAACCTTGAAATACATTGATATAAAAAAATATATATACTTTTAACATGTAAAACAGTATAATTTATTTACCACACAATACTTGTATAATGTATACAATACTCGTATACGAGTATTGTTGTCGCCAAGTTCAGGTGATCCGCGGCCGGATTAACAGGAAATAAGTGAACAACGCACACACACCTGGTTACAGTTAACAACTACCCATATACATGTATCAACATGATACATGATACAATAAGCTATTTAAAAAGTCTGTATTACAAACTGTGAAATCAACATCAGTATCTTCATCATGTTGAAGTTGGTCAGAAGATGATAGAAGTGATAGAACATGAGCTCTATACGCTTTTGAAAAGGGTACCGGAGGAAAAGGAATCAAGAATGAAGAATACCGTATACGTTTTACTTTTAGCTAGGCAGCTTCGCTCACTTTGTTAGTGACAAACGTTTTTCTTGTTTTCTGCAATATTTAACCTTTCCCGAAATAAGTAGCTGTATCAGCCATGGTCTCAAAAGGTCGAAATTTAGAACATTTTATATAACATCGTTATATAAAATGTTCTAAATTTCGACCTTTTGAGACAGGTTTCCGTGGTCAACTCATAAATAATTTATTTTCCTACATTTCCTGGAACTCCTCTATGGTCTGTACTTCCTTGCCAAAATCTTCTATGAAACCCTTTTATGTATCCCTTCAATGTTCTTTTATAAGGAAAGTCCACTTTCCATATAAGAGAACCATAACCAAAAATCCACATTTCAACCGTTCACGTTGTGAACAATGTTTGTTTACACCGGATCCGGATATTTCCGTGTACTTATATAGCACCGAGTTCATATCCGCAAATCATACTGGAGCTCCGTACGGAAGATCAACCGATCAATGAACATCAATCGACCGAGTATCTGAATCTGAATAAATACGATGCAGGACCAATACTGGTATAGACGCATCGGTGGATCCTTAACTTTGTTATTTAATACTGATCTCAATATATTAAAATTTATTCAATAATATATAAAACATTTTGTATAAAAATAATGTGACTGAAAAATTTGAATAAAAATGGATATTCACTAAAAATAAAATGGTTATTCACCGCGGGAAAATGCATGCGATTTATTCAATAATGCAACATTTTCCCGCGGTGAATAACCATTTTATTTTTAGTGAATATCCTTTTTTATTCAAATT